>JBBPUQ010000006.1:1200000-2400000 GCA_038501195.1 Nemania diffusa
ACTTTATTCCATAAATTCACATTTGCCTTCTAGAAATAAGTTGGACTGAATGGTTTCACAAATAAAGGGACTTACATAATAATAGATGCGTTACCTTGACCATCTGTCATGTGGTAATAACTACGGGCGCATCAAGGACATTGATAGATATTGGTCATCTTTCCGATAGTGCGAATTTAGCTCTAGTGTACATACACTTACAGAGTGTGGTCTACTATTATAATGATTTCTTCTGGAATGTCAAATTATAGATGAGGTCACTCAACCCCTCCCTTTTCTTCCAATGAGCTATTAGACATCATTGTTGATACATCTTAACAAGCTAACATTTTATAAGGTCACATGGGAACTATTAATATAATACACGAAACATAATTCTTAAAGTATTAAACTTACTGTCCGCTGGTCTTAGACAATTTTGATTCCTCGTAATTATAAAAATAGATATGAGGTTTCACAACCACCTTGGCCATGCTTAAAGTCTGCTTCATTCCCGAACTTTTGAGTTTGATCAATGCAAAGTGACACAGTCTTGCTTGTGGCTAGCGACCCAAACTAGTGGGATTTTGATAATAAAGTTACGGGGAAGATGTGGTCATTTCTTCTTTGATTTGGCAAATGATTTTGTCATACTTCGTTTTTGATATGTTTGCTACTATCTATTCCGAATCTTGGATACGAATGGTTGTTACGAGAATTTTCGCTGTGCCCAAGCAAGACAGCCTTTCAGTGACCTAATATTGAAGGCATACCGAATAAAATGAGGGCTCAAGTTTGACATTGATTATGTAACTGATTGTAGTTTTTCTGGTATAGTATCGCTTGTTTTATTAAAATCTTGCTTTTCTCTATTTGGTATTATATAATATGAAATGATATCCTCTGGTTAATAACCTGACCGACTTCATGTGGAATCTGGTACAGACTGATAACTCAAACAAAAGCCCCAACGAATATGAAACGTAACTCTGCTGTTCATCATAGGTAGTATAATTCTCATACTACTAGGATTCAATCGGAGAAGTGAATGCTCTCCCGGGTAGGTGGAGCCCATCGAGTTGTTCTCGATTAGACGCGTCTCGATACGACAATTGTCGACACGCTTCAACGCATTGTCACTCATCAATAGTGAAATACCTACCTAGATTTCCACATGATTTCATGATCGTCACTGCTTGCTAAACCAAACCAAACTACCGAAAATAATGCCATCAACCATGGAAATTTGTACCCGACATGTGATCTCGCCGACGCTGCTAAATTGCAAGACGCGATTTCTCCGCACCGGGGCGCAGACGATGGCGGGTCTCGGGATGGGAGTTGTCATAGCAACGCGCCGACCTGGGCGATCAGGGGCAAGCTTGGAGCTCCAATTGCAGGGATCATTTTCGTTCGAAGCGCGTTTGGTAAGAGCTAGGATAGGCCGAGACGATAGAGGTTGGCTAAACAACAGCTGAACATGACGAACAACCGAGGTCATATGGGGGTTGAATTGATCAATCTATTAGTAGTTATGGGTAGCTGCTTATATAGATCGATCTATGCATAGGTACTTGGGCGTAGTGCAAAGGCTCTCTGGACAGTGCAAGGAGCGAGAAGGAGATTGCCCGGAATCCCACCCACATGGGCACAGTGTGTCGACTAGACGGCAGGATTCAGCTTACAACTATACATGTTGCACATCTGGGCTTGCATAAGTCGTAGTAGCACAGCATTTTTAGAGCCCAATGACAGCAAACCACGATGATATTCTGTACGCGTCCCCGAAATACCTAATGCAGACTCTAGCAGACCTATGCTTTTACACCATGACAAGCTGCATGGTGTCAGCGAGGGCCCAGAAATCCTGATGCTCTGCATCGATTCTGCGTCGATTCTGCATATTCCCCAGCCACCCCTAATGCAGTCATGTAGAGATCAATGCAAAGAGGGTGGTTGGTAGTTTGTGATGGTTCCAAGGCTTCCAGCCACCATATACGGTACTATACTGTATCTGAAGGATAGATCCGAACTGCTTCTTGTTTGACTCTCAAGTGTGCTCACATCTTGAAACAACCCTTGACCGCCATTGGAAGCGTGTCTATAACATCAATGGAAACGATTATAACGATGCTAATTGACAAATCAGAGGCGTTTTCCACGCGCTAAAGCAGGTTTTTCTACGTGAATAAGACTTTATTTGGTATTTTATTACACTGATCGACACCCGAGAGTTACATAGGTACCAACCTAGGTAGCACTGTGCATATGTATATGTATGTTTGGTAGCGTAGTGTAGGAGCTATGTACATACACTATTCGTATGTAAGTGCGGCCAACATCAGGAGAGGTTGGACCAGTAGCAGAGATGTGATAAAAGCTTCCAATCACAAACGACACAGTACATACTGACTGTGCTACACCTAATGTACATAGTTCATGTATCTTTTACTGCCTATTACGTTCTAGGGGTGGCCAAAAATCAAACCGGGCAGGCTTCCCCGACAACATAAACTGGGAATAAAGACGACATAAGCTCGTGTCTGCTGCTCTAGTGAGGAATAAGAGCGCAGAAAAAGACCCAGACAGAGGAAGACATAAGATAGGCACCTACTTAGACCCAACTATGCGTAAAATTTAGCTACGCTATTGTGCATACATACGCATAGTTGCCTCGTGGACCTGCTCCGGCACAGCTGGAAAAGTATCATTAGCGGTGGTTGGGTGCTGCTTTTAGTGGAGAAAGTAGCTCATCTCCATCAAGGCTGCTGCTCAGGGGTTCCGCGCTGATTGGCAATAGTGGCTCCTTAGACACAGTACTGGATTGGCAGCGGATTGGCACTGGATTAGAAGGAAGACCCGCCCAGCCGTCGGCGCCATCTGATGTTCTAGCCGCTTTGGCACCGAAATAAATAGACCGCCAGAGCCGGCCCCACCCGTGTAAACAAGACAGCACCACACAACCCCTGCAGTTCCGGTGCCACGCCATCTCCCTCATAATACTCCCCCTTGATAGCCCTGGACCCAACCCCGTCCGACCCAGCACCATGCACTCCAGTCCCGCTCGAGGCCAGCTGCACCGTTCCCTATTTCTTGCTCGCCAATAGCCGCCTTGCCCCTTCACCTCCTTTTCTCCCAATTGATCTTTTCATCAGCCCAACCAACCTCACAACCCAACCTGTATCCGCTCTTCTATTTCAGTAGCATCTGCCAGAAAGAATCGAGTCTAGAAGTGAGCGATCATTACCGCTGCTTCTTCATCTCCCTTCTTTTCTTTCAGATATTCAGAAAGAAGAGCAAGAGGAATCTTCTTGATCTTCCTTTCGTTCGTTGAGTTCGAAAGGTTGTCGGGAAGAGGATCCTTGCGCCGTTAAGGTCGTCAACCTGGACTTTGAAGCCCGCGTCCCCGTGCCCTTCAGCATCTTCCCTCGAACCTACAAGGAAGCCTCCGAGGCTGAGACCAAGGTCACCAAGACTCACGAAGAGCTAGAGATCAAACTTCCCGCCAAACCCGAAAAAGCCGGACGGGAAGGTCAATACTCTTCTATCTCCGCCTCTGCTCAGCTACCTCCACGACGTGAGGAGCGATACAGTGAAGAAGAGGTCCGTATTACACGCGAAGAAGAACGTTACCGCCGTCCCGGTGTCCACCACGAGTATTACGAGGAACATCGGTAAGTCGTTGATTTTTTACGTCTACAATTCTATTACTTCAGCAAACAACTCGGGCGGGTCATTCTCGTCCTATTCTGTTTACATATTTTCCGTCTCAATGGCAACGGCAAACCAAGTGGTAAAAAAGCCTAGAGTCCGAAAGGGGAGCCGAGGGATGCGCGAGACGCGTGTTAGACAGCTAAGACAGCGCGAAGTGGACACTTCAGAGAGAAATGTCTTTCGCACTGTTAGCTGGATCACGAACCATTATTTGACTCGCCCCATTCTGGACCCCTGTACTCAAATTTCCTTTTATTGTGACCCATAACCTCGCTTGAGCGAGACAGACCCTGGTTCATGTTGATCATGTAAACAATTGGTCTCTGGCAAAGGACTTCTCTAACCATCTTACCCTCCTTCAGCCACAAACCTGCCAACGTCAACGTCTTCCAAGAGTCTCACAAACACACCGAGGCTTATCGCCCCCAATACGCTTCATCAACCTACTCTGAGTCTTCCATTGAGGTCGACCGTCACCACAAGCCTCACTACTCTGCCATTGACCGCATTGAACGCGAGTACCGCTCTCGTGTCCAGCCTTCTGTCTACAAAGACGAGATCCGCGTCACCGGCTCAACCGTTGACACACCCGCTTACCGCCCTCAGTTTGACGACCACGTCACTGTAACCGGTACCACCGTTGATACTCCTGCCCACATTCCCCACTACGCAGACAAGGTCTCTTTCACGGAAGAAACCCTTGACGCTCCTAAGGCACCTGCCCCTACCTATCGCAAAGACATAAAGATCACTGAAAAGACTGTCGAGCAACCTCGACACTCCTCTGCCTACCAGAAGTCTAGAATGGGCTACTACGACGAAGACGGTTAGTATTTAACGTTATTAGTATGTATTTTGTCTGCTAACCTTGCTACCTCTAGGACACTACCACTCTTTCCGCCACGGTCTACACAAGATGGCTGACCGTATCTTCCACCCTGAGGGCGAGCGCGTTGAGGTGATCCGTGAGAGCCACACTACGTCTCACGCTCCCCGCTCCAGCAGCAATGGCGCTATCCCCAACACTGTCACCATCCCTTGCCACCACATCCGCATGGGTGATATCCTGATGCTCCAGGGCCGCCCCTGCCAGGTCATCCGTATCTCCACCTCGTCTGCCACTGGCCAGCACCGTTACCTCGGTGTTGACCTGTTCACCAAGCAGCTCAACGAGGAGTCTTCCTTTGTCTCCAACCCTGCCCCCAGCGTTGTCGTCCAGACCATGCTCGGCCCTGTCTTCAAGCAGTACCGTGTGCTCGACATCCAGGACGGCACTGTCACCGCCATGACCGAGTCTGGTGATGTCAAGACCGGTCTTGCCGTCATCGACCAGTCTGGCCTCTTCTCTCGTCTGTCATCAGCCTTCCACAAGGGCTCTGGCAGCGTCCGTGTTCTCGTCCTCAACGACCACGGCAGCGAGCTTGTCGTCGATGTCAAGACCGTTCACGGCTCTCGCTTGTAATCCTACACATTCTCTTTGTCACCTTTAATGATGTATGGACTCCATAAGTCTCATTTCCGCCTGGGTCCCTTCTAGGGCATCTTGTGGCGAGTCTTGGCTAGCGAGGTCGTGCAATACGCGCATGGCTGGGTATTTCTTACATAGTAGAGGATTTGTAAAAGGGGATGATTTCATGGCAGCATATCAAGTAGATAGCTCTGTATATCGTTGGTAATACATTGTTGGTTACATGGATATTCGCTTTCGGATCTTGTCGTGTATTGTGAATGCTAACGTATAGAGAGTTCTGGTAATGATTGTATATATGTGAGTGAGTGGTGTAAGTTGCGTGTCGCTGGACGCTGGCCATCCAGGTACTTAGTGATTGGACCAATCAGGAGTGCTGGATCATCCGGGCTTGGAAGCTCTTGTCTCCTTGCACCAATCATATCACTCCCCACCTCCAATACTGTTATCAGTACCTACGCAGTACCTCCAAAGCTTCCGGTCATGAGGGACAAGAAGCACCTTCTTAAACTGGCTATTCCTCATCTATCCCAACCTGAGCTTCGTTTCATATATCTACTTAACCTCTTCTCTGGAGATCCTCGGTGTTTTTTCGAGCCTCGACGACTTAGAATATCGAGTTTGGAGCTTTGTTCCCTGCCAGTTGTGTTTGAAACTACTTCCGTCTTATTTGAACCCCGCGTTGAGTGTGATATATCCATCTATCCATCCATCCATACTTTGTCTTTCTAGGCGATCGATTCCATACCCATTTTCATCATGGGAGCAGAGCAATCAAAGCCTTCTTCCGAGAAGGAGATGGCTTCCCTTTGGCCCGGGCGTTCGCTGAGCTTCGAATATGACGATGCCGAGGAAGACTTTGTCCATGTTGATGGCGAGAAAGGTGCCTTTGATGGCAAGCTTCAGCGGAGCCCGGAAGGGCTAGGTATACAGTTGACCTACGACTGGCAGACAAAGCTATTGGAAGACCCAAAGAATAGGTATGATATTCTAAAAGCCATTTTATATGTGTGTATATGTGTACATATAGTTTCTTTACATCGGCTTTCATGGTCGATTAGTCGATTGATGATGCATCTACAGACTCGCGCTTTCAGCCCTCAGCACCGCAAATCCCAAGGAAGTCCTGATGTCGCGATCGGCCAAGATAGCCGATCAACAGGTATTCAACATCCGCATTCCCTTCGAGGGCGCGCCCATTACCAACCAGAGGTCCTCCGGACGATGCTGGCTCTTCGCGAGCACCAACGTCTTCCGCGTGGCAATCATGCAGAAGTACGGCCTCGACTCCTTTGAGCTGTCGCAGGCGTACCTGTTTTTCTGGGATAAACTGGAGAAGGCGAATTACTTCCTCGAGAATATTATTGATACGGCCAACGAGGACCTTGACGGTCGCCTCGTGCAGCGCCTTCTCGCCGATCCTGTCAGTGATGGCGGCCAGTGGGACATGGTTTATAACCTGGTTGAGAAGTACGGCCTTGTCCCGCAAGTGCTATATCCAGACAGCTGGAACGCCATGTCCAGCAGCACAGTCAACTACGTCGTCGTAGGCAAGCTGCGTGAATACGCTCTTGTCTTGCGAAACATCATAAAGAACAAGCAAGGTTCCGGCAGGACCGTGGCGATCCTAAAAGCCACGAAAGAGAGGATGATGCGCGAGATCCACGCGGTCCTCACCCTAACACTCGGCCCGCCGCCCGCGAACGACAAGGCCTTCGAGTGGCAATTCCTAGACAAGAACGGCAAGTCGCGCACCGTGCGCAAGACACCCCTCGAATTCGCGCAGGACATCGGCGCCACCGTGCCCAGCAGCGGCTACCAGATCTCGAACGACGCCATCAAGGGCATGGTATCCCTCGTGCACGACCCGCGGCACGCGCCCCTGTCCCTCATGACGGTCGACCGGCTCGGCAACATCGTCGGCGGGCGCGGCATCACGTACCTCAACGTGGAGATGGGCGCGCTCCGGCAGGCGTGCGTGAGCATGCTGCGGGCGGGGCTGCCCGTGTTCTTCGGGTCGGACGTGGGCAAGTTCAGCGACCGCGCCGCGGGCGTCATGGACGCCGGGCTCGTCGACTACGGCCTCGGCTTCAACGTCGACATGTACGCCGCCGCCGCCATGGGCAAGGCCGGGCGCCTGCGCGTCGGCGAGTCCGCCATGACGCACGCCATGGTGCTCACCGCCGTCCACGTCGACGCGCAGACCGGCAAGTGCGCGCGCTGGCGCGTGCAGAACTCGTGGGGCGAGGCGAATGGGGATAAGGGCTGGTTCGTCATGAGCGATGATTGGATGGAGGAGTTCGTGTACCAGGCTGTTGTTGACCCCAGGTTTGTGAGCAAGGAGGTTAGGGACGTGCTTAAGAAGGAGCCGATTGTCCTTCCGCTTTGGGACCCTATGGGTGCGTTGGCTTAGATGGGACTTGCGATGAACTGTGGAGGACTGGCGAGGTAGAGAGTCTTAGATAGACACTCCTCGTATGTGTGATGACCTGGAGGTCATACAAATTCGGATCTTTATGGGAATGAGGATATGACACTTAGGTAAGTACTGTATAGCTTAGTTAGCTTGTATGCTTCACGAATTTACGCATCGATTATGAACGAATATAGTTTTTTTTAAGGCATTTTGAGCACAGCCTGTCTTTTAGAACTTCAGTGTTTCTATATCCTAGACATTAGTCAAGCTCCTTTAGGAGTATTATCACAGCTACGTTAGACTAGGATATATTGATTATACTGATTGTCCCTATGAAATTTTGTTATAACTGGGTTGATTAATCGGGAGTTATTTGGAAGGAGTAGTAACTAGTTTCATTTCCTAAACACGGATAATGGGAATCAATATGCCGTTATTTAGACTTTTGCTTGTCTATTAAGTCTCTTAATTGTGTGTGATTAATTCAAGTTTATTGCTAATTTATGACAACAAAACTCAGAGTGTCTAGTCCTTACCAGCCCTTGATACTTCAATTATCTGATACACGAAGTGTAGAGAGCCTAGCGAACTGAGATCTAGAAGGATACTCTGCGAGGAAAACGGAGGGGCTGTAGCTTATAGAAACACGTCTCATGGAATTGTTGGTGAAGTTACCTCGATCGGCCTGAGTTTTCTGTCCTAATTGCGGACAGTCATAATCCTAACTCGATATCAGATCTTCATGCCGTACAGTATAAAATATTGAACGAGCTAGTTTCACATTTGCCTCCGTTACGTCGGCTTCTCCCCCATTCGTATGTTGAGCGTGGCCATAAACATCATTGGTATTGAAGGGATTGCTATAAACCTAGGCGAATTAGTTGAGAACGCGATCAAGCAAATATCTACAACTTGTATACAATCCGTGAAAAGGTGCGGACTTATACTTCCTCAGTTTATACACTCATTTGAGGGTTCTAAAATCGGCCTTGATTTAAGTTCATGCAGTAGCTATATGAGACGGATAAAAACGACGCCGTTAATACTCCTACAGTATTGACAGTATATATTGTACGCGGCACTATAGTGAACTGCTGCAAAACACTCATCGCCGATATAGACGCGTCTGTATGTGGCATTTACGACGCGACAACTACTAGTAACCTAAGTCTTAAATGTAAAGTGAAATTGGTGCTGTCAAGGGCTTCAATAGAAGATGTCCTATAGATGATTGATTGGCAAACGAATAGCATGACTGTATTGCTCACTGCGTGTAACTATTTGATAGCAACGGGGCTGCCTATGTTAGTTTAGGTATTCCGAATACCTCAGAGTAATATGTTAGGCCGGCAGGAATCTCTCGTCGAGATACCGGGTGCTTATAAAACCCTAGAGCAGACCAAGAGTGACTCTGCTTCCCGTGAGCAGTGCCTAATATGCAACCATCGCCGATGCCATTCAACAGAGCCCCTTTAGGTTCCGACTGGATTATAAGATGCTGACTGTGTCATGCTGATGTGTTTGGACTACGTGATATGGGCAAACCTTGAATTTACAAGCTGCAGATGCCGAGATCGACGTCCCTTTACTTACCTTGCAAACGCCACGTGAATGACTTGATAAAGCAGGCGATGTCGGTAAGACGCTTCTTAGCAGAGTCCAGCCGTCGGCTCACTAGTATAGCTACACCGGCGTGATGGACTAAATTGGGCATTACCTGCTCTGTTTTGATATCGGCAAAGTCCTATCTCAGTCAGCTGACGGATAGAATGACTACAAAAGGTGGCAACGCCCCTCACCACCTTCTTGTGTAGGGCTACAAGTGACTAACAAGTGGGCGCAAGGTCGTTGCGGATTTGCGGACAACCGTCTCTGAGTTTCGCCATAACGCTCGCTTACTATGTACGCAGCGATGCACTCATACGCGTTCAAGCGGGAGGAGAACGGGGTAGTCAACAGAGCACCACTCCACCGCCGCAACGCGGCTGACGCCCCTAATGGGATCGTGGTTGGGCTCGGGACCGACCCCGGGTCTCGCTTGACGCAGTCGACCTCGGCAGGTTAGCCGCCGCGGCTGGGCTCTTCTCCAGACGACGAGACGACACTCGTCCACGACATCGCGGACTTTGCCGCGCTGACCGTGCAGAGGGGGAGGACAAGATGCTCCGGCTGTCGAGTCTCACGGCACTAGCGGCGAAGCTCGAGACAGCCTCCTTCCGCCGGACCTACCCGGACTACTATCCGAGAGGCAATTCGCTAGACGATGTCATCAGCTACACTAAGGCGCAGTCCGACATCGCCTGCGTTCCACGTCGCGGGTGCCCCGTCGTGTTTTCCCACCACGCGCGGTGGTTCGCCAACCGTGTCAAGGAGGCCAGTGTACAACTCACCCTTTGGCAGACTGGGATTGTGTAGCCGAGACGGGTTCTCCTGAGGGGAGGCGAGGCGAGGCGGAGCGGGGGGCGGAGAGAAAAACGGGAGGATATTGTGTTTGTTGTGGATTGGTTGGGTGGTGACGCGGGATGCGGGCACTCACAGCGAACGATCTCCAGCGGCCATCATCCGATACGTGATCCGTGCATGGGGAGATCTTCTACAGTAGAATCCGGGCAGAGCGGGGATGGGGTTTGCGAATAAGGCAGCGCGCGGGACGATATGCCCAAGGCGAACGCTTCGGCCGATCGAGTGAGCAAGTTGATGTTCGCCTCTCGGCCGTACGAGTCACGGATGGATACACACGCTGTTTCTTATTGACTAGCTAGGCTACAGACTTGACGAGACAAGAAGTCATAGGTTACCATCCACGACAGAACAAATGTAATTCTAGAATGCTTATGTTACGCTTCAGACTTGCAAGAGTCACCTAAGATGGGACGAGTATTGTGTAGCTACTCCCTCGAGGTGTATGCTCAACTCTTACGCATCGGTGTGATACACAAAACCCACAAGGCATCTTATAGGCGAGCAGGAAAAATATACTGCCTACAATCTCAAACTTGATCAAAAGCTGGATTACGCGCTGCCAACTTACAACCTGTTGGAGACTTGTATAGAGACCGCCAGCAGGGCGTGAGTCACGAACGATAAGCGCGTACACTCGGGCATCACCGCTGCATAATTGCTGGCGTGTCGACGAACAAATCCGCTTACCTAACTGCCGATTGGTCCTCGCCCATCCAGTGGCCAGGCTTGATGGCTTGTTGCACGAACTCGGCGGCTAGCCTCGCGCCGTGAATGCCCTTCACCTCTCCAAAATAGATACGATAGATCAAAATGAGAACCAACAGCAGATGGTCATGGGACGAGAGGCGCAAGGGAGCTAAGAAGCGCTCTCTCCAGAGCTTATTAGTATTTGTTAGTCGAGCAAAGGCGTGGGCGTATGTATAGGCACGGCGCGAACCCGATGGAACGGGCCCGGAACGTGCAGATACCATGCGCCAGTTTCAGGCAGGGGAGCTCGGCAAGCGGTTATATGCTTGATCTCTGGTCTCTCGAGAGCAGAGATTGCGCGCGTGTACTGTAGAGCAAGCTTGTTTATTTGTTTCTGGCGACAACACGCTGGTGTAACCAGCGACAAGAGAGAGACAAAACACAGACAGGGCCCACGTAAGCGCGGGCTGAGGAGGCGAGGATTAGGTTTCCATTGCCTACCTGCCTGCCTGCCTGCCTACCTACTTACCAAGGAAGTGAGCCTTGCAGCCCGAGGGATAGATACCGAGTTTAGAACAGACAGAATGTTTAGCGGTGGGGACAGAGCGACGAGTCTGTTTCTGTTGGTGTTGTCAGGACGAACGTAGCCTCACACGAAACCTGGTGGGGAGGCAAGGAGGTTTGTTTGTTGGTACTCGCTGCGGCATCCGGGTACCTTTGTGCTGGTAAGTAGGTATCAATACACCCTGATAGGTGCGGCAGATACTACTAGTGGGAATCACCGGGACTTGTGCGCAGGCCTTCAGCCTCCATTCTCCATTAGTCTAGCCAGACAGCGAAGGATTTATCTCGAGGCGTGTGGGGAGGCAGATGTTCATTCTGTAATGCCAACAGCAACACTAGGTTGTCCTTCGCAGGTGGTGCGGCCAAGGCGGGCGCAGGACCGAGATGAGCACACAAGGTCAGCCAGTCACGAGGTGCGACCATCGGCAGTGTACGCATAGGTACACAGTCGTGTGCAAGATGCGACTGGTCATTGGCGGGCACAGGAAAGGTACACGTCGCCGTCGCGGGAGAGAGTTCCTGTGGTATTCTGCTCTGCAGTGGTAGGTAGTGGTGGTGGTAGTGCCATCTACCTATCGGTGCGTTCCGATCTGCGAGAAGGATGAAACCAGGCAGCACCAAGGCACAAACCGTCTGGAGAGGCGACGGCGAGATGGTATTCCACCTAGGCACGAAAGAGGAGGCACAACCACAACCACTGGGAGCGATGGTTGATTGTGTGATCCGTCATCCTCACATCCTCACGTCTGATGATTCGCGCGTTAGGCACAAACTGTCCTAATCGTCGAGAGTGGCCATGTGGCTGATCCAACCCCCTACCTTGCCATTCCCCTGCACACCCATTTATGGCCTTTTGATGGTGATAATTTCCGAAAAGGGACAGAGTGTGCTGTTGGGCTCGTTGTTAGTGGACAGCTGCTTTGATTGTGTGAAACCCCTGAATGTGTGTGAATGGGCGACATACCTAACCTAACCTGCTTACTTTGCCATTTACTGCACCATGTACGTAAGTAGTATGTACGCATAGTTGTAGAAGTTATTTACTGTAGAATTATGCGTAGATGATAGATCACCTACCTACCCTAAGGACTCGGGTAGGTACCCGTGCCCCTTGGGTACATGTAGTTCAGTAGGGCAATAAGTACCTAACAATAGCCTATAGTTAGGTAATTAAGACCCTGCCTCCTCGCTCCGTCTCTTTCTGACGTGCGCTTTAAACTAGTGTAGCGCGACTAGTGTGGACTAGGTAGGTCAGCTGAAAAGTCCCGGGCGGCCAAGCAGAGCCATTGGGCCATTGACGCAACACCTGCGGTTTCTTATTTTACCTTTGCACTACCTTCAGCAGCTACAGGGACGTCATCGCGAATACCACCGACGTAATGTCGAAGTCTAGCCGTCGCCCGCTTGGCATGGTAGGTAATGCGATGAACAAGATGTTGTCGGGGTAGCTTTGCCTGGCTCAGTCAACCCCATCCCATCTCCATGATAACACGGAATCCCGGTCTTCTTCTTCTTCCTCTCTCTCCTCTCAACAAACAACCCCCCAAGTTTCTGATTAGTACACATAGAATACTGCGCACTCGCATCTTTTGCAACCCACATATGTCAACTGCATGCACCAAGCGAGCGAGCAAGTGACATCTCAATTCTAGACTAGGGACCAACGTGACCTACTTAGTTTTTGTTATCCTGTCCCGGGCTGCCAACTCGGCCCATTATCCAATTATTTCGGTCCCTCAGAACTCGTTCTGTGTGCCTACCTATCTGTCGTCTCCCCTTTCCCCCCACTCGCCATTCATCCTGCAATGCATGGCCAAGGTTCCTTGCTGCTGCAGCGAGTACCTTGAGAATCTGCATGACTGAATCCACTCGCCGGATGGGCTAGGTATTGGCGATGAAGAACGCGAGAGCAGGAGAATAATATCAATAAAAATAAAAAAACAACGCGAGACAATTATCCGGAGCACGTCCTTTTGGGGAGTGTTTGTGATATACTACTTACCTATTCTGTACCTCGTCACTGTCCTGATACCCGGGAGCTCCCGTGTTCCTCTGGCTTATTCGGGACTTATACGTACAAAGTTACGAGACGTCCAAGTAAAGTCGCATAGCTGCATCAGCCCATCATTTATTACCTCTCACTTCTCGACCACGCTCTACACCGAAATTGACACCCCTCACGTTGTTCTCCTGCTTCTTCCCGTTTCAAAGTTAACGGCAGCAAGTGGTGCGGAGGATCCGGACACCGACCACTTACATCGCTACTGTCACGCACTTTGCATCCAGAACCACGCCTTTATCTCCCAGCTACATATATAGAGAGATATATATATATATCCATATACACATTCATATACCTACATAGATAGACATACCCAGCAGCGTTAGCGGCATTTTCGTCTACCTAAGTACGCAGTACTCAAGCCGTCTATCCAATTTATGCGCGATTATTGATTGATTCCTCCGGACGTGGGCGCCACAAAGACTGCTACTGCTACTCCCAGGTCCTACCTACACTATTACTTACATAGTACTACCCTCCTCGCTTGTTGACGAAAACTGCCGTTGGGCATTATTCACTTGTCGTTACCTAGTCTAGGTATTCCCCTGCGCTGAGAAAGCCGGCTTTTCGTCAGTACGGTGGATTTCTCTATTCTCGCCCGGGCGCTAGAGTGACTTTCACGAGAAAATTAGCTGACGATCGGCTGCTCTCGCATTGTCGATCTCGGACTGGTCAGGATAATTTCCTTAGCAGTTCTGACACATCTATACCTAATAAGGAGACTCCCCTCGTGGCTCTTGGCTGGGCAGCGTCCCAACGGCCATCCGTCTGCAGCCTAACCATACACAACCTTGGCATCTTTGGAACCCAGCGGCAGCGCATACATAGCATATACTCTATACAGAGTGTACCTACCGCATACCATCCTGGTACCAGCCTGTTTTCCCACAGGTCATCCATTCCTACGCTGTGTACAGTGTACCCCGCGGCAAGGACCCCTGACCTTGTCGCCTGATTGGTCTCGGGGTCATCCAGAGAGAGAAAAAAAATTAAAGGGAAAAAGCCCTTATTATTTTTTTTTTTTTGCTCTCTCAGCGTTGGTATGTAGTGTGCCCAGTTATGCACTTTGATTTACCCAGCAACGCTGGACCACACAAAAAGCATGCGAGAGCGCGGGTATCTAACCTCACTTAGATTATAAGAGCGACTGCAACCCATTTTCTGAAGTTTGGGTGTAGTAATAAGCGTCGCGGGGTTGTTGTGCAATTTGCCAGGCTACTTACTACTAGGAGGTGGATAGTAGCTTATACCCATATATTTTGGCCTGCGCATACATACATTTATCTAGATACCTGTCCAACACGGCTGCGCAGAATCTCTTATTTACTACCACTTACATCCCTCTCCCTATACACTACAACTTAGGTACGTAGGAGTGTCGTCGCTTGCTATTGTTTTTTGTTTTGTTTTGGGTTTTTAGTCTTTTCTCACTTCATTTTTTCCCGCCCCCACCACGACAACAGGGATTATTAGAACATTTCTATACTATGTACAGAAGGAAGCCTGGAGAATTAATAACCCTTGAAAAAATACGATCCCTGGAGGAGGTGGCCACCCTTGGAAGCGGGTTGCATTATCAAGTCAAAGCGGACACCCCACCTACTTACTTCGTCTGTCCCACCTTCCGTCAGCCAAATCCCAAATCCCAAAAATCCCAAATCAAATCCCAAATTCTATTCTCATCCCACCAACCTGCCAACCTACCAACCTACACCTACCAACCTATTTACCTACCTACCTGCATACCTGTTTACTACTACCTACCTACCTACCTTCTCTACCCCTCCATCTATCTATCTAGATCTCTATAACTTTTCGAAGCCACTGACACATTATATACCTCCAGCCGATCCCTCCTCTATTTTAGTCATTTTTATATACCCTTTCTGCCTGGTGCGCTCCAGCTTCTCGCCTGCCTAGAGTCCTACCTCCACTACAATAACCATGGCTGATCCTCGGTCCCGACATTCGGGTCGGAGGTCCCCTACCTTCAACCCCGCGCGGGCTTCGATGCCAGTCAACATCGGCTACAACCTGCCATACACCGGCGAGATTCATACCGTCCCTGCACCCCGGTACGATCCCTCAGCGCCTCGGCGGCATGATTCCAAGGCTACATCCGGCCCAGTTCCGCCCGCAGGCACTATCACCACCACGTACAGCGTCACCAAAGATCCCATGTCGAGGAGTCTGAGCAGATCGAACAGAAATCGATCTTCGACCGTCGATTCCCACGCTGCGAAGGCCCCTATCATCGTGACTACCAGTCATCCCCGGCCTCATGTCTCCGCGAGTCATGCTTCCAACAGTGTGAGGGCGGGCAGTCCCTCTCGCGAGCCATACCGTTCAAGCGACAATACGTACTACGCCGTACAGCCCGCCTCGTCGATCCGCGCGCGCAGTCACAACCGCCATAGTTACCATCAAGGGGCGCCCTTAGGCGGCGATGAGTTACATCGTCTGCGAGAACGGGTGAAAGGGCCGGAAGCTAGAGCCGTAGAAGCCAGAGCGAACGCCGATCGCGAGTTCTGGGGCCCGAGCCGGACTAGCACTGACAATTTCCGCAACCCTCGGCCCCATGTACTGTACACAGCTACTGCACACCCTGTTCATGCCACAGCCCCCGCATACGGTGACAGCTCCGCCATAGCAGACTATGAAGACGATTTCTACGAATACACGAAACCGGGCGAATTAGTTCGATACGATCTGGACCACGATCGAGACCGAAGAAGTCGGCGCGATAGCGTTGACCGTCCCTATTACCGGCCTCATGTTAATGTCGTAAGCCATGATACCACCACCCGATATGATCCCCGCAGTCGTGCGAAACCTCCGCCATCAGCTGGTCTCGAAAGATACAACCGTACAGCAGCCGCAGCCTACGATCGCCCATCCGTCACCATGCCAGCGCCCCCTGCTGTTCCGCCGCCACCGCCAATCGATACTACGCGCCGCCCTGCTCTACTTGAAGCGCCGAGGAGCCCCTCGACCGAGACTAGAGCCGGGCGGCCACGCCCTGTATCGCTTTATCAGGATGGCCCTGCTCGCCCGATCCATGGGGACGACGTTTACCGTGCCCGGGATGATGAGCGAGTGGGGAGGGACCGCCGTTCCCGAGATGATAGTTATCGTGACGACAATGTGACATCTCGTGGATTTGGCATACGCACAGATGTCCCTGATCAACCTACTACCCGCTCAGCAGGCGCCCTTCCACCCCATCACTACGATGATCGCCGCGCACGCCATGAAACTGGTGATCGTGAATCGAAGCGTGGGTCAGACGAGTCATTAGGCCGTGTTCGTTCCCACGACCGAGATACTTCTGACGACCATCGATCTCGTGTTGAGGAAAGTCGAGATCGAAAAGAAGGCACCAGTCGGCGAGAAAGTGTTAGTCGCACTCGCGAGAAACTCGTCTCTGGTCTCAAAGGAGCTGCCGGAGCTGCCGCCGCCGCCGTGGGGCTTGTGCCAGTCATAGGTCGAGATGATAGAAATGTCTCACCAAAACGAAGAACGCGAGACGAAGACAGAGAATACACTTCTCGTGCGAGGGAGCCAAGTAAAACTAGAGAAAGGGACCCTACTGATCGGAAACCTTCAACTAAGGACGACGACATTGCGTATGAACAACGACGGGAGCCGCGAGGAGAACGTACGGAGTCAGTTTCGGGCTCTAAAGATCGCGACTTTGATGCGGACAGGGACCGGGACCCAGGGCGTGACCGCGACCGCCAACGCCAACGGGACCGCGACCGAGATCACGATTATGCAAATGATCGTGATAGAGAGCGCGATCGTGAGGATGATAGAGATCAACGTGAGCGCCAATGGCGCGACGCCGAAGCTAAGCTCAATGGATCCACCTCCGACAAAAGGGAGGCTTCACCAGACGATGTCTCTAACGTTGGACGAAGACGCCAACGACCTTCCTCAACCTTTGACCCTACAGACACCAAAGGATTGCGAGACCTAAAGGCTGAACTAGCTGCACTTGACAACCAGAACAAAGAGGCTGAGAAAGCTAATGGATCAGATATACCGTCTACCAAGGAGACGTCGTCGGCCAAAGCTGCCACCAATGGCTCTGACAGGGACGACGAGTCCGCCCCTGAATCTCGTGGTCGTGAGATTGTTCCAGCACAAGAAAAACAAGTTCGGGTCGTTTCCCCGCCACGAGACAAAGCTGAGCCTAAGCCAATCAAAGGTATCCTTAAGGCACCTAGTGTTAAATTCCCAGAAGATTCGAATCCCATCCGGGAGGGTGTGGCGCCGCACAAAGATGACGTGACCAAAAAGGATGTACCGCCTGGGGCTCGATGGACCAAAATTAGTAGGAAAAAGGTCAATCCCGAAGCTCTGACTGCTGGAAAGGAGCGATTCGAGGTTCGCGATGATTTTGTCATTGTCTTGCGGGTTCTCAACAAAGATGAGATTCAGGCTTATGCCACCGCTACTGCACAACTAAGAGGTGAGTTACGAGAACGAGACGCTATTTCCTCACAGAACCAACTATACTAACGCTCGAGTAGAAATGCGAAGGAAGGAATTTGAGAATGAATCTAGAACCGAGCGCTTCTCCGACGAAGAGCAGACCCGCTCCGACGAGGAACGCCAAAGGCGACATCGTCATCGCCAAGAGAGGGATGAGGAAGAATACCGGAGAGGGCGAGCAGGAGACGACAAGCATAGACGACACAAATATGACGACGGGAGCGAAAGTCGGCCGAAGACCATTGAATACCCTTCTAGCCATCGCCCCCGCCATTACGACTCTAACGCAGACGACCGCCGATGAAATACGAATGATCACATTCCATAGATTCACGACGTATATCTTTCCTATGTTTCTAGCGCTCATTGATTTTTAAGGTTACGGAATAATGCCTATATAGAGAGATACCAAAGCATGTACGACAAAAGCTACTACTTATCATTTGTACACCCGCGGGCGGAACATATGATCTATGTATTCGTGGAGAAGATTTGTGTTGATGTGTATGTAGAACAGGATACCAGGGGCCTTGGGACAAAAATATCAAAAACTCGTTTCTTTTGTTGCCATTTTCATGTCTTATGCCAAGCGGACTAGCAATATGTAGAAAATCATCAAAACATTACGCCGCTGAACTTACTTGTGCCTCAAGACCCCATTGAGATACTCCACGGTGAGAATAAAATGTTAGTAGTTGCAAGAACATCAATGCTTATTGCTCCATTTCCGCGTCCCGACCCCCTTACCTATCGTCGGGTCGGAGTATCTCGGCCATATCCGAATTCCAAACAATTCTTCCACGCCGACGGACAAACTCACCTAGGTAGCTCTGTCTACTAGTCTAGTACTTATTCGCTACATGAGGGGCCTACTATCTGCTTGTTCATGGAGGGGCAAGGGTGGGATGGAGATTGTGGTAGATCGGTGACCTTTACCCATCTACCGGTCGGTCGGTCGCTGCCCGAATCTCGCCACGTGGGATACGTGGTGGGTTTGGTGGTGGTGGTGGTACCGGCGCGGCCTCACCTGCGCGTTACGTCTGCCGGGCGTAACGATGCGCTCTTACCTGGCTGGCGATCGCGGCGATCTTCGGCACGGCGGGGGGGCCTTTTCCTCGCTGTGGGACGCCATCCTCGGGGCTTGGGCTGCTGCTTGGCGGGACGTGGTTGGTTGGGCGTTTTGTTGGGGCGATGCTGTGCAGATGGGGGAGCTGGGAAGACTAGCCGGACGAGAAGGCTTTGGAGAGATGCCGTTGGGGATTGATCGCTGGGATGGCGGGGAGTGAGGCTAGGTGCGGAGGGGTTTGGTTTGTCTTGTCTTTGTAAAGATTGACGGGAGAGGTTGTGGGCCAACGCCGTGCATCTGCCTTGTGGTATCGAGATCGAGCGAGAGGCGAGATTGTGATGCCGAACTGCGCTGGCGTGTGTTGGGTGGTAGGGCGGGCGGAATTGTTTGGTACCAAGGCTGCCCTATAATGCCGATCGAATATGTCCGTATATTAAGTCGGCAGGTAGATCGATAGAATGGGGCACGGAAGCCGTCCAGTTGGTGATCTTCGGTGTCGAACTCGAACATACATATATCTCGAGTGTCCCGAGTGGTTTGCTGGCTAGCTCTGGATGGGGGTCAAGAACTTGGTGTTCATGGGGGCCCATATTCGGAGACGATCTAGATAGAGAATGGAGGGTTAGGTTGTGGTTAGCAGGTATGTATGTATGTATGATGCGCGAACCCGCTGCGTGTAGGGTGTTGGCGGCGGATGGTCGCATGCTGGTGGGTAGTATATAGGACGTCGCGTTTATAGTCGATCGTTTGGTGGCGGTGCCGGATTGGGTGGTTTTGGGGTTTACTTGCATGTGGCGTCGTCCGTCATGTTTGCGAGGTTGTTAAACAGGTTAAACAGTTATGTGTGGATTGTCCTCTTAGACTATCTAGACTCTATCTAGAGAGTGCAAAGTTGGATTTGCGGGTTTGGGTCGTATTAGTCTGTCTTCGTATTGGTACATACTGAGGACGTCATGCTCATCGTTGTCCTTGTCTATATTGGGATCTGTTAATAATTACTATGTCATGCGCCGGTTAGATAGGAGCTAGGAAGTACATACCTAAAACCTATGAACTTGGGGCCTTAGGCCGATGAGGAAGATTATCTTGATGTCTCTTTCGTATAGTAAGTTGTATATCTACTATTGAGATTCTTTGCATGTGTACGGCTAGTTTCCGATACCAAATATCGAAAGAGCTTGTTGTTATACATACATGCTAACTTGACCGCTCAACTCATCATCCTAGCTAGTCTAATCCTCGATACCATCCTCGATTTGCCCTCCATTCTATATTTTTAGAGATTATCCCCTGACTATGCGGATGGACCCGGATCTGGCCAGTATCTCACGTATCGTGGTTGTCGTCAGGTCTGTCTGTGGCGCCACGTTCATGTTAACTCGGCTGTAGGACTCTGTCAGGGCATCAGTGGCAAGAGGGCGAGGTCGGTTCGGAAAGGGGGTGTTGTGGATAGGAGGTTAGGGGTCGAGATGAAGCTTAGGAGATGAATGATTCATTAAATGTATGTAAGCCACGGACAAAAAGAGGTTATACGAAAGCAGATAGATGGCTAATAGGCAGGAAGCATAGGTATTTACGCATACATAATCTGCTAGGGTGCCGGTAAGCTCTTCTCCCTGTTTACCAACATGTGGCATGGTTGAACATGCAATTTACTATGTAATCAAGAAAGCCTAGCGCGCGCCTCTTCACATCCTGCTCATTACATAGCGTCGCGATAAGCTGCGCGGATCACCGGATGTGATCCGGTGTGTTGACAATCTTATTAGTATCTAGGTCTACTGAGTATATGTACGAGCCTGTCGTTAGGGCTTTGTGCAGACGGCATCCGCCGTTCTGCAGTTTTCAAACGGGTATGTCACCGAGATGATGATCCCCTTAATGATTAGCTCAGCTACCCAAGACTCACGGGCTTTCACATTGAGATTAATATTGATACCACGTGTCAGTATTCTGTACATAGAGTGTGGCAGATGTTGGGTCCCAGCAACTGACATGCATATACGAGGTGAATGAGCATGTTCTTCCCCCCGGAGTTTCCGTATGCAGCGCGCGTCAGTTCAGACTTTTCAAGGATTGGTCACCTTTATTACGTCAGGAGCGCATTAACGCGTCCCGCTGAGCAGCAAGGAAATTCAAGACGTACTTGGATGTGTTGTTAAGATTTTGTTGATGCATCAACAATAGGTATAGGTATTGACGATATGGTGTTGCGCGAAGAGTACAAAAATGACTCCATCGACGAGCATATATAAATACATGTTGACTTCATCCGCTCTGCAAAGAGCTTCAGATATATATAAAAGCACGTAGCACACTATCGGTGACTATGCCATAGTTAAGTTACCTTCAACATGAGTGATTAAATACTATATCGTGTATATCATCGTCCAAGGTTTACTCGAACTAAGCCACGGTTATTGATATGCATACCTCTTTGTCCATTAGCATAAGAGTAGGCAAACAGGAGGATCGTGTACATGTATCTTGAATAATACACTTTAGTACAACCCAGGGTCCTAGGTTTGTAAGCGACGATCAAGTATAGGCGAGCTATGTATCGAAGACGAAGAATACTTACATCTATTGCTTCCTTGATGCTTCGTGGGAAAAACTTTATGCTCCGTCTCTTTCGGGGTTGGCTCTTCATGGCCACCCACTTTATTATGCTACCTTTCTTCACGATGAGCCCGTCGGTTGAGCTTACAGAAACAGAACCCAACCAGAATTGACGAAACATAACTCCTATTGACGTAGAATGTTCGCCGCGCTAACCATGCAAAATGCAGTATAATTTAATGACGTATATGGGCCGATGCGAGCTTGTTTGCTCAACAGCCTAGGCTGTTTTGTCGATAATTATGGTGCTGAGAAAATTCGAGGTAGGTACCGAAACTAAACGCATTCGGAGCAACCATGAGGTAACAGTTTCGGCAGCCATCTAGCTCCTACAGGCATATCGGCCTTAAAATTGACCAGCTCCTCATGTAGCTTCACTAGCTTCTCCTTCTGGTTCATAGCGGTATATAGAACATGCAGGTTGGTGAAGGTCTTGAGGTAATAGTCAACAAGATGAGGTGGTTGGGTTTGCCTCGCGGCCGTCTTGGCTTTCAAAAACCAGCCCTCGGCCCGCTCTGCATCACCATTTCGGATTGCGATGCGCCCTGCCATATACGGCAAGAGATATCTTGAATGTATGTCCCCAGAATAAGCGCCTCCTTGGTATTCCATGGCAGCTGATGTTAAAAGGCGGGCACCGCCAGCATCGTGGTTGGGTGTAACCATGGGATCGTTGGATTTTTTCAATCTAGACTGTACTTCCTTCTCCCACTTTGGTGGATCATCCCATTTGGGATAGGCAGTGAGCCATCTATTGAATCGCTTCCACGACACGAAGGCATCTTGCGTATGTATTAAAAAGCGTAGTACGTAGTCGAGCGCGACGCAGGTGAGATGATCTTGCGGGCCCATAGACATAAGGAGCTCTTGGAGAAGCATCTCCAAGACATCATGAGTTAATCTGACGGAGTTGTCATCATGCTCCCTCAGCATATGTACCCATAGGATAGATAGTGGGTGGTTTTTGCCAAAATGGACAGCACCAAGGTCTGCTACGTGTTTTCGAAATATTCGTGATAGCTCGGGATGGTTCGACCACGGATGCTGCAGGATCTCTATCATCTGAAAAATCAAATCTGGTAACTCTGTTCTCATGGCACCACTAAGACGGTTCAAGGTGCCATTCAAAAGTTGGAAGATCTCGTGCGGTGGGCTATTATTGTCGATGGAGACCTGCAGGCGGTAAAATTCGTCCACTGCCCGAAGCATGTCTGTTCTTGAGTTCTTCGAGTCCGTTACTGCCTGCGTGTTAATATAGCCTCCGGGAACCCAAACCCAAGAGGCTTTAGGCCCGAATGCGCGCTCTCGGATGTAGTCGCGTACTGCAAAAACCGATGGTCAGCCAAGTTACAATTTAGCCGGAGTTGACTCCATATTTCCCGGCTCGCAAACAGACACGCAAGCCTATAAATTAAAGTCTTAAGGTGGGTGGCGCGGCATTCCTTATATGATCCCCTGCTTACCTGCTGATAGGGTCATCTCCAAGTTACGAGACTCTGGCGACAACGAGCGTACTCTAGGAACTTCAGTAGGTATCCCGTAAGACGGCGAATGGGGAGTGATAGAGACGAGAGAGTCGGGGTGGACCTGAAGACGAACAAGAACGTCCGGTCGCCGCTCCAGAAATCGTCGGAGGCGTTGATTCCTGACTACGCGCCCGCGAATCACGAGATTATGCGACGCCTCGCCGGCTTCCTTTCTCTCTATTTTGTGCTCGAGGACTTCCAAAACGTCGCCCTCTTCCAGCTTCTTTGAGAAGTGCCAGGCTCTGATGCGCTTCTTATACTACTCCTTCAAGTCAGTCCCGAAATAGTTACTAGAGGCGATGCATGCATGAGTGACCGGCAAGACGATAATGTTGGAGAAGGGTGCGGACACTACAAGGCACTCAAGCGTTTGGCTGTCTTGATGCACACAAACTCACCATACTAGGCCTATGCTCTGTTAGTCGGGCGAGTATTGCTAGGGTTTCACAAAAAATGGAGCTTACGTAGCATGGAACTGGTGTTCATCCGCCATGATGCGTCTCACCTCATCAAGGGTCTTGTTCTCGTCTAAGTACAGCGCCTTGATGATGTCTTTCTGCGCAGCCCATTCCGACGGCTTCGCATACCGGACCCGACCGTGCTCGGCGGCCCCATCGGACTCCAAGCGGGCTCCTGTAGGCTGCATTTCCATCACCTCGAGGGTGAACAACCCCTCAGTACAAGCGAGAAAAAAAAACTAAAAATTGCCAAAACGGCCCCAATGTAATGCGGAGTGAAGAACGGCGGTCTTGATTTAAATGGACGTAATCTCACCAGATCACGGATCTCGCAAGGGCTACGATGAAAGCCATAAGATCATCAACGCTCGGTGTGCTGTATATGTCACATCACGAAGTGCTCGTGACGAACTGGCAGGCCGGCTGGCGCTTCATTGTATTAGTCATGGAAAAGAGTCTGTCTACCTACTCCGCGCGTTGCAGAACGCCACAATACATAGAGGCAACCCCCCCGGTCGCTTACTCCTGAATCTCGCGGCCACAAAATAATGGACGCCAAGACACCAGTCGCAGCCCACCACCACCGATTGGGACAGGGCGAAATTCAGCTCTCGACCCTAGACCTTGTGCCGCACACTATTCTATACATATACTCTCTACTCCGTGTGTTGACAGTAAATCCGAAGAGAAACTGACTTATACAAAAGCCGTGTATTATACGATCCTCTTATCTATTTGTCCTACGTATACCAAATCCCAGCCTGTCCCAAATCTACGGATTCTTACTGGCGCCCATACGGATCTGGGATAGGTACCCCTGATACTTATCCGTGGGCGGGCGGGTCCTACACTATGTACGAGCAGCGCAACAAGCTAATGGGTTCTTATCACGTCTAGTAACAACTAGGTAGGGTCCCCTACTCGATAGTGATGTAACACCTAAGTTTGCGGTGAGATAAATTTAGGTATCGTCAAATAGACGGAACCATGGGTAGAAACAGAGAGAATGGTTAGTTCTTTCACCGTTGGCCCAGATAGGTCAAGCCAAGATGTCGAAATCCTTTCCACCTTCTGCAGGCAAGTATGTATTCGGCATCAGCAGTCTAAAAAACGACCAGATCGCCAGCAGCCAAAATTACTATCCGCTAAATAGAATCAAATAGCGCTGTTTTTAATCCGATAGCATATTAGGCCTAGAGATGGGCGCTCTGCTTAGCCCGACAAACACGAGAAACGGATGCCTAGTTTACGAAAACAGATATCTAGCAAAAAGCAGATGATAACGAATAATTAAATGCTTAGGAATCTCGATGCAGGCTTATCATTATATGTATAGGGCAGTTGGCTTCATGATACGATCTATGAACCAGTGGTTATCGTACATTTCATTTAGAGCTTCGACAACTTCACATTAAGTATGCCGTACAGCTGTAGGCCATAGTTCAACTCTAAAACATAAAGAAGAAATAATTCGGCTTCACAACATTGTCATGTGTGTTAGCGTCATCTATCACGTTGCTTGTATATTATGCCCCTTAATGCTAAAGTGAATCCATGTCCTACTATTGATGTTCACTCCTGCCATTCACCAACAGTAACCTAATTATCCAATATACTTCTAGCGCAGTACTTTAGTGATCTTTCTACTTAATATGACTACAACAGCTACCGCGTCCTACTGACAACACGTGCGGAGGAGCGAGGCATTTATTGGTGATTAGTTTGATGCTGATGGCGCAGTGTTTTCCAACGTTGACAGATAGTTACTATTCAGTGACCGCCTATGTATCCCTAGAACCAGGTTAACTACTGCCTTAATAACAAGACGTCCTGTCAGAAACACGGGAAACTCGCGCATATCAAGAGTTTATGAGCACCACTATATCAGGGGAGAGCTGATCCAGGAGATAGGCGACCAACCCTAACGAATATTCCATAACATCGATCATTGTATAAAGCCCCTCCTTCAACCCCCCCCCCCCCTTTTCCCCGTAGCCACCAGCTGTTAGTATCTCGCCCTTCAATTAATGCAATGTACCCGACATCGCTAAGGTCAGAAGGACTCGGTCAGAAGGACTCTATCGGATGATTAGAAGTCGTGCTCTCCAAATTATAGCACCCCGCAATCCATAACCTCTCTGGCATTCTGACAATTCACATGAAGTCGGTAGGGGATGCGGGATTTTTGCTAAATCTACTGAGGTCCGTCAGAGATATAGCATCAGTAAAGCTTATGTCATAATAGGATACTCGTCGGTTATAGCATCGAAATATAAAAGAGTAACTCGAGTTAATAATAGAACAGAAGCCACAGAATGAACTGAAGTTTGAAGCATGAGTAATGAGAAAACAAGTGGTGACAGGAGTAGCAGCAGCTAGGCTCGAAGGAGTGTTCGACAGATTATAAACTTATCAACTCTATAAAAGGTGCTATATAACCTAGACGTGATCCCGATGACAATATCGTCAATGTAAGACTATGAGGTTCTTCATCTATACTATCTAGAAAGCATGGAATCTGCATAAGTCAGATGGCCAGTACTACCTTTACTTTCTACATATGCACCACCAGCACCTCCCTCGTTTCTCTTTAGTCAGGTTGTCACTCGTCGGGTCCTAAGTATAAGTGTTTGATTACGTAGACGTGATTCTATAGGCTCTACGTCTTCTTTCTCGTTATTGCTTGACCCTCTCAGGATTGAGAGAACTTAATCTAAGGTGGTGTAGATGATACTCCTAAGTCCAATCATTAATCTTGCCGCATCTGCTAGTTTCTTTCTACTCGACGCTTACACTAGCACACTATATGTGTATATTTCAAGTCTTTAGGAGTGGTTAAACATTAACATATTGACTGACTGGTGGTGTTTAACTTAGTAGAGGTAGTGTAAACTGCCGATGAGACAGTACTCCCAATCCTCCTTTGATATATAGTGATATGGCAAGCCAGTATATACTTAGAAGCCCAGTTTATACCACTAAACATGAACATAAAAATTATAAATCTCGCTCTGCCACTTAGAAGGAACAAATGGACCCTTCAGGGACATGGAAACGACAACCTACAATCTTCTAGATGAACCCTAGCTTCATGTTCCTTATATTCACCCGTGGTAATCGGGGGGACTGCCTATCTTAGAGCAGTGCGAGTGAGATGATTATATTAGTCGAGGGCTCTATCAAATGTATGCCTGCTACAAATAGCAAAAAGCGCTGGTTATAGGGTGAGTATGATTTCTTTGTCAAAGTGCAACTTGTGAGGCCTCGAGCAATCCCATCCCCTCAAGACCTGTACGGGATCAAGGGAGCGATAGATGTTTATATATTCTCACGTAACTATTAGGAGGCTCTATAATTAAATAGTTTATGATGTTTATGGTTTATGGTTTTAGCTAGATATATTTAGCTAGTAGAGTTTAAGTAGGTTATGGCATGTACATGGTTTTCCTTCTTCTAACTCTTGCGCGGAGTATCAGGGCTTATTGCCATTATCATACGCTCGAGGACATCTAGAACAACCTACTATAACCGCTGGAGTTAGTATTTACTCTTTTGCGTACCTCTATAGCTCTCGAAACATGCTCCTAAAACATGCTCCTGAGATATCTCGGGAGCTCTCAAGTTACTAGAAAGGGAAGGAAATGACTGCAGCGGTAACTCACGTATCCTTAAGCTTCGCATCTTATATACTGTCCTTGGCCTTGCCACCCCCCTCACTCGCCGCTCACCATCTCAAAAAGTAACGGGGCATACAAGGCCATCCCTTCAAGATAAAGTTATCTGGCTTTATATCTTACCTCGTCGTGGCTAGTAGGTGTCCTGGCCTCCTCCTAGATACGGGAGGTCTAGGAATCAACGACCAATTTATTAGAATATATGTTACCCTTCTTTTCAACTAGGACGACCCCTCTATCCATTCCGCGTTACAACATACACTAATAGTCAACAGCTCACCGGCGACTCGACATAGTATCACGTCATGTTGGTTAGATTAATCGCTTTACCTGTATATATAGGCATGTACCTCCACCATCCTTAGCAGCTAGAGGCCTAAAACGATTGATGTGTCTATTAAATCCTACACTACATGTTATACCTAACTGTCGCTATGATTTTCTTCGCCTTATAACTAGATAATCCGCTATCACTCGAGTTCAAAATGATACTAGCCCGCGCTACAAGTGTATATAGCGACAACAAGAACCCGCGTAATACATTAGGCTACCAAATCTTTACAGCCACAAGCTTAAATCCCCATATTTAGTTAGCGAAAGTAAATGGTATTTAATTAACACCCTTCTATTAACTCTCTATTGAAATACTGCTAGCGCTAGGTTTACTATAATTCTCACAACACTTGGTACCTTTCAGACCTCTACCCTATGATTCCGGGACTTGGAACCACGAAAATGAATGAGAGTCTCACCTTAAGCAAGTGTGAACAAACAGAATGCGCACCAGATGTTCAACGGTCGGATAATACTAGTATAACTACACTAGCTAAGACTACTACTTTGTCACTACGCCTTTTTTACCTGAACAATTTTACATCGCCTTAAGGGTCACATAACACTTATTCAAGTCTTTAAAATTACAGGTTCTTTGGTCACTACGGTTATAAGCAAACTATTCATAATCAAGTTAAAATATGTAGGATATATTCTAAGTTAATTGGGAACTCTACTCCAAACCATGACCATATTTCCTGTGTTGAGGGGAAATTTGACTACAAATGTGTTACTGAACTACAACTTAGTTGACGATATTGTTACCAAAAACCTGGCTGGTAGCACATACAACTTATTGAAAATTGGATAATTTTTACTGTCCTGTCATTTTCTTTCTACTTTATTAACTATAAACTCTCATGTCACTTGATTCTACTGAGTTTACATGGCAAGAAAGTTGACTATAATCTCTCTACATTATCCTGCTATACTTGTAGGTAGGTATCTTACTCAATGCACGGTGTCAATTCGTCACCTCCAAAATCATCGTCGATGTAACCCCCGCAGGCTACTTGGGACCTTGGTTCTCACTCCCTGCGACTCCCTGGTGCTGCAGCACAACACACCGACACCCCTCCCCTGGGGTTTCCCCTCTCGCGCGTCCTCCACAATCCCTTATTTCGGTGGAAACGACAAGGGAGAGCTAGAGTACCCAAAAAGACAGGCTTGCTCCCCAGAAAGCAAATAAGAAATGGCCCCAGCTCTGCGGTCCCCCAAAGGTTTCCTGTCACACAAACAGCGATGTGGCGGGTTTCCCTTGCTAAGGTGCACCGAGATCTATTAGAGAATCCGAACCATCGGGACCAAGCTGGTCTACAGGCATTTACATCAACATCGAACTGGTGATCGGGTTGCGTTGCACCGACGTGCCCGAGGGAGCGATTCTATTTCGATTAATTATTATGAATCACATTTTGGGTACATACGAAAATGTTACTGGGAACCCGAAGAGACAATAGGAAACACAAGAGGGGCTTGATGGCCTGTCCAACCAATCTACTCTGGTGGCAGGGAGATGAAAGGAGCATGAGCAAACAAGAGAGGGTCGTATTTACGTCTCATTCGGAGCAAAACAGTTACTGTTTCGTACGTCTCCGTGACAGAGAAGCAAGCAGTAAATGTTTCTGTTGCGTAAATACACGAATCAAGTGGCAGCGATCATTATCATATCATTTTGAGGACACGCTTGTACAGTCTACAACGTTTTGGGTTGGAGAGTTAGATAGTAGGTGATGACAAAAGGAAAGGTCCGGCCAGTTCAGATCCGGTGTAGTAGCCAAACCAGTAAGAGGCGCTCATTTCGGGACATCACTCATTCCTGCATTGAGGCTTAATAACAACTCCTGAGAGATGCAGGAAAGACACCGTTATATTGTGAGCTATATGCGTATTGTATACTTGGCCACTTGTTCTTTGATTACATTATACTACCGTATTTGCGGTGTGTTATGCACAATACCACTCATGCGTATGTAGATGGTGTTGTAGAGTAGAACGGTGATCGACCCATCGCTCGTTTACTTGAGAGTTTGGATGCTACCCATGCCCGGTGGATAAATCAAGGGCAAGGGAGGCATCTACAAGTATGTACATACAGTATGTACGCACACACTAACAATCCTCCGGTTATCCCTACCTCTTCGAGCAAGTATCCTAATCTCCCGACCAGTACAGAATACAATAGGTACCCCAACGACGGGAGGTGTTGCGCTAGCTGCGCGTCCAATCTCAAGGCCGGGTTCTAGACGCGCGCAACTGCTACCAATATTGTGAATCTCACTATCAGCTGACGTTTGCACCTGTGTAGGTGTGTCGTAGGTATAGTACATATGGCGCATATGTTGTTAAGTAGAGTACGACGTGTCCGTCGCTGTCCTTTGTCTGATTGATGATGGGGCAGGTTTCAACGGTCGACTAATTTGGTCAGTCTAGCGACCGTTGAACGCGTGTCTTCGTAACGCAGATATCGTCTAGCCGGCCATTGCCTATGATGTCTGCTGAGGAGAATGGTTCGGTTATCTGTTCCCAAGACATTGCCTCGGAATCTCTCCCTCCAGGCGGAACTATTTAATCCCAATGATCACGTCTACGTATATGTATCTCATCGCGCCAGTTTGCCTATCTATATTATAGCGAACCATGGTACAAACTAGTTCGTAGAGGCACGCGAGGCACGAAAACTCCGAACGCACGTAATGATGCTCGTGGAATTGGCTTACGTCGCCTCCCATGCACCACCTAGATCGGCTGGACAGCCGCCCACTAGAAAACCGGAATGCTCACGTATCTTGTTAGCGAAGGATAAGTCAGGATGGGCTGATGGGAATCTGGTGCCGGTTATCTTTCCAGCACTCAATGTCACCGTGACTGGGACAGCTGCCGCGGTTACAACAATACCTCTGCCGGATCTCACTTCCGTACGGTTTGGTGGCCTCAACTATACCTCCCGGGCGAGTATACCATGCGGGTCCAGGGATAATCAATGCACAGCAGGAAGCGAGGGGGGGAGGAAACAGGGGGTGGACAAAAGAATACATTAAAATGGGACGATATCACGGTTGCATTTACTCTAAGGAATACATACGTCTCTACTCACACACTCTGTTTCTTTCACTTCGCCCTCCTTTGGAAGACCTTACGAAATCGGTTGTGACGATCTGCAGGGTTCAGGGGGACGGTGAGAGGGTCTTGACGTGTGGTTGAGCTGGGATTACGGGCTGGGACCATCCCCCGCTGGTGTTTGGACCAGGGCCCCGGTGCGGCCTCTTTACCTCTTTGCTCCTGGTATGTACATACAAGTAATGAGAGTTGTATTTCGGAGCAGAGATTCGGAGCGAATTATATTCTTCTTGACAGCTGTCAAACAGACGGCATGTGAAGTTTGGTTCTACCTAGATGCCGACTTCCAGGGTAATCTACCCCATACCCAAGAGCACCAGGGTCGCTGTATCTGTATATGTATGTAGCAAGGTTCTGGTGAGCGCAAGTACCTAAGGTGGTATTGAGGAGGGGCATGAAGATACACCTATTTTTCAACCAAGATGCATATGGGCCTGGTCTTAGGGAATTTCCGAGAGCTGACGTGACTTATAGTAGCTGGCTGAATTTCTTTATACGTAGTCTTGCAATAGCGTAACATCTGATGTAATGCAGTCTCCAAATTATAAAACTTGAGTAGTGTGACAATCTATTGCTTGTGAATATAGCATATCCAAGCCGAAGCATACTGAGCCTATCTTTCTACACCCATTAACTCATAGCTGTGATAACTGTGCAGGTATGAAACCACATAAATCTATTTAAAGAATTTATATTAGCAACTTGGACTGTAGTGTTGTTACACGTAGCTCAAAGATTTGTTTAAGTACCTACGTTTCATGAATGTGTCGCTGAATCATATTTTCAAGCACTATTATCTTAATCTAGAATCGGATACTGTACTGCAATGCCGAGAGTTGGCTGCATGGTTGAGTTTCACTCGCAGCTTGATTGTCGACTATACTACCAAACATGTGTGAGAAATGTCTAAAACTCTAGTTGGAAAGTACTGAGTAATGCTGTGTCTTTACCGATCCGATCAGTGCCAATCGATCATTGCTGGTTCCGGTGAAGCAAGAGACAAGTAAACGCAATGTACTTTTGGAGAAGCTACATGAAACTTATGCAGAGAACATAACAGGGAACTCGGCTCAAGTTACCAAATCTTGTGTTGGTCTAATGAAACGTCATGTGAATATTTAGTCCTCGGTTTAAAGATATGGATTACTGAACTTTGTTGGTTTATAGAGAGTTCCTAGAAGATGACTTCCGATTTGAGATGAAAACAAGTACTTCATGGATGTGATAATTCACTTCAACGGTCTTGATACCGCAACATCGAACCATAAACTGCCAGCTCACTGATAAGTTGTTGATTGCAGGATAACGATCAGCGGTGAAACGAAGGGCCTGGTCGCTTGTATGCACGGCAGGGTTTTCTCGTGTGCCTCGCTCTCGAGCTTAACTCCGATCGCCCCTCGACTTGTCAGAATACTTCTAGACTTCTACAAGTAAGTCAAAAGAAGACGATATGGTGGATATTTGTCAGCATTGAGAGATGTTTACGTGTTGAACCCCCTGCCCAAAGCTCCCGAGCTCCCGAGCCGGCGAGATTGGCGTATATCTAACTTATACGTGGCACTATGGTAAATTCTGTACTTATGGACTAGATAGTATGCCACAGCTGTTATGAGAAGATATTGGATACATTTTAGAGCCATTTGAGGGAGAGCTACGGTATCTTGTGGCGTTTTGGTAGCTCGATGCTGGAAGGGTTTGATGACAGCCTAGAACGGGCTGGGGTTAACAACATCCGTCATGGATCCCCTGTTAGCACAGAATATATACAATCTTGACTGGCACCTGACTACTGTAGTGCGATACTGTACCTTGGTGAGTTAAGCCTTATCCCTGGTTGGCACCAGCTGAGGATAAGGCTTTCACGACCGGGATGAGAGTCTAGGAACGATGAGTGATAACTTTAACAGAACCTCATATTACACTAGAACCAGGTCTCCAGTTGCTTGTTTGTAGTTGAATAATGGTAGTGGGTGTTTATCCGCTTCAAAATGAACACACCGACTGGATGCCGATAGATACAGAGTATTATTAGTAAATATATTATTCAATAACCGTTTCGAGACTTATATCCGAGCTCATAAGTTTATCGTAAATCCTTTGGAAATATACAGTAACTTGACACGCGTATCCTGCAAAGACCTATGCTACATTCCTTTTTGTCGTTTCTTTCTCATATGTACGTAATAGACGCGACCTGGGTGATTGATATATAGGACTGTATGTATGTACTATGAATGAATACCTACCTACTATGTAGTCATCATATCTTCTTGGTTGTTGTTCTTGAACAATTAGCGAAAGCTATGCTGGTGGTTCGGCTCCTACCCTACCTCTACCTGTTATGATATGTATGTAGATAAGTGCGCATAGTCAGGCCAATGCTGTCAGCAAACCGGCTTCATGAAGGGGGGATCCATGTTTCCAAGACCAAGCAATACATGCGTACACAAGCAGTCAGACTGTCAGACTGCGGTGATTGATCTCGGCCGTGACCATTATTGCGGTCTGAGTGTGTGTGCCTGTGGATACCTCGGATATTTCCATACCAGCTCTACGTACTGCGTATGTACAGAGTGCGCTAGGTATACTGTAAGAATTGCCAACTGGCACTTTTGCCTTTTATTAGTACATTATGCAGCGTTAAAATACGGTTTTATAGTTCCAAAGTAGTCTAGTTACCTCACTCTGCTCTATACGATTTGTCAGAATGTCGGTGGGTGCGTAAGTCTGAATTCTACGACTTCGGGATCTTGCATCGCCCCTCGAATCGAGGAGATAGATGTTGTAGCCATTGTTATAGTGCTACTTGCAGCTCGCCTAGCATGCAAGGTGTGTGATGGTACCCGCAGGGATAGAGAAACTTCGCAGTACATGTACGGTCTGCCCAGACTAACAAGGTTTCTCCAAAGTCTCCCCCCCCGTCTCCCAACATGGGTGTGTGGAACTCGGCGCTGGCTCACATGGTACAAGTACAAACACATTTGTTCAAGCGCAAACACGAAGGTTTACGAACCTATATCTACTGTGTACTATAGGGCGTCACCATGTCTTGACTGGTAGAAATGGCAGGCTAGCGATTCTCTGTATTCCTACACGAAGGATGCAGTCATACAATTTGAAACGTATCACCAAGCCGGGAATCAAGTTCCGGCAGATGGCCAGCGCCAGAGCTGTCCAAAGGAAAAGGCGCTGTGGACAATCTGTGGAGTGAAGTCAAAAGGTGGCCAAGCTTTGGTTTGACGGGTTTGACAGACCTGGAGAGTCCTGGTAGCTGCCACGCGAATTATGAGAAGCTTGTTCCGGCACTGTTCACGCCATTTGGTGGACTACATACATACGTATACATACCGTAGGACTATGTATGTAGGTACATACCTAACTCGCAATGATCCCTGATGAGCTCACCACACTAACCCACGAGGAATCAGGGCGAGGGCCAGGCATCAGGACTGGAGCTCCCCAATCGATTAGTTAGCTACTCCACTGCATACTCATGCCCAGAGCGTTCCCCTGTCTGGCGAGTCGACTGCCAGTGAGGGCAAGGTTGACCATTGGCGAATTGTGACGTTGTGGAGGAGGCTTCGACGCAACTCCCGTCGAAGGCTCGTCCCGAAGGTCTGGGATTACAATCTAATAAAGCACGAACAGCATGGTGATGTTGTCGTAGCTTCGCGCCACCCTGGAAGCCTAGGACCACCATCCACTGCGATTGGAAGCTTCCAGGAAATGCATGCGGAACTGCTGCACTCCCTCATAAGCTGCATGTCCAATACCATCCTGCGAGAGTGGGTTTGGCAATCTAGTGTATTCTGTACGTGTGTAAGTAAGTACGAGTGTATGTATGTACGAGGGACTTGCCCCTTCGCACACTCCTCCCTGCTGTATGTACAGTAGAGTACACTAGATGGGATCTGTGTTGGTACCTACCTATCTAGTGCCATGTAAGCAGCGTTTCTAGTGTAGTGTATGTACGTAGTATGTATGTATGCTTATGTATGTAGAAGTGGCATACCAGGTTACCTTGCGCAAACTGGGTAGCCTTGCTAGCTGCAGCTGGATTATCAGGGAGAAAAGAACAAGGCTCGTCCAGATCTTGGGGAAATGGGAACAGTCCAGCGGTATGTACATACACAATGGTGGTTCTCTCTAATCATCGTATCTTGCACTACTGCGCAGACGCGGACTTATAGCACGCTACTTACGGGAACAATCCACAAAAACTATCTATGAAAATTGAGTTTTGTTTCTACTTTGTACCCTGTCTCAACATATCGCCACTAACACATCGCCGATTCAGACTACTAAGTTGTAGAGCTGCCAGGTGTATAGCTGGTGATCACTAAACTTTTAGCTAGATATATTGGATATGAATAACTACGTAGTATGTGCGTTCAGACCGCTGGAACGGGATATAGGCCCGAAAGTCTAGTAGAACCTACTCCAATTATACGTATGCCAGTCCATGGGGAGGGAGTTGGACATTATACATACTACCTATGTAGGTAGAGTGGAGGAGTAGCTTGACCAGGAAGGTGTAGCGTCGTGGGTATGTAAGTCGGCATATATTGACCGACTGGTTTTTTAATATACCTATACGTACACTACCTACTGTAAACGAGCAACGACACTACTGGTAAGAGTAGTGTATCTAAATTTAGACCGAGCGAAATTCGGCTACCTACCCTCAGTTTCAACTGCCCATATTGCGTACTATCTGTATAGTAGGTAGAGTACGTATGAGTATTTCATCTTGAGAAGATGTGTGTTATACTGTACAGTACGCATAAGTGGCTACTATTCAAGTAGCGTATTTATGGGAACTTATCAAACTATACGTGTATCTGGGCGAAAATGAATACATTTCGTTTTACACTACCTACCTGACTAGTACTTAACTACACATGTAGGTTTGTTTTCCCGCTTCCGCGCTACTTAACTTTGGCGTCTCCTAGCAGCGATGCTCTGAAACGAGCTTCTGTCAAGCAAATTTACAACAATTGTAGAATGTGCTATTACACCTGTAGCGTGCACACAATATTTTTGTTCTAGGGATGCTAATTCTGGTGGCGGGCAGAAGTAAGATGAATGAACGAGGCGAGAGCTGACCATATGTAGTCAATGGTGAAAATCGGTATAGAGTAAGATAGGTGCTCTTATGATAAGACGCGAGTACACCTGAATTGGGTTGGTGTTAGAAGTGTGCACAGCTTATTACTTACTGTAATTTCAGGCCACCATGTTGAATAATGAGACTCCCTCAGTGATTGATGCATATGGCAACTATACCCTAATTGATAAGCTTTGCTGAGGCTCTTGTTATACTTCTGCATGCCTGTCTCATGGAACCACCCTTAGTGGGTGTCTTTTTCAATGGGTTCGGGAACGCTATGCATGGGTTTGCTGGGTGGGCTCTAGGTTAGTATACCTAACTCGACTGCGTTATAAAACAAGCTTAGTGCACTACTTACTTACCTACATGTACGCGTAGGTAGGCATTCTGTAGCTGTACACTATAAAGTAGCAGGGGTGAAGCTGAAGCTGGCGTCCCAGCCCGAGGTGCTGGATCTCACTACCTAGTTCGAATGCAGCATATCCTGGGTAGAGTGGTATTGCTACACTAGCGAAGAGATCCCCATATTTAGCCAGCCTGGTCAGCGGCCAACCCGTCGCCCGTCGCCTGTCGCCCGTCGCCCATGGCTCGTGGTTACAGGGTGCCGAGGTTGCCCCTGAAGAAGGGCTTGTATTTTCCCTGTCGGATTTTCGTTTCCACGACGGCCCTGGCAGTTGTATCACGACATCTTCACGTGGCTCTGATTACATGTAACCTGGCCTGTCAAGCTGGCCAGAAGCTGGCATGGTAGTCGTGATTTCATACCAACCGCTTTGCAGTATGTTTATATAAGTGAAGCACACTCTGAAGCCGTGGTCTGTGAATACACCTTTGCACGAATTGTTAATTTACATGCAGGTACCAACCTTTGTCTACAGTATTCAATGTTAACGCGCTGCTTATACTGCACGGAGTATGTATATACATGACTTATATAATGCTGGGATTACTAAGGGGCTAAAATAAGACCAAGGCCGCGATGTTTTCTCGGTACGCTATGATTGTTTACTATGTACAGATTATGTGCGTATGTAATCCGGTTACTCTTTCCATACCTATATACGCGTGTGTAGTACCTACACAGTAGCAGCTATCAGTGTGCCTTGCGAGCATGAATTTCACACCTCGGAGCTTGGATGACTCATAACCTGTTTGGAAAATGACACCATATTTAACACCTCAGCAAATGTGAAGGAATAATACATAGTACAGTAGAATCCAATGTGGGTGAGTGAATAACTGCACCGTACCCAGACAAGCAATCGACTGTACTGTAAGTATTTTTATACTCGTATCGAGCCACTTACTTGTACATCCAATACAGCATACACTGCATATGTCCTGTACAGTAGACTATCTGCTGCCCAGTAGCCAACCAGCAGCTGCCTCACTCCCGTTGCCCACACGGGCCACTTCCGCTCAAGCCGGGAACGGTGGTGTTGCTACTTATAGTCAAGCAGGTACATACCTACCTTACCTAGCGTATCACTTTCATTTCACGCGAGCATAGGAGTAGGTACATACCATTAGGTACTATAAACTATATCGTCAACGCATAGTATTAATTACCTGCAATGCATTACCTCGTCTCTGCTTAGGTACAGCTTACTTATACATTCATTCATTCATTGCCATACTACACCAGTACAGTATCAACTTACTTCCATAATTCTAACGCACAGTGCAATATAATTGCTGAACCTCATCTAGATAGCGACCTGTATGTATGTATAAACCATCCCTTGATACAGATCTATGAACCTATGCGTAGGTACCTACCTACATACCTAGTAGTAGTACTTATTTCCGGGGATAAGTTGCCGTATATTATCATGTTTGATATACGCATGTAGAGCATAAATTCTACGATTATATTGATTACCTATATATATATATATATAGCATGTAGGTTTTATACTGACCTTCTACTATTAGTACTTGTATGTATACAGTTATAATATCGACAGAGTCCTACCTAGTAGGTAGCAGCATACTATCTACATAACCTTCATATTGATGTATGTACGCCATTACTACTGTACCAACCTACCTGTAGCTTATCTTCCCCTTTCATTCCCCATTCCCCCACCCATCCACATATGCACCCTGTCAGGTTTGCATCCCAGTTCATGTAGGCATGTATGTATGTATGTACATTAGGTACACCATGCGCCATTGTATGTATAGTACTGAATGTAGTGTGCGTACTAACTAGAAGCAGTAGTAGTGTAGGTATACCCTGTTTATTCCACCCCAAGGAAACAGCCGAGCGCGTGTGCAATAGTCTTCGCATATAATATTCTGTAAGTATTATGCGTAAATACCTACGTATAGTACTGAGATACTTTGGAGAGCGCTCTTCGCCTAAACCAAGTCCCCTGTCCTGACGAGCAAGCACCTACCCACATACCTACGTATTAGGTACATTGTGTACTCTATATTGTATTATTGTATACAGCGCCTTCCCTGCCCCTGTCCCCTCCCTCTTGCCCTGGACAGGCTGGGCCCTTGCTCCCGTCGACTTCTTCAGTCGTTCGTTCCCGTCCACGATCTGTCACTCACCAAGAACCACTCCACTCTCTCCCGGAAGCTCCTGCACCCCCTGGTTGCTAACCTTGTCACCATCTTATCATCCTGGTAAAAGCCGTTGAAAAAGGCACGCTTCGTCTGCTTGGGTACGTACCTTGATATCAAACCTCCTCCCACATCATTTGAGACCTTCAATCTCTTCGACAAAATCGACTTCACCTGCAATCTCAACAGTGTACTTGCGAGTTGACTTAATAGACCGATCACGCGAATCACAGAGCTACTTCTATCCACAAACTGCAGACCACAAACCAGTCCTACCTTTGTCGCTCTCGGTGTCTTGTGCACCGTGCCGCGTTCCATCGTGACCTTGGACAAAACACGCGAACTACAACGAGCTCGGTATCGAAAGCCTGGTACCCTAGGCCTTGTCGCGTCGCCTTCTACTCTAATACAGTACTCTATTGCTGCGGATATTCACTTCAATAGACGTATGAACAATATTTACTTTAGTCTAGATCGCATTCCGCCTCTTCTCTTCCAATCTGGGGAAAACTCGAGAAACTTCGATGAGAATTTAAGTCTATTCATTATCTTAGCTGGTAATCGTATGGTAATTGTTCCCCTTCTTACTTTCTCCTGTTTTATGATCGAAGGTTTATTTATTTCCCGATGTTGTACGAAATATGATGTTGGCTGGCATATTTCCGCTCACGGCGCATCCAAGCCGGATGAGAATCTGTGCATGCTCGCTTCGCGATTGGCCTGCTTGTGTTGTGCTGTTTAGCGCCGTCACGTTTTCGACATACTCAAAATCCTTTCCCTATTAACCTGTTGTATGGGGAACCTAAAGGCTTTTTGCAACACAATGTGGCAGGTCTGCCGCCTGCTGGTTTGTGCTAGGTATCTCAAAATTCATACAAACATAATCTTTTTGCGTTCTGGTTGCTTTTTTATACTGGCTATCCCGAAATCTCTCGCCCCCTAGTACTGGTGGACTAGTTGAGACTAACCGAAGCATCTGTAGATTGACTATATTGTACATCACCCTTCAGAACGCCACAGAACCCACCATTCTGCTAGCCCATATTATTTCAACAGTTTTCAGGGCTGCTTACGTTGAGCGGTTATTATCAACGTCTTTTGACATTTTCTTGTCTGTCCTTTCCACAAGCCTTTATAATTTGTATGTAACCAACTTCACTACCACCATCATTTTATTTGGTTGCTTCATTACCTAGCCTGCATTTGCATGCTTTCAAGCTACGCCAGGTACTCCAAGATGGAGCTACCTTGTTGAGACAGGGGAACCTGCCCTACACTAGACCGCCCCATGCCCTTGTATGTGCATGAGCCCCGGGACCAACTGCGTCAGGGCACTGCATAGCTGGCAACTAGGTACCTGGGTCTCGAAAAGCACAACGGCTTGAAGATTCATCCCATCCCTAAATCGCATGGCACAGCATGACATTGTTATAGTTGAAGCAAGTATGGTGGTGATATTTAGACTACTTAGACGTAGCACTGGTCCCTACCTTTAACTAGCTCAAGCCTGGTAAAAACAAACAATTACTGATCTGACAACTTCTGTTAGATGCCATTCTCTCGCTGCTGTCTTATTTTGTCGTTAGTACGACATTCACGCCTCTCGCCGATCTAGCAGACATTCAGAGAAAGGTTGCATCTTACAGGCCTCGAAACAGCGATATCTGCTGTTGAAATATAATTTCGCTTGACGATTTATGTTGGGTGAATCCAATACACCGCGACTTTGACGAGTACAACGCGTATATATCAATATTCGCACCACCAATACACGGGTACGCACTTACACATCTACAAGACTATATCACATATGGTCACCGAGTCCAATAGATTCTAGACCTTGTCCCGATATCTGTTACCTTGACCACCTTTTTGCGGAATATCATTTCCACATCACGGATCTGCAAGGCATTCTGCGTTACCATCGCTCTGGCTATTAGCTGACTCTGGACCTACTGATTAGGGTCGCACCAATATAGAGGCGAGGCGGTCAGCTAATTGTCTCTATCCTAACGGGCACTCTATCTTGGCCTTGAACGCAGTTGTAAGTTAGCTATAGCATTTTCATGGCCCACACCTTGCAATCTATGATAATCGTTGAGCTGACGGATGACAAGACGTAGGGGAGACGAGAACAAACACCGATACTAGTTTTCATTTGCATAGGCCACTGCTATTTCGAGCACCGTCGGACGGAAAATCGAAGGTACGACCATCTCATTTCCACATTACCACCAGACCGGTCTCGGTGGTAGAGCTATAATTCCCTGAGCCACGTGTATACTTGTCCCTACATCTGTGTTCTTGTAATGATCCCCTTGAGCGACATTGCCTGCTACATTTAGCCGCTCTGGGTTTTCGTATCTATTATTGATGCATTATCTCTTCCTGAGCCCTCCTTATCTTGCACAGCTGCCGTGACTGCGTCTCCGCTCGGTTTCCTAGGAAATTGTACACATCACTACACAACTATACTTCATCCCGTGTTGTTCTACCTTAGTCTTCATATATTTTTTCTCCCCTTCTTTTGGCTCTCCTCTTCTCTCGCCTAGCTAGACTATGTCTAAACCCTAGTACCTATCCAAACCTGCAAAATATTTGTAACTACAAAAGTGGTGTTAACACAGGTGCATGGTGTCCCGAAACTGACCTATTGCCTTGTGACTGCCGGCTGGAGTCTCCACATTTGTTACGCAAGCCCTTCCTTACCTCCATTAGGCATAGATCTATATCTATACGCTAGCTTTACCAGCCCGTTCTGGGCTTGCCTCATATTTATACCATGATGTCGTGGCAATTTTGTGGTTTTCTATAACATGCATGAACTAATAAGCAATTAGGTTTGGTTGGAAATCGTACGCCCAAGCCACGAACCGCTACCGCGTGCATAGACCAAAAATTGGACAGAATAATACCCTGAGACGCGAGGCGCACTAGCACAGAACAGGTACTACCTTTTTGAGCTAGCCTACTACAGCACAATACAATTGCAATACACGCCACGAGGAAGGAGTGTCGGGGTCCGCAAATACTGTCCTCCCTCCTTGCATCCCCACTCGGATTTGTCACCCCCAGCACATGCGACAAGCAGCTACCTACAGTACAGTACTACAGAATATACAGCTCACAACGTGTGACCGTTCCGCAGCCATCCCGTTCAGCAACACGCAGACCGCTATTAGCCAGGGAACACCGGCTGTGCTTTAATTTTTAAGGTATGTACACCAATTCCTCATCCCGTCTATACACTACGTCTTCCTGTAGAACAGTCGCGGCTTTATTGCTTTATTTTATTACTACTTTACTTCGTACCTCTGTTGTTGCCGATTCGCCGTGGCTGGCCCCCATTGGCGCCAATCGCAGAGCAATTTCGGCAGCTCTGAGCTGAAAAAGTACTCGCATGAGTGAATTCATGCGAATAATCTTTTTTTTGTTCCCTTTTTTTTTTAGTCTCCGTTTAATTTCTCCTTCACGTTGTCGATATCCACTTCTATTTATAATCATTTTGCCAATCTCTGTTCTGGCCGCTAGCACTGTCGCGTACCTACCTTGTTGATTGGTATATCTGATCTTCTCTTCATAACAGTTGTCGCGCTGTCTGTTCGTCCTTCATCGCATCATTCATTGTGTTCAGCCTTTCTCAGAGCGTCGCTGTTACTGCGCGCGACCAGTTGAGCATTATTTACAAGTAAGTTTCATCCAAATTTGAGTTACGTCAGCTTAAAATATTATTCCTCTCCCCAAGACACATGATGTTTTCTTCCAGGCACAGCTATTTTCCTTCTTTCTTTTGCCATGGCTATCCCTGCATGTGTAGAAGAGCCCGCGTGCGCGATGCGGGCGGTTTTTTCATCACGGACGATTATAGCAACCAACGATTGTCCCTACACCAACGAATGTGGAGAATGGCTTCACACCTCATGGATCATGGTTAATAGCTAATCATTATTCTTTAGTCGGCGCGTCAATACTAGAATACGGCAATGATTATGAAAATGGCACAACACAGGCAGGCCCCGAGCCCCTACGTGAAAGAGGATCCACACGGAGGCCCAGTAAGTAAATATTTCTTTCAATCCAGCGTTATGCCATGTGATTCTATTGTATCGTCCTGAAGGTGTCGACGTCGAACCCATCCATTTCTTGCTTCCAGTCCCAATGGCCTGGCCTGGTCTTCCTCCACACATGAGTGGGCTCTGCCAAGCGGATTTAGAGCTGAGGGTCGTCTGCATGGTCGCGGGTGATGGGTGCATTTTTCAGCCTCAAGTGTGAGCTGCCGTGGATTGCAGACCAAGCAACCCTTGCTCTACCAAACACCCGAAAGGGCACATTCGAATCATGGCCGGGCGCCCACTTCGAGAAACATCGCAGGGTACCTAGTCTCAAGCATGTCCAAGCCAGGACTCGAGCAGCGTCAACGGGAATTACAGGGGAGCGATGTGTTTCACAGCGACCGGGGGACCCGTCGCCTGGGGGGGGGGGGTCAGCGGGCTGCGGGCTGCACAGGGGGGTGTTCTATGGCTCTACCCTTCTGGAACAACACGGCATGATTATGGGCTGGTTGTTTAGCGTCATCGCCAAATCTCCCTCAGCCCAACTCATCATTGGTCCCCATTCACATCCATCATCGTCAGTCTCTTGTTACCATCTTAAGTACCTCCATTGGTCGCAGGGGCAGATCCAGCCAAGCCATCTCAGTCGCGAGAGTCAGCAATTATTATACGCACTGTACACCAGCACACCACCTCGTTGAAACGCCCTACACTTGTCCAAGCTCGGCCTGTTGGTGTCAATTGAGTAGTGATCTCCAATCACTGTGCATCCAGTACGGCACTAGCCACATCCACCAGCAATACCTACAGCACTTCATTATCCATGCAGACGAGCATTTGGGATAATTATCTTCAGAACGCCGCCGAAATTGTTGATTACTTCGAAATTAATTAGGCGTTCGCGTTAACAGCTATACCTAATGCGGCCTGGAAACGTCAGCGCCCTAAATCATCATGCGACGGACTACATTCATCTCAAACTAGTCAATCGGGAGGCCGATTCTCCTGTCTCTTGGATGTTACAGCACTATCCCTCGAAAGCCGCACCCAAGCTTACATTCAGCTATATCATGGTTACGGTTTGCAACAAGTGCAAAGTGGCTAGAGCGATATTTTGCAAACCTCACGAGCAAGGTACAAGCAAGCAAAGCAAGCAGATATACAGAGTATACGAAGCAAAATACCGACTAAAAACGGTTGTACTCGATGATGCAAGCACAAACGAGATTGCGCCTAGTGTTTGGAGCAAAGTGTGGGGCTGAGCTGATTCTCCAATACCGAGACTCGAACGTGAGACCCGGAGCAATCAGTCGACCGCCACACTGTAATACTTTCAAGCGCACACTGTTAGGTACTCGGACGTTGCGCGCCACTCCGACGAGATGGGTGGCCAGACCGACAAGAAACAGGCTGGCGGAGGTACAGTAGCATTGTGCTGTAAACCAAACCTGCTTTCCAGCAAGGGGGCCATCTCTTAGCCCTAAACCCGATACAACGTACTGGTGTACAACACCCGGTCAAACGTCGCCTGGGCTGCCGCCGAAGTACCAGTACTTACGGTAGACACACCGCCTTGCTCCTTGAGCTGTCCCCCCTGCTGCCTTGGCTAGGGCCGGGCCTAAAGTACCTCATTGGGTATTTAATTCCTTCTCGGTTCTCATAGCGCCATCATCATTGGCTACTTCATCTAGGGTGCAGCTAGCCCAAGCCCCCCTGTCACGTTTATTCCATGCGCGTCCCACACCTTGATCCGTTCACGCCTCTCTTGGGGAAAAACTCCATTCTCGATTTCTCTTCTTCACACTTCCTGTACAGCTCGCCCTTGCAAGGTCCTATATCATTTCCTCTACTTTGGCCTGGGGATATTCCTTGTCGCTTCTCAATGTGCTTGCATCGACCCTTGACTTGTCCCATACCTACCTCACCCCCGTCTACTTCCGGGGCTTATCCTTACTTGATGTTTTCTTTCGCTGCTGTTTCGCCCTAGACCTCAAATATTGTACGTCCTGCCCTTGAGCCATATGTCTTTGGCTCGCGCCTGGACATTTCGCTATAATCTTTTTTTTGTTACACTCAGTAACTTCATCACTCTTTGATACGGTACTTTGCCGCTACTCCGGATCTGAGAAGGGAGCCAAAAGTTCGGTTAGGAACCTAGTTGGTGAATCTTTAGTCTTCCCCGTCCCCTTCCAGTTACTATCCACTCCTACTGGGCTCCAAAGGAGTAATTACCTGGTGTTCCTTCCTGGTACTGCATTTCTTCGTCTGACAATCCCTTTGACCCCTGGTTTTATAACCCGGCGCTGCCCCCATCACCTTGCAAGCCTTACCCGCTAAACCTCGTCGTCCAAGGATGGTTTAAGTTTCTAAACCTGGACAGGGCCTTTCATAAGATATAGAAGCGCCCTACTTTGTCGATTTTTCATTGTTATTTTTACTGTTTGACTTGGGATGATTGCGAATTAAGAACTAATGGTTGTCACCTCTATGCAGCACCATACCCACTCGCAGGGCCCGACAGCTCCTCAGCATCTCCCGCAGCATTCGCGGCCTAGTATTCACCAACAACACCACCAGGCACCGTCGGCGCAGTCTCAGCACGCATCCGCATACTCCTCACATTCCATACAGCCATATCAAGCCTCAAGCCACTCAGCCAACACTCAACACAACCAAGAAATTCCGTATTACGCCCATCAAAGCCCGTACAGTACTCCTGGTACAACAAGCGGATACACATCCGCAGGTAAGTACTCGGCACGTCGCGTCGCCTTAGAATTGGAGGCTCAGAAGTCTATAGATACATCCGACATGATGGCCGCAGCCCAGATGCCCCGACCATATCCACCGATCTATCATACCCCACAGTCAAATTCCCCAGCTTCAGTAGCATCGCCGTCAGCTCACGAGCACCGAAGCCTTTACGGACAGCCCCCTTCGCAACTCCAGCATCAACATCAATCTATGTACTATGGCGGCCAACAGCAGCAATATTCGTCGATGCCACCACAAGCGCCGTCGCCATATCAGCAACATGCGCAACAACCTCATCAGTCAATGACGTCGCAACCCAGCATGATGATGTCTCAGACCGGTCCACAACATCAGATATCCCAACACCCCAGCCAACATGCCCAGGCAGGGATGACCGGGAGCCCGAGACACGCGAAGCTAGAGCCTCAGATGACATCGCAGTTGCAGCGACCTGGCTCTGGCCCATTAGGGACACCCCAACCTAACCAGAATGGTGGGCAGTTATCAACACCTACTGGATCTTCCACCCCTGGCATTAATAACAACGCTGCCCCTGGCCCAATTCCAGCCACGACGCCTTTGGTTGTGAGGCAGGATAACAATGGGGTTCAATGGATTGCGTTTGAGTATTCGCGCGACCGAGTTAAGATGGAGTATACAATACGCTGTGACGTTGAGTCTGTGAATACAGACGAGCTAGGCGCCGAATTTAGGACCGAGAACTGCGTTTATCCCCGAGCATGCTGCCCGAAAGATCAGTATCGCGGTAACCGACTTCAGTATGAGACGGAATGTAATACGGTGGGATGGGCTCTCGCTCAGTTGAACCCGTGTCTTCGAGGTAAAAGGGGCCTTATCCAAAGGGCTGTGGATAGCTGGCGTAATAGCAATCAAGACCCTAGGTTGCGAAGTCGCCGCGTGCGCCGTATGGCTAAAATGAACAATCGGAAGACAGCCCAACCCCCTCACTCCACACATATATCTGGTCCCAACGGTCCCACAGGGATGGCAACTCCTGGGGCTATAGGGCCTAGCTCTACAGCACCCTTGGGAAAGCCAGGGATGAGTAGTATGAGTTCACAGATGCATCATCACCATGCTCATGAAGGAAGTGCGCCAGGTGGAGGGGACGAAGTCGGTATGTACCAGATGTGATTAATGCATTGCTGTTACAGTTACTGCCGTTATTGTCGTTGCGATACCTCTTGTTATTATATGGTGGTTTTGTTCGGAATGGATGTTTCTCATGTTTATATATTAGGCTTCGAAGGCCGTGGCGCGACGGGGAGCATATGGAAAACTGACACTATTTCTGTACAATAACTAAGTCACCTTGGTTTGCTGAGGCGTTTGTCACTGTTCGGGGCCAAAAGCTGTATGGCATTGTTCTGCATTTGGCTACACAAACACACTTCGCGCACATATCACCTTATCCACATATCATCGCAGTCTTGTATTACAGGCCCCTTCCATCCCAATCGCAATTACATTGATTCTCAAGATATCTAAGTCCAGCACCCTACACTATTGCAACTGAGAGAAGAAATTTTTTACTGATTCCCATGCCTCTTACAGGGGACGGAGGGTATATGGAATCTCATCACCATCCTCAGGCACCCGGAGGACCGGGGTCGGGATCTGCAGAAGATGTTCGGTCATCCCATGTCTTTTCCGGGTATCCTCAACAATACCCTAGTCATGCAACATCAGGATCCTCCGCTCCCCCAATGCATGATGGTCTTGGCGGTTCTCACCATGGTCCGATTGCCGCCAAGCGCCACAGCCGGGAGGATGATGACACTACCCCAGAGGGGCTATTTCCGGACATCCCCGAATTAAAGAAAAAGCAGTTCATACTCGTTGAAGATAACACCCGTGGTGGTGGGCGTCAGCGTGTCCGTGTTCAACTAACTCGTGTCGATATGAAAGAGATTCCAGATTCTTTTCGCAGACGGTCGGCCGTCTTTCCACGCAGCTACTTTCCTCGTGAAATGCAAGATCCCCCGCCAAGCGCAACAGGTAGTCGTTTTTTTGATAGTGATGCTAGTGATGAGGACGTGGAGGTGGAGGGCGGCAGCACGGGACGATCGAGAACAAGCCGAGCAAGGGACTGCGTAATGGTCAAAGCCCCTATGGCGAATGGTGTCCAGGGTGAACTCGCTATACCAAGGACTCGAAAGGCCATTCGTAGTAGAGAGGTGCGACTGAACGACTTGGGATATAGGTTAGCATGGCTCAACGGGCGGCCATTCGCAGGCCGAACCGTCTTCTTACAACGAGCTCGTATGTTTAATCACTAACTGTCCCGGATAGAGACAACGCTAATTTTTTATAGTTGATTGTTACCGTAACAAGTCAAGGAAGTCCGTCGAGGATGCCATGATGGATGTTAAAACAATAGCGCCTCATTATGAGACTCGAGCGGGCAAGAGAAGATGGAACGAACGCATAGGAACTGGCGAAAAGTCCGTTGATGGGGATGGCTAACACTAACCACCTCCAGCTAATAGCTGGGGCTAGCCATCTTGATCGCCGCCTTTCTCGCCAAGATATAGAGGCCTATACAAAACGCAATAACACCGTGCTTTGCAAGCTCACAGATAAACGGACTTTTCTCCTGAATCAGTTATTCAGCTATCAGTTCTCACCAAAGGACTGCCGATCCGCTTGTACAGCCGGTACAACATGCCATCCAATGCACTCGCATCACGAGACGGCCTAGGTGACTTTGCATCAGAATCAAGTCGGGGCACAGCTAGCACTTCTGACAGCAGGGAAGAAGGAAAGAAAATGGAGCAGATGGAAATTCCACAATACCTTCCGGTTAGGGACTTTGAAAATAAACAAAGTGAAAAGTTCGATTGGTTTCCTAGTTTAGGTTTATAACGCTGGCACGCATTAGAGGCGGCTTCGGCTCAGACGTCCTCTCCAAAATTGTTAAGGGGGTTAAGATAGAGCAAGCCGGGTGAGGTACCCTCAATTTTTATCAGGGTTATATAATTTCATGTACGAGGCTCACTTGCCATGTGTGCAAGTTCGTAGGTTTAACAACCAAAACCACGCCCTACTTTAACGCTTCCCGAGCAGTCTTTATGAGACATACGGCCACATGAGGCTTGAAGATAGAATAGCAACTCCATGATACTCATATTCACCAAGACTTTTCAATACTGCCGAAATGCTGGATTGGAACTTGTGTTCTAGACAAAAGGAGTTCGCCTAGATGCTAGAATAAGACGGTTAACCACCTTATCAGCAGAGTCCCTCGCCGGGGGAGGCCAGTGGGGAATTTCACCGAATGTCCACTGCCGATGATATTCAGCTAACTGCCAAGATTATCACCAAGGCTGCCCTCTACTACACTATACCTAGTTACTATCCCACCATCACCGCCTCAAAATCTAAAACAACAGTAGTCACGGTCAAGCCCTGCCTAGTCTATAGAATATCTACAATAAAGTTATAGTCTGTCTACGTCATGAGAGAAACATCGTAACTCACTGATGAAAATGCAGATAGCTTTAGTATCGACTGGTCAGGCAGGTGGCTGTGGTGCAGATTGGCGAGTGGCGCCAGAGAGCGCTTGCAAGTTGCCCCAGAAGAGGCTATATTGACCTTCGAGATAGTTGGTCCTAGGTTTTAGTTAAGGTTGAGTTTAGACGCCTACTTTAGGTATGTTAGTAAGGGTATTTGGCTGTGTACTAAGCGACAGCGGGAAACGTCATAAATATGTCGTCATATTGGCCGTCAACTTAGGCTCTGCGACTCATAGACAACCCTGCTACGAACATACCGAGGCTATATTCCTTTTTATCTTTTAAGTATATGGGTAAGAGCGTAAGCACTCTACTTGGGCAGCTGGGTGAAAGGCCGGGGTACTGCTGTTTGTTCGTCGGTCTACATTGCTTCCATCACAACTTTTAGACTTCTGTAAGCGCATCGCTAGGTTTGCATGACCGTTATGGCGAGGCTTATGGAGAGCAGATAACTAGGTGAAAATATGCATGCGGGAAGTCAAGACAGCACCACAATAATGTTTTTAGGTTTATTGGCGGACGGGAATGCGGACTAGTTATCAATCCGTTTCGCATTTGGTTTACTTTATAATTGCCTCAATAGTAATCAGACGCTTGATGGGGGTGTCCGCCATTTTTGTAGGCTTTTATCACTAATATATACATTTTAGACTTTGAGTCGTCGTCTCATGTTGAATTGCAATGTGACAGAGTACTGTAGAATGATTAGATGGCGTTTACTATACCTCGCTACTAGATGATTAGAAAGGCTAAAAGGGACTCGTTGTATAGATAGGTTTATCTGCTAGATTACATCACGTTTCTAGCAACTCTAAATAGCGTTCGCTCGGTAGCTGAGGTGTAAGTAAGATAAGCGGAGGGGAGGCGAAATTATCTTCTATAAAGCTTATCTCAAAGCTGTATGCAGGAGGTAGCTACTTGAGTGTATTGTTGAAGCCTCGCCTTGGAAGTACCTCTACATTGGCATAATCCCGCGCACCCGGACATCCCCAACGCTCATTAATATCTTCACCCCTCTCGCGTACACATGTAACTGTGCAAATTTTCAACTGAAGCCTTGACGTTTCTTCACTATTTTGGTTTGGTTTAAGCGCAACTTTAGTTTGAAGGTTTAAAAGGCTCCGAGTAACCAGGAAAGGTTATGACGTAGATAAGAGAAGAGTCAATAAACAATAATATATGATTGCGCAGAGCATAGAAGACTCGTCATCGCAGGTACTATAAGAGTTACCGCCGCTGTCGTCTTTGGCGCGGAGCCGAGGCACTTGCGCGCCGAACCTCGCTGGCTCTGTGCAGGACCGGATAAGCGGAGGGCGTTTCAGACTAGATATCGTAGAGATAATCGTGATTATTCGCGTCATAGGTCACTTGCTCGATTTTTCGGCATTGCTATTCATAAGTTCAGACCGGAACTAACGTGCGGGCATTAGGAGGAAACTCATCCAGCTAGAGATTGTAGGTGCTCACGGAGGTAGTAGTGCAGGTCGTGATCTTCGTTTAATTCCTGCTGCAGGACTTCACTACTTGTATAGCGACTCTTATACAGCCCGGGGCCCTGACTGCACTCCTGCAGTATGCGCGAGCGCTGCGCTCTTTGGACTGCTATGACTTATTTGCAGGAGAGCTACTGACGCGAAGACCGCCAAAAAAAGCCTGAGGGAGAAGAACTCAGATGCTGCTAGTCAAAATATATAGAGGGCTTTTTGAGTTATGTATTAAGCCTAGAGCCGAATAGCCGTAAGATGGTCAACATAAACGGGTATACATCTTACAAATTGCTGAGGTTGGATTAAAGTTAATAGTGCTAAGCAACCTATTGTATTATGATAACTACTGTTGCTATGTATAGAAAACGCTAAATAGCATGTTTCATTCTTGACCCTTAGCACGACTGATTTAGATGCTCGTATCTGAGTCATGTTATGGATTAGGGCTATCTAGGGATAGGGGTTCAATGAAGAAACACGAGGAGGAGAGACAAGTCTTACAGAAATAGCGGAGCGATCAAAATGCTGCTTTTGAGATTTTGGCATTACTATTTTGACTTTTTTCTTTTTCAAAGACAATTGTCCTAGATTTTTTGTTATAAACATTGCTAAGTTACTTTGTCTTAAAGCGGTAGTCTATGTGACTCTGACGATCAAAGGCGTATTCCTAGTGATGTGATTCAACCCAAAGACTATTCCGATAATAGACTGATATTCTAGATAAAGTGCACAGCCCAATAGTAACGCTATATCTAACTTGCCATATTTGCCCTATGTTGTCATACTTAAGTTGAGTGTCTGGCGCACTGACATAGCGGACCCAGGGTGCTGCACAAAGCAACTGTGACTTAGGGCAATGATAGCTTAGTGTATAATATCTCGCATCGAATAGAGAGGTGACTAGTGTTGGTTAGTTAATAAATAAAGGGGGACAGAAAAGTTCCAAGTAATGATTGACTGACTTCGCGTAGACTCTCGTCTCAAACTTCTAGTCCTTCAAGAGGGATTCTTAGCAGCCCCTACTCTAGTGAATGCTGTATCTCAAATTAAGGCCCAGCAAAGATTGTTTGTAACTTACCGGTAAGAGATTCGAAAACTTGGACTTGCAAAAAACTGATCTTATTGATCTTAATCAAGAAACTTATACCTCAAGGCAGTTTCATGACAGCACAGGAAAGCAATTGTCTAACTTGTGTAATAAAGAAAGAAATGGATCTTGTATCCTATATGGCTTTAGGAAGCGCGTTTATTCGGCCTTTCTCTGTTTGGGCTGTTTTCTTCATGCACAACTGCACTTCTCTGTGAACCGCCTTATGATGTCTCGAGCTTCCCAAGTTCTCCTAGCTTTGGGTTCTAGCTGGTAGTGAGTAGATCGTGTTGGCCAACTGTACAACAGTGATTGTGTGATTATTCACTATTCTAGCCATGCTACCATGAGCAAACATGTCTAGATCGACGCGCTTTCCGTCTCAAAAATCACGCACTTCTTAACCTCTGCAACTTTCACAACCTAGGTAACTGCCTGGCTTGTCGACAGCTCTTCATCTTCTTCTACAGCTACTCACCATCCTACTTTCTCTTCCACCTTGTCATCAGTGTTCATTGCGTACTTCTGTTCAATTGAGGAGCTACTGTCATAAATCACCACAACTAGCACTTTCTATTATCGATACCATCACAATGACTACCAACCTTGAGAACGGCAGCGTTGAATTGGTGAGGCAGCTGTGGCATGACGCGTCGCTCCAGATCGTCGCTCCCGTCAGTGCCATTAGACTGAATACCAAGATTCTCGACAGCTTGGGTGACCGAGGCATGAGTTACTTCATCTTGCATTGCAGGTCAGTTAATTCGTATTGTCTCACATTATGGAACTACGGTGGCTCAAAGGCAGCGGCTGCCGCTCTCTTCTTTCTATTACATCTTCTCATTCAAACAGCACTGCTAACATGTGGACATGCAGTCTCCTCTTGGCAAAGCCTGCCGAGTTTGTGCTCGACAACTCAAACCCTGACAGAATCTATCTGGGCAATGCACGGGACTTGGAGGAGATGTTGGACGCGGTCATCATCCGTGGCCCGACGGACAAGTTCCCTGTTCTTTGCCCTCGTCACCCCCTGATATATTAACTCTCTTGCCACCTTCCCCGCTCCGATTTCAAAGTCCTGGGAGTATCTGGTCAAGTTACTACGGCGTGAGCGCTTCCAAACATATCAAACCTAACAAGATTGGCATCTAAAGGGATTCACTGGTGGCAAGAAGGGTAGGAGACTACGGCAGGGATTTGCAGGATGAAGAATGGATAACCCGGATAGGTAGTGCAGCACTGCGTACTTTCGCACAGATGAGGTCTACTGAGGATTTTATCTTGGCTGTTTACAAAATAGGTTTCCTGAGATCTGAAGAGTGTTACACTATCATTCACCTTGCAGCTGGTGCGATTGGCTAGTGCGCTGCCGCTCTACACATGTGATGGCCAATGCTCTGGCACGATCTGATAGCCTCTGTTCATAATTCTGCTTCGTCACAAGTCTGGAAGTTCAGTAACTCTAACCGGATAAAATGTACATCCCAAGATCAACTTCGGGTTCCCCTATTCTATCTGTGCAGCTGGAGTGTCACATCAAGTCCCGATAACCGGAACACCCTATCATGTAGAGACTTGACTAGAGGACCAGTCCCGTATATTGCGATGTGAAGACTAGCAGTCTCACTCTAGAATTTGGTAGTTATCGTCGCACAACCTTCCTGCTGTCCTCAGAACAACTTCACCGAAGCACCACTTTCAAATTTGGAGATGACGCGCCGATATGTTCAATACCGAGACATGATTCAAATCACTATGTGCTTCCCTTAACCCGACTCCTGTATATCGATGCGTCATAGAAGAAGTCGTTGTTCTCGATCCAATCACCTCTTTGAAGCGGAGCATCCGACCCGTGCAACCGGCCCTAAGGTATGAGGACTTCTCATATGATTAAATGGCCACATCATGTCCCACAGACTGGCAGAGGGCTCTGCCTTGCGGACGAAAATCTGGTCACGGAGTCATAGGAAAATGCTGCGGGTATTTGAGCGTAGAGATTGGCATATATATGGGACCCGAGACGCAAGACAGAATGCTGAGATTTCCTCCTGAATTGCGTTAGGAAAATAAAGGCAAATAGGGTGCCTGGCGAGCTCGCCACGAGGGCGAAATTATAGATTAGGAAAAAATCACTTTCACACCGATTAAATCTGCAGGCAGTAGATATACTGACATAGTATGTTCTTCTGTAAAGCGTGTGCTTCCGAGGTGTCTTTTATACAGAACAACTAATGTTAAAGAAGGATACTTCTAACAATAATAGGACTTTGTCCTCTCTGCCGTGAATCACCATGACTCTTTCCGTCCGAACCCGCACTGCTCCTTATCTCCCGACCTTATCATTCTCCGACCCTGGTAGGTCCGTGGGTGTCCTATCCATGGCTCTGGTACTGCTTGGTGGCACCAAATCCACCAGCTTCAGATCAACAGGCTCGCAGGACGGGTTCTGCGGCGGCAGCGACGTGGCCCATCCAATGGCATGGTACCAATAGGCGCCCACCCACTGCCAGCAGACCTGGAAGTTGGCTGCCTGCCGGTCGGCCCCATCTGGCTCGGGCCTGGTCTCGTTTGAGCTCCTGTCGTCCGCGAGGCCCGTGACGTATACGCTGCCGTTGGCGGCTACCGAGAACGGGGTGGGCTTGTCGATGCCGACTGGGATGAAGGCCACGTTCACGTTGCTGCCCAGTGTCGGCTCGAGTCGTACGGCCGAGGGCAGTGATTGGAGACCGCTCTCCGCTTTGACAAGGAGATTGAATACGAGGTAGCTCGCGCGTCTGCTTTTCGCGTCTAGGCCGGCCTCGTGGTAGAATTGGTAGAAGGAGCTATCCTCTGGGACTTGGGAAGAGTCGTAGCAGAGGCCCTCTTGTGCTACGCCAGAGTTGCAGGCTTTGACGTATCCTGTGTATGATTGAATTAGCTGCTGATTATGAGGTAGTGATATTGGCGTTATGGAGTATACCGTTGATCGAAGAATTGGTCTTCCCTGTGACACTGATGAGATAGGGGCCTCTGGGTTTGGCCATGGTGCTAGCGACCATCATGGCTAGGGCTAATCCTACGAATGAGAAATGCATGTCGAGAATGGAGGAGTTACACTGCAACGTTGATGAGTAGTAGAAAGCAATATTTATGGGAACGAGTATGGCGTAGCAATTGGGAATTCGGGAAGATAAACGAATGATGGCAAGACGGTCTATCAGATGGATGATGATCTTCTGGCAATACAAGTCTTCACGAGTTGGGCCCTTCAACAGATATGATGGACTAGACCATGCGCAACGCGCTTTCTGGCATAGTACGTCACCAAGATGACCGCCGTCTCTAGGAGAGCTAGTGCCTCTTATCTTGGGGGGGGGGGGCGGCGGTACCTTCTTATGTCTTTGGCTTCACCTTTAATACTAGGCTCGACCCTCGACGCCTATGACGCGTAGCTTCTACTGCCGGGGAAAGCGACCTAAACTAAACATAAGATCAAGTACACAGGTACTCCAAATTCAATTCGAGATTGCTAATATTGAAGGTAGGAGGAATGTTAGTCCAATTGAACGCTACACTGATTTACAGGATGCTTGGTCGGGTGCATCATTTATGCGTCCTCGTAGAACACAATTGCTTATGAGGAAATGCCCGACTCTCTCACAATGGACGCGCTCTATAACGGCTGCACGGATTTCAGGCAAGCTACAACGAAGCAGGCCCAGGCGGGAACGTCGGCCACCCATGACCTAAGGCTGTGAACAGTAAGCCACTCGCGGAGCAGCTTGTTTCCCTGGCCCTTTGGCTCATCCTCGCACAGACCTTTTATCTTATACACTACGCGCGGGATCTGTATCAGTACTTTCCAACTCAAGCAGCGACCGAGTGGGTTGCCACTAACTGACGAAGGGCGCGAAAGCCATGTGGAAGAAGGCAAGAGCGGTGCCAGCGGCATACCACTTCCACGCGCCGCCTTGCCTCGAGTAGATATTGCTGATACCGGTAGCGGTGGTCAGCGTGTAGAGGATGCCGATCTCCCAGATGCCCTTCCTGAAGAAGGCCTTGAAGTAGGACGGCACGATCTCGTTGGCTCTCTCGCGATGGTCTGGGACGAGGAAGTTCTCGAGGAAGAGCCATTGGTCGTGCGAGAAGCGCATGGCCATGGTGGACGTGAGGACAGGCGCCACGCGCAGGAGGACGAGAGGGTCGAAGAATGCCTTGGACGCCATTTTGCACAGTAGGGAATTGAGCACGCTATCGATACCTGGAGCGGGAATGACGGTACCTACGCTACTCTGTAGAAAAAGGGGATAAAAATCAATCAAAGGCGAATGTTGCGCGGTTAGAAGGGATTCACCGCGTTAGGCCATGTCAGACCATGATCAGCACTAGTAGGGATCGGTTCCTCATTGCCGAATTTTTGGCCCTTCTTCACAGTCTGCTATTGTACGTTGGATAGGTAGTCCTGAACCCAATTATGGTCTTAGCGAATTAAAAGTATTGTAGAAAATGAATAGATAATTTCTAAACGAAAATGATTTCATTGAAAAACTTTCAATGTTCCCAATGGGTTTGCTGGCCTAGTCTATATAAAAGTTGTTAAGAAGAAAACAGTGGTTAAAATGTGTGCATTAAACGGGACAAATGACCTAGTATTCAAATATTAGCATTTAAATAAATATATTATACCTCGATTTATAAAATTAAACAGGTAGATTGAAAACCTGTTGTTTAAACCCCTTTTCGCCTGTTCTTTACTCTAAGGGGTTTCACCATCGAAAGGCTTCTCAGAGTTTCCCGGTGCAGCCATGAGTGATATTCAATATTAATTGAACCCGAAGTTATAGGCCACACAAATGGCGATAATCTTTTGAAACTAGATTAACCCTCTGATCTCCTGCTCCTACCCTGCCTCTGCGTTTTCGAGATTGTGAGTCTATCCCTGCCCTAGCCTTTAGGAATTATTCTGTCAGACATCAGACGTAACCTAAATATATATTTACACTTCTATTTAGTTTGAGAAGTATAATACCCGTGAATCTCATGTATGAAACAAATGACAGAAAAGAGTCAAAAGAAAACTCATCTCGTTCTGTCTCGTCATTGTAACGCCCGTGTCCCACCGCCCATACACATCTCGAAACGGTTTAAACAAGGGCGTTTCTCAAATAAATAAGTGATCACTTACGGTGAGAGCTAAATAAAACCGTTCCTTAGCGAGGCGCCAAGCGCTCACGGCGAGGTCGGCTGGGAAAAGACGGAACAGCTGGGCATTCTTCCAAGCTGCAGCGGACTCGTCATTGGCGTCCATGCCCGGGTGAGGCCACGCTGCAAGGGCGAGAGCACGGCGACCAGCCAAGAAGACCTCGTATGCATGGAGATAGTTGGCCTTGGCCTTCTTTGCGCGAGCGAGATGATGGCTCTTGCGGCATTCCTTCTCACAATTCTCAAAAGCATCGGCCAAGTCCACACAAAGTTCGCCGACTGTGGCGCGAACATCCCCGGGTGATAATAGTTGCGGCGGGCTTCTAAGTCGTTATTGTCGTCGCCGCCTTTTTCAAGATCGAAATAGAAGAACGGGTCGCACCACGCGAGAATCGCCATGAGGTCGGCGGCGTCACCTTGCATAGCTGGGGTGGTCGGGTCACAGATATCCTTTCGCTAGACACGCCGGACACGACGAGTTGTCTTTTCCCCGGTGAAGACACACCGGATGTGTAGGCCGGTCGCTTCCTAGCTGACGCGGCCTGCCTCTGTTTGCCGTTTTCTCGCCTTCTGGCCGCTCTTGTGGCATTTTCGCAGCTACGCCTTTTTACCTCTTGCCTTCTATGTCTCAGTAAGTACATTTACATGTAGCGAGGTTAGGTAAGGTCCTAACTATCAATTGAGTTGTAGGTGCTTACCTTGCGTATAGAAACATAACCTCTTAGGTATAGAGATGGAACCACAGGCATAGATACCTAGGTAGTTGCGGAATACCTGTCTGAGGCTTCTAAAGGGTAGGCGCAGAAAGGAAGAAATAAATTCACTCTGTATCTGAGATAAATGTGCTGGGGTGTTGAAAACAAGCTAGGTAGGTGAGATATGTGTGCCTGCTTTTCAATTTCTCAAGTAGAATTGTACAGCAAGAAGGGAAGGTGTTCATGTGATACGCCTGTTGCGGCCATCACTCCTCTAACAGTACCTACCTTATGTAGGTATATTACATACATGTGTGTATGGAGGTAGCTACATATGTAAGGCAATAGTTACAGGTAGGTTAGGTACCTAATATACCTAATGTACCTAATAAACAGCTGTCTTTGCGTATCTAAACTTCGAGATGTTGCACCTAGGTGTCTCTAGATACTTACCTAGGTAGTCTATGTATGTACCTCTAGTTTATATATATGTAGGTACATAAGGTAAGTACCTTAAGTAATATTTTTGTCCAGTGCACAGTATTTCAGCATTCCACCTCTACATACGTATTGTTGTGTTTCGATCCAAGGCAACAACCTATTTGGATATATTCTGCCTCGTGCCTACTTCCTCTAAAATTTACATCCTTAGCCATTTTTGGCACCTTCAACCCCTCTCATGCAATTGCCTTCCTTGGTCGTTCGATAATTTAAACAGCACTATGGCCACCCATCTGCATCTTGATCTAACTACCTATTGATTTTACTACCTATGTATTCCTCTCTAACAACACATGAGCCATCACTCCGACAATAACTTCAAGAACATCAAAACTATCAACAATCCGGCTTCTTGTTGTCCCCCTTGTTATCCCACGCGCTTACGTGGTCACCTAGGTACCTACTTGAGTATCACTCACTCCCTCCTAAGACATGAAGTGATAGGGTACCTGGATACTTAAGACCTCTATCCATCTTCTTCCTGCGTGCCTGTTTCAGTACCTTTATCTCTCTTTTCTATCCCGCCTCTAAAACATCTATTCCGATTCCATCCATTAGGTATTCTAATTGAGCATCTTCAGCTCTATCCTCTTTTCCTATCTCATGATACGTAGGTAATTTGTCCCCCCCTTTCCCCTTTCGTCTCTATTCTTTCCCCTCTTCGTGTGTCCCGTACGCTAACATTAATGAAGCGGTCTCATTACGATATCTGTCACTGACTACAAACCTTAACACTACACATATTCGTCAGCACTGTGAGAGGTAAGATTTTTACGCACTATTCTGCGGTAGACGTTTCATTAGCTTGCATCTCACTGCTTAGGGTTAGGGACTCGACTGTCTTTGAAGGTACCTTCAACGCAACAGTCGCAATATTGCCCCATCCTAAGATGGTCTTCAAGCGTCGCATGCTCGCTTCTATCTTCTAGAACCATCCGGTGCTTGATTCTCATACTATCACATCCTAGTTGGTCAAACAGTAAGTTCTACTCATCATTGTTGAGAACTTTATAATACTACAATGCTCGGTGTGTCTCTGGTTCTTATCCATTTAGCTTCGAGCCATGCATATTCTCCCATTGATTTCTTGGACTTGAACAGTCTAGTTGCCTGAATCTATCCATCTTGCAATGTCTCTCATGTCATTACTAGGTTGAATTAGAGATCTCATATCTAATTGTTTCACCATCCTCATTGCTAGAAACGATAGCTAAACTAACATACTAATATATTTACAGTAGCGGACCCTCTACGTCGATAGAATCCAAGATGGCTCCTTCACCATCCCCTAGCCCCGCTGGTACTAGCCACCAACGACCCTTAACCCCCACCGCGACTTCATTTATCCCGAAGGTCATGGAAGCCAATAAAGACGTTCTCAAATCATGCTTTATCACGCAAACCGTCCCCAACGTCCACCGTTTTGCGGGAGTTGTTGGAATCTGCACCGTACCCGAAGATAAGGCCGATATGAACAACCTTGGTTGGCATATTGCCGACTTTCTAGCCTTTAGAGCCTTACTATGTGGTCAGAATCCACCAAAGGCACAGACATGGTTGTCTATGTGTAATATTCCTGCTCTAGTGGAAGCGAATCCACAGCTATACACTCATGGCAAAGACAGACGGCTGGTAGCCTCTGCGGTTCGGCCAGACAATCACCAGGAGTCCGCTGGGCTTGTTAAGCGAGAAGATGATATCCAAGTTGAGACTTGCGCAGAGGATCTGAAGGAAAAGTTCAAATCAGCGGTAAAGGAGAAGTTGGGGATTGCGGAGAAATATAACTACCCTTTGTTGTTGATTGTGTGCGGGTTGACCTCTCTTGAGCAGGACATATATTTTGGCGAGCTTACTACCGATCGCCAGTACACTATGAAGGACCTTCGTTGTGAACTTGGCGACAGCATTGAAAATGTTGAAGCTACGATTATCACACCTTCATTATTCTCTGCTGGCTGGCAGGTTAATGCTTCATTCGGGCGCCTAGATTCTACGGTAGTGCGTGGCAAGCGAGTTGAATTTCTCGCTAGACAGTTCGGCGGAATTTTTTCACCAGATCTAGTCCGTAGCTTCCTTGGATGGAAATGTCCAGCGATTGATGAGGCTAAAGTCGAAGCCATGGCCAAAAGGGAGAGATTTCCGGGGCCGGCTTGCCCCTCTGAAGAAGTTCAGGCGCTAATATCTCAGCTTGAGATTAAGATTCAATCTTACCTTGTTGGTGGTCTCAGCAGTTTCCCCATTGATCATTCCTTTTCTTTTAACAAAAGCAAAGACGAATGGGAAACTTTGATTGGTCATCGTGAGAGGTCACTTGATTACCAGGGGCTAGAGCATTACGAGCAGAAATGGAGAAAGCTTCCATTAGCGGAGAGCTTGAATCTGACTAATGAAGGCTTCTCGTTCATGGGAAATGCTTTCGGAGGAACAAAGGAATCGCAACTTAATCATATAAGATACCTTATCGAAGAGTCGTACCTCGCCTGGCCGGACCACTGGGCGTTGAATTTCGGCCAAGAGACAAGGGGAGACCTTGAGCGTTTCATGAACACAGAGCAACCAAGTGATATCGACTGCCATGAGATCTTCAACGTACTCGAGCACCGTGCGAGGACATCTATTCTAGGCGATACAATCGTTCAATATTTTGATCTCCCAATACCTCATAACCAGCGCTGCCGAGAATGGAATCATGTGAAGTGGAAGCAAGGAATCTCGGAGAAAGATCGATCCTTATTGATCAGAGACTTCAATTCTGTGTTTGGGTGCGTTCCTGGCCCGAATCTCCCGCCTGGTATCAACAAAAACAGTTTGAGCAGATTACAGATGCGCCTGGAAAATGGTGCAAACTACGTTAGGGCTGCTTTGGGGATTCGCTTTTTGACAACTAAGGGCTCTAGCAAGGTCGCGATTGACCGTATAACTAGCTGTAAGTGGTATACATCTCATAACTACTGATGCGCTGGCTAATAGAGTATAGTCCTTGAGGAGGTTAAAGCAAAGCAAGCAGAGATATTGATCTCAAACTCGGAGATTTACAGGATGTGTAGCTCCTGGCTTAATGCCATCAATATTCCAATCCTTGAGAAGCATAATGCAGTAAGTGCAGCAAGAATATTTCAAGGAATTACAGAACCTGGAGATACAAGTAGTATCCTGGATTTTGATGTCGAGTACGATATTTATCGAAATGACGATGTTAGCCTTGAGGAGGAGGCTGCGAGTGCTGCGGTCACATTTATTTATGACGAGAAGCCTGCTCCCCCGGCGCTGGTCCAACAGGAGGAGCCGCCTGCTACAGAGAGGCCCAGATATGATGTTGCTCGGGGAGGGAATGAAATCGCTGCAGCAGCCTCGACAATCCCGGCCACAGAGGTGCAGAAAGGAGAGGATGTCATCTTCCGGCAGGTAGTTGATCTTGCTGAGGAGGAAGCTCGGCTCATCACGGAAATTCGAACCACTAATGACAGAGCACGACGTGAAAAACTGACATTAGAGCTTTTAGAGGTACTGCAAAAGAGCAATAGCCTTGCATTGAGCGTCAAGGCTTCCAAGGATGTGGCCCAGAACGGCGCCTCTAAGCCAACTGGAAACAAAACGACTACCACCACCTCTTTTACTAAGACTAAAGACGATGACTGTCACAGTGATGGTATCATGCAGGCTGACGCGCGCAAAAGCACAAGATTCGATAGCGCACCACAAGAGACCCCCCACGAATTAGGTGAATATTCGATACTCGAGACTGAGCTCTCAACTGGACGCAAGACACCACCTCATTTGCGTGGCATTGACGGTAGAGCATACTAGTAGGGTGGCTAGGTGTTACTTGGTTCGACTTATAACCAACCCAGTAGATTTCGGTCTGAAGATAAAAGTATGAAAGGAGAAATGTGTTGGGAGGGATTTGCGACTTGGCCCGGTTGGTAAAAAGGAACTGTGTGGCATGGGAACACAAGCTTGAAAGAGATTGAACAACTGAAATGGAACGAAGTAATAGAGGTAGCTACGATGCTCTGAATTAATAAATCTCGTTGTATTGCGTATGATGTTAGTCCTGGACCTTAGAAATGATATAGGGGCTTCACAAGCTGCTTATTAAATTCAGGGTGACTCTATCGATTATAGCGATAGTAGAAGAGCAATTGGTCATGAGTCAAAGAGGTGATGATAGTGCCGACACACATATTCGTGAAATCTCGTGGGAAGTGGTGTCATTTATGTATTTTCTATTCGACCTTGATCTATGGGCTTCGGGGTCCCCATCTCCTCATCTACGCGGGGCGGCGCCCTGGGCCCTCGCTGGAAGACGTACAGGGCCTCGTCCTTGCCGGGGAAGCTGGGCAGGGGCACCTGGACGACCCTGACCCACTCGCGGCCGTGCTCGCGGGCCATGAACTCGTCCATGGTGGCGTCGCGGAAGCCGGTGTAACCGTTGCGGTTCTGGGTGCCAACGACGGCGAGGGTGTCACCGGCGTAGGCGGCGAGCAGGTCGCGCGTGAAGCCGCCGGCGCGGCCGCCGGCGACGCCGCCCCCGACGATGGGGTACACGAGGAGCAGGACGGCGTCTGCGGCGCCCGCGCGCGCGTCGCGGAGGTAGGCGGCGCCGTCGGCGATGGTGGTGTCGCGCACCCAGGTCGTGCGCCAGCTCGACTGCGCGCTGTCGACGGGGGTTACGAGCGGGAGGGGATCGGGAGGCTTGGATTTGGATTTGGAGGGTGTGTCGGGAGAGTGGTACGTGTGGTAGTCGCGGAGCAGGCGCGTCCAGTACCCGTTGCCTGAGCCCACGTCGATGATCTCGCGGCCTGCGGCCAGGCGCCGCAGGATCTCGAGGGCCTCGTGCGAGGGGCACACGCAGCCGAAGTGGTGCATGAGGATCGGCAGGACGTGGTGTGAGGGTGGGCGAGGGGCGCGCGCGGATGAAGGGCTTGGGCCTGCCCACTCTAGGTTGCGGCTTGCCCAGGCTTGGAAGGCGAGGTAGGGGTTTGGGGGTGGGGGGCGCGAGGGCTTGCTGCGCGGGATGGCGAGTAGGGATTGTAGGGAGGGGTGGATGAAGCGCTTTGCGGTTAGGTGCGCGCCGATCTCGCGACGTAGGGATCCCTTCTTCGCGTTCGCGGCGAAGTTGCGCAGGGCTGTGGCGGCGGAGTTCGAGGGCGAGAAGATCGAGATGTAGGCTTCTATGTCGGATTGTGGGAGCGGTGGGAGGACGGTCGGGGCGGGCGGTCTTGAAGGAGGTGTTTGTGGGTTTGGGTCGGCGGGTTTGTCCGCGTCTGTCGTTGTCGTTGAGGCTTGGGGAAGAGGAGGAGTAGCTGCTGTTGTTGGTTCGGCGAAGTACCAGCTATGCAGGCCGTGCGCGGCGCCGAGGGACACGACGTGTTGGACTTGGGGCAGCGTGACGGCGACCATAGCGTGGTAGGTGTAGGTGTCTGTCTTGCGCAGCGAGAAAGACGTCGCGATGGCGGCTCTCAAGTCGTTGTCTGCCAGATGGGCCTCGGCGCGTGAGTGGAGTTCTGCATCGGCGAGGTAGGCGTCTGGGTTCCATGACGGCGAGCCCTCCGAGTATGTGAAGGCCTGCTTCTTGCTGCTGCCATTACCAGGCGTGCTACTGCTGCTCGGAGGCGCCATTACGGCGAATTTACAGCCTCGGTTGTGGTAGGTTGGCGCGTAGCAGAAACTTGCGCTTGTAAGTGGGAGATGAGACACAGGCGCGTCATATTGGTACTGGTGGGGTTGCGGTTTATTACCCCACATTGTACTGGGATACCCGCACGGAGTGGTAATTCAGGGGTTACTGCCGGGTAGCCCCTCTCAACCCAGAATCCGCTGTTTAGGTACTTGCACTCGCTCTTGTAATTGGGTTACGTTGCTGTTGACACGGATTATGTAAATCAAAACACTGCACCCTAGAGACTTATACTAAATCATTTGAATTTAATAGGGAATGACTGGCTGGCTAGGTCTAAGTGCTAGCCCTAAAAGGACAGCAAGCGAGCTAGGTTTATATAGAAAAAATCAACGAAATTAAGCGCCCCTAATCAACAAACACCTTCTCCCTCCCCCATGTGACTTGGTCTCCTGTGCTGCGACCGCCAAATTAGTTTTCTTTGGCGACTTCCAAGAAGTGTCGTAGATAAGTGAGCTGTTTATTTCATCCTGTCACTGTTAATATTGGGCACTTTCAACTGCCAAGTCTATGCAGAATCCTTTGGGCAAGGGGGGAGGATGAAACAAAGTGCGACGACAAAACAGAAAAGGGTGAAATAATGAGCGTAAAAGGGTTGTTGAATAGTATATGAATAGGAGATGGGGCAACAAAGCAGCTGACTATTGATATAACCTTAATCAGGCTCCAAGGACGTCATACACTCTTCTCATCTCCTCCTTGGCGGCATCTAATCGTGCTTCAACTCGTGCATGAAATTCGGGATCCTTCTCGCTCTCTAGGGCCGCATTTTCACTCCGAACAATGTTAAATGTGTTCTTGATAGCCTCGAGATGAGAGTTGGTAGTTTTCTGGATATTATCTTGGGCATTGTCCACATGCTCGTTAAACTCTTTCTTGAAGCTTTTTAGCAAGTCGGTAAAAAGGCCATTCCGCTGTACAGCAGAATTTATGATGGCCTTTTTACGAGCATCGCTGCCCCTCCCTACTAATTGTGAGCACTATGTATATGGTAATTGTCATAGGTCTAGACTTGCCGCTCTGGCGTCTCGCTTTATCATATTCATTTTCCATGATTTTACCAATGAACGATGTGCGAATGCTGGAAAAGACGTCGGTTCGAAGAGTTCTAGGAAGTTTTGTTAGCTGGTACTGTTAATCTAAACATATGAATGGGCACTTACCGGAGATGGCCTTGGAGGTTATCTAAAATCTTCTCAATATCGGACCTCAGAACTCGCTTCTGGGACGAAAGTGTAGATTTGATGGAAACTGCCGTGTCTCGGGAACCATCCAATTCGGCATCTATGATTCGGTTAGCCAGAATATTTGACTATTCAAATTTGTAACCCACCTAAGAATTGATCTGCCCAGGAAAAGAAGTTATCGATTGACTCAAAGATATGGTTGCCTTGTTGATCGAGCTGGATTTGTAGTTGTTCCCAGGGAGGGCTAAGATCATCTGTCATTTTTTGGATTATCTCCTCATTCCAGTTCCTTTGCTCAACGGTTGCAGTATAGTGGGTTCCGAAATGGCGACAAAACGCAGCGTATGTTTCTAGACTGGTCAGAACTTTTCAACACATATTAACAGTAGACATACGGTGACTCCACTAGAAAAATATGGTCAGTTGGGTGGTAGTATCTCTAATTCAGGAGTTCCCGACTTACGCAGCTCCAATCTTCACTCGCAGCCTTGGCGGCCGCACTCCATCTATCAAAATGGCCACCTGGACCTAATTAGAACTGAAATTATGTGATATAACTATGATACGTACTTTGCGGGCGATATAGCATCGTATCGAATTCACGCTTGAATAAATTCACTGCGCCATTTAGTGCGGATGCACCTCCACATAAATCCTAAGCCAATAATATTAGTTCTAGACGTAATTGAGGTTGTGGGAAAGGAGTTCAGACCAGATATAACTTGTTCTCTAGGGAGTCTAGAGTGTTTCGAATCTCCGCCTTTTTCTCCGCGTTCAAATAACCCTTTCCTGACTGTACCCAGAGACCTAATTCTCCAAGGAGCACACCAATATCGTTCCTCATATACTCCACTGCTGCTCTATGCTGACTCTCCGATACCAGCCCAATAAAATGCGCGCGAACGTCTATAATTCCACTAAGAATGAGGCGAGGCATTGCTGCGATTCTAGGGGTTTCACGATATGTCCAGTACATCGTATTACTGACGCAAAACACCCTGAGCAAATTTCCGGAGACTTCGCGACTGTAGAGATTGATGAGTTCCTCTGTGATTCTTGCGTTGCGAGTCGTAATAAGAAGTTGTTCCAGACAGTAAAATAATTAGAAATCTTTCGTAAAAGGGCGGCAATGATTCACTTACTCAAATTTATGCTGATATAGTCGTCTCCTGGAGCTGGGTGCTTAGAAAAGGTTTCTGACGGTTCATAGAGGTATACATACTTAATTGATCTCAGTCTGGTATTCAATAGATTCAGCTCATTCAACTCATCCTTGCTTAAGTCGTTATCGTCTATCTCCTCGTACGATGACAATTCCATTTCCAACGCGCTCTTATCTGATTCGTCCTGGAGAATACGCCCCTGCTTTTCTCGAATCTCTCTGGCAACCCTGTTGTCTCCCCAGTCCCTTAGAGCTTCGCTGGCCTTGATATCCTACGAGTTATTAGCGGCCACTTCGTTATTATTATACTCCCATAGGAACATACATCAGACTTGGTGCAGATAATGCCCATGTTGGACAACTTGGCCTTCTTTGCAAGTTCAATGGCGCTTCGAACTCCTTCGTCTGTTGTCACACGGCCTGCAGCAGCAACAACAAATATCTCGTTGCATTCAAGTAGATAGCGCTCTGTAATATTGCGACGCGCCGAATTTAAGTCTCGAAGACCTTGTAGGAACCATATTAGTGGGAAAATGCCGGCTCTATAATCTTTTAGACGCTTACCAGGGAGATCCGCCAGAACGAGCCCCTGGCTCAATATATGAGCGTTCGAATAGACCCTAGAATGTTACTAACTGCATCTATGATCTAACCAGACTTTTACTTACTCGATCTTTTTAATCCATGGCCACAGATGGGTCCCCGATATTTCTGAAGGCTCTGAAGTAAGCTCCATCACCAAATTAGAGCATTCAACGAGGCTTAGCCCGGACTTTCCGCGTTCAAGCATAGAGCCACTAAGAAAATCTCGTAGCCATGATTTAAGAGTTGATAGAGCATTCGACTCTGGACCTTGTATCAATATGTCTTTGTTGACAAGGCGCCCCCTGAACATAGCTTGGAAGGTATCTTCAGCAATCCTAGCCCGTTCTTCCAACTCAGGTGCTTCAGGGGGCTCGAGTGAGTCTCTATTCAGATGAAAGTGCCGATAGTCCTGCAGCAGATTTTCAAGTTGAGGGATAAGTTCAGCTTCTGAGAACGCCTTCACTCTAACATCAAACTTTTCATCTTTGTGGAAGTGAAACTCTGTGACAACGCAGGTACATGCGCATCCACTGTTGCTCTATAATCACATAAACAAACTGTAAAATTGACATATAGCTTGGGGAAAGCTTACAGATCTAGCGAGATCTTTATGATCAAGCAAGGAATTGATGAGGCTGCTTTTACCTAGGTTGAGAAAATTTAGCCCTGAGTGCCAACTTATCTGAGCAATAATAGTCTTACCGGCACCTGAGTCTCCAACAAAGCCAACAGTCCGTGTCGGTGGACATTCAAATTGGGCTAGGTCTTCTGCTTTGTGGCGTAACCGAGCCATCACTGAACCTGGTTCATTGTGCACCGTGCTGCTACCTAGGACATTCACCATTTCAGACATCAGGCCCTTCGTATCGCGCAAGGCTTTCTGAACGGCTGGGATGTTAAAGCGATCCTTAGCTGGGGTTTCGTCCCGAACATTGTGTTTTGCTAGGTTTGTTTGTGAGCCTGAGCGTCTTGCATGAAGACTCCGTCTCCCTGGTGATAAGGTAATTGGACTAGGCGATCTGAATTCAGACAAAGGCCTGCAGGGGCTGTCCTGGCCAGCTTCCACTGTTTGAAGGGCATCAGACAAACCCGTCATATCTATACCTGATTTTTCAGATGGACGTCTAAGAGGGGTTTTCATAATATTGATGACATTGTCATTATCTTCTGCCTCGACTGTTTGAGTAGAAATGGGATCGGAAACCGAGTCAGAGGGGGTGACGGATAGTGATGGAACCTGAGCACTAGAGGTTGACGATGTCGATGAGTTATGAGCTACTTCATTGATAGAGGGGCATTCAACGGTCGGCAGAGCAGTATTCGGAGAGAAGCGAAAGGCAGAGTCAGAACGGGGAACCGTCTCCGGAACGATACTGGGGCTGGCCGTAGAGGCACTCGGAGTCAGGCTAACACCTTTGCTAGTTTGAGAATTCTCTCGACTTCCCAAAACTGCGACGTTAGCAGAGCGCTGCTGCCGATAAGACTAGTTACTCATCAGCAGAGAGCAATACAACGGGATTGACCTTAACTTACGCTCACTTGGGTCATCTTGAAAGCAACAGAGATTATGAAAGTATGGAAAAAATTGAGATACTGTTGGCCTAGCTAGCATCTCTTTGATACAATAGGCAATAAGGAATCTGGGTCGCTCACCACTGTAACGGATATTCTAAACGCAGAATATGGCAATATAAATATATTAGAGAGAACCAATTTGAGCTAGAGGGCTATTAAAAGAGCATATCACTTCCCCCATATGCTTTTTCCTGGTTTGGCGGACGATTGCATTCCTAAACAGTTGCTGTAGCGGCCTTATTCCTCCTGACCGCCTCGCAAGCCCAACATTTAGCCTTATCTTCGTGATGTTCTAGTTCCGCTTCTCTGCGACAAGTAAGGCTCTTGAAAACGCGTTAAGGGAGTACGATCTAGTACCACAATAAATCATGTAATAGGAAGGTATTTTACTATCAAATTGACAGACCTCAACGTGGAGTCAAGCCCCAAAAAGCAACTCAGAAACCTAATAAAGGCCTCCCGATGATGCAAGCAAGGTTATGAGTAGAGTGTTTTGTGGTTGGCTTTCTGCAGCCATAGTAACAGCATCAACCAACACTTTAACTTGCATTGCGGCGCAGCCAGACATCATGAATATGATTGGCGAGTCGCGCTGCTGGCAAAGAAGGCCCACAGGTGATTCTGACCGCTTCTGGCGCTTAAACTTGACTTATATCGATCGTGGTTGCGATCACGGGCGCAATTGAACTTCATACGAGGCAGATTTTCCATTTCTAGCTAAAAATAGCATGATAATGCCCTTGTCACCTGAATCGATGTCTTATAGATGCCTATTTAGTTCCTCTTTCCTAGCCGAGTGTTCCATCGCAGGAATGCCGAGTTTCAAGATCGACAAGCTGAGGATAGAGAGGCGGCTGTCTAGTCCGCCTCCACCTCAGGCCTGTATGTGACTATGGGTTAACCAACATGCCAACCACCCGCGCCGACTACGAAGATCTGAACGTAACTTGGGAAATCCGTATCAACTATGATCTTCCTATCGACCTCCTTCGTGTAGTTGCTTGTCACCGGCAGTTAAACTCGACCTTCCTCCGGACGATTCAACAGAAGAGCTGAATCTATAATAGGTATAATAAGCCCGAGACATACCCCATTATAACGCCACGTACCGGAACGGCCCATCCCGGCACTTCCGTCTTGATTGTGGTGTAGAAGTGGCGTTATCACTATCAAAAAAAGAAAACAATTCCCGTTCCCATGCCTGTATGAACCTAGCCTCTACAGGGCCGGTTGCGCCTCGGCGCAGCTTTCACGATGAAGCTAATACTTAACAGTAAGTCGGTGTGGAAGTCCATTTTACTCAGTCACCCTGTGCCGCCGTGTTCAAACCAAGGGGCGTTGAGCGCAACCATCGAAGACATATAATGAGATAATGGAATTGATGCACTTATTTATATATATTTAGTCCTAATGAGTGTCCTAATGGTCTCGGTATACCTATGCATACATGAGTATCTTGTTATTTTATCTTGTAATCCCTAGAACCACGTAACTTACTGCAGAAATATATAGAGACGATAATGTGAGTGTTTTGTGGTTTGGAAACAATCTTATAGTATGGCAAGAAAAACATCCAGCAACTACATAACTCCTAAATCATGCCGAGACTCTCCAACTCGATCACTTGCGATTTCTTCCGCTCCGAAGCCAAGAAAGGGGCTTGGAAGAATGTGTACTTGGTGTGGAAGCGGGAATGGGCACAGGCACAGATGCAAGAGCGGCTCCCATTGTGCTAGCTGGAGTCACTGTAGTGCTTATACCTTGATCCTGTGCATACTCCCGCGTCGAGTTTTCCCTTGCGGCTCCTTTTCCCTTCTTTTTTTTCTCCTTGTTTCTCAACTCTAGGTCTCTATCATTCGGTATCTGAACTCTCAATGCTGATTCGAAACGATCACATAGTGGCTTTGCCTTAATGACTAGCTCCGGGTTGTGCGAAGCCCCAATCCTTTTCGAAACCTTTTCAGATATAAAATCTTCAAGGCACAGTCGAAATGCGACTTCTCCGGCTGGTTTACCGTTCTCATCTCGGAATATCTGCTAAATGTAAGAAAAAGTATAAAAAAGATCGGAAGGTAATTCTTACATAGGGTTTATCATCAAGGATTGCTTTAGCTTGATTAGTGCGGCTATCAATCTCGGCACGCCACAGAAATATCTTTCCTAGGGCTTTGTTCTTTTTCGTGGCATCGGTCATCTTAGCTATATCTTTTTCAATAGCTTCGTGTTCCTCGCGTCTACCAGGACCGTCTGGCTCGGTTTTAGGCTTGGGATAGCATCGGTATAAGTCGTGAAGGTCAACGCCAATAACAGTCCGTGTCTTCCCTTTACTATTCTCGATATACCACTCGCACCTCTTACGTAAGGTAGAGCTTGGCTGAGACCACCCTACTTCCACAACTAGCCCTGGCCATGACCCTATATCGCTATCCGAATGGTCGTTGTTTAGCTCATTGTCGTCTAGCTCATCGTCATCTGTGTCGTCGTCGTCTGTGTCGTTGTATGTGTCGTAACCCTCTAATTCATAGGATAGATATGGGTCCTTTTGATCACTTTCGGAGTTAATGAGAGACTCGCTCCGATGCCCTTGAATTTTGTCAGCAATTTCTAGAGTGTGCTTGTCGGTGCAATACTGTCCGGAGCATGTTCCTGTCCCGCAGTGTGCCATGCCCTCTCTAATAGTATACTGCGAACGTTTTATAGCGAAGTCTATTTGTTCTGAAAGCCGATGGTGGAATGAAGTAGGCATTCGAATAACAAATTGGTTTGATCCCTTTTGATTCTTGCCTCTGTTATCTCCGGTATAGTCGTACCTATTATCCATATTAGCCAACTCAACTATCTCTTCGTAGACTCGAAAACAATAATCATGTTACCGAAGTTCGTCCGTAAAAATAGAATTCAAGTTTTCGTCATCACTTAGCTCCCTGCGTAATTGGTAAAACTCGTCGCGATATAGCGTAACGGAAGATAATTCCGTATTAGCAGGCCAGTCACCACTATCGTATTGTTTGATTAATTGTTTGGCCCTCTCTATCCTTCGGTCTTTCTTGCTCCTCTTTGAGTTGCTACTGCGTTTTTGGACACCAGCTGCACCTCTAGCAGGCATAAAATCCGCCATACTGTTGCTGTTTTGGATAGCCGCGGGCCTATTCTCCTGCTGCTGTATACCAGCGATAGACGTATTCAAAATCTTCCTCTCCTTGCCCTCATCTATCTTCGTGATTGAAAATTCTGGGTGGATACCGTAACGTAAACTGGAGGAGTATGGGCGTGAACAAGACACCTGTGACTTCAAAATGCCGGATCAGGAGGCCTCGCTGCTGCTTGACTCGGTGAAACCCAATCTTAGTCTCGCCTCTGAAAATCCCTCGCGAAGTAAAGTAGGGAATGGGTATTCTGTTTGTTGAGAGGGTAAAATAGGGGCAAGAACTTTACTAAGGGAACTAAAAGGAAGCCCGGTAAGAGGTGACAATATTTCATAAAACTTCCTTGAGATTACCTTTCCGTTAGAGGTAGGCGGTGTTGCTAGGTTATCTTGCGAAGTTGCGGTATGCGGCGGTGATTCTCTTGGGGGGAGTGAAATCTCTTAGAAACTAGCATACGAGGGATCTTTGGAGGAACAATGCCATTTTACGCGCCGGTTTCAAAATGGCGTATTACAAGGTATTACAACTTGGGGTAATAGCAAATTAGATCATGAGTTGACAGCCCGGGATAGTCTTACCAAGCCCCTTCGTCAACCACGACAGGTCATATTATGTTTGCCGCTGGTTGTGCTGTTTGACTGGTCACAATAAACATCTGTAGAGGTCCCCTTTGTGGGATACAGTGAATAGTACATCTTGATGACTGTGAAAACACGAGAGAGGACCTTCTTTTTCTTGGTCTCTCATTACCCTCCGTACCACCATTGAACTCGCTGTCTTTGGGATTTCTTAATGGCCCCGCAGGATTGTCAATAGGACTTCAAGAAAAGCCATCTAATGACTAAATAAATTATTTATAGATCGGTAGTACCTAGTCGCAGAACACTAGAATCTAGCTAAGAGGCCGTTTCGAGGCGTCCGTGGTTACTGGTATGTTCTAGCATAACTTGAACTCCGGTTATTCGGCCTACCCTTGCCGTTAGCCCCCGGGTCTTCCGTTCCGCTCCGGCGCTCCGCTTCATCTAAAAGAAAACGGAACAGTTGACCGCGCCGGCCTCTTCGACCCAGTGGTCAACCCCTTTGACATAAACGTTCTAGTCCACGTAGTTCTAGATTAGCGACGTTATCGGCATAAACTCGGCCACTCCTAACCCTTAGCAGGGGATTTAGGGGGTGAATTTGCCCGCACAGGCTAGAATATTGGCATCGGAGTTACAGAGGCTCTGATGCTAATGAGGACAGAATTGAAGTAAGAAGGGTTTTATAATTTGTGTAGGAGCAAATGGCCGTTTTTGTCATTAGCAATACCTATATAAAGGGTTTAGAGATACCAAAGCTGAGAGGCAGAGGATTATCCAAATTGAATATTAACAGGTACCTAACCCTAGTGTTACTTAAGGTTGTGCAGGTACCTTAGTTGTGGCACCGACAACAGCCGTTTGTAGCCGAATCGGGGTTATACTTCTACGTTCAATTGTAATAGTTCATACGTATAAAGTAAATATGTCTCTTCAAGCTGACATGAACTTCGCATCTGAAAATATGAGGTATTCTACGGTTTGTACCTAAGCAACCATGTTTCCCGTCTATGCCGGACCCCACTTTGCTTATCGTTAACGGTCTAGAGCTGTAAGTGAGATTCAGATATCAGTGAATTCCAAATTGAGAATTTCTAATTGACCGACAAAAAAAGTGGCCTCATCATTCAATAAGCTTGGTATGTATATGCTGCCCAACTTGCGGTGAAAATAAAATGAGACGATAAAAAGGAATTACGCATTCTAGATATCTCTTTATAAGCAGGGCAAGGTGGGAGAACTATAGGTATTTGATTGAAACCATTCTGTATCAAAATCCTTTTTTGGAAGTTATCTTAGCAACCTTGTAGCGTTTGAACTGTACTTTTCTTCTTTTCTGCTAGAGCTAAAAACATTAATAAGGCTAGTAGAGAGTCAAAGGAAAATAATAACGGAGGAGAGTGATTGTTATATATGTAATTTATGCCGTCATCAATTATTCTTCCTTTATATCGGTTCATCTACAATGTTGAAAAGGGCAGATTGATATCCTATCGTTTGGTATCTCTCCATGACAATTGCTATTATAAGTTTAGCTTGATTTTAGATGCCGGGACAGCTTTTGCAGCATGTCATTTTAGTTACCTATTTCTTACCCTTGCATGCTACCCTTGCTTATTCCCCCTTTTGCATTTTCTAGATACGACGACATACGCAGTAGGTAACGCCCTGCGATGTGTTCAAGAACTATTACATATAACTCCGAACTTCTATTGCTATAAATTGCAAGTTTAGCCTTGGTGATATAGAAGCTATAGCATATATGCAGCGTTCTGGAGTCACCGAAGGGGCTCTTTTCTAGACTGCGACGCCATTGGTCCAGAGAACCTCAGCTACATAAAATCTTTTGGGAAGGGTTTCGATTCCACTATATGTACCAGGTCTAGTCCTAGCGCTCTTGTAACGGCGTGTAGGTATATCTTTTAACAAGGAGATCTCACTGATATCATATCGATCTTGATGATCTACTAGATAAGGTACTAGCCGTTTATGCTTGTCATAGTAGAAGCAAGGCGGTATTAAAAGTAACAGCGTAAGTTAAGACACTAAGAAGGCACGCTAACCCCATCCTGAAAAGCGCACTATTCAAACTCCTTAAGAAACATGACACAATATTTTGTGGTAGGTTCCTGTCAATTCTGTCGGTAGATTCGCCAGTACATGATTAGTTGCGGGTATTGCCGGTGCACTCATATACCTTAGCAGTGCTCAGTAAACGGCATGTAAGGATAGAAAAAGTCATATCTACAATCACATAAAGGCAGTTTAACCTATTACTCTAGGCTTGAATTTATGATTATCTCTGAATTGATGTCTAGCTCAATAATAGTCATGTTAAACCAATGCAGTAAGTTCAGACATGGTCTGAGGGTTTTAATTGGCTGCTTCTTAGAGAATAACTAATATGTTTTCGACCTAGATCTGATATGCGAGCTTACCTCATGCTGGTGATAAGAGGCTGTTAAATGATGCAATCTCGGAACTACACTATCTAATACCTGGGGTAAGCAGTCTAAACCGGTTGAGATGTCAAATTGGATTATCGGATAGCAATACCTAGCTTCTTGGCCTAGGTCCTTAATAGCCATGACCTAAGATCTCTTCAAGTAGTGCTAGCAAATCGTATAGAGGAACAGTAACTCAAGCTTTGCGGGCTGGTTAGCTCATTCATTCAGCTACTTGGCAAACTTGGTTTTCAAATCAAGCCCATGCTGCTAAGACTTTCACGCTGCTACGCAAGCTCAAGCTCGGCGCATATGCAGTGATACAGCATGGCATTAAGTAATATTCAAAGATCCACTACTGTTTGCCTGCCTGCATACCTAGTGGTTAGGCGGACGGGGTGCACATGTGCCGACCATCCTACATAAAACGTCAAGCGAGACGCAAGCAAGCTGTTAGCGTTGGCTTTTCTATAGTGGCGCGCGGCTCTCATCGCTTCGGCAAAACATACACGCGTGGCAATTCGTTTAAGTAGCTGTGGCTTGTCTGGCCATGCTCGTGCATAGTATGGTATTCCGTATCCATTCTGAAGAGGGTCCTAACCTCCGAACTCAAATAGCACCCACGAAGTTCATGTGTGGTGGAGATGATCATCTAGGCCCTAGGGGAGGATGCGTGCTGATTCGTTCTGTGCAGACGCAAATACATGCACAAATTAATTCTTGACCGTGGCTTTACGAATATGTACACTTCAATTCCCGTCCCATTGTGTTGGTCTGAGTGGTCTGACCACTCTCGCTGTCCGGACTCCGAAGCGGCGGGACTAGGTTGCATCCTCAAGTTCCGGGAGCTTGGCTCGCCAGCCACACCGTTGTACATAGTACGTACACTAGGGAAGTACTAATTGATTTTAGATATAGGAAATAGCCATCTTGACTGCGTATAAAAAAACGGCCGGCTTCGCAACGCGAAGAAAATACTTCGTGTAAAGCACATCACATCACAACATTGGCGTTCATGGCGCCAAGCTGATCGACATTTCAAATTGGCATGCAGGCCAAGAGAAAGTCTCTGATGTCATGCCATACCCTACCACGTGGTTACGTATTGTGTTAGTAAGTCGTGTCGACTTTTAGAGCTAGGCTCTCGTCAGAAACTTACAATCGAACAGGTTTGCAGCTTTGGTTAGCTACGCTTTATTATACGAGATGTGAAAGCTTTCGGCCACATGAAGGGGATAGAGGGAAGAAAACCGACATACTGCAAATGAGAGTCGATTTCGTCGCGCGGCATTTAAATGCTGATGGGCTTGGAATATTCGGGTAGTGCCGCCGCCGCCGCCGCATGCCAATAACTTCCCGCATTCAGTGGTACGGTTATTCTGAAAGTCCAAGCAGAGTTTTCGAGGGTATCGTGTACTTGCCCAGACTCATGGCGTCTTAGGGTTTCGGGGAGCGGTGCGAGAGGGCCAAGACATGCTTCCGGAGGCATGGCGACGCTATATGTCTGGGCAGAAGTCTGGGCAAGTCTTTTAAATGATTAAGTTGCAGTTACTGCCTAGATGCTTTTAGTCATCGCCAAGTCAACTATAGAGAATTATCTAAGCCGGAATTGGTGACAAACTGGGTACGATCCTGGAAATTCCATATCATTGAAAATATGATCAACAAGTATCTGAAATAATGAGAAAATGAGGCATGAATGACCGATCGGTTCTATGACACCCGAGTTTGCTCACACCAATCGAGTCAGCCTCACATTATGGTGATTTATTCCCCATGTCTCTATGCCGGGAGTGGAGGACTATAAAGAACTATGAAGTTCCCGTGGTTTTGGTGATCTGGAGACACTCTCAGACACAGCCTCCTCAACGTCTCGGTCCTTGCATTAGCTCTCTTTAGTCCGGCTACTCGACAAAATGAAGGTCAACAGCATCATCTCGGTCCTTGCGCTCAGCGCTACGGCCTTTGCCTCTCCGCAGCACAAGCATCTCCCCACCACCGTTATCGCCGGAGTTGAGGTTGTCGACACCCAGATCGTTCGTGATGCCCACGCGCTGATCTCCAAGTTCCCCGACTTCCTCTACTTCCATAGCTTACGCACGTGGTTGTTTGGTGCTGCGACCATCAATGCCAACGCTACCCTCAAGGCCGAGGTTGACCTGGAGGCCCATGCTTTAGGCACGATTCTCCACGATCTAGGCTGGGACAGTACGTATCCTATATTTACCAAACCTCTGTATTAAATACCATTGTGGCTAACTCCATATGCTATAGTGTCTACCGATTCTCCCTGGGTAACGCAGTGAGTGTTGATCCCATTCTCTATAGCCATGCGTTTGGTGCATTTGACGTCGTATCTGGGTTAGACTAGATACCAGGAAACGGCGAATTGCGTCTCGCCCCGTCCTCTTAGTGAATCTTACTGACTATAAGATGAATAGTGAGAATCGGTTTGAGGTCGACGGTGCTCTCGGCGCCATGAGATTCATCAAGTCACACAAGTCCTACAAGGCCTGCTACTGGACCCCCGCCCGCCTCGAGCGCATCTTCGACGGCATTGCCCTGCACGGCACCGTTGGCATCCACCCCTTCAAGAACGTGGACTCCAAATGGATTACCGCTTCGGTCGGCTTCGACGGTGTCAACCTCACGCCTGATGAGGTCCCCATCGCCAAGTTCAACAGCATCGTTGCCGCGTATCCCAAGGACGACTTCCAGGCCGGCGCCATTGAGACCTTCACGTGGATGGCTGCCACTAAGCCAGACGCCGTCTACAATACCTTCGTCGAGCCCTTTGGCACCGCCTATGTGCCCGGATTCAACGCCACTGGTCACCGCTCGTTTGACCGCATCACTGCTGGATGGAACCCGCAGTAAATCCCACTATCCGATCGTTTCACGATGTATATATTTAAACGGCGTGTTTGGGGTGATATTTATTGTGACAAAATAGCTACGAGATAATACAGAAATGAATTAATGTTGAAGAGACCAAAACCCATCGATCCCTTTTTGGATCTCTTGCAAAACACCTTAGAATTAGTTCATTTGTCAACAGAGACGGTTTGTTCAGCCACATCACTTGTAATATAATATACACAGGTCTACGGGTTAGTTTTTCTCTCGTAAAGCCTGATGTATTTATATTTGAATATATTTACCTCGCGTCCTCTCACTTCCAAACACCACTTCTCCATCTTCTTTTCTCCTTTCATCTCAACATCTACGTCAGCACTTTGATTTCAAGCAATTCAATTCTCTTTCCCTCATGTGTATTCATGTTACGTTTATATTATTTTTTCCATATCCTGTTCATATATGTGCATATATGCCTTTCATTTCTATATGTCGTTAGGTTCTCTATGATTAAGGTATTGTCTGTACACGTAGCATATGGCGTCGCGAAAGAGACTGTACTAAGGCACTTAGCTGCTATGTCCGTGGCACCTCCCAGTATTAGGTTACTTACCCAGCTTATACAAGACATCAAAATCGTCATTCCTAATCTAAGTCTGTGCAGTCTCAGGTATTTCAGGGTTGGATCAATTTTCGGAGAAAAGACACGAGTTATTCTCGGACAACTACCGAGTTCATAAGTCCGGAGGGTCTCCGTGGTTTAACGTGAATAGACCTAGCCCACCCCACAAGACATAAGTACCATACATGACCACACCTTAGCAGGTAGGTAATAATCATGGCGCCCCTGAGAACTATCATGGGAATACACATATTGTGTGCTAGAATGCACCTTGAAACCAACAGCACCGGACAATGTGATTCTTTCTTAAGTCCGTAACTCCATTCCGCCGCATCCCGTTGCCCCAATTGTCAGTAGGAAGGTGAGTTGAATAAGATTGTGATCCGAAGTATATAAATGCATCAAGATCATGGTGTTCATTATTAGTACTCGCTGTCTTATTTCACAATATCATCTCCTCAACGCTCTATTCATCAACTTGTATTTACACTAGAAACCTGTCGTCAATATGACCACCGAACATGTTCTCCTTGGCGAAGCTGCCAAACTCCCCGTGAACTCATCATCTCTCATAATTTCATTGACCCCTGTGATCATCCCAAGCCCCGGCCGCCCCGCGGAGTTACAGGTTCGCGTGACAGCGCCTGTTTCCGGGAACTCGTTGCCGATAATCCTCCTCTCACACGGCCATGGTCAAAGCAACTGGCTGTCCTCTCTTCACGGCTATGCTCCCCTCGCCGAGTTCTGGGCCAAGCACGGCTTCGTGGTGATTCAGCCCACTCACCTGTCCTCCCGCACGCTTAGCCTGCCGGTCCAAAGCGGTAACGAGATGTACTGGCGTGAGCGCGCAGAGGACATGATCCAGATTCTGGACCATCTTGATCTCATCGAGGCGGCTGTGCCGGGCCTCGAAGGGCGCCTCGACAGAAGCAAGGTTGCCGGCGCGGGTCATTCTTTCGGCACCATGACGATAAGCCTTCTCCTCGGCGCGAAAAACACAGACCCACGGGATGGGGCTGCGTTCCACCCCTTTGAGCCACGCATCAAGGCCGGCGTGCTCTTCGGCGGTACTGGAAACAGTGGTACAGATATGTCCGAGAACGGAAAGAAAATGGTTCCCTTCTACGGCCTCGACTTTAGCTCGATGGCTACCCCCGCCCTGGTAATCGGCGGCGAGGATGACGTGAGTCCGCATCTAACTACCCGCGGGGCTGATTGGCACTGGGATTCGTACACGTATGGCCCGGGCTCAAAGGACTTGCTGCGGGTAGAGGGGGGTCGTCATGGATTTGGCGGCATTAGCGGATGGGATGCGGCAGAGACCAAGGATGAGAGCCCGGAGAGGCTCGGTTTGGTCCAGAGGATGTCGTTAGCTTACCTGAGAAGCCAACTCTACGAGGGAGACAAGTCATGGGAAAAGGCGTGTGCAGTACTAGCGACTCTGAAAGGACTCGGGTCGGTTGAAAGCAAGTCCCAGTAGATCTCGGCAGCCCTTTAACATATCTCTAGCTCTCTAAATACTTAGGGATTAATATCATAAGCATGAGCTTGCTCAGAAGAGCGTGGTCCTAGTCAGATATTGTATTTTCGTAACTGACAGAGTGACCTTTACAGATAATGTTACGATGTAGATCAATCGTAGAGCTATCGGAGCTGCGAGATATCTTCTAATAGCGTGAATATAGGGGTTCTGTGATGTTTCATAATTAGGTAGCAGACTACTTAGAAATCAAGTGAGTTTGAACTATAATTGGGATAATAGAACATGATAAAGAAATAAACTCTTAAAGAAAACTATAAGCTTCCATCATCTTTAGTTTCAATGTAAGGCTGGGCATAATTAACTAATAGAAGCTTGTGAAAAAGGACTTTAATTATGTAGGCTAAGACGTGGAATAATATTGCCGCGATTGTGATGCAGCTAGATCATAATATCAATTCTAAGAGCAGAATCGAGAAGGATTCGAATACGCAGTAAGTCAAATGGAGCGTAAATCTACGAGCATTGAAGAACATCTTTGCCCCTTTCCCAATAGTGTTTATCCTCATAGTTTGGCTTAAATAAATAACCCCGTAGGTTTACCAACGGGTATATAACTATACGCTATATACCTTTAAAACATAATTAGACCAGTGCAGTTACAATCCCGGTCTTGTCCGGGTCCGGTGCTAGCCGATTTACTCCGACCAATGGGGAAATATCAAAAAAGTAGTTGGTCGGGTCCTCATGATAAACGATGTCAGTATCAATTAGAAAGGCAACAACATTCAGCAAGTTGCAGGTCAATCTTGTTTACTAGCACAGCACAAACGGCGACAGGGATGACTTCGACCCCAGCGACGATACAGCGCATGCGCGCACCATTACAGCGAGCCATCTCAGCGTCTACCAGAAGGAGGAATGTTGCCATTTCTCGTTCCTATGCCACAATTCCCAGCAGCACTTCGGAGCCGCCCTCATCGTCATCGACATCGTCACCGTCCACAAACACAGCCACCTCCCGCCGACCAACATATTTCAAAGACACAACGTTAGGATCGCTCGACGACTTCATATCCACATCCTCGAGCGCTGATCCCTTACCGCCCAGCGATGCCTACACCCTGCGCACAGCCGAAGTCGGACCGGCGTCGAACCGCCGCACCATCACACGGCTGCCGGAGTGGCTGAAGACGCCCATACCCGCGGGCAACGACAACTACAAGCAGATCAAGAAGGACCTGCGCGGGCTGGGGCTGCACACTGTGTGCGAGGAGGCGCGGTGCCCCAACATCTCGGAGTGCTGGGGCGGCAGCAACAAGAACGCCGCGACGGCGACCATCATGCTGATGGGCGACACGTGCACGCGCGGCTGCCGCTTCTGCAGCGTCAAGACGAACCGCGCGCCCGCGCCGCTGGACCCGCACGAGCCCGAGAACACCGCCGAGGCCCTGGCGCGCTGGGGGCTGGGCTACGTCGTGCTGACGAGCGTCGACCGCGACGACCTCGCCGACGGCGGCGCGCGCCACTTCGCCGAGACCATCCGGCGCATCAAGGCCAAGAAGCCGAGCCTGCTCGTCGAGGCCCTGACCGGCGACTTCCGGGGCGACCTGGCCATGGTGGCGCTCGTGGCGCGCAGCGGGCTCGACGTCTACGCGCACAACGTCGAGACCGTCGAGGCCCTCACGCCCTACGTGCGCGACCGCCGCGCCACCTTCCGCCAGAGCCTCGCCGTGCTCGAGCACGTCAAGACCGTAAAGGGCGCTGACGACAACGGCAACGGCAACGGCAACGGCATCATCACCAAGACGAGCATCATGCTCGGCCTCGGCGAGCAGGAGCACGAGGTCGTCGCCGCGCTGCGCGACCTGCGCGCCGCCGGCGTCGACGTCGTCACCTTCGGCCAGTACATGCGCCCCACCAAGCGCCACCTGCAGGTCGAGAAGTACGTCACGCCCGCCGAGTTCGAGATGTGGCGCCGCCGCGCCGTCGACATGGGCTTCCTATACGTCGCCAGCGGGCCCCTCGTCCGCAGCAGCTACAAGGCCGGCGAGGCTTTCATCGAGAACGTCCTGCGGAAGCGCGCTGGTGCCGGCGGCCAGGCCTCCTCGCCCGCGGCGCTGGGTGGGAAGCTGGAGGACGCTGCTGTTGTTGAGGAAATCATGAAGTCGGGCTCGTCTTGAGCGTATTGTAGCCTGAGGGCTTGAGGATGGACGTAGCGTTTCAAACCCCTCACAAATCACCTCAACCGACTTGTGTATTAGGTTTACACGAAATATTACTGTATGATTCATATATATATGTATATTGGGCAGATAGACTGGGACACATCGAGGGCTCGTTTGGGAGTCATTTTTCAACGGCATGGTTGGCGTACGGGAATCCTTTCAACGAGGATGCTAGGGCAGCCCTATCATGAACTGAGCTACCTACTACATTCCTATTTTCAAGCTTCCTCTGCTGTGCTTCTTGTTAGTCTCTGATGCTCGCCGGACTATTTAGATTTTTCGAAACATGGCTGTCCTAGGACCAATCGGTTGCTTGACCGTGCAAAGCTCTGAATGACTGTTTAGTACATAAACTTGTATGCTCCTTTCTCGTATGGCTAATTGTAGTCTTCGGGGACGCGCTGAAGTCTATCTGATCTTCGACTCAAGATGATAGGATCGATAGTATACGTATGCGGCGATGATACGAGAGCGATGGTTTAAGTGTGCAAATGCGATATTTCAGGTCAGACTTACGGCATCTTGAAATAACGGGACGATTCGGAGGGTTTGCACGCAAAACTACCTTCTAATCTAGCTAATTTCTATCTTAGGTGTAGCCCAGAACATACCAGTCTATCAGCATCATCTAGCTTTTCTATGCGATGCTAGCTTCATTTCATTCGTGAACTTGTTCCCTCATGTCTATCCCATAGTCCGTCATGTTACCTCTTGCTAAAACCAATCCGTTCGTGATCGTCGTTTTAGCAGTTGATCTCAAAGGCGCTGTCAAGCAGTGTTCTAATTCTGGATTCGGCTAAGTCGCTCCTCAGATCTTCCAGATCTTCGCGGCCTCAAGGCCCTCCGCAAACGCGCCGAGCTTCCCATCAATAGCGAAGCCCTGAGACTCTAGCCGTCTGCACTCCTGATAGAGGTTCTTGAACGGGACCCAGAAGCACTCGATGAACTCGCCATCCTCCAGATGCGGCTTTGGGTTCTTGTTCTCTTCCTTCTCGGCATCGACTTTGATTTGGATCATGAATGTGGTTGAGCTAAGAGGTCAGCATGAGTTAGATTGCCAAGAGGTAAGAATCAACATAAGACTCGAGGGGAGCCAGCTTACCTCGAAGACGCGGGGGCTAGAGCATCACCGTTAGCATGAGATATAGGTTATGCGTAAAATCAGTGAGATAAGTAGGCGCACTCACAGCTAAAGAACATCGGACGCTGTCCAGCCCTCTCGTGCACGACCTCGCCTACGTACCCCGTCTCCTCGCGCAGCTCGCGCAGCGCCGCCTCCTCGACCGTCTCGCCCTCGTCGACGAGGCCCGCAGGGAACTCAACGACAAGCTTGCCAGCCGGGGCGCGGAACTGCTTCTCTAGCAGGAGCTCCGCGCCGGCGGGCAGCTCGCGCACCGCGAGCATCTGCACGGCGTCCACGGCGCTGGTCTTCGGGCGCGTCGGGCGGCGCGTGCCCTCCCAGGTGCGCACCTGTCCATTCTGGTCTTCGTAGGTGATCCTAGCTCACGCGCAGGTCAGGTTTCAGAGGCCGTGCGCGGTGCGTTCTTTGTGCGTGTGTGTGTGCGCGCCACTCACTTCACCAGGTTGATCCATCTTGCATCCTTGTTTTCCTATTTTCGGTCGCAAACGCTCCCTGTCAGTTTATAGCTTTAGAAGATGGTAATGGTGCTTCATATCTACGTACAAGGAGCTCTGTGGAGATGACTTTTGCTATTTGACCTGACATTATGGACCGCGGCGACAATTACTGAGCTTGAGGAGTGTATAAGTCTGGTCTGGAACTGATGCGGACAGGGTTGGATGAGAACTGGAGGTACAATAAAAACACCGCCACAGTGGCTGAGGAATTTATATATGAGAAGGTACCTAGGTACATATAACCTCTTATTAATCCCAAACTTCGAAAATTATCTAAAACGGAGTGATAGAATCAACAGAGATTTCCGCTCTCAATTACAGCTTTGTGTAGATAGATTCAGATGTAAAGAACCTAATATAACTCAAAGTGAGCATGGAGGTGCAGAAGTGCTTAATTGTAAAGCCACAAGTTCAACCTAAGGCCATTCTCTCAGGTTGCGTATTCTAGACTGGTGGTTGTAGCTTGTTGGCCCAGTGTGACCCAAATTATGTATAATTTTAGAGCTTTTTGTCAACCTATGTTAATCAGCTTTATTAGTGCGTTATCGCCTTAGTATTTTTGCAGTGAGGGTAAGGCGTTGTTTAACAAGCTTGTGTGTTCCAGGGACCCACCAATGCATAGTGGTAGTACATTTGTATCCTTTTTGCCAGGCACATCTTCTTTCATCTCAAAATTAACTGCATCTAGGAAATCTTCTTGGGGGAGGGATGGCTTCGGGGTTTTAGAGGCGGTTTTGTAGAGTACCTGGGTAGGCGGCTAGTCTAGGTCCATTGTGAGCTGATGAATCGCGATCCAGAGACGAGCATAATCTTCATCAATCGCCAGTGTAAGCAAGCTGTTGACGATTTGCAAGTACCCGGCCTTTGGCGCTAGGTATAGAACATTTATGTAAGCTGCTGTTTGGAAAAACCCATTTGAGTAGAATACTAGCTGCCGTAATTAAAGCGTTCTACCACTATGAACTGAAACCATATGTAAATAGAAGCTATCCCTGAGACGTTTCAACAGGCTCACATGATCTCGTTTGGTATGAGGCATAACTTACTATTCTCTTTAAGTACAACTTCACTGAAACGTGAAAAAGGTTTTAGTATAGTGTTGTAGTTCTGTGCCATAAAACAATACATCATCGTGTATCATTCCGCTTCAATATTCTTTGGAGACTAGCGAAGCTTTGATATGTACAAACTGTATGTAACGAATACGGGCTATAACTCCAACAAGACGTTGTGCGAATCACGCTTACTATACGCACGACGAAAGGGTATTTCACAACGCTGCATACTTGTTGAATTTATTCTTAGACAGCCCCAGTTCGTCAATCTACGTGGGAATGAAGCCCGAATTAGTTCTATTATGCCAAGATCTAAACGTGTCATGCAGTTGGAAATCATTTGGTCGTCCGCTCTCCCCGCCCTTTTAAGGGACGCCCTTGCCAACCGCGCCTAGATAGGTCCCCAGGCGCGATCTTAAAATCGAAGAACTACCTTGTCCTCGCTAGCACGAGACCAGTCTATGGGCTTTCCGCACAGCCCCGGGGATCTACGTAAGGAGAAGGGGAAGAACGCGGCGTTCATAAGAGCTTAAGTTGCCTCATATTGAACTGGCCAACGATCTGAACTAAATTCAAATAACCGGGGGGAAATATACTTCTGCTCTGTTGTGGTGAAGGGAATACGCGCTGACGCCGACCTGCGTTCCTGCTGGAACCCATGTACGTCGATGACAAAAGGCTCACCTGGCTCTCTCCACATAGTGCCGGCTTTTCTATGATTCTCTTTTCTCAAAGTCCTACATATCTTTACTGTATACCTACCAAAGATAATATCAATTTGGTTGCTATTTGAGATGGCCGGCTGGGTTAGGGGTGGGGGCCTAGTTGCCGACGTGGAACAGGGTGGTTGGTAACCCTGACCCATGTACATTTGCCGAACCTATTATAGCGCCATTAGCTACCACGTGTATTTCAGTTTGCCATGCTCATGGAGGAGAACTAGTAGAGCAGTCCAGTCCAGCAACGTAAGGAGCAATATCATCGGCCAAAACCTTCATACAGCAAGTCATTCCCTCCACCTTCTATTGTCAATGCAAGAACATGCTGCTGAGCGGCGCTTTTAGGGTAGGGTACTACTTAATATTAGGCAGGGTTGTATTCGCTTGCGAGCCGACGAATACAGAAGTTCAGCTCTACAGAACCCCGGTACAGAATATAGGGTATAATATTGGCTCTCGACCTGCAGGAGAGAATGAGGCGAAAGGACCTGGGTCGGAGGCAAAGAGAGCCCAAGGGGATGTTCGGGGAGCCCTAGGGAGCTGGGCAGACTGTGAAGCGTCAAGCACCTGAGCGAACCTAAACACATTAATATACCAGATAAGCTCCAGTTGAGTTCCAGAATTCACCCTGTTTTTTTTTTTTTTTTCTCACTCTATCATTAACTGGGTTACACTATTTAGTCATGGGTATACTCGACTGCTTCTGTAGTAAGTCGGATGAAGGAGACTCAGTGTTCAACCAGCCAGAACCGGTTCTTGTCGAAGCGGTCGCGAACTATTCAAGGATCCCATCTCCTGTGCGACCCGAAAAGGAAAAGCAAGCACAAAACGACCTCAAAGCTGAGCCTGTTACACATGTCACGGATGTAACCCACTTGTTAGTCTACACAAGCTTCTAATACACGATTCGACCTCTTATCAACGAAATTTAGACTCGTATGGGAAAAGGCTGCTGATATTGTCCGGGCTTCACGCGAACTAACGAAAAAGGAACGCCTGCAACTTGACCAGACGGAAAGTTCAAATACAAGCGATAACAATCATCTACTCAGCATTGTCAATTCTGCGAAAGAGGCACAAAAGAAGCTTCAAGATGGTCGGAAGGTCTACACGACTAGCAATGGCCAAACCATTGCTGTAAAGGAGATTATAAATCGTTTACTGAAGGCCTTACAACAGTATACGCGCATAATTGATGTTGCGGTCGGGGCATCCGATTACGCAACGCTTGTCTGGGGCGCCATGAAGTTTTTCTTTCAGGTCACCGACTCTTTTTTATGTAACCTTCCCTTTTCTTAGATTTACTACTAACTAGGTCGGCTAGATCTTCTGGAACAAGATCGAAATATTAGAAAACTTGGAAATTGTTCTTGCGAAATTAGTCACTTCCATGGCAACATGTCAGGTTTATGAAAGCGTGTACCTCGAATGCAAGGAGGTACTACGTCTCCAGCCTGACGATGCGATGGTTCTCCCATTGGCCGAGGAGATGGATAATGCACTACCGAAGCTACATGCTGCGGTACTACTGTTCGCAATCAAGGCCCGGACGTACTTCCAAGAAGCCCACTCGCCTTCTGGTACGTGAGGGATATCAAACATGGACCGTATCCTAAGAAGCTCCCATTAACTTGAGAGAGAAGGCATACTAGCTGCGCTTAAGCCGTTTAAGGAGCAGTTTCAACCGCACGTAGATAATATCGACAACCAGGAAAGGACGATGAAAAAGCTAGCGGGGATGGCATTCATGAAAGGTAGGTAAATGAGCCTATTGGAGATTTTTACCTGTCATCCGTCGGTGGGGTTCTACGTAATCTTCATCGAATTAATGATTAATGCTCCAGTCTCCCAAAATGGGCTGTGCGCCTGCAGAGTCGCAGCGTCGCAGCGGAGGGTCGGTAGTGTCGAGTCCTCTGTGGCGGAGTATTTACACTTAGTCTTGTATATCTCGTGACTATTTCATCGTTCTTTAAGTTTCACCACTAGTCGCCTTCGGCGCCATCACAACATCTCCGGCGTGAATAACATTAACTCTTTGAAGACCAGACGACTAAGCTTCAGAAAATGTATTTGGTTCTCGAGGAACTTCGGGAATATTTAGCGCCGATTGAGAGAAAGCTAAATAGTGGGTGATGCCATCCTAGAGAGATCTTCTCTCATATAAGACTATTTGCGTCGATTTTGGCTAATAGCTCAACGATGGGAAGGCTTGTTTGAGGAGTTAATCCAAGTAAAAGAAGGGGTCTCTGCTTTACAGTCGACACAGGAAGAAGAAGCTGAAGGTAAGCCAGGTATTGTCTAGGAGCTCGGCGCACGATCATGAGCTAGCTAACACGCCACACCTGGGTAACAGAAAAAGCCTTGCAATGGCTTGACGCCCAGAATCCGAAAGAGGAGCTCGTTAAGAACAAGAAACGTCGGATGCAGGGGACTTGTCAATGGGTGGTTGATTCGCCCGAGTACCACAAGTGGGCGAGCGACAATGGTCCCCGCAGCCTCTGGGTCTCGGGGCAGCCTGGTACTACGATGAGGACATTATCAATCCCCTTTCCGTGTCAGTGCTGACGAGAGGCGCCTATGCGCATGATATGCAGGTACTGGTAAATCCGTCCTCTCATCGTTTCTCATTGAAGATCTTCAAAATACAGAGGGCATTGAAGTACTCTATTTCTTCTTCAAGAATGGAGAGATGAAGACGTCCCAAGCCACTGAAGCGATCGCGAGCCTCATTCTGCAACTATTCCACTTAGCCAACGATCAAAGTAGAGACCTCCAGCGCCGTCTTCTAGGCATACTTCGAAGGGCTATCCGAAAGGGCGCTGGCTTTGTAGATCGCGGCAAAACCGATTTTGCCGAACTTCAAGGAGTGTTGGCTGATATGGTGCGCGAGTTTACTAATAGCTCTGCCAAGAGAGTCGTCGTGGTACTAGACGCGCTCGATGAATGTGTTGACCCCGATGTGTTAGTTACGAGCTGTCTACACTCGCCGCTGAGCATGGTCTCGAGGTTTATCATCACAAGCCGTCCAACGCAAGGCCTTATGAGTATGCTTGGCGATTCATCGCGTAATATATGTACTATCGATATGCGCGTCGAAAATGACATCAAAGTCTTCATCGAGGCAACGGTTACCTCTATCCCGAACCTTAAGCGACACCAGGCAGCTATTCTTACGGCGGTTATTGAAAGATCGTCTGGTATGTTCCGGTTCGCTGCGCTCCTCTTAGAAGAACTCCAGAGACCATCCCCCAAGAGCGTCTTAAAGCGATTGGAAAAAATGCCGCAAGAACTGAACGGGATGTACGAGACCATCCTGATCCAGCTAGGTTCCTACCACGATGATGTCCGAAAGATCGTGCTCGCATGGGTCGCCCTGGCCCATCGCCCTCCCACGATAAATGAGCTCGCCTACGCCTATGCTACTGAACCATTTGATCGCAATTTTAACTCGGATGATATAATCCCCATCGAGAAGCAGCAGATTCTCGAGTCATGTGGCTCTTTGATTGAGATATTCAATAAGGATAAGGTGCGTTTCACGCATTTGACTGTTAAGGAATTCATCATGTCGCCTCCGCGGAAAGGGATTGTAGATGAAAAGATCCTGCGGTATCTTGTGAACTCTACCGACAGCGAAGCCGAAATGGCTGCTAGGTGCCGTGAGTCCATGACACTCAGAGATACTGTTCATTATGCTAATACGCAGAGCCTAGTCACCCAATTATTTTCTAGAGAGTTCCTCGCGCTTCAGCCTGGTGAACCATCCCCTTTCAATTACTCCCTCGTCAACTGGGTTTTCCATGTCTCTGCTATACTCAGCCTAGAATCTGATGAGGAGGGGGATGATTTGACAAGCCAACTTCGGTCTCTTACCCTCGACCTAGCATGCGGCGATCCAGGCATTTTCCGTCACTGGGCGAGCATTTTCCCCTCGTATGAACGTAGCCACCAGGACCACTGTCTTTATTTATCCCCAGGTCAGCATCTCCGCGATAGAATTCACCCACTCCATGTCGCAGCATCCTACGGGCTGGAATGTGTATTTGACTCGTCAATCACCGTATCTAAGGGCTGGGATATGAACGTTCGAGATAGCAGAGAATGTAGTCCTCTCATCTGGGCCGTGAAGAATCGGAAGACAGGCGTGGCCCGGCGTCTCATTCAAAACACAACGGTCGACGTCAACCTGATGGCCTTAGATGGCCGCTCTGCTCTAACGATCGCAAGTGAAAATGGCTACGATGACATCGTAACGCTACTAATAGAAAGGCCTCACACTAATGTGAACATCAACGACCTAATCACTCATCGAGACCACTCCGTGAGTCAAAAATATCAATTTTCTTTTCTCATTTCTACTAAGGCTCCTACTAACCACTAAAGATAGTGCAATGCACTTAGCTGGGCAGCTTGGAACGGTCATGAGAATGTAGTTAGGCTCCTTTTGTCTCGGAAAGACCTTGAACCTCAACGAATTGATAGCCCATGGGCTGAAATGCCTCTATATATCTCTGGAGATCTACCGCTTCACCACGCCGTTATTCGGGGGCATATGCCTATCGTTCGTCTCCTCCTTGACGATAAAAGAGTTGACGTCAATTCAAAGTCCCGAAAAAGCTACACCGCGCTACACGTTGCCTGCCGCGTTGGGAGGGCGGACTTTGTCCAACTACTGCTCAGTTACGGGGCTGATATAAGCTCCATCGACATTGACAACGACACCGCTCGTGACTGTGCGATCGACAATGGTCACGATGACATAGTTAAGATACTTGACGAGGCAACATTGCAATCTTTAGGGCCACTTGACACAGCTGCATGGCTTGGTGATCAAACCGATTTGGAAAAATTGGTGGACAACGGGTGCGCCTCACAAAAGGAATTATCCCAAGCTGCCCTATACGCATGCGAAAGGGGACATATGGAAGCGGTTAAGCTTCTACTCGACCACCTCGGTAATGAGCATGCAGCCATTATTGCTAACCAGTTGCTTTGGCTTGCTTCGTGGCACGGCGATAAGGTCATGGTCCAGCTACTCCTCAAACGACCCGGAGTCGATATCAATAGTAAGAACCCAAACGGGCGTACTGGCCTCTCCCTAGCGGCCCACAAGGGACACACTGCTATCGTGCGCATCTTCCTCTCGGAGCCAGGAATAGACGTAAACACTCAGGACAAGAACGAGGACACGCCACTGATCTGGGCCGCGTACTACGGTCACACCGACGCGGTAGCAGAGATCCTAGCGCACCCCGATACCGACCCCAACATTCGGAACAACTACCGCGATGTGGCGCTGAACTACGCGGTGCGTTACGGGCACGCCGAGGCGGTGGGACTGCTGCTTGGGACGCCGGACATCGACGTCAACACCAGCTCGCTGCAGTCTAACGCGCCGATCCACGAAACAGCACTGCATGCAGCAGGGTTCGACGCCGCCGTCCAGCACGCCGGGTCGAATCGCTGCCTGGAGCTCCTGCTCGCGCGGCCGGACTTGAACGTCAACGTGCGGCGGGACACGGGCGACACGGTCCTGTCGATCGCTGCCGAGCGCGGCTTCGATGACCAGGTCGCAATCCTCCTGTCGCGGAAAGACCTTGACCGCAACCCTGTTAACAAGAAGAACGAGACACCATACTCGATAGCAAGGTGGTGGGGATACAATAAAATCACGTCTTTGTTAGAAGACGCTAGGGCAGACTGACGGACAGACTACACGACCTGGGTTGAAGCGATTTTCTTTCGCTACTTTACTATAACTAAAATGATTATATTTTAATAGTTAAATTAAATTTATTTATAAATATAATAAATTATTATAAAAGAAGGTTTATTTAAACCTATCCCTTTGGGTGCCTTTTCGGCATGATGAATTAGAATGACAGTCTGATCAGATTCGTTGTTGTACAGTTCGGCTTACACTTTCGTCTAACTTCATTCTCAAGTTGCCATGCGCGGGCCTCGTTCTGATGGTGATTAGTTCTCTTGGAAAGGTACAAAACTATATTTCGACTCTAGAAGACCTCATAGCGTTCCTGAGCTGAAGCTCGTGTTCATTAGCATCTGCCTGTGCTTTAATGATTTTGATTGTTTCGTTGACGTGGTTCTAGCGTAGACTGCTGATCACTATCCAGTACTAGTTGAGAATCTTCGAGTGCATTTTGGAGCGACGAGCGGGAATTGGTCGGTGCTAATCATTTCGTATCCATCGCATGGTCTATTATTCAGCCGTTTTCGATGAGACCATTCAAAGAGGAAATGACTAGACACTGAGTCTTCATAGGTATGGATAGAACAAATGGTGGCCGTGAAAAAATAGCTGCACAGCCACAATTCATCTACATATTCGTTGCGTCTGGATGCTACTCATTTTACAGCCACCTTCCGCAGGACATTAGTTATCGGTCACCAAACATGTTAGCCCTATCAGGCTCTCTTGTTATCCCTGAGAATTGGTGTTTGCCTAATCAGTTAAGCATTGGAGGCCCCTGGAAAGACGCCATCAAACGCTCGAAGCGATGCGCTCCAATTATTCATCTGCCCAAGCCATCCTCAACGCATTTCCCTATTTGCGCAGGCTGGGAATACCAACAACGATAGCAACGCAGCTTAATATCCTTTTATCAAGGCCAGTGCCGAACTCGCAGCCCAACTTATCGTCAACCAGCCTAAAACCTCGATTGCCTTCTGTGTCCTTTCTAGTGCCTCATTATAGTCTGCCATCTTAGGCAGCGGGATCTTCTTGTCAGTGACATTCTTGCCATTCTTGCCCGCCCAGAAGTCGTGGATATACGCCCTAGCAGCATAGACAGAGAGTGCCATGAAGGGCGATGAGAGGTAGCGCACAAGAGAGCCCTGTGAAGCTCCTCTTGTGGCTAGCAGTACAGAGACGGCGAAGGACACGAGGATGGTGACGGCTCCTAAGGCTTGTGTGGTGCGTGTCTTGTGCAGCTGACGTTCGGCCTCGCTAGAGATCTTAGCGAGCTTCTTGGAAGCGTCCTCATATTCCACGAGTTTGCTAATGGCGACTTGAGACTGTATCGCGCCGTAAGCGGCTATGACAATTTGAGTTATATGAATCGCCTTGAGCAGCATTGTGAAAGTAATTTTAGAGAGGTTGCGCTTGTGAGGAAGGAATAGATAATAGTAGTTGATGAGACAAGAATTGAATACCTGGTACTGGGAGTCTAAATTTGCTAACTACTTGCCTAGATAGGTACTTGCTAATTGAGCAAGTGACGTCATTGTGCTACCAAACCCCAGTCAATTGCCCACGTGGTTATGAGATATACCTTAGGCAGTTTCTACCAACCTTATCCTTTTCAACTCAACGTATCACCAACTTGTATGAGAAGTAATTGCTAGGAAGAGAGGCAAAATACTACTCATTTTAATGCAAATTTATTGTTCTAAGCTTACTTGATAAACCTATGTAAAGTCGCAAGCTTGAGTTTTGAGTATACTCAAAGCCTGACGGCGAGTGCGCCTTCACAGCAGAAGCTATCCATCATGAGAATGATATCTTAATGCTGCCTGAATGACATAGTTATGCCAATTCTTAACATAAAGGGGTGATATCCCCCGTCTGCAACTCCTGGCTAACTAGAGAGGAGACCTCTTTCCAGCGCTCTAACGTGTCCGCCTCAGCATCAAACGCGTAAAGCCACCGGTTTCGAATCTTGAGGGACTCCGGGTCGATCTCTACGCCATCATCAACATCTTTGAGGGCATTGTGCCACCGGTCACGCAGATCCTCGCCATTCATCTGGCTAGCGCGCGTGCGCCCGAACCGAAGTTTCTCATACGTCCTCGTCTGTTCATCTTGCGTGTTACCTCATGATCGACGATTTGGGGGGTTTAAGAGGCGCTTTTGACCGAGAGTGCACTTACGGCAAGAGATATATTCCCCTTCCCTGCTAATTTCAGACATACCGCGAGGACGGCGGCGCTCTCGGTCGCTTGGCTGGCGCCTTGTGCGCTCGTGGGCAGATGCGGGTGGCAGCTATCGCCGAGGAGGGCAATGCGGTGGCTTCGAGGCGATACCCATGTGGGGAGCGGGTCACGGTAGCAGATCTTCCAGTCGAGGCATGACGGCGTCTTCGCCACTTCAACATGAAGAGTCAGTATGGTCCTGCTAGACGCGTGCGTCAAGGGGGTCTCTCATATTCCTTACCGGCAGCGCGGATTCGCGGGTCTACGGTTGCTGTCACCCGTGCTACGTCTTCTAGATCACCCTCTTGGAACCAAGACTCCCGGATCTCCATGTCAGCCTCGTGCGACAGCTTTCGCGTAACAATCCAGTTGAACTCGTCCCCGTTGCGAACTATTCATATGCTCAGTCAGTAAAGGTAGCGCGTGTGAGAGAATGCTGGGCATTAAACGCAATCTCTGAAGATATCCTAAACCTATGTCCTTACGAGTATTTTGTACCAGATGCGTGTCTTCTCCGATCCTAATATCGTAAGGTTAGGTTTATCACAATTTCATTCTCGATACTCATTTTCGCATCCTCGCGTGTAGGTAGAATGTCTAGTATCGATGCAACTCAGGGGTTTCCCATACCATATATTTACGCAGTCATGATCGACGAATTCCCTGCACAAGGGATCTTCTTTGAGGTGCGCCCCAGGGAAATAAGCGCGATAGCACGAGTATCCGCTACTTTTCGGAGCATCCGCGAACCCGAGCACGAGTTCTCTAGCCCGGGACTTAATGCCGTCGGCACCAATGACGATGTCCGCCGGCACTCTCGTGCCATCAGCCAAAACGACAGCCGGCTGGCTCCCCTCCTCGTCCTCGTAGTCCGCGACCTCGCACCCCATGTGTATCTCGATGCCGGCATCTCTTACGGCGTCGAGGAAGGCCACGTGATAGTCTCCCCTGTGGCCGATGTAGCCGGCCATGTCCATCAGGGGCTGCACGGCCAGGATCTTCCCGTCGTGCCAGCGCCGGATCTGCATGTCCGGGGCTTGGTTGCCGATGCTCGTGAGCCGCTGGTACAAGCCACGCCCGCCCCAGCGCTCTAGCAGCTTCAGCGCGTTCTCGCCGAGCCCGAGCGAGTCGCCCAGACGCCGGAATGTCCGCAGCCGCTCGTATATGACTACCGAGTGGCCATGATGCTTCAGCGCCAGGGCGCAGGCGCACCCGCCGAGGCCGGCGCCGACTACGATCGCTATGTATTCGCGTAAGTATAATTCCGGGTATATTAGTGGTGCATGTTACTTGCCGTTTATTTGATTTTCCGAAGTGTTGTCGCTCATGATGCTGCTTAATGCGCTATATCTATACTTTGTACTGGAATAAGGAACCGGCTATAATCAAGCAGAATAATATATTTACATCCTATCGTCTGGCATACATGCAACCCATATGATCCTATTCGGACGGTATGGTATCTGCCGAGAACATGACGGTGCCGACCCCGCTTAACCCGCTTGTCCTGTGACTAGTCGGTCCGGCAATCGTCCTGTTGTTGGAGAAGATGGACCTGACGCATCAACAAGACACAGTCCACTAGGCATTGTGTCTAGCGACCAATTGTGTAGTTGTGTGTTTTTCGTCGATTATAACAATAAATTATGTACTTATTCATAGAATGCTCTTGGCCGTCAATCTGTTGTTCCTACATATTAGTACCTCTTACATATGACCTAGCTTCGTGTCCTCTTCCTCATTTTGGCTCCCATTAAGCCTGCGATACTAGCAGTATACCTGGACTCACTAAGGCATGATCATATTCTGATAACTTTGATACAATTATCCTACTATAATAGTAGTATAGTAGCTTACATCCTGAAATGGCTTCAAGACTTACTGGGCTCTGAATTATAGTGTACGGGTATCTCTTATACTTTATAGCTGCCGCTACTACTTGGTAGTACTAAGATTCGGCGATAGTGGCATTGTTAGATGCTTGGTATTTCGCGCTTCTCGCAAATAGAAAGTTACCGATCTTATTTCATCTCCCATATCCCCCGCAAGCCAGCCAACCCGATGAATAGTGCCTCGTCAGTCCTGATCGTCCGGCTTCCCTGGCCTGGCAAGATATTAACCCAATGGTCGAAAAGCTCCTTAGTGCGCCCTCTCGTAATACCCATCTCTTGTAACGCCGGGTCATTCTCGGCAGCGTACTCGAGGCCACGAGGCCCTCCAAAGACAACCATAAGATGATTGAAGTTGGACAGTTCTCTCTTCTTCTTTTCAGGGAAGGTATCATATACCGACGAGCCGCGTTCCGACGTTCCAATACTTAGATCGTATCCGCCATCGTAGCTACACTCTTCAAATACAGCAGCCAGGGAGTTGCATCGTCGGACAGCATAACCCCAGTAAAAGCCCCCTTCCGTTCTGGGAGTAACTGGATCTACCGGTACGCCTCTTGACCAGTCGTTTGTGTCCATCTGAATGGTGATGCGAGTCTTGGGTGGAATGTCCTGGCTGATAGTGACTGTGGTTTTGTGACCGACATCGACAAGGGTACCAGACCCGTCCGCTGTGGCACCGGACATGGTGACACCCTCGCAGTAGGGTAGCCAGTCCGAATGGGGATGGGAGGGAATATCTAGACTCGCCATGAGACCGGCAGCTTTGAGGTTAGGATGTAGGGGAAGTAGAGTGCGGCGCATGAAGGGTGGCATCTCCATGTACTGTAGGAGGTGATCAAGATACCCACACGGGTCGACGTCGCCAGTGTAGCCATCAGGATCTATGTTGGCGGGACGTGAGTCTAGAGGAGTATCATCAAAGATGACAATCTCATCTATGCTGAAGACGGCCAGGGCCCGGGCGACGTGCGAAACAAGGGCGGTTCGTTGGTCATCGCGGCGACAGCTATGATTATGTCAGTGACGGTGAATTGTAGAATGGAGGTAAACCAAGCCCCCTCCCCTCTTCTCCATACGGGCTCTCTCCACAGGTTCTCCTCTGGAGGCGTACCGGGAAACTGGGGGGCAGAATGTGACCTACGTGGATAATATGCTACCCGGCAAAGCGATGGACAAAGTCCATTCTCTACCACTAGTTGGTTTGGAAGTATCTACATAGCCTCCTTCTCGTGTAGTTCGCCGTTTCTAGAGACACGTTAGTAGGGTAAATAAATAGATCATTATGAGTAATCAACTATATAAACCAGCCGGAATGACAGGAGTTTATACCTTTTGTCTATCCTGGTCATAGGAAGACATTATGTGCACAATACGTCGGAGTATGAATACAAGTGAAGCCCAGTGCTATTACTAACAATTCAGGTATAAATATATTGCATTTGAAAGTGCTTGCTGGCATTGTTGTTACACCTGAGTGAAGGTCAAAGTAGGTGGATAGAGTATGGTGAAAAGTTGTGCCGGCAGAATTGTAACCGAATTATTCACCACCTACCAATCTCGGGGCAATTTACAGTGGGCAGTGTCTGTAAAGTGCCACTAATACCCCTGCAGTCCCCTAGCCAGGCACCTGAACCTACAGCACTAGCTGAGGGTACCTATACTGTGGGGTGCGGATCTGAAGGACGGCTAACTGAATAGGTACCTAGGCAAGTATCTAATAATAACAATAAGGCAAGATGTCGACATCGTCTCCCCCGCCAGCTTTACGCTTGACAGCTCTCTCCTCTTACCTACCTCAACCAACTACCTAACCATCCATCTGTACAAACAACGCCAGAAATACCTACAAACACCACTCCACCCAACGACAAGCGCTCATAAGCGATCGGTATACAGAGAGCCTTCAGCCAGAACTAGACACTTCAATCAACACGATGAGCGGAACGGTGAACATCGCCTCGTCAGGCGAGTGGCAGCGCATCCTAGGGTCCTCCACCATCGTTGTCACCGACTGTAAGTCCAAGTCGCAGAGTGCCTTCATCTGCAATTATCGCATACATGCACAGTATACTTATCCAACTCTCACTATAGTCTATGCCGACTGGTGTGGTCCCTGCAAGATGATTGCGCCCACCTTCGAGTCCCTGTCGACCAAGTACTCCAAGCCCGGCAAGATCACGTTCTGCAAAGTCAACGTCGACAACCAACAATCCATCGCCCAGGCGCACGGCGTCAGCGCCATGCCCACCTTCCTCATCTTCAAGAGCGGCTCCGTCATCGAGACCATCCGAGGCGCCAACCCGCCCTCCCTCACAGCCGCCGTCGAGAAGGCCGTCAAGCTCGCCGGCACCGCCACGCCGGGCGCGTCGTTCGCCAAACCCGGTCGCACATTGGGCGCTGGCGGAAGCAGCAGCGGGAGCAGTGCCGCGCCAGCCCGGAGGAGCGCCTCGGGCGGCGGGTCATGGACGAGCTTCAGCCCGTTCAACTTTATAAATTCGCTCCTGGCCTTCTTTGGTCTCTATTTCGTCTCCTTGTTATCCGTATGTCCCCCAGCTAGTCCTCGAGAGGCATCACCCAGTCTATCGCTTCATAAGCGTTCCTTCATATGCTAACCTGCTTGTAGTTTGATCCTTACAAAGCTGCTGAGCGTTCCGATTTCAATCTCAACAAGCCGAGGGCGCCGCCAGCACCTATCGCTCGCGGTGGGAACAAACCAGTAGGGGGCGCAAGTGCTCCGGGTCGGACAGCCGGGGGTGTGCGGACATTGGCCGATCTTGGCGGTAGTTAGTAGTGTAATCGACGCCTTTCAACTTCAAGTCTGTAGATAATTGATAAAAGCAATTATCGGTCTTTCTGTGAACAAGCCAAGGCGTTTCCTATTGAGCGCTTTCATGATATTTACGCATGTATTATAGTTATGCTTTTGTACGCCTTTTCGATTCCAATTGTCAATATTCATGTCTGTTTCCTAGACAGAGCCTCGGTAAGAGGTATTATTATGACAATATCAACGCATAGGGGTTAGAGTTCTTTTGGACATATCTGCAAAATGGCCTTATATATTTGCTGTAATGATACAACTAGTAATGCTCATGTATGGGATAATATGTCGTTCGTGGCTTTTGTTCACGGCCTATGCTTCTACTCTAGTAGTCCAAGGATACCAGTATTACATTTCGAGGTAGTTATTACATGGATTACAGAGTACAGCAACCTAGGACGAAGGATTCAATGAAATTCCAAGTATCACTAAGTTAGCTTAGGTACATATGTGTTGCAAATATTACAATAAGAATTGGAATATTAAGTTTATCTTTTGGCACAGTGGTTATTTCTAACAATATGTGACATTACTCCGTACTACGAAATATACTCTCCTACTAGTTCGGCGGTGTGAACAAATAGCTCACTAAATAACTATTAATTGTAAATCAATGCACATACATATTTATTCAGCTTTCATGTAGATTTCTGAAAATAACATATTTAATACTCTACAATAAAATATAGCAAGAAAGAAAACGAAAAATGAAAAAAAGGGAGGAAATACAATTAGCAAGGCTGAGAATTCTTGCACAGACATTCATCATTTTGACATTTCACTATTTTAGATACTGGAAAACAGCCCTGTTTTCGGGATTATGCTTTTAACTATAATACTGCCCTTGCAGAATAGCAATAGGTAGGAGATCTAGTATTAATAGAGTACACTAATTCGAGAACCCAGTACTGCTAATTAAGTTAGATAATTAGGATGTAGGTACTCACTAAATCACGTCACCGGTGGAATTCTACTACATGCCTAGGTGATTAACCACTTCCTGTAGAGTGGAATACATAGGCAGGGTACCTATCCGAGTCTCGGGGGAGGGGTTCAAGCTACCTCTCACTCTGTACAGAGTACAGAATAGATCCACCAACCACCAGGCAAGTGGGGTCTCCCAAATCGACTAATACAGGTATTCTTATTGGTGCTTGCCACCTTGCCCCTGTTAAGACACTAAGTACCTAGCTCTGTAAGGAGCCGAAAATATGGCGAAGTTGAGAGCGAACCGATAAATTTCTATTTCGCATCCAACGTCTCAAATAGCAACCAACTTTTCGGCACACTATGCTGTCAGCTGCAAGAGCTCAAAGGTCGTGTCCCCAATGTAGGCGCCAAGTTTTGAGTTTGTTTGAAAAGACCTTTGTCAATGCACAATCCGAGTCGCCAGTCTTGGCCAGATGCCGACCTACACCGTTGCGGCGTTCGATAGCGAGATCTCCTTACCTCAACTCGAGATCTTTCTCGGCTACACGGACCAGATTTCAGGAGCCTCAACCCGAAGCACAGCCTGGGGCACAATCCGAGGCACAGCCCGATGGCCAATCCCCGAAACCCGATGATATCGAATTGATAGTGCGACAGGCAAGACAGACATTCGGTGCTACGCTGCCGAAAGGGTACCTAAATGAAGAAGAGTACAAACTTTATGAGAGATTTTATGGTCCCCCACTTCGAGAAACGAGACCTGAAGATGTTGGCATGCCCATACCGCCTGAAGCCGCTGAAGAGGAAGATGAATATGTTATAGAAGACTCGGATCAAATTTGGGCACAGGAGATAGAAGACGGCGCTCAACCTGAGGAGACCGTGTATGAGATTGTAGAGTCCCCTTTATCTTCTACATCACTATCTACCGATAGCGCCGAGGTGGCAATTAGATCTCTATCTGAAGATATCCTCCCACAAGATCTGCCATCGGAGGCTGGGTTAACCCATGTCAATGCTGTCGCCAAGAACCAGCGCGAGTTCAATGCTCTCTTGAAGCTACAAAAGGACTTTGAAGCTTCGATGCAGCTGCCAGAGGAAAACATAGAGGAAGAAGAACCACAGGAAGAAGAGGAGGAGGAGGAGGAGGAAGAGGAAGAGGAAGAGGAGGAAATAGATGAGGAAGACGAAGGGGAGCCGGATGCCACCTTTGGCTTTCCCTCCAACCGCATTCACGAGTTCTCTAGACTCGGCCAGTGGGGACCCAGTTCAACCACTCTTCAACTCCCAAAAACCGAGTTTGTCTTGCCCATTACCAAGCTCCTTAAACGAACCGACATCGTTCACGTCAAAGAAGCCGCAGAAAAGGCTTTTGGCGGTCCAGGACTTCCCTTTTCTGTAGCCACCCTGCCTTCGAAACGGAACGCCGAACAGAAACCGATCCCTATGGCGGCTCATCACCATAAGATGTCGGAAATCGAGGCCGATGCCTTCATCGCAACGATGATGCCTGCTATGTATTCGTCAACGATGAGTGTATTGGTGGAGATTCGAAAACGGCTTGGATCTGATTGGATGGCAAAACTTATGACCCGAGGCAACGGTGAGGGGCCACGAGTGTTGGATGTCGGCACTGGTGGAGCGGCCCTGGCCGCCTGGGAACAGGTTCATCAGGCTGAGTGGGATCTCGCTCCTGAAACGGGCAACAGGAAGGGATTTGCTCCCCCAGGCAAGAAGACAGCTGTAGCGGGTTCAGAGCCGCTGCGACAGCGTGCTTCACGGTTCCTCCATAACACTACGTTCCTGCCTCGACTACCAGACTACCTACATTCGGGCGACCACCCTAATAAGTTAGAGGGGGGCGAAGCTTCGCTGCCGAGGAAGCAATTTGACATTATCATTGCTTCTCACCAGATGATGCCTATAAAGGAAGGATTCAGGCGTAAGGCAATGATAGATAACCTCTGGCAAATGCTTTCCCCAGAAGGTGGCGTTCTTATTGTTCTAGAGAAAGGCCATCCCCGAGGTTTCGAAGCTGTTGCCGACGTTCGAGCTCGCCTTCTTAACGAGTTCATTGTATCACCTTCTTCAGATCCGCAGCCTGAGTCAATTGAAGTTGAGGCAAGACGCGAACGCGAACCGGGAATGATTGTCGCACCTTGCACGAACCACAAAAGTTGCCCCATGTACCAAACTCCTGGCCTCACTACTGGCCGAAAAGACTTTTGCCACTTCAGTCAGCGCTTCATACGTCCGCCATTCTTACAAAGAGTACTCGGAGCTACCCATAGAAATCACGAAAATATCAACTTCAGTTTTATCGCCGTGCAGCGTGGCATCCTTCCTAACACAGAGAAGATCACGTCAGTCGCTCAAGGACGCGAGGCTACAGAGAACGCTTTCCGCGGGTATGAAAACTCTCCGGGAGCCCCGGATGCTCTATCACTGCCCCGAAATATCCTACCACCGATCAAGCGGCAAGGGCACGTAGTACTGGATCTGTGCACGCCAGCCGGCACAATAGAACGCTGGACGGTACCCAGGAGCTTTAGCAAGCAGGCCTACCGAGACGCACGCAAGGCGAAATGGGGTGATCTCTGGGCCCTGGGAGCCAAGACTCGGGTCACAAGACCTATCCGCCTTGGAAAAGGCGGACCGGTGCCAAACGATGGTGGTGTGAGAGCCCAGCAAGCTGCGCGAGGCGGCAAGGCTAGGGTCATCAACCTAGATGCTGACGGCAGTGGCATCTTCCGCGCCACCGAAGCTGGCAATGCGACAGTAGCCCCGAGGCGAAGTAAGGGTAACAAGAAGCCCAGACCTTCCGATCTCATGAGGGAACTTGGGCTACAGTAGCGATAATGTATAAAAGAAAAATGTACTAAAATGTACTATCATAGGGTTTGCATGTGGGAATGGGTTAGTCTGCACTGTATTCTATGAGGATTAGGATCTCACGAAGAAACACGACTAAGTATGCATATATGACATCTCTAAGCACTCATCACGATTTCATAAGCTTTGACTTCCATTCATTCTCTTCCCTTGTGGGTCATCATACGGCATCCAGACTACATAGCATCCGACATCCCCTGTCTGATGCTGCATCTCCGGGATTTAAAAGATCCATTTTGAGAGAAGGAATACTCTAAATTTACCACATGTTATCAACATTTACTACTCAAGTATGTAAGTGAGCCTGGTGTAGGATTTGCGGCAAGATGGTCACATCAGACAGTATTCTGTACCTGCATTTCCGTCGACAGCCGCGGGGATGTCCGTTTTTGGCGGCGGATGGGTAAGCCAAGCTTGTTCATTGGCCTGGTCGGTGGCTCGGGGTCGCAAGCGCGGATTGCGTCATTGCGATAAGAAAAGAGATAGAGAGAAACCCCACTGAATTTTCTGGCGGGATATGCGACATCGCAAACCCTTGCAATTGCCATCCCACTTCGTGCGCTTTTGTTTGTAAGTCGGCCCCGCGACACGATGGACTCTCATGACATTTAAGTATTTTAATGTGACTATATAGTCAACCTTTTCTAAAATCATATCTTATTTAATACCTATTACTATGCCCCGATTTTGATCTCGAGTGCAGCTATCTATAGCTTCGGAGATGTTAGTATAAATTGGACCTTTTATATATTAACACCCCATCATTTTCCATTTTTTAATAGTTCTTCCAGCACACTATTTGTAGTTCCCTCAGAATACCAGCGCATTCTAAGAGGAATCTAGAATGGTGTCTCATATTTCTCTACTTACGGCGACCAATGCCGAATCACATATCCATTTAATCATTGGATCCAATTCTTTGGCTGCTGCTCGCTGTAGTCAGTCTCTGGCTGTCGGCGCATTGCCTATACTACTTGCGCCAGAGACAGCGGAGCTACATTATGCCTTACAAAAGCGGGTAGATGATGGCGAAGTCAAATGGGTCAAGGAAGAGTTCCAAGAGAGTCACCTATTCACGCTAGGAAGGGATGAAGTCGACCACGTAGTAGACGCAGTCTTTGTCACCTCAGGCTCAAGGGATGATAATCACGGTATGCGAATATGCCTCTTTACCACCTACCGCTAGGCCACACAGATATCAGGAATAGGTATTAATTCAGAAAATCAGGCCCTCGAATCTCCGCTCTTTGCAAGCGAAGCCGAATTCCCATTAATGTTGTAGATGCGGCACAGCTGTGCTCCTTTACCCTCCTCTCAACCCATACCGATGGGCCTCTCCAAATCGGTGTCACCACAAATGGCCGCGGGTGCAAACTATCGTCTAGGATACGTCGTGAGATCGCCGCTTCGCTTCCCCAGAACCTCGGCGATGCGTGTCTGAGGCTAGGGGACGTTCGCAAACGAATACAAGAAGAGGATAATCTATTACATCTGGCGCAAGCTGGCGGTGGCGATGACGATGATTCGGCTGGCCAGCCCGCGACCTTCAACAAATTGGTAACCGATGCTGATCTCGACGCCGCCAAGAATAGGCGCATGCGTTGGTTGAGCCAGATCTGTGAATACTGGCCATTGAGGCGTCTAGCCGCAGTTACCGACGACGACGTAGCTACTATCCTGAAGTCTTACGATGTAGTCAGTTTACCCGAATCGGGATTGGCGAACGGGACCAAAAGAAAGGGTCGGATCATTCTCGCGGGATCCGGACCGGGACATCCAGATCTTCTCACTCGAGCCACCTACAAAGCTATCCAAAGCGCCGACCTCATCCTGGCAGACAAGCTTGTTCCTGCGGGTGTGTTGGACTTGATACCTCGGAGGACACCTGTCCAGATTGCGCGCAAATTCCCGGGGAATGCCGACGCCGCGCAAAACGAGCTCCAGGAGATGGCTATCGCGGGCGTGCGAGAAGGCAAGACGGTTCTGCGCCTGAAACAGGGCGACCCATACATCTACGGGCGGGGAGGGGAAGAAGTAGAGTATTTCCGCAACCATGGTCTCGGCGATAAAGTAGTTGTCCTACCTGGCGTTACGTCAGCTCTATCAGCGCCTCTTTTCGCCAACATCCCGTCTACACAGCGTGACGTCGCCGATCAGGTTCTCATCTGCACTGGTACTGGGAAGAAGGGGAAACCACCTGCACCACCAGAGTATACGCCTACTCGGACGGTGGTGTTCCTCATGGCATTGCATCGCATAGAAGGGCTTGTCGGGGAGCTGACCGAGTATCTAGAAACAGAACGCCCGCCCCAAGCAGAGGATGCGAGTCCAGACCTAGTCAAGCAAGTGCAAAATTTAACGCCAAGTCGAAGAGCATTATGGCCAAGAAACACACCATGCGCCGTCATCGAGCGCGCAAGTTGTCCCGATCAGAGGGTAATTCGGACTACGTTAGACGCAGTCGTCAAGGCAATCGAGGAGGAAGGCAGCAGGCCCCCCGGGCTTCTAGTCGTCGGGCGCGCCTGTGAGTTTCTGAACAAGCTGGAAAGCGGCCGCGCTTGGAGTGTCGAGGACGGGTTCAGCGGCCTGGACATCATGGACAGTGTAGATTTAGGAAGTGCATAATTCCACACGGAATGGTTTCGGGCGTCTGGTATATCACATCACGGGGCAACATCGGCATTTCAACGGCGTCAGGGGTTCCTACTCTAAACCAAGTAGTCTGATTTACAGTGTTAGTGACAATCTACCTATCTACATCTCCTACATCTCTTATCTTCGTCCATTCATCCCCGTATCCAATCTCCTCATTACTTTATCTCCCCAATTCACATCGTTCTAGCTAGACTGGGTGCACGGCGCGTCCCCCGACTTAATCTCGGTCATCAGGGTGGAACACAAGGCAGCGCACCTCAATGCTCTCGCGCGAGGGCGCATTAGTCGCCGAGCTCGGGTCGACGAACGCCGTGTGCGGGATGCGGCGCGCGCGGCCATCCGTCTTGCTGTCGAAGCACTTGATCAGCAGGACCTCCTGCGGCGTCAGCCCGCGCTTGTAGTACCAGCGCTGGCCGGGGGCGTGGCGGACGGCGAGGGTCTCGCCCTTGCGGTTGGGGTAGATGAGGCCGATGGGCACGAGCTCGTCCTCGCCGACGCTGCGGGCGTCGGCGACGGCGAGGGGGTCGCGCTCGACGGTGCGGATGGGCCGCCACACGTTGATGATCTGCACGCGGCCCTTGAGCAGCTCGGCGGCCTCCTCGGCGGGCAGGTGGTGCGGCACGCGCGAGAGCGAGGCCGAGTACGACTGGTCGATGTGCACGCGCTGCACGGGGCCGCGGAGGGCGGCCGAGGCGGCCGTGGCGGGGGCGTCGCGCTTGTCTTGGGACTGGCGGCGGATCGTGTGGTCGAAGATGACGATCTTGGAGGCGCCGGTGCTGGAGGGGGTGGGAGGAGGGTTAGCGGAGGGGGGGAAAGTCGTGAATGTTAGCTCGACTTACACGTCCTTCAGGAGCTGCTCGGTCTCGGGGTAGTAGACGGCCTTGATGTGCTCGTCGTCGACGAAGTCCTTCTCCTCGGCCACGTGGGGGTGGATCTGGAAGCCCTGCTTGTCGAGCGTGTACTCGGCCTCGTGGCCCTCAATGTTAGTGATCTTGACGGTGTGGGGCTCGACGGGCCGCTCGTAGGTCTCAGGCTTGTTCACGTATGAGGGCGCTGGTGGCGAGCCGTCCTCGTTGTCCTTGAAGAAGTTCAGCACGGCCTCGACCTCGCTCGGCGACGTAGAGCCGGCGACGGCCTGCAGACCCTCGGTGAAAAAGGTCGGCAGGCTGCTGGTGGGTGCTTGAACGTCTGCGGATGCCATTTTTTTTGGTGTGAGAAGAGTTTCAGTCTGAAGTGTGTCTGATGTCAAGATGCTGTTGTTGTGTATGTACTAAGATGATCCGAGAAATAATTCCTTCTGTCTGCCTCCCCTTCCTGAGTATTTATATCTAGCCGTCGAGGTTGCAAGCTCGGTTGTTTTGGATGAGATCATGGACATCCCTGCCGATTCGCTCGCTGTGGCCCGGGATGTGGTATTAGACAGGCCGCACCGGTTCCCCGCAAGCACGTCACCTAGCTCGAGGGTTGCGACGAGACGCGCTGCGGCCTATCGAATGCCGTCCCGTCCCAGCACCTGGACGACCTGGACGCGGGCATTAGAAATCAATCCACATTTGTAATCGGAAGATCATCCGACCCCGAAGCTTCAGATTGGCTTGTCGCTGGGGGTCTTGGAGGAGGACTGTTCGTTGATGGGTCCACCGGACAAGACGGACACTATATTGAGGTGACAACTATCTAGCGCCTAGCCCTCACTTATCTTTGACACGTACTATACATGTAGACACCTAACTGTCCTATCTAGAAGTTTGCTACGAGCATATTGTGACTTGCAAGAGTATGTCTTATTGAGTTAATCCTCCTGGGCATAATCGGAAAACGCATCAGAGGAGATAGCGCGGAGTTCCGGTTCCGCAGCCCACTATCTAGCTATCCGAGGTATATCTAAAGACGGCGACGGTAAGCGCTGGGAGGACTTTAAAGCCATAAGTAGAAGTCATATCCACGTACCCGGCTACTGGCGTCTGTTGGAATCTAATACGCATGTGTATCAATGCTTCCTCTATCTAGACTTCTGACGATACAAGATTTGCGGGCTTGATTATTAATCGGAGCTATTATAATTTATGTCCATGCCAATGCCGTTGGCATGGGGGTAGGCTCACTTTCGTGGGGACGGGATTCCGTAACCGGGATTCACGTCAGATCGACTTCATATATGGCGTGGTTGAATATTGTATTAGTTATCCGGCAACTCCAAGCAGTGTTGCTTGCATATTGGCAGAATTTATAATACAAGCATTTCCTCTTCCAACTCCATAACGCCATATCTCACCATCGCATGCGTGAGTAGTTATGTGTACACCCTTGGTTTCCCATCCAGATACTTTCTTTCACTCCTAGTCCCATGAGAGAGTCCTAGTCATCATAGTTGCAACAACCATGAAGAACCAACACTGGTATCTTAAGGTGATCATAACAGACGAAAATAACCTCTTATTTTTGATGATTTTGTATCGACCTTTTCAATAGTAGGGATAATAGGCTTGCACTACTTCTTTGTTAGGGCACATCCCCTAAGCCGCGTTGCTTGCCTAGAGTTGACTTACTAGAATGTTGCCTAATCTGGCGGCCTGCAAATACTGGTAGAGAACTTTGGATTTGTTTTGGTTTTTAACGTTAACCCTTTTGAGACCCAATAACTTGACCACTCATTGAGTTTCGCATCCGGAAGATCGTCGAGACGACGGAATATCTTCCCCTTCGGCCATCAGTGCCAGTGCGTCAGAGGCAATTTGCCTCAGGACAGCAGCATGCTGTGAATTGGGGTCTACCTCCTCGACTGTTTCGACCTTGTCGAGTTGGTTAGGTTGATCGGCTTGACAAGCTTGATCACTTTGATTATCTCGGCCAGCTTGATCAACTTGTTTAGTTTGATCGGTTTGGTCGGCGAGGGAGGGTCGATCAGCTTGGTCAGGCTGGCCCGTACCCACGTTCATGATCGAGGCATTTTCGGGACGTATCTGCATGAGAGTGCACTTGAGGATAAATTATAAGTATGAATCATTTCCATCAACTACTTGAGCATGTTTCTAGAAGCCCGTTCGGATAGTTTGAAAAATAGAGGGGCTTTTGTGTCTGTGTAGGAGAGGGAACTTACGTCCGTCCAAGACTTCTTCGCGCACCTCTCGCAGGGGACGCCATACCGGTCTGCTACACATCTCAAATGTGCGGCTCGGCACGAGGTACAGCTTTTAACTGTTCGCTTGCCACCAGTCCGCTTCCTTTTTTTGCGCAATGGCGAGCTTGATGGTGGGGTGCATGGTTGTTGCATCGAGGGCTGTCTGAGAGGAGTCCTGCCGTTCTTGAGTTTGATCTTCGCGTTGTCGTTTTTAATGGTGCCTGGGTCGCTCGGTTCCATTATCGAGGTGAACTAAAGGAAGGTCTCATACAAGTACAAGTTTGGTATGGTGCGAGACTGCGAGGGAAATTGTTAGGCTGGCGTGTTTGACTTTGCAATACACTGTAGCTAGTCTCAAGTGCGTGGCTAGCATAGTAGGTAGACCAGTCGCGTTATGTTTATGATACCTGGCTTGACAACGCGACTTTGGGTACTTCCATCTTGAAGTAATACATCAATAACACAAGCACAAAGGCAACTACGGTAGGGGGGAGCGTAACATGTGTTGTCCTCGCAACTAATAGCATGCTTTAAAATGCAAGTATGCGCGCGCCCATAAGAGATTAAGCACTTTCTAAAGAGTTCTAAAGACCTGCTGCCTCATTGATTTCTTTGACAGAATATCGGTCACTTTGTAACAGGAATTATTCGTACAGTACAAGTGTGATCTCTAGCTTGATAAACAGACATGCATGATGCATTCTAAATATGCGTGTCTACTCCAGGCTATGAGCCAAATAATTTAATAAATGCAGCACAACTTCAAAGAAATTCCATTGTTTCATTATGAATTAATATAAAGAAAGAAGAATAAGCAATTGGAGCTCTTTACCCTCTCTCAAGAATTGGAGGGGAGGCATTAAATACGGTAAGGGATAAGCCTATGTTGTACTGTTTGTGTCTCAGTCACAAGTAGGTAGGTAGGTTCATGACTGGCAAGATAATTATTTACCTAAGTTTTCCAAAGTTTGCCAGCAAGTTATTCGGAACATGAGAGATCCAAGCAAATAATGTACAAACTCGCTTCGTCATTTCATCTCGCTTATGCAACCTTAACTGCTCGGCCATGTAACCTAGCTAGCCAAGATGTCGACATAAATCGCCGAATATCCTTCCCCCAGATCATGAAGACAATTAAAAAAAGATTATTAGCGAGCATTATTCCACCAAACCCTGCAGAGATTACAGCTGCATAGCTGCTCTGCATAATCCAATCCAGCACTTTGAAGCCCAGGCCAAAGCTGACAAGCTGCTTGCCTACATTCATAGCTATGAGCATTTCCGAGGTATCGCTGCTGTATGAATCTACAGCATAAGCCAATGTGAAATTGTAGTAGAAGTAGCCACCCCAAGAGGACATGCCAGCACCAAGGAAGTAGCCTATCCAGTGCAAGTTTCGCTGTGCAGTCAACCCATAGACAACTAGCCCAACAGGGCCAACGATCATTGCAGGGAGCATGACACCCAGCCGCATCTCGGCTTCGCGGATGCCGTTATTACGTCGTGTGAGGTACGCTGCTAACATGTCTGAGGTTGGCGTGAAGGGGACGGCTAGAAGAAAGCCTATCACCGAGCCAACGGCATGCACTCCAGAGCTTGACTAAAACACAGCGTCAGTAGAAGCTTGAATCTTCGCCTGCGTAGTAGAGTTTGAACTTACGACGGGCCAGTTGTATGGCGGTGCTGTGATTTTGATTGGGAAAACGAAATTAAACGACAGAGCACCCAGACCAATTATTATGCCGAAAGACGTGATAACCCATAGTACTTGGGGAACAAGGATGTATGTCATCGACCTCCATAGCAAAGTAAAGAACGGCACGGTCGGGTCAGAATGCCCCCATGGCTTAAGAGTGGCGAGGAATGACTTGCGAAGAGGTATGACGGGTATCTGCTCGACGGTAAGTTCCTCGGGTTTATCTTGGCTAGGACTGACATTGGCTGAGTCATGATCCTCGCTTATCGTGGGGCTGGTATGTTTGCTTCGCTGATACGATGTTTCCTCGACGAAAAAGAAGCCTAGGATAAAGAGTGCAACGGCGAATGCGAGGATGACGTAGAAGAAAAGTCTCCAGGAGTACTTGGTGGGGAGCATATATGCTGCAGGAAGCGTAGCGAGTGCCGCGAGGCACAGTGCAACTGATAACATGACTATTAGCTCAAGGCCTACCGACGGGCTTTGTATTGTCATTACATGTGTAGTATCCAAGCTGCATCCCACGCTCGTGTAGAAAGAATATGTCATTGACGAGCTGGACTGGCAGCGCTTCGCATACGCCGGCGCCTAGGCAGTGGACAATGCGGCCAGCCATGAGGCCATTGAAGCTGGTCGCTCGTGAGCTAGCGGCGAGACCTGCGATGAACTATGTCGATAGCCAATAAGCATTCTTTCGCACTAGGGACTGGGGAGATTCCGCTGCTTACAGCTAACATGGATCCGAGCATGACCGGTCTTCTTCCGAATCTCAAGTATAGCGGCACCAGCAGCCAGGATGTCAGTCCATACACTAGGTTAGGATAAGAGATTAGAGTTGAGGCATCTGCCTGCGAAACATCGAACATCTCGGACCATAGTGTAATGTATGGGCCAACGCCTAACAATGCAGAGTTGCCGAGGAAGGAATAGAGGCAAATGATAACAAGGATCATAGTCTTCTTAAACTTGGACCACTGAAGAGGATCGTTTGGATCTTCCGCGGGTACCGGGAAGAGTGCTTGACCATAGGCGGTATCGTCCCCATCTAAAAGTGATTTAGCAAATTTTTAGAAGCTATGCTCTATTTAAAAAAACCTTCTAACCTGCTGCTTTGACATTGACTGTCCCGGGGATATCCCCTTCCTGCGCATGGCTGTTGTAGGCTTGTTAACGTACAAAGCATCAATCACGGTTATCACGGAATGAAGACATACCTGTGAACAAGATGGAAGCCCGGTTTGGGAGGCTGCTCATCCGAGCTGTTCATCATGTTGATGCCTTAGGGCCTAGCCAACTACTTCAAAACAAGCGGATAATCAATACCAACTCGTGCTGTCGGTATCGCCAGTGACAAAGGTCTTAATACACAGGCTTCTCTGCCCGAATGATGATCAGGAGCTAGCTGACAATATGTTTAGCATTTGAAGAAATAGCTTTTCAGGCAAAAGACAGACAGACATTTCACAGCACATCTCTTGCGATGGAGCATATTTAATCTTTATAGCAGCAGATTAAGACCGTTTGGGGTACGGTAAATGCTGCATTTACCCCAGGACCCTATATCCGGCTTTTGCTCGATTCAGGGATGGGTTTTGACTTGGCCTGTACGTGCATGGAGACCTGTAGGAGCGATTGGATATTAGCCGCTGGAGACGTACTGCTGATTTCAACCGAGACCGATTACCAGATTCTCAGTTAAGCAGAGGGGAAACCATGGCAGGCCAAGACCTCGCAGATGCGACTTGTTCCCCTGGTATCTCCAGTTATTTTATTATGCTCCCCTCTTCAACTGAAATGAAAACATGAGCTGAGGGGATTAGAGTATATGAAAAAAATTCGATGTATTAGTTTAATCTGGCAGATGTGAGCCGCCTAGGGAGAAATATAACGCTATATACAAGATTTGATTTTAAGCCCTTACTAGATACAATATATTTGTTGGTATCTAGCCATTTCTACGTAGCATGTCAGGTACTATTTGTATCTACGTAAGATATGTAGAAATAGGACGTATGAGAATCAAATTATAGACACTAGTGTATGCAGTGTAGCTTCTAAAAGCCGCTGAATGCGACTACGGTCTATGATAAGGAGAAGCGCCTAGTCTAGACCCAAGCTCGTCCTAGGGGATGATCATGATTTTATATGGTGCAGGGTTTGCCGCACTACGAGATGGAGAAGGGTAGGGATAGATATGGATGTGTGATATCGAATTAATTTAATAAATTTCTGCTGCTGTGTTACCGCATAGCGGCACCGCTGGCGCCACTCCCCCCTTTTCTTCTCGCCGGAGTTACTGCCGACACGGCGCTCAAGTGGAGCAGTCCGAGTCTATTTTCCAGCTAAATTCGGCCGGGGAATTTGAAGCCGGAGGGACGGAAAATAAATGAATAATTGGATGCCAGGATAAAACACTACACCGGTTGAGATAAGGGAGGGGGGGTTGCTTCGGGTATCTTCCTCCATGATCTATTTCGAATCGGAGCAAGGTGCTTAGGTTATTAAAACATCCCATTTTTACTTTTAAGTGTTATTTCATTTCACTCAGTGTAGATTACTACTTGTATTTGAGGGAATATGAACTTTGGATAGGGATAACATCTAAACAATTACAGCTCATACCAACTCACCCCCTATTTGTTATCTTTAGCCCCTTACAGTTGAGATTGAAGCAATTTGAAGGCTAAGTAACTTCAAAGACGATGGATAGAAGTACGTAGTATATATGAAATGAGTGGTAGCATAAAGAAAAGTCTAGAAAGTTTAGTGTTGTGTGCTAGTTGCGTAGGCTACCTATAACTTGAAGACTACTTACACGAGTAATTAGGAGGACTAGGAATGAACTTAAAGACGCTTCGTTTATCAATGAACTCAACTTTATAATAAGTCTTAGCGCTATAATGGATGGGATAATCTTGGAGTTATGAGAGCTTGCCATTATTAGGAAGGTTGGGGCAGGCAAGGACATCTTACAGCTAAAGGGAGATGGAATGTTCATTGTCTTTAGTTGCCTTAGCCTTCTACCAACCAATCCCCAACCCCGGCTTGGATAGAAACTGCACCGCCACTTTTCTGCATCCCTTTTCATTATAGCACAATACTTCCTAAATCAAAGTCATCAACCACTTTCTAAACAAAATATCCGGTATTCATCGCTCAAATTTGTAGCTCCAAACGCCAGGGCAGAAAACAGCAGGCTTTAGGGAAATGAATAGTCTAGACCAGCGTTATTGCTATTGTGCAATTCACTAATGCTACCTGTCTAGCCACAGCGTCCCCGAATCAGCAGTTGCTGGAAATATTTCAAGTGAAAGCTTCAAGCCAGCTGGGAGCCGTATAATAACACATCCCCTCACTAGGAAACGGAACCCCTGACTTAGCTAATAAATAAATATATATTGTGGATAGACCAACCTTTCTTGTTTGGCCTTATAACCCGCCCAATAAGCGTGATGATAAGTTATTTACTGAGTCGATTATCGCCCTCCAATTTTGGCATGGGCTCAAAGATCGTAATGGAAACGCCAGTTACGCACTCCTTTAATATCGTAAATCTCTTCCAGCCCTCCCGTGAAGATCCAAAGTTTTGCTAAAGTTCTTGTGACGGTACTAAACCTCAAGGAGGTTAAGACTACAGCACGGGCCCAAGCCCGGTCTATATAAGCCAACAGCATAGGCTTCACAGGTCTAGATAGAGCTTCCCTCCTTGTGTAATAACAATAAGTCAACTCTGGAATCATCAGCAGTTTATTCTATGACAGTTCTCGATAGCACGATACATGAACTAGTACACGTTTATTTGAATGTTCTAATACGGGATAACAGTCCAGCTAGCTATTTTAATGATATACATCAAATTTCGGTTATGGGGTCCAGTTCCTCGAACTTCTTCAGTTTATCTTGACCCCTATATTCAACTTAGATGCCTGCAGCGACATTCTTGAGTGAACTACTGAAAAAAACTCGTGTGGATCCAGTCGTTGCGATTGCGCAGCCATCGGTCCCCGATACTGTTACCGAGACACTTATAGATGAAACTGGTCATAACTTACTCTTCTCCTGTAGTTATAATAACTCTTAATATTCTGGGAGGCATAGTGACTGCTTTCGTGGATCGCCCAAATATAAATTAATTAATGCACGAATTCATTCAATAAATGCCGTATCGTAAATTTGCGCGCTCCTAGGTTAGTGATCGCCCTACGGAGTAACTCGTTAAAATTAAAATGGTTATTCGGGCCTTTTTCGTATTAGTATACTTGAATTATGATACTAGGTACTTTTGTGACGAGGACTTAGTCTACTGATTTCGTTGTTATGATCTAATCCAATAATTCGGTAAGATCTAAAACTACCTAATGACAAAAACATGCAATTACACCTCTTCATCTATCTCTTTTTCCTTGTAACACATGGCGCTTTTAGCATCTGTCTTATTAGGTCATTATCTACCTAGGATATTAGGCTCCCAGAAATAAGTGAGCAACCAAGTTATACTTACTACAGGTTGTGATAAGGAAACTAGGTAGCTAGGTAGGTACACTTTAGAAATACGTTACATATACCAGGTACCTTAGTACATTACCTTTCGTACCTGCTTTAAGTAATAATATAACTGCGAAGCAGGTACAAGGGACGTAGTTGTTACCAGAGTCGATTGCAGGCAGGCGCGCCCCAATCCGAAACTAATATCAGTCACTCAAATGAATATCGGCATGTCCCTTTCTATTAGGTACCTACACCTGCGGGCCACGACCTGATCAGCATATAAATACCTAACCTAACTTAACTTCATACTCCTTCCCAGCTTCCCAACAGCCTTCTTCCCGAATGACACCCACAACCTAATTGTCGTCGCCCGTAACTTACCTAGCCCACAATTCAATATGGAGGCTTCTAAAACATCGGATTTGTGCATCATCTGCGACAAGCCAGACGCCCTGCGCTGTGGCCGGTGCAAGGGCACCTCATACTGTTCCAAAATATGCCAGCGAGGCGATTACCCGATCCACAAACTTCTCTGTGCTACCTTTTCTCGTTTCGACATGACAAAGCGGCCTACAAAAAAACACGTTCGAGCCATTCTATTTCCGCCGGACCAGAAAATCCCTAACCTGATATGGCTTGTGAACCCGGTTATCCAATCGCTAAGTCATTTCTCAATGGCGAGCGTGGTGTGGCATCTCAAATAGACTTCAACGAGGTTCTTGCAAAGTCCCTCTCTAACCCAGTTCGTGTTCGTTATCGGGACAACTTTTCTCATGATGGATCGGTGCCAAACAACAGCATCTCGGTTATCACACATACTGTACCTGGAAAGCATCTCAATTGGCGTGGTCCTATCGTTGCATATGGTGTGGCTAAGCCAAGTCCTGGTGTTGAGGATTATTATCGGGACGTCGACATGAACGATTTCCGACATATCGCTGATTACTTTATCTCGTATGCTTCCGACCGTACAACATGCTTATCAGTTATGCTTCCAGCTACTGCGAACCGGGTTAGAGGAGTTAGGATCAACTGCGATGGCGATCAATGGATGTTTAACAAGCCGCATTTTGAGGAAATCGAGCTGGGGGCGATGCATGATATCTTTGTTGAACATGACACCTCAGACATCGCAGACCGCATCAATCTCCCAATCTTCACTAAGCGCTGTTTCCCTCACCCAAACTGGGCGGCTCTACCCATGTACGACAACGAAGATGCCACATATTTGCATTTGTGTTGCGATCCTAAGGCTAAACGCGACCGTTCTCGAAGGATTTTAGGCTGGGGTCTGGCCTCCGAAGATTGGCAAAAGGAAGTAGGAAGTATCATTGTTGTACGCCAGGACAGGAAGCCGATATCGCGATGGCATGTAGAGGCGTTATGCGGGTACTGTCGCTATGAAATCAACCGGTATCTAGGGCATTCGAACGGTGAGTTCTCACCTGACGAGCCTATGTCGCGGGATTTAGTCTTGTCTATGATTTGCCGACCGACATTTTCTATTTATTGGTCCAAGATGTGTAGCGAAAAGTTGAAAAATGGGGAGGAAATTAATACCCAGTCTCCTTGGCGGATCTAATATCGGGGTGGTCATAAATTATCTTTTAGTTTGCTGCTTCAGGGCAACCTACACTCAATTCATAGTTCCAGCAACAATATCCTAATGTCCACAAATTATCAATCATGTCTTCCAGTAGTAATTTATCCCCCTTTGTGCATTATTATGAACAGGTCACTGCAGGTAGAGTAAGTCCCGGGAGAAAAAGAACTGCTTGACGCGAGTGCACCCTAGGCCGCCCTAATAAATTAGCCAGCGGCGTTAGTCCAATATCCGCCAATCGGCCTCGTGGCCCAATGGCAAGGCGTCTGACTACGATAAAGAACTCAGTACTGGATTCTTAACGCAATCAGGAGATTCTGGGTTCGACCCCCAGCGAGGTCATTAAACGACATTGACAATTACATTTTGTAGTTGTTCAATGCAACTTTTGTCATGCATGCACTAACAACATTCAAGTAATAAATGTAATATAACAAAATTTTATCGGTAGTCTTTAGCTGCTTTAGTTGTCTAGTTATTTATTAGCAAAAATAAATAAGAATTACATAAAACCTAGAACTATATGTTAAGTAGTGAATAGTTAGGCAGATGTACTTAAAACCAATCACTTCTCAATGGTTATCTGCTCACCTATTACTCCTTCGCAATCTCTCGAAGTAGTTGCTTAATTCCTACGTCCCGAGAGTGCACCGAAATTAATCCGAGCAAGGAACTAATTCTATTAGCGACAACCCGGACTTGGTGGTTACCTGGGTAGGCTAAGAGTTGCCAATTAACTAATGAGTAGGTAGGTGAGTAGTTAGTTAAGTACTTATTATCCGACTAGACTTTAGGTTGAGCAAATCCACCCACGTGTTTGTATAATTGACGTAATGCTGATGCTGGTCATCGAGCAAAGCTGGGCCAATTGTCTGTTGTTAGAGGGGGGCTCGTTTCGCCGATTGGCGTTTATGGTGTTAGAACGATCTGGAACAATGAGCAGTCGGAGAGACAGGACGACCGTTATGGTTTCTCCGAGCTACACTACCTACCTACGCAAACCTATACGATGCGGACGGTGCGGACAATGCGGGGTTGCGGACGATGCGGACGAAGGCGGGTTTCACCGGCGACGACGCGCTAGCTACAGTACAGCACTGTGCCTATCTGAATTGGCGTTGGCTGCCCGCTAACCCCGCGCCGGAGTTTCCACGGGCCTACCAGGTACGCAGGCATGCCACTGCTCTGTGACGAATGGTAGGAGACCCATTACATACGTACGCACCTAACCTTAGGTACTTAGTAAGTGCCCCCTCATGAGATGCCTCGACGATCGAGGCGGCACCGGCATCATCGGTATCGCTAGCCTTGAACGGGAATTCTACAGAATCGACTTGAAAATTGGCGGTGCTACTAAAACTCAAACTAAAACTAGACTATCTGGACAGAGAAATACATGCATGTCTGTGACGAAAAGGATCGATCTATTAGTAAAACGAGTGGTGTGACACGCCGGAAAGATGATCAATCGAGCATGTACTCTGCATGTATACCTGGATAGTCAGGCCAGTGTTCGCTGCGAGAAAGAAGAAGGAGAAGAGGGGTAATGCAGCTAGGGAGCTTTGCTCTCACAACTTCCCCAGACAAACCCAGACATGGCGGCTACTCCAAACCAAACGTGGCAAGAAGTTGAAGAGCCCACAGTTGCCGAACGACCCCCGGAACCCTCCGTCTCAGAAAGGCCACACAGGCCATACAGAATACAGACCATACTTCTGACCATACCTACCTAACGACCTTAGGTGGGCGGGATGGGGCCGCTTCTGCAGTGAGCTCCCCGGCAGGCCTGGTTAGTCTCCGGGGCTTACAGTACATAATTCCTATCCACCTAGGGTTAGGATCCAATCTGCTGTACTGCGTTGATGGGCAAGATGTTGGGTAGGTATGGTGCACGAGTAGAAAGAGACTTTTCGACATCGGGACACCTACGGCACTATACGTGAAGTTCGGTAGGAGGTAGGCAGGCAGGCAGTAGGGCACCTAGTCTAAATAGGTAGCTGTTCAGGGATCTCATCCAGTGAATTAAGGTATGTGACCCCACAAGCGCCGGCTCATTCCCCCCACTTACACATGGTTAAGGTGAAGTGTATATGGAGGCATGTACGCAGTATGTAGGCAGGCAGGCATGTATTAGATAGGTACTACTGCCGAGCGCTAGACTACCTAGCCGAACCTCTCTACCTACCTATGGACCTATGGCATACCTAAGTGCACCTACCTTCAAAAGAACCCCAAAGCATTAGCCACCCGGTTGGACATGGACTGTGGACAGCGACAGCGAGGGAGCACAGTACTAACCTCTGGATGGATGGATGGATGGATAGATGCGTCTTTACTTACGTACCTAATGTATGCTAGGTAGGCATGTATCTGACGAGGTGAGTGAGGATGTACCTGCCTAACCTCAGGTATTTTATTTACCAACGTCACACAATGGTCCGATGGCGTTTACGGCTCCTTGCTCCTCCTTGCTCCTCCTTGCTGCGCTGCTTATAAAGTGCGGGGTTGCCCTCCGCCGTTGATAACACCCGTCGCAGCCACCTCTCCTCCTTGCTCCTTGCTCCTCCTCTTCTTCCTCTTCTTTACTTACTCGCATTATATCCGGATCTCTTCCGCATTGTCTCTGCTTGGGATTGGTGTAACAAAATCAATTCCCATATTGCCGTCCCCCCTCCTTGCCCCTCTCACTTACTAATCTCGAGCTCATTCACGCTGGCACCCCGCGCACTCTTTGCGCGCGCAATAAAACAGTTCAATCGCGCCCTCTCGTCGAGCAGCATAATGGCAGAGTCAAAGTGCCCCGTAGCCAATATAGCCGGTGGCGGTACCCGGAACCGAGATTGGTGGCCTGAGCAGCTGCGCCTGAACGTTCTCCGCCAACAAAACCCCTCCTCCAACCCACTAGACAAGGACTTTGACTATGCCGAGGCCTTCAAATCCCTCGACTATGCCGCGCTCAAGAAGGACCTCAATGACCTCATGACCGACTCGCAGGAATGGTGGCCGGCCGACTTCGGTCATTATGGTGGTCTTTTCATCCGCATGGCCTGGCACAGTGCCGGTACCTACCGTGTGTTTGATGGCCGTGGCGGTGGTGGCGGCGGCCAGCAGCGCTTTGCTCCCCTAAACAGCTGGCCTGACAATGTAAGTCTCGACAAGGCCCGTCGCCTCCTGTGGCCCATCAAGCAGAAGTACGGCAACAAGATCTCCTGGGCGGACCTGCTTCTGCTCACGGGTAACGTCGCCCTCGAGTCGATGGGCTTTAAGACCTTCGGCTTCGCTGGTGGCCGCAAAGACACCTGGGAGGCCGATGAGGTTCCCTACTGGGGTGGCGAGACCACCTGGCTAGGCAACGACATTCGTTATGCCAAGGGACGCGCCGGTCTTGCGGGCCATGGCGTCACTTCCTCAGACGAAAACCCCGAGGGCGCCACCCACACCGGCAAACTAGAGACGCCTCTAGCCGCTGCTCACATGGGTCTGATCTACGTCAACCCGGAAGGACCTGATGGCGTTCCCGACCCCGTCGCGGCAGCTCATGATATTCGCGACACATTCGGCCGCATGGCAAGTAAGTTATTTCCATTCTGCACGCAGGCAATAACGCTCTTTTGGCATCTCCCAAGTTGGATCTGCCAATCGCTCTTCTGTGTTGTTCCCGTATCCTCAGAATTGTCGCGGTGATCGGCAATTATGCCATTGGTTCAGATAGTTTCATACACAGTGGCCAATTGTCCCCTGATTCTCAAAAAAATGCTAACTCGGTGGTCGCAGTGAATGACGAGGAAACCGTTGCGCTCATTGCTGGCGGTCACACCTTCGGCAAAACCCACGGTGCCGCCCCCGCTAAGGAACACGTCGGTAGTGAACCAGAGGCTGCTCCTATTGAACAGCAGGGTCTAGGCTGGACCAACACCCACGGTTCTGGAAAGGGTCCCCACACCATCACTAGTGGTCTAGAGGTCATCTGGACCAAGACTCCCACAAAATGGAGCAACCAGTTCTTTGAGTACCTATTCGGTTTTGAATGGGAGCTGACGAAGAGCCCGGCTGGCGCGCACCAGTGGGTAGCCAAGAATGCCGAAGCCATCATTCCCGATGCCTACGATCCTGCTCAGAAGCACTTACCTAAGATGTTGACGACCGATTTGTCACTCCGCTTTGACCCTGCTTACGAGAAGATTTCTCGCCGATTCTTGGAGAACCCAGATCAGTTCGCCGACGCCTTTGCCCGCGCCTGGTTTAAGCTGTTGCACCGTGATCTTGGCCCATCAGTCCTCTACCTAGGGCCCGAGGTTCCCAAGGAGGAGCTGATCTGGCAGGATCCCGTCCCGGCTGTAGACCACCCTCTCATCGACGCGAAGGACATCGCCGCTCTAAAGAAGGAGATTCTAGCTGTCGAATTGAACACGTCCCATCTAGTGTCTTTAGCTTGGGCATCGGCTTCCACTTTCCGTGGAAGTGATAAGCGCGGTGGTGCCAACGGTGCTCGTATTCGCCTCGCTCCCCAGCGTGACTGGGCAATAAACAGCAACTTGCAATTGGACAAGGCGATCGCGGCCCTGGAAGGTATCCAAAAGCGTTTCAACGATGCCAGTGCGCCCAAGAAGGTATCGATTGCTGATCTAATCGTACTGGCTGGTGTGGCTGCAGTGGAGAAGGCATCCGGTGCCTCGGTACCCTTCACGCCGGGACGAACGGATGCTTCCCAAGAGAAAACAGACGTGGAGTCTGTCGGTCACCTCGAGCCGTTCGCTGATGGGTTCCGAAACTACGGCAAATCGACGCCTCGCGCCAAGACAGAAAGTCTCTTAATCGACAAGGCACAGCTACTCACGCTCACCGCTCCTGAATTAACTGTGCTTCTGGGTGGTCTGCGTGTCCTAGGCGCTAACTACGATGGGTCCACCCTTGGCGTGCTGACCAAGCAACCTGGCCTATTGACCAATGACTTCTTCGTGAACCTCCTAGACGTCAACACAGAATGGAAGTCGACAGGTTCTGATAGCGAAATTTTCGACGGCTTCGACCGTAAGACCGGCGCGAAGAAGTGGACGGCATCGCGCGTCGATTTGATCTTCGGCGCTCAAGCTGAGCTTCGCGCTATTGCGGAAGTATACGGTAGTGCGGACGGAAACGCCAAGTTCGTGAAAGATTTCGTCGCGGTATGGGACAAAGTGATGAACCTCGACCGGTTTGATCTCAAATGACTAAATGGAAGTAAAAAATCAGAACCAGCGAAAGAGTTAGTAAAACCTCGCCTGTAGTAAAGTGATATCCGAATATTAGATTCATAGCTAGTTAAATGAAAACATTATAGCAAATGAGTTTCAACTGTGAATAAGTTATAAACATACGGAAAATTTAGTTTGAATTAGAAACTTGTGGCACCGCGACTCAGTCGCGCCCTACAAAGGGTATCATCATCTAATATCCACAACAAGTTCAAACACAGGACAACTCCTAGGACCCGAACTGCTACGTCTCAGTCCGTAAATGAACGGCTCACTACTAACACGAATACTTAATTACAAATCAAAGTTAACTACCACAAGAGTCTACCTAATGGGCAAGCTAGCCTGGCTTTGGCCGAGTACATCATTCGACTACGCTACGTGGAACTCGTACAACTCGGTCAATAATCAATTTCTACGGCCTAAGCATCATCACGAGTAACGAGTACATGATGGTGCCACTGCTGCATACGTCGCACATTGACCACTAGCGGTATAACCACTGTGGTTACGTGTAGTAACGATGAGGACACCGCGTACGGGTAGGCGCAAAGGAAAGGGCCGTAGGCTAGGAAAGGAGGCGGACACAATATGGAGGTGGTGTAGAAATCTCGGTACTACAGAAGCACGATGTTGCTCATCTCCTCGACGACCAAAACCAACTGTAATGTAGCGTGGGATCTTTATACGCGCAAGAATGAATACTACGATAAGATCCACCATTTATCTAGGAGACGGGGAAGACAAAATACGGTATGATAGGGGCTCTAAATGGGGTTCGGCACTATCTGGGGAGGGGGGGTTCTGACAAGCTGTCATAGTCACCTAATCACGCCATACTTGATCCTATGTTTCATCACCTAAGATAAATGAAGACATATGGATGTATGAGTAGCAGTTCACGATAGACTCATAGAAAGGTGCATAAAGAGCTAACCAACGAGATAATATCCTCTTTCCGTGCCGGCAATCAACATCCCGAGCCAAGACCCCTATCCCCTTCCGTGCGTACAAGAAACTCCCCATCAAGCCGCCTTATCATACTGCTGCCACTGCTCCCTCTAGGCGATGACGGAGCGCGCGGCTCCTACTAGCGAGCCGTCTCTAGATAGCTATTTGCGGGAGCGGCAAGTTCGCAAAACACCGCAGGGCGTCCCGAGCCCCGGGCAAGATTCCAGTTTATCCCACCACCCCCCCATGTCTCTATAGGCGGCACCGCCTTCGACGGGGTCCCCAGAGATATATTTGAGCGCCAAGAGCTCCATATGCTTGCGGTTCCTCCGCACAGGATCCGCGGAGGAGCCGGGCGCTAGGGTGTGAGCACGTGGTGCTTCCGAGCATGCCCCAGTTATGGAATGTCTTTCCGCACATCGCCTCGAACACCTCGAGGTCGTCCTAGCCTCGCTAGTGAATATAGAATCGATCGCGGGATAGAGAGAGAGAGCACACCTGTCACCCCATGCATCCGCTGAGCGACGTCTGCCAAGCTATAATAGTTGGTTTCAGTCGGGCCTTTGAAGCCCGGCGTGTCAATCAGCTCGAATTGGTGGGATTCATTATAGTAAAGTGCACAGCAGTAAGTACCTTTCGTGGGGGGTTAATATCATGTATGATTATTAGGCAAACTCAGGTAAGAAGAAAGACCAAGAATACAATCGTCAGCACCGTAGCTAACCGGCATACCACGAGCGGTATTAGTACAGGGGAAAGACAAAGTAACGAGTTTCGAAGAACATCTGCCGAGCTGATGATTTCGCTTAGTATTTGCTATAGTTTCTAGTAAGCATGAGCTAGTAGCTTAAGCTACAACATAGAGCCCTGTCTAATATGCCAGTCATATAACAAACGTCCGCTTTCCACTCCCAATCTATTTATCTAAGTTCCAGGTTCAAGGAGTGGACGCTGAGAATAAGTTGGTCGAAGGCTTCTGCAATGAATGTCAGAGGAATTTGGGCGCTAAAGACATGAAATCGTCAAAAATGTTGAAATTGAAGTTGGAAGCTAATACTGTAGTCTGTCTATATATTAAATATGGAATTTTGTTTAAATGGGCTGCTATTTTGTAGATATCTTGAGGAGGCTCACACATACCTTTCAGTAGCAATAAAATATCTGATAAATACCAATATAACTAACGGTTTCATATGATGCCCTTACCTCGTGCAATATATTGAAACGGCGCGTGTGCTAGGCACAGACCGCCCTCTGGGGGGTTGATCAAAGACTACAATAGCCCTTGTAAAAGTTACTGCGCATGCAGTACCTAGGTAGTCACACATTTATTACTCGAACCGGTAGCTTACGAGCGGAAGGTCTGGGAAAGCAGGGCATTGTCGGTATTATCGGCGGGTGCGAGGAACGTTGCGATAATTATAGCTAAGTAATTCTGGGATATTAATAACGTTAGTGTGCACACCGGACCTCTTCCACAAGAATCTGGCGAAATTCCTGTAGAACTCAATATCCATGTTCTCTTCTGTTTGTCGTACTTTATACCATATGGATTTATTTGAATCAGTACCATGGTGCGCTGCACTCCTCTTATCTCCTAGTATAACTACCTTTATTCCTTCACCACACTTGCCAGCTGGGCCAAATGGTCATTCCCCGTCACAATACCAACTCTTCATGACAACTCTCGATACTGCTAACGCGGTATTGAGAGGACTTGGGTACGATAGATTAGAGTTGGAAATGGGTGCCCGTTGGTTTTGGCTGGGAGTTGATGAAGGGGAACGGAACAGCCGACGTGATTTAGTACCCTTTTTAAAAAGGGCGTAAGAGAAGAACTTTTACTAATACTATTTAGCTTATTGCGCTTTTCCAACTAAAACCATAACATTCAATAAACTATGTACTTAGATTAAATACGATATTAATATTATGTCACGGAAAAACGACGCTGTTAATCCATGATTGGATTAACAGTATGTAAGGGCTCTACGCGTTATATTATATTTAGAACAAATAGAGCAATATATAAACTCGAATATTAGTTAACCATGATAGACTTATTAAATTTAAGGTTATATCGTTTAGCATTATGATAAGTTTTTGTAAGATATGCTTTCTGTAGTATAGAACGCATGATTTTTTAGTCCAAGGCTCGATTTCATGTGCAAAGTATGCTTATTAGCAAAGAAAGGGGAGTTTTGATTCGGGCTCATGAACCAGCTAAATTTTCGCGACTGTGACCACAGCGTTGCCACGTCATCCTGGCATCTCGATCCCAGATTGGACCGAGGCTAATGCCTAGGACGTAGCATTGATGCACCTGATAACGGGCGTCACTGCGTATATATTGTTAGTGTAGAGTTTTAGCTTGCATCAAAGTCATCTTTCACACGATCAGGACAGGAACCCATGCTATGAGACAAGAACTGTGCCACATGTAGTCATTGTAGCATTTACGCAGGACCTCGTTGAGTGATAGCAGCGTCACATTTGCAGCAAAGACGAGGGACCTTGCTACGCAAGTGAGGCCTAGTAAAAGGGACCCTACCAAGGTACTATTTGCCACGCTGAGCTTTGGTCAACTGCCAAATAGGTATCTTTTCGCTTCTGTTCGCCAGTTACTTGTACGGAAAACCCTCTTTATGGCAAGTCCCGAGAGGCTTGCAAAGGCTTGCCTAGCGCGTCTATTTCAACTTGAACCTTTTACAGGGGGGTAGCATTGTAGTCACCCCTACAGCCTTATTCTAAGTTCCTAAGTGGTCACGGTAGTTTCTCTTGTATCACAGTAATATGGTGTTACAGATCATGCAATGCAAGGTCTTTAATAGAGCCTGCCCTTATCATCATAAGTACCCTTACGCATACATTTCAGCCATAAATTCACTTTCGCAAATAATTTGGTGTTTCTTTTAAGTTCCCTGCATGGTGCATACGCCATACCTCCTTCCCCTTTCCAATTCAATAAAGCCTACCGATAATACTTTGCGTTGAACTGCTCATTCGCGTTAATGGTGCAGACAGCTTTACATATATATGATATATCACATGCTGCTTACTGCGGTACTTCAAGCCCTGACCGCTGAGGACCGGCATTGAGCTCAGCCGGTTTAATACCGGGTAACAACCATCAATTGCGAGCTAATTGTGAGCAATTTGATCCCTAGAGTCGAGGAGAATAAGTCAATGAGGGGTAATCTGACAAACTATGCGCGTGTCGGCCAACAAAGGATAGCAATTGAAAGCCATGTGATAGATCCGAATCTCCCGGATACTTCTCAGACAAATGAAACTTTCACCACTCTAAACAATTCAACCACTTCAATTATCAGTTTGAGCGTGTCCGTCGCACGATTCCACGATTTTTAAGCTCACACAGAATCATGTTTCGAACAACAGAATATCTGATACCTAATCTCATTAGACAGCAGCAAAATAGAGCAAGGCCTTTTGCTAAGATAGTCAACCTCGAAGGCTCCGACCTCGTAGCAACTTTCGCCGATCTCGAGAACTGGTCAAACAGGGCAGCATGGTTTCTAGAGACCATCCCAAGTCAGCAAGTCCTCTACATGGGCCCTAATGACATTCGCTATGCCATCTTGCTTATTGCAGCCATCAAGACTGGCAAATGTGTAAGTCTATAAATCTAGGCGTTCACGGTTCCGATGGGCACTAATAGCAGTGAATGGGTAAGGTTCTGTTCCCTTCCTTGGCAAATCAAGTGTCGGCCAATAAAAAGTTCTTCGAGACTGTGGGATGCAACGCTCTCTTGTATGCACCAGAAGTCAAACCCCAGCTCTTGACTCTCCTGGATTCTTTACCTGGGACTATCAAGTGCGTCGTCTCGCCAACACATGACGAAATGTTGAGCAGAGACGTGGCGCCCGTTTACCCGTTCGACAAGACCTTCGATGAAGTCCAGCATGATACTTTCCTAGGTCTTCATACGTCAGGAACTTCAGGACATCCGAAACCGATTTTCTGGAACCACCTGGCAGTGTCGGCACTTGCCTCGTTTCGTGATTCATCGAGCGGCAACAACAGTTCCAACTTGTTTAGAGAACTCTTGGAAGGAAATGAAGTTCTAGTGCCTTTCCCACTCTTCCATGTACGTCTAGAGCCCCTATTTTGCTGTTTAAGTACCTCCATAATGATGTCCCCATGATTGACCGCCAATTTCTTTCGCAGTTTGGCGGCATAGGTAATGTGATGGCCGCGCTACATTCCGACACGACCTTGATTCTTCCCGCCCCCGGCACTCGGTTTACGCCCGAGAACTTCGCTCTCTTACTGCAGAAGGGCAACTGCACAGCTGCAGCGCTACCTCCTTCTCTGTTGGAGGCCATGTTGACTTACCCACCCGGAATGGATGTCCTGGCAGGGCTCAAGCACATCGCTTACACAGGCGGCCCGCTAAATCCAACTCGTGGCAAGGCTTTGGCAGAAAAGCTCCCACACCTATTCAGTGTTCTAGCTAGCACCGAGGGCGGCGTTTCCCAGTTAGTGTCGACCGGTGACAGTTCGCATTGGAACTCTTTCAAGTTCACCGACGTGGGGCAACGCATGGAAGAAGTCGCGCCAGGAATCTTCGAGTTGGTGTTCCCCCGCTCCGAGTTGGTCGAGCGGACATACGCCTTCTTCCATACTCACCCTCACCTCGATGTTGAGTTCCGCACCTCAGACCTCTTCTCTCCCTTGGAGAATGACAGCGGGTGGTGGGTGTACCGTGGCAGGGCGGACAACTGGATTGCCATGTCAAACGGATTGAAGATGGACCCAACCGAGACGGAAAATGCAATTATGGCACATCCAGACATAACGGGTGTGTTAATGGCCGGCTCCCATCGCTTCCGTCTTTGTCTGCTTATTGAATTGGCGCCGAAGGATCAGCTTGGTCAGGAAGAGTCCGATGCCGTACGCCACGAAAGGACTCTAGAGAAGCTATGGCCGACAATCGAGGCCGCAAACAGTAAAGCACCGAGATTCGGACGAGTTCCGAGAGAATTGATTCTGTTCGCAACTCTTGAAAAGCCCTTTCTCAGAGCCGGCAAAGGCACCGTTCAACGCCGACTCACCATCCAAGCATACGAGCAAGAGATCAATGACCTTTATGCCAATGTAGAAGAGGGACTTCTTATTAGCGGCTTGACTCTTCCCTTATCGATGACCCCTGAAGACCTCGTGCCGTTCCTACAGAAACTATGCACAGAGACACTGCTAGATGATGTTACCGAGAAGCGCACTATATCAGCGGATGATGATCTGTTCGCTCAAGGTCTTGACTCACTGTCAGTATTTGTGCTGTTAGCACGGCTGAAAGCTGCACTGCGGAAATGTGGCATCGATGCACAAACGATTCAGAAATTCAACAATAAACTCTTGTTTTCATCAACAACCATTCGCCAGCTAGCCTCTGCAGTTTCTCAGACAGTTTCCCATCAGGATGGTCTGACTAAAATTACTGGAGAACCAGGAGAGAGCGGTTACATCCACGACATGTCTGCTCTACTTACGAAATATGAAAGCCAGCTTCGAGCATTAGTATCCGAAAATAGCAAAGACCAAGGCACCATGTCAGCATCTCCAGTCACAGGCGAACAAGTTGTCGTGCTCACTGGTTCCACTGGTTCTCTCGGTTCCTACATTCTATCGTCGCTCTTGTCGCGTCCCAACGTCAAGAAGATAATCTGTCTCAATCGCTCGTCCTCTGCTGTGTCAGCCCAAAAATCTTCGTTCAGGTTACGCGGGCTCACAGAGTCTGGATTGGACGACGGAGGGCGTCTCCAATTCTTGCAATTCATACCCTCAGCACCAAAACTCGGTCTTCCAGATCATGAATACGCGGCCCTCGCCAGCGAAGCAACCCACATCATCCACAACGCGTACCCGGTGAACTTCCTCTTAAGCCTAGACGCTTTCGCGCCTCAGTTCAATTCTCTGCTCGAGATCATGCGCCTAGGAATCGAAGGCCGAAAAAAGCCGCATATCTCGTTCGTTTCTAGCATCGCAGCCGCCATGCCTGTGGGCGGCGATAATGATGCCCCCGCGCCCTCCACGGTGGTTGTTCAAGAGCATGTGCTTAGCAAAGACCTGGCTAACTCCAATCTTCTGCATCAAGGCTACGCGCGATCGAAATATGTGTGTGAGCGGCTGCTAGCCGAGTACGCTTCACTAACGGGGAATTCTGCATCAATCTTCCGTGTTGGACAGGTATGCGGGCCAGTCTCCGGGACAGGTATTCGCTTCTGGAACCCTACAGAGTGGCTTCCATCGCTTGTGCTGAGCTCCCAATTCATCGGTGCCGTGCCGAACTCACTCGGATGGAACATGGACGTCGTTGATTGGGTCCCTGTCGACAAGCTGGGAGAGATTGTCTGCGACATCCTCGAGACCCCGGTTGAAGACGGTGGCCGCCCCCTCGTCTTTAACATAGTGCATCCATCAGGAGCAGCGTGGAGTTCTCTACTTCCTACTATTGTCCGGGCTATTGAGGCGGCCACAAAGAAACCTGTTGACGTTGTATCGCCCTCGGAATGGATCGAGCGCCTCGAGGGGAGTGACCATAGCTCTCATGTGATTCGCCAGAACCCGGCTGTTAAGCTTATGGACTTTTTCAGGCAGATCATGTCAGAAAAGAGGATCGCGACAACAGTAGAGAAAGATAACATTCTGAAGTGGAGTGAGACGGCAAGGACGTTGCAGCCAATTGATGGGGCAAATATGGCAAAGTGGTTGAAGGGATGGGGATTGTGATAGTGTTGCAAATATAGGAGTAAAATTGACTCCTGTAAATTGACCCTCAAGGATTTACCTAACCAGAAGCGGTCCCTAGGTTTCCGGACCCCCACCGAATTAGCTTCTGGAACAGCGGTCAGTTAGAATACCAGATCAATACATCAATCAATCAATCAGTCCAATCCAGAAGGCGTATTTTAAACAGATAAGTGCATTAATGAGGTTAGCCAAAATAATTATGTCACGTTTCATTAAAGCTGCGGCCTGTGCTTTGCACAAGATACCTAGGTTGAATGGTCAGAGGGAGTTAGGAGGACGGTGGGCCAGGTATACCAATACCGACAAAACTTAAAAAACACCAAAAACACTGGTGTCGGTCAGCTACCTGCGTACGATTGCTATGTAACTGCTGTAGCAACTGTAAGTGGCAAGACTATGCAGCTCGCTGCTTTTTACGAAACAGGCTTAACAACAATAACAACGATAACAATAATAACTATTTTTTTTTTTTAAAAAAAAAGACGTTGAAAGCTGAGTTGTTAGTCTTGGTCTGGTTGTATAGCCGGCGGTTCGGCCGCCTATATAAATGTAAAAAAAGGTATGACTTGAACCGCTGCGCTAAAAGCGCACCGACCGGTGTAGCCGTACGACCTGCGGTCGCGCTTCAACTGCGCAGCCGTCGAAAAACAAAGCTACCTGCCTTTTCTCATTCAATAAATATTATTATTTTATTGATACAATAAAAATAATAAAAAACTAAAACCTAGCATTATATTTTATATTTTTATATAATAATATATATATTTATTTATTTGATTTATTGCTTTGTATGCTATTTGCAAATCTAAAAACTAAAAACTAAAAACGAAAGTGGGAAAAAATTAGTTTTGTCGGTATTGGTATACCTGGCCCTCCCTATAGGAGACTCGCATGCTAATCTTTGCCTAATACAGAATAGGGTACCGAGTGAGTGGTACGCTAAATTAGACCCCGCACTAAAGTTCAAAGATAACTTAAAGGTGATTGCAACCAAATGTATGTATCGAAGATATATTTTACAATGATAGATTACGGGACTGCCTCTTATCTAAGAATCTAAAGTAATATTCTTACTTGAAGCCATAAATACCAGCCCACTTGAAAACCCACTTTCTGTAAGGTACCTCATGTTGTGCTTGTACTGTGGTCAAGTTCTCATTGCCCTTCTCGTTGCACCTGGTGCAACCTGACCCATACTTGTGGGCGCTTCCACATGGCATGTAGGCGGAAGTCATTATCAAAAGACAATTCCATTCCTTTCACCGCCTCGACGTCGAATGTCCACAACACTTTGGCTAGAAAGAGTTTGACCTGTTGCCATGCTATCTCACGTCCCGTGCACATCCTAGGACCCACGCCAAACGGATGCAGGCTTTTACTTTGATCGTTAGCATAGCGTGGGTTGTACTCAGGGTGCTGAGCTGAAAGCCAACGCTCCGGGCGGAACTCGAGCGGGTCACAGAAGTACTCCGGACTCCTAGCGGCTGAGAAGCTCGACATCTGGCATACAATCTGGAAATAGAGAAACGATTAGTATCGGCGGAAACATGGATGAAAGGAGAAAGCCTTGTTCTAGGGAAATGGACTGCGGTATCTGTGCTCACTCCTTTCGGGATGTAGATACCATCTACGACCGCACCTGGGACTTATTCGCGGCATGCCCGTTCCGTTGGTAATATGGACGCGCATTGTCTCAGAAATAACAGCATGGAGGTACTTAAGCTCAACTAGTGCGTCTGCGTTGATGCTATCGTAGGCTCGGAAAGCGTCCCTAATTTCCCGAACTAGAATCTTGTACGCCTTTGGTTCTTTCACTAAGAAGAAAAGTACAGCATTAAGCGTGATCTGAATTGGATCGTATCCGGCAACAAACAATTGGAGTGCAACTTGTTCCAGATGGACTTTCTCCTTTTTGGTTGTGGGAGGGGCCGCATCGGCCGGAAGCATATAATCGACGAAGTCTGGGTGTGGCGTGGTGCCTCTAATGTTGATGCGCCTTTGAACTGCCTCGCTGTTCATTTTGAAAACACCTGGTAGTGAGCGCAGAACGGAAGGCGAAACGAAGAAAAGGGCAAAAAGGTTGACTATCGGAAGTTTCTTTGACACCTGTGAAAGAGTCCCAAACAAGCTAGTTCCGAGCAAGGTGTCAAGAAACTCGGAGCTACGCTCTGTGTCATGGTAGAAATTATTAGCAGAGGAAGCTACTAGCGCTTCTTACTCGTAAAAGACTTGTTGGATTCAACTCACGATCCCTCATATGATTTAATTCACGGTTGTACGCTAGATCTGCAGAAAGGTCTGCGGTAAACCATGTTGTCCACTTTACAAGAAATCGTAGTCAGATTTGATCTTAATAAACCCTCATATGTCGAGGTGCTAGGGGAGGAATACTTACTTTCGTAATCTCGATTCCATCTCCTTTTGATCCAATTTCCTTCATTCTCTCAACGAAGAGATCGATATAGTGATGTACTGTGGGCTCCTTGGCCTTCGTAGCCTTTGGTGCAAAGGCTGGGAGAAGCCTTTTTGCAACCTCTTTGCGCTTGACAGGATCTGCCTCCCAGATGAGGCCTCGGTCTCCTGCGCCAAAGTCCATGAGGTCTGTTTTCAGGAACGTCTCATAACCATTCTGTGTAGAGCCGAGAATATCTCCACGTAATTAATTTAGTTAACGAATTCCCAATAAAATAATTGAGACCATTTCTGGGCCGGCACTCACCAAGCTTGGCTTGTGGGGTGATGAATGCGAGTTCATTTGGGGCGACACGGACGACCTTGCCTGCGACTCCTAGTCACTACTACACGAACAAGACTACTCGGGTAATAAGGATACGGGGTGCCAATACGTACCGTATTGTTTAAGCATGTTTTCTACAGCCCATGGCCACCGTCCACTAATCCTGTTGATAGTCAATAACGAATTACTAATACAGGTTCCGCATTCGAGCAAGGGACTTTGAGCACCAACCAGTGATAGGCGTAAGGGACGTTAGATATCGCGGCAAGTTTCGGGCCCGGGAATTTAGATGCCGGATGGAATTTGAGAAGGTATATGGCGCGAGCTATTGAGTAGACAAATATCTACCCAGTACAGTTATGAGTGTGGTGTGTTTTACAGATGCGGCTAAGCTGCAAAGCGCCAGACGGCACCGGAGTGGGTGGGATAAGAGAACTACGTACAGCTGTGAAGGTAAACGAGAGCCACTGGAACCTCGTAGCTTCTTTTAGAGATGCCAGTAAAGGCAGTGAATTGAATTGAGACATGTTATGAAGCAGGTGCAGCTTTCACGATAATGACCGAGAATTGTAGCGGGAGTGATTGAGTTTGGGTATAGGGTGGAAGAAAGCTATCAAGGACTCTGATGAAAAGGGGAGAATTTTCTATCTCTCAGAATACCTAGGTAGGGACCGTGCATAGCCGTAACAATGTACAGGAGCCTCTAGCAACAGAAGGTGTCTCTGCGAGGTAGTAATATGTCGTGTAGCTAAGCGATGCGATAGTCAAGGGATTATAAGTAGGCACAGGCTGTTGGCTTCTATGCATATGCCCTCTAGGCAAAAGTAGGACACGAGCCACGCACCGAATGCTAAAAGGGCTGTTAGGAATCGAACACAGCTCACTACATAGGTAGCTAACTCAGTTTGGGTAGAGGAAAATTTACGCATGTTGGTATATCGTGCATAATATATATTGAGACCTTGAAGCAGGCCGTAGTGTTACAATACAATAAAAATTGGAATATTAAGTTCATCTTTTTAACGCAGTGGTTATTCCTAACATGTAGCCTACCAGCTCTGTACTTAGTAAGAGAGAGTCGAGAAACGTGAGAGTGACTAGGCAGCTTTTAAGCTTGAGCCAACCAGAACAAAGTATTTGGCTTGCGTACAGGGAAAAGTTGCCTATTATGGTCACTTGGCAGTCTTCAAGTTGTACTACCGGCATGTCGGGTACCTACTAAGCAGGTAGCTAGATACTACATTAGCGCGAAGAGGTGGTGAGGGCGAGGGGGGAGCTCGATGAGAAGGTATTACTGAGTATTTGTACTATACCTACCATTAACCAACAGGATTTTCTTTCATACATACCTAATTAAATGGCCGATATCGAGTTTAAAAGTGTTGAGAACTTGCACACTAAGCCAAGACCTGTTGCCGTTCTCGCAATGAGCTAGTAATAGGCTACGGATGTCAAGATGGAAATGAAGGCTTCAGCAACTTCGTCAGGCGAAAAGGCGATTTCCTCAGCCGCCACGCTGAAAAATGATGCGACCAGTCTCAAGCGCGACTTTCGTTTCTGGGCTGTTATCGCAGGTCTCGCTATTGCTACCTTGCTCGCGGCCCTATAGCATACAGTTGTCACTACCTCGGCACCCGCTATTGTGTCTGACCTTCAGATGGAAGCAAGTTATATCTGGATTACCAACTCATTCTTCGTTTCAGGTGTGTAACGTGCTCACCATTTTCCCTGAAAGTATCTAAACTCTCCAAAGCATTACCGTGCAGCCTCTCTTGGGCCAGTTCTGTAATGTGTTCGGTCGCAGATGGGTCTTCCTTAGTATTGTGGCCATCTTTACTTTGGGGAGCGGCATCTGCGGCGGTGCAGTGAACGGTGCTATGCTAATCGCTAGACGCGCCGTTCAAGGGGTTGGTTCGGGGGTCTTTCTTATCCATTTAAGGGTCGAAATCAAGTTGGTAGATCTGTTCAACAATAGCACAGTTAATGGTATGGCGGTCTAATTGGCCCAGATAATGGAAGTAAATCTCCAGCTAACGAAGTGGTCGATTGGGAGACTGAAAAGCGGCCGCCAGAAAGTATAACTTACGAGTCAACCCCCTATTATCTAGGCATCCAAGTACCTCCCAAGGTAATCGTCCTCACGGGTGCTACGGGCTACCTTGGCAGGGCTCTCCTAGACACTCTCCTAGACGAGGTACACATCGAGAAAGTTCATTGCATTGGCATACGCAACATAGAGGAGCATCGCAGCATATTAAGTTATAAGAAGGTAGTGTTACACGAAGGCGACCTTAACCTACCCCGTATAGGCCTTAGTGAAAGTGCCGCGCGGGAAGCCTTTGCCTCAGCTGACTTGGTCATTCATAATGGTGCCGATGTATCATACCTGAAGTCCTAAGACACGCTCCGACTACCCAATGTGCGGTCTACCAGCGAGCTTGCCACTTTGTGCCTACGGCGCTGCATCCCCTTCATTATATCTCTAGTAGCGGAGTATGCAGCTTCGCAGTGAGTGCAGGGCGTGGCTCAGTCGGCCCTCAGTCATTGGTTTCATTCTCTCCGCCGGTCCAGTGCGCCCCGGGTTACTTATCAAGTAAGTGGGCAAGCGAGGTGCTTCTGGAAAGGCTCTCCCAGGCCTGTAGACCCGGATGGACGATTCGAATCCACCGGCTATGGAACATCGCTCGCACCGATGAGCCAAAGCTTGACCTAGTGCATAAATTGCGGCACTACTGGCGCATAATGAAGGCAGCCCCGGACACACGTGGAAAAGTCAGCGGCTCCCTTGACTCAGTCTCCCTCGATCATGTGGTGCGTGGTATCAGAGATACGGTGATGAATGGCTTTGTAGTCCAACGCGACGACGGCCCCGACTCGAAAGATAAATTTTCGAACAAAAACACGAAAGAGCGGGATCGAGAAAGAGATGTGTGCTTCATACATCATCTAGGCGGGAGACTATTATTGAGGTTGGATAATCTTCGGACATGGGCCACAGAAGAGGATGATGATATAGAAGTACTCTCTTTAAAGGGATAAGTGGCTCGCGCGGAAACCCTAGGCATGTACCCAGCAGTCGCAGCCATGTTGGCAGGTTTTGGGAGTGAAACTGTGATGGCATTTCCTGCGCTTTTAAAGGATCTGCCAACCGAGAACTCTCCCCTCGGCCACTCCATCGGCAGCGAAACTTAGAAGAACCCAAGGTTAGCATTGCTTTCGTGCCCCTTAGATACTCTTGTCAAGTAGCAGCTCATTAATCCATAAGCAGTAGTGTAGAGAACCTTAAGTAATAGTCGCAAGCCAGCTACCAAACACGAATATATAGTTGCAGGTTAACAGCTAACTGTCCGTTTATTATAATCAATTATACTCAAGCCACAGTAGCAAGATAGCGACCAACCAAAATCATGTCCTCCTCGCTTTATTTGACAATATCAACTTCACAGTCCAAGCCAGAGTTCAGCGTCGGGTCTGACAATTGCCAAGTCAACCCTGCTGATGAAAATGACGTCTGCCAATGTGTGATTGATAGTGACCAAGCCGCAGAGCGCTGCTAACATGTCCAACGGTGGGTCGCCAAGTACTAAATATAGGAATAAGCTCGTCTTTTCGTCTTATTATACGCCGTTTGAGGGTTTCAATGGCGAAGCAGAAGATCTGCTTTCTAACAAGGAAGCCAACACAGCATCATATAACTAGATCTAGTGCAGATCTACCAATTGCCAAGATGATGATGGTAATCACTAGGACTTCGCCTTTCATCTCTAGCCTTGGCCTTCACTGCCCCAAGACAGCCGTTCAAAACGAAAGGAATACATGATTGTAGAAAGTATGATCCGATTACTCATTAACATTTATACCTAGAAAATCTCGTCCGTGCTCAGTACACATTATTAGAACAATCGCCAGAGCTAGTAACTAGTACACTAAGATAAAATGTTCCAATCAACAATCCTCAAGACAGGCCTAGCACTGCTTGCCTCAACCCGCTTGGTCGCTGCTCAGGCAAGGTGAGAGTGACAATCTGCACGCCTTAACAAAATGTTATCCGTACTGACCGCTCCAAGTCTGAATCTCACTCTTACGTTCTACCTTGACGAGGACGACACGTGCTCCGGCGATGACTCCAAAGCAATTTCCTTCTCCACCGCCAGTTATCCCATCGCGCAATCTTGCTTCGACATGAGCGAGATATTCGCCAACAACTCAACCGGCGGCTTCCGGAACATGTCGTCGCTCACTACATCTGATTCTAATTACGGAGGCATACGATGGGCTATCTCCAATTCACAGGCCTGGGATGCGACCGGCAACTACTCGCATGTCAAATACGAGCAGTTGGATTCCACAGGCCAGGAGGATGATGATGATGGTAAGGCCACGTGGGCATCGAGGCGAGTCAATATATACAACGGGGAGGATTGCCTCCAGACTTCTCCTGGTGACGATAACACCAAGGATGAACTTCCTTGGTTCGGCTGGACATGTCACAGTTCCGAGGATGATCACTGCAGGACAGCCCCTTATAACATCAAAAGCTTCATCATTCTCCCCATTAACAATGGCAACCAGAACGGAAAGTGTTTGGACTTTGCGCTGCAGGGAGCTGGCGCCCGGAGCTTCCCAGAAGCGTTCGGTGCCCTTGTCTCTGCGATTGTAGTCGGGTTCTACTTGTTATAATATGGCCTTTGGTTGGCATCACAGGCGATGCAGTACTAAGCATCAGCAGTGTTAATGGGATGATTCTCTTCATGAAGACTTGGATCGCTCGATTGCGTAAAGGGACAAACAGGATATGTCCTCTACTACAAAATTAGTATTCTAGTTCTTCCCAGCAATAGCAATAGTAAGGCTCTAATTGTGTTAGTAGCCTTAAACGCGCTGGTATATTACCGCATCATCAATAAGAAAGAAGGTTCCTGACATTAGGGCGGTCAACAAAACGATGGAGACCCTCTCACTTGGAGCATTACGGCAAAAATCATCCTATAAGAAGACCTATGGCTGAGAAATTTATAATACTAATAAATGGAAAACTGAACTTCTCATAAGATATGCTAGTAACCATATGCCGTTTCCACCCTGAAGCTGAAAAGGGGCAAAAGATGTCCTCGCCCAAAAGCCATCTAGCTCCGCTGCTCACCACCTTAGTAGAAAAAGCTTGAGATAGACTGTCTCTTCCGATGGGACGCACAAGGCAGGAAAGGTCGGGCCTGATTTGGCGGTGGCGACATTCGTGCGGAACACTACAAATGGGTCGAGGGTCAATCGGGTAATCAATCCGTCCCCTCCTATCACCCTTAAGCGAGTGATCTCTAGGGGTTCTGCCCCCCTCTTCCCCCTAAGGCGAGGCATGTAGGCTAAGTTATTTTTTATAGTGAAGCCATTTTAGTGCGGCAACAATTGGAAGTCTTAGAAAGAGGCGTAACTCAGCGTAGTTGCTAGGTCCAGCAGCCTCCCTGAGGTGAAGCCAACACTAGAGCTTGAAAAACGAAAAGCGAGTGAGAAGATTCGCTTCGCGATTATTTTTAAGGTGAAATAAGCTAAAGTAATATATATAGTGAGATATTTAGTTTGGTACAAAACGGTTGTAGAGATAAGGATTCATGGAGTATGGAATGGAGTTTACATGAGGATTCCCTTCCTAGGGGATGTTTGGTTAGAAGTTCAAATATGATTTCAAGTCAATTACTTAGTAGTCAGAACAGCGTGTTAGATTAGAGGGTTGGAAACGTTCACTGTAAAAATTAGAGCTCATAAAAATTACGAGGTGAACACCTAGATCACGATCCTGGCACGTTCTCAATAATGACAATATCAACAACATATAATATACATCATTCAACCTCCGTTAGTGGTACTCGCTTGATTTTGAAAATGACATCTTGAATTCACAAGGCCTACAAGTATCCATTATGGATATGCAATATTACGGTCTTCTGTGATCGTTACTAACTGTCGCTGGTAGTTTACAACACTGCGCTATTCAGCTATGCAATCAACAACATGAATTTTATATTCGTAGTTAGCTTCCACCGGAGTAGTCTATTACGAACAAAGAATTTGAGTACTATTCTAAGTTTGGTAGGATCGCTTGCCATACGACAAGGTTCTCTAATGGTAAAGAGGTCTTTAAGTCGAAATGGCTAAAACGGAATAGGAGTCGGAAAGACAAGATATACAACACCAGGGATTCTCTAGTTATCGCTGACCTAACTACAAATCTGGTAGCAATAGATTTGGATTCAAGAGCTAGTTTAATTTCTATTCATGGGGTTTTCATTAAAACTTGTTACTGTTATTTGGTCTAGAGCGTGAATAAAGGTAGATACTTGTGAACATATTTATTGAGCTCATAGTTAATAACAGGCAGTAGGTAGATCACAAACAGAGTCCTTACCTAATAGCTTAGTAACATGAAAGATGCGTAAGGCCCATTAAGTAGATCGCTTTTAATAGAGAGCTCAAACTCAATCTCCTTCATTCTAGAGTTCGGTTTATTAATATATGAGCGATCTATCTATAGTAGAGTCTATCTCGATTCTATACTTGTTCAGACTACCTACGTGTAGTAGCACCCCATATCCAACCTGATGGTTTAAGTTCATGCGGGGTGGGGTTATGCACAGATCACTTCCGGGCCAGGGCTTTAGGAATGGCGCTTACCACTCTAGTCTAGGACTCCTACTAAGCCAAAACATTCCTCAAACCATTGGTGTCTTGTTGGTGGTTACAGACAGTCGTTAGTCTATCTAGTTCACAGAGTTAAACACTTATTATATGAAAAATCGTCTCGTTGCTCCTCGGCTCCTAATTTATACAGTTTTGCAATTGTATAATAGTTAGCGCAATAGAAAAGAAGAAGGAAATATTGTCTTTAATAATTACCTGGGTGGCCTACCTATATTACTACCTTATATTCGAGCAAGTGGACAGTCTTGTGCCAGTGCTGACCCTGAAGCCCCCTGATCTCATTTCCCCCTGTGACGGTTAGCCAACACGTCGCAGCCGCCCCTGATTTTGCCTCACATGGAGGCAATTGGCATCGTACCATTGCTCCATATAGCGCTCGCTCTTCACTACCCACTACCATCTAGGCTTAGCCTATAAACGCCGAGCGTGAAAATAGCTACGTTTACATACCCACGCGGCCACGCATACTTCATGATATGATAGGTACCTATGCATTGACATGGCATGGTAACAAAGTGCCCTGTCTCAGGACGAATACCATGTCCAACTTAGTGTGCATCTAGACTAGAATACTACCCAACCACCATTTCTCTCTTCCCATTCTGTTTTTTGACTTTGTTTCTCCATTTCCCTTCTATAAGCCTAATTGCCAAGTGTGATTGATCTACGCTGCGCGTGTCTGTATTGGCTTCTCGTCTCTGCCATTTTTCCCGTTTCGCCGCACTCTTCCCGTCGCTAGCTCTTGCGCAAAATCAATTTGTACAGCTGGTCTGACGCCGCCATTGCTACCGATTTCAACTTGCCCATCTGCTGCAACACTCACAGCTGTGAAATAAAATCGACATTTTTATCAATAAAAAAAAAAACAAAATGAAGGCCACAACAGTGCTCGTCGCCCTCTGCGCATCCCTCGCGAGCGCCGGCGTTGTCATCACCCCCATTAAATCAGACCAGGTCGTGCCCAAGGTCGCCGGCGACTGCTTCTTCGGCGTGTCAACACCCTTTGGTTGCGGGTGAGTCCTGTTCTACTATCATGTATCTCCCAAATCCCATGCGCTTGGAGGAATGAGGCTTTGGAATGAATCTTGATAATTGGGCGAGAAAACCGGCATAATCACTAACCAGTGCACTAGGCCTCTACGGGGATAATTGCGTCCATTGCGCGGGGACACAACGCCCGCAACCGAGATGCGAATCGTCCAACTTCAATTGCTGCTCTACCCGGTCTTATTCGAATGTGCTTCGCGACGACTCGTTAATGTAAATCTCAAGCAGCAGTAGCATGGCAGAGCGTGCTGCTAGGAGGAATAAATAAGCTGCTGGGGGCTGGGTTGGACCGTGGTGGGCGTCCCGCCGTGACAGTGGCAGGAGGTCTGACGGATAGAACTACATGCCTCACCCAAGCCAGGTTCCCGGCTCCAGGCTGCGAGTACAACCGGTGTTGATAATAATTTACGAGTGCCAAACTGCGGGGGTTGGAGGGAAAACCACAGCACATATCTTAATCTCTGCACATGCGCGATAGGGAAACTAACTTAGACTCGAAACAATACATGTTCATTCACACTTATCATACCCACTGTGTAGAATCTCGCTCCACGATCAATGTGAAAGGACTGTAATCTGCAACAAGTTGTAAATGCAACTGGATCGCAAGCTCGAGCTGCTTGTGTAACTGAGTACGTTTTTACACCATCTTAGAATATGTCGTAGTATCAGACCTGCCAAGTAGTTCATGTGAACCTAATCTTTTAGTTCCTGCCAGTTAATATCAACATTAAACACCGTGCACTCCTCGCCAAACCCTCGGGGAGTAATTCAGACACAGAAGCATCGCGATACCGGAGTTAAAAGATAACCCTACAGTCTAATTACATAAAGCAACGATTTGGGCTTTGATGGCGGCAGTAGTCCAAAGCCATACCAAACCTTACCTAACCTTACCCAGTCCCATTGTCTTTTAGTTCTTCCAAGCGTAAAAAAAACGGAGTGACCTGTGCTCGAGGTGTGGGTGCTACTTCGATAAGCGGAGAGCCGGGAGAGGCAGATATCCAATGAGGTCGTATTCATTATGTCAACACTAGGCAAGACATGCATGAAAAAGAGCCGCTGACAATAGTCTGGTATTCATCACGCTCTTTGATGCATACCTATCTAGAACCTTGATTATCCAATTACACCCGTGTATCCAACCCAACCCAATACTGCTCCACAGTGCTCGCGTGACTAACATGTAGCACACATCCAAGAATGAGGAGATATGCCGACAATCAATGAATGCCCCAAGACCAAACGCCCCAAGTATGCTGTTCAACAAGGAAAAGCTATGCTAATAATGACAACCCTTTGCAATGGAATATGCTAACACCACCTCCATCCTCCTATACTTTGTGTTTCGAGTTCTGTTTTTTAAGTCGTCTTTCATACGGTCTCGTGAGCACCATCGGGTCCGTTCTCGGAGTCGAGCTCTCGTGGATAAGCGTGTGAATAAATGCTGAATTGGTAAAAGATGATACCGTCTTCAACCATCGTCCCCAATGATCCAACAAGCCACGGCGTGGCCTTAATCAAGTACCCGGAGTCCTGAGAATAGGAGAAGACACTCAATCCATACATCATATTTCCAGTTAGGGAGAACAAGAAAAACAGCAGCGCCAGGCCTGTTTAGTGTCAGCTCTCTACGTTCGTTCTACTATCGAATACACCAGACCTTACCATCGCAAGATTTCTGTTGGTAATTCTTAATAATTTGGGGAATCCGAGCGCTAAGCTCTCGTTAGCTTTGTGACGCCTAAGCTTTTCTTTAGTATTAACATACCACAAATAGCAGATGGCACTAGCGTAACCCAGAACCATCCCACTGATGGCCGCCGGGGAACTTGAGTCTGGCGCGGCATCGCCATCAGGTTTATCCCAGGCTCCAAAGCGATACGAGATGAACCACCCCGCAGCACCGACAATATAAATGGCAAAGATAGCCAACGAGTTATTGATCCATGAGTTGCCGCTCGTGAGTTCGTCATCGCTTGTTGCGACACGCTTAATGCCGTGGAGGCTGGATTCTTCGTGATGGGAGTGCCGGATATGCGAGCCCGGAGGATTTGTAGAGTTTCGTCGTAGCAGGGGCTCGTCTTCCGATGCCTCGGTAGCAGAGGACTGTCTTCGTCGTGGAGCGATACGGGCATTGCGGACATTATAATATATGCATTGCGTAATGAGGATAATGTCGGATATACAGAAGTAGCCTGCCAACGCCGTGGCAGTGGGAGCGAGACCGGTCACAAGCGCACCTGGGTGGGGGACTTAGTGTTAAGGTGAAAGTTCGGGCTAGCTAGAGTATCGAGGGAGCAATAAGAAAAATCTATAGATGAAAAGAGCATTTGCGATAACTGGAAGCTGAAGAAACACGGACTCAAAAGGCTTGGTCGTTTAGGGTTGCAAAGATGAAGGTTGGCGAAACGTACCACTTAGATTAGTCACATCGCCAAACAACCAAATCGCTAGGAATCCCATAGACAGCCCTTCTGCGCTCTTAGCTTTATAGTTCGTGATAAGCTGAGGGATCTGGCAAGGTGTTAGCTTGGAGTAAATAAACTTGAGGCTCTTGCTCTAGTCATCATACTAATAAGCAAATCCATGCTGTTAAGCTCACGCTGCCAAAGATGCCCGAGAGGGCCTCGTTGACGGGGAGGCTTAGTGAGGACATGATATCGGAGGCTTGAATCGCGGAGTTCGGTATGGGTGGAAAGGCAGGAAGACGCAGCATTTTCAGCTTCGCAAATGCTGCGATGACAGCAGGGAGCGCGCCGTATATGAGGAGGACGCTTCGATCATGTGAGTGGCTTGCACAGGTAGAGGGTTGATACCTATCATCGGAGAATGGATAAAGGTCAGCTGCAGAGGAGCGGGTGCTCCAGCCTACTTAGCTAGGTACTATCTATCTAGGTATCTAGCGATGATACTTCTGCGCAAAGTGGGTGTCGACGGCACTGTAAGTGTTTTCTTATCTCTCGACTTATCTTTGAACCCAAAGATAAGCGGACATCATGGTGTAACTGCGCGCATGTTCGGCCGAAAATAGTTTAGCGCCGTGTCATACAACAAATACACTTCTCCGTGAGACGCACGATTACCTATCACTACTAGAGAACGCATGTAATTCCTATAAGTAATAAGTATGCTATCCTATTTTCATTTTCTGTTGGTTAATTGCTATTATGTAGATGGTCTGGCCTTAGAACGGCATATGTGTATTACATACTTGTATATGCACGACCAATAACGTGAGAGTGCATGCTTAGAACCAGCTGAGAGCCTTGTTGTGACGTCGCCTGCATCGTGAAGAACAAGGGTCCCTGTTCACTTGCAGCCCGCACCCGTATAGGTACCCTAAAAAAGGGTTGCGGGCTTGCCCACTTCTGCTGTTGACTCTTCCCCGCGCGCCCGTTCCGGGGCTTTTCACCACTAAGACACCACCAATTACCTACCTACACACAAGGTGTAAGACATTGCAGAACAGTATAAAGACTTAGGTAACTTAATCGTCAAATCAAAAAGTACCTAGGTTCCTCAAATTTTGGTCAATATCAACAACAGGAAAGAATAATTACCAGGTTGTATAGATTCTACAATTGAAACAGGTAACTGTATCTACGAATAAAAACATGGGCAACGGGCAGTCAGCACAACCACAGCAGTCAGCTGTGTCCTGTACTCAGGGCAAATTAAGGGCAGGCGCCTGAGTCACGTTCCCTTGCCAACCACCACAACTCAACTCCGGCCAATGAGGTTATGCATGGGTGCACCACCAAGCGCGCACAAGGCCTCATAACGTGGCCGCCAACTATTACACTTCAAGGAAGGGGGGTCCTCATTCTATACTTAATTTAACTCGAGCCCCAACAAAACACCAAATTTTGTAGAATTTGAGAAATACCGATTACGGGTAAAGGTTACCTAATTGAATTAGTACTCGTGATCCCAGAAATTACCTCTGTATTAGCTTATACTGTAAGACAAGCCCACCATGCAACTCGACCCTAGAGCCATCCTGCTGGGAGCCTCGGTCTTGCCGGGCGCTATAGCCTGGGGTAGTAAGTAGCAGCAGCCAAATTACCCAGCCTTTCATCTCGCGCCCTGTAAGATGTGCTAACAACGCCGGCGGCGGACAGGTCTGGGCCACGTGACGATCGCGTACATCGCGAGCAACTTCGTGCGGCCGGGCACGACGGCGCACTTCCAGGCGGTGCTGGGCAACGACACGGCGCACTACCTCGCGGGCGTGGCGACGTGGGCCGACAGCATCCGCTACACCAAGTGGGGGCGCTTCAGCCGGAACTTCCACTTCATCGACGCCAAGGACGACCCGCCGGCGTACTGCGGCGTCGACTTCGCGCGCGACTGCAAGGCCGACGGCTGCGTCGTCAGCGCCCTGCAGAACTACACGGAGCAGCTGCTCGACGCGGACCTCTGGGCGTGGCGCAGGGCCCAGGCGGCCAAGTTCGTCGTCCACTTCGTTGGTGATATTCATCAGCCGCTGCACGTCGAGAACGTCGCGCAGGGTGGGAATGGTATTCATGTGAACTGGGAGGGGCATGATTTCAACCGTAAGACAGTTTGCCCCTGTTTTCCTCTCCCGAAGCTATTCTCATCGGCGGGAGAGTGAGCGAGAAACGCAAAGTCTGACAGTATCTTGCAGTGCATCACGTATGGGACTCGAGTATCGCAGAGAAGATGCTTGGGGGGAACAAGAGGAAGATCTATGATAATGCGTTCCGTTGGGCCACAAACCTCACAACTGAGATCGAGTCCGGGAAATATCTGGCGGCGAGCGCATCGTGGATCAACGGGATGTTCCACGACGATCCCGTCTCGACATCTATGGTCTGGGCAAACGAATCCAATGCCTATGTCTGTTCTCACGGTAAGTAGCAAATATGCTTCCAAACCTTTCCAGTTTGCAAGTTCAGTAGTTGATTCCACGTTGTCAGTCTTCCCGGAGGGTCCGACAGCCATCAAGGGTCAAGAACTTGCGGGCGAGTACTTTGAGAAAGCCGCACCGGTCATTGAGCTGCAAGTTGCGAAAGCAGGTTATCGCCTTGCGGCGTGGCTGGATCTCATTGCGGAGAGGATGTCGGGGGCTCAGCAGGATTTAGGGGAATTGTAGCAGAAGCATTCATCGTCATCACGATCTTGTAAGATCCCAGAAATGTCTAATGTAAACATAACGCTTCGGCCTCTGCGGCCGCTCGGGTTGGTTTACAGTAAAGATCTGGTGCATCGGGGTTACCTGGAGGAGAAACTCACATTCCAACACAACGAAGAAGGAGCTCGAAGGTTTTCGCGAGATTCAGCCTGATGCTGCGTCTGCAACGCGGGCGTTTGGGGGAGGAATAGAAATTGGGTCATAGGATCTCTTCACGACGGCGTTCCCCAGAATTTCCATAGGGGGGAGCCCACATGATATTCAACGTTTGCCCGAAACAAACTCGCAGCGTCGGAGAATAGGCGCCGCCGCCCGCATCGTCTATCCTACTACAGTGTGGCGGGTATGTATGTATGTGTGTATGTAGCGCAGCAGGACTTTCCAGGTAGAAAGAGGAAGGTCAGTAGACAGTAGATAGGTGCGGAGGTGCGGTATACAGGATACGAGACCGCCAAATACCTGCGAACAGAGCGTCTGATACCTGTCGAAACAACAGCTGCAACCACTCAACCTCGTGTTGGGGGCTGGGTGCCGAATACCGATCCCATCGTCGTCTGAATATTTGAAAATCTTGACCAGATCTACGCGGGGGTTTGGCACTAAACAAAGATGACAGCCTCGCTTGCTACCTACCTACCTAGTTTAATGAAGATAGCAGCAAGCCCCTAGTGTATAATTACAGTACTGTAAGCGACGGAGACCGAAATTGCTAGAGCACCTAGTTCTCCTGCAACTGGTTAAGCAGGTTCACGGGTACTGTAGTGTAGGGGTTGTGGTTTCACCCTAGGTTTGGGACGAGCAGAGTGCCATTCACTGGGGTTGATGATTACATACATACATGGAAATTCAACTAGACAAGTGTGATTGAGTAAGTATAGCAGCATGGTCTGCCTATAGTATGTATTCCTATGAGCTTCATTTTACTCACGTTAGTACGAGAAGCGGCTGAATTTCATACTGTATGTACTCTGTATAGGTATGTAGCCAAAATACCTATCTTGTAGATACCTAGTCTTCATCTCCGAATAATCGGGTTCGAAAAGGGGCACTAGTCAGGTTGTAGTTATTAAGAGGCTCGTTTAGGTGTAGGGCTGCTGGTAAAGTGCAATAGAGCTGGGTTCCTCCTTTCTCATTCGGGTGGGCTAGCCGAGCAACAGGGATACCTAGAGCTGCACTATGTTCGAAATGAGGCAAGGAGGCTTACCAGCTTAAGGCCGTGATAGAGACTCTAGGAGGTTCTCCGGAGATACCAGTAGTGCAGGCTTACAGTACACCCCAGCAGACCCCAGGCTAGATTAGTGGAGGGACCATTGAGCGGTGTCCACGCCGCAGCTAAAATAGCCCCGTGCCCGTGCCCCTGATGGACACCGCCTGAGGGAGATGCAGAACCGCAGAGTCTGCACAGGCATGGTTCATAATTATAGGTAAACAATTCTATACGTACTGTATATATTTTACATACTGTAGATACTGTGGTTATTTACAGAATATAGGATGTGTATTGAAAGGTTAGGTAAGAACTCAGCATGCAGTATTCGATCATCCAATCTACAGAAACACCAGATCAGCACAGTTTTCTACAGAGTACCTACTCTACATATATGCATGTACCTGTCGTACCATTATTTTAGAGCGCTTTACAAATGGTGATTTTGGGTTGAGTGCATCCGGTTTGACCATGAATGTAGCATAACAATAAGCCGCGGACGCTTAAACATGTTTTGGGCTTAATGACTTGTCCGGTGCGGCCGGGAGGTCGAGGCAACGTCGATCTCATGTCTGGGCGGTAAATCATAAAGGGTGCATATTTTGGAACAGTGCGCTGGAAGGTCGCCATCCATCATCCATTACTACGCACTGCCTACGCACTACTCTGTACGTGCAAGTGGTTGAGCCAGCCAGAGAGGAAGGGTAAGAGCAGGCGCCAGTTTCGCAATTTGAGATGGCATTCGGCGCGCATGGGACAGCAAACAAGTTTCCGACCGGCTCTTGGGTGTCCCAGTGATCGACAACAGCGATAATCGACAGAACGCCAAGAACCAGATCTTTCTTCTCGGAGGTTGAGACTTGGCAGCGATGGTGGGAGAAACACGAATGATGTCAGTCTCTAGGCGCCGCATCTCGTACCTACATACGCGACCCAGATGGGATAATCCGATGTTGATTAATGGAATAGTTGTGAATGAATGAATGAATGAATGAATAGGACGGCGGCAGCGGTTGGGAGGAGGTTCTTGTTCAGCACGTTTCACGTCAGAGACCCCTGTATGAGACGCTATGGCATCTCGTCGGCCGGGGAAGTCTGTCCTGTGAGTGGCCAATTCCTCGGAAAGTGGAGTCCGCCCAGGCGGATCTGCGACGTCCATAGCCTCAAGACTCAGATGGCAGAGCTTAACCAACTCCTGTTCCCCACCCGCCGTTGCCCAAAGGAAATCTAAAAAGAGGTACAGAATATACTTACAGCACACTACAGAACTCTCCATACAGCATAGCGCATGCATCCAGTGCATATCGGATCTCGGCAATCGATAAGCTAGTGCTTAGGTCGCCGCCGTCGCCGCCTCCTCGTCCTGCTCCTCCTCCAAACATTGGTTCCTTTATTCCCTCAATTTCAAGGCGCCAGGATGCTTCATTGCCCTGCAGTGACACTTGTTGCATTATTACATGCCTTCACGAGAGCTGACTGCTCGAAACCAGAGTATCAACTTCTTTGACATAATTGTATCTGTCCGTCTCTGTCTGTATACGACGGCGTAGGATCGATCCCTGTCTAATTTAGAGCTTCCTATGATAATGCAAGCAAAGTTGCACTACCCTAATGGTGTTGTATAAGGTGACACTTTTATTGCTCATGTACTTATAGGCTGTAAAATTGTACATCGCGTGCCTAGGTATGGAATCAGTCCGTCTCAATTAAGCATCAAGTACCTGATCGTCGGATATAGTCTTGAAGTCGCGAATCTGGACTTGACGCAGGTACCATATGTATAGCGTGGGTATCGGTCTGATACTACCTACCTGTCTCCATCTCAATACCTAGATTTGGTATCTCGAACCAATCCGCCAGCTCCCCCGCTCTCCGCCGTGGCGTAGTCTAGTGTGCCAGGCGGCTGCACGGGTTCTCCAATCCTTCGATTGGCGTGTTCGCCTACAAAATTTTGCCTACAGAGACAAGATTCGATTAAGCTCTCGAATCCTTGCTCAGTCTGATGCAACTTGGGCTTCGAGAGAACCTCCTCCCGCCTCCCCCCTGCTCCTAGCGTCGAGATTATAGCCACCAGGATCATTACTCCTTGGCAGACCCTGTCATTTGCTCGCTTCAACCCTGTCGTGCCCTCTACCATTTTGTTTTGAGTATGTGGATACGGCTCCTTTTCAGGTCCCTGGCTGTTGCCTTCGTTCCTGGCCTCAACGCATGAGCCGTGGACAGGCCGGCCTGCCATATCTCGGCAGGGCATATAAGACAAAGTCTTGGCCGTCTTGCTCAACCTCGTTTTAATCCAACCCAGTTCACTTCTCTCAGCCCATTTTACTTACTTCGGATTCCTATCCACCCTTCCTTTCTCTTTCTTGAAGAATGCGCTGGTAGTGTATCTTGTTCATTCGTTCCTTCTACCGCTATTGTGACTAGCCTACTTCGATTCAGCGTCTGTGACACTCTTTATTCAACTACTCGAAACCGGTCTGGAACCATTTCTACAACACGTTCAATTCTCGCCTTCAAATCAGCAGTAATAACTCGTTATTATCACGTTATTTCGTCACCTACAAACTCGCAACCATGCAGACCAAAAACATCCTTCTCGGGCTTCTCAGCCTCACGGCCATTGCCGAAGCTTCTGCTATCCACCGCCCCTTCGACAACGTCTTGAACCGCCGCGCCACCCGATCTGTTCAGAGCCGGCAAAACTTCAACGCCAATAAATTCGGCAGTTAGTATTCATCGAAACATAGAGCTATATTGAGGGGAACTAACCAATTGCCATAGAAGGCGGAAACAACGGGGGAAACAACAGTACGATAGCATCCTCTCCACACTATTATTCGACAATATGCTAATATCCTATCTTTAGACCAGGGAAACAACGGCCAGAACAACCAGGGTGGTAACGCCGGCAACGCTGCCAACACTGGTAATGCCGGCAACAACGGTAACAGTAAGTCATCGGAGTCTAGTAAATAGAACTCATTCAATAATGGGGTATTTACTAACACTGAGATGCAGACAATGCTAACCAGGCTGCTATCACCCTCGATGCCAACGTTATCCAGACGGGTTCGGCCTCCGACGGAGACCCGGACACGGCTAGTGGCGAGGCGGCTTCTCAGACGTGAGTAGTATGCACTGGTGAAATGCGAGCATGATCTAATAGGATATAGGGATACTGCCAACTTCATCAACTTCTGCTCAGGCAAGACCTTGACCAACGGTCTTCAGAACACGGCAGGTTCCTGCAACGGTATTGGTGAGTTAAGTACGACCTTACCAGTTTACCAGTTTTTTAACCCCTCGTAGTGATGGGTAACATTCCTGCAAAGACGAACATGGTTTCAACCGTCATCGTCAACCCCCAGAACAATGACAACATCCAATCCAACCAGGACTTCAGCATCCAAGTCCAGCTCGCTAACTTCGCTCCCGGTACATTCACGAATGCCGATAACACGTACTACTCTGCTCCCCAGGACTTGGATGGCAGCGGTAACATCATTGGCCACACCCACGTGACTGTTCAGGACTTGGGCAATGATCTTAACCCTACCACGCCTCTGGATGCCAGCCAATTCGCCTTCTTCAAGGGTATCAACGATGCCGGAAATGGCAAGGGTCTTTTGGCCGCAGATGTAGCCGGTGGTCTCCCCGCTGGTAACTACCGTCTTTGCACCATGTCTTCTGCTGCCAACCATCAACCTGTAATCATGCCCGTCGCTCAGCGTGGTGCCCAGGATGACTGTGTCCGCTTTACTGGTATGTATTCGGCTCTTCGTTCTCTCAAGCCATAAGCCACTGACTCCGGGGTATAGTTAGCGACAACGCCGGCAACGGTAACGCCAACAATGGCCAGAACGCCAACAACGGCCAGAACGCAAACAACGGTCAAAATGCCAACAATGGCCAGAACGCGAACAATGGTCAGAATGCCAACAACGGTCAGAATGGCCAGAACGGGCAGAATGGTCAAGGGCAGAACAGTAATACCTCAACGGGGGCGCAGACCGGCAATAATCAAGCTAACAACTCGCAGAGTAGCGCCGCACTAGGTGGCATTGCTGCCCCTGCCGTCACCAACTCGGGTGACTCTTCGAGACCCTTCTCGGTCAACGGAAACACCTTCGTCAACCAGGCAGCCGCTCTCCAGCGCAGCTGCGACATACAACAGAACGCTTGCTCCGATGCCGCCAATTCCGGCAAGAACGTAGGGTTCACAGTGACCCAGTGCCAAGCACAGCAACAGACGTGTCTCGCCGCTGCTGGCAATTAAAAGACCGGATAGACGGCTTTGTTGTGTGGAGAAGGGAGTTGCACCGAAGCGGTGTCTCTGAACCGCCACACAAGATTGGTGATGGGGGAAGCTGTGCATTGGTGATGGACCTGGGCCGGTCTAGTCACATGTATCTACGGCATCCCCGAACCATTTACGCTACTGTTTTCTCGGGGTTGTTCATTGGATGGGAGTTAGAGCGAGGGAGATGAAAAACGACCATATTCTTAATCACGGGGCTCGGGCACTGGATACCTGCCGCCACGGTGCTGCATAACATACTCTCTGGTTTTTAGAAGGCTATTATGTATTTTTTCCGCCCACCTTTCATTGTTTTATCTATTTTTTCTTCTAGGGTTGTGGTGGGTTTGTCACATAGCGGTCAGTTTGGCTACGAATTCGAACACACTTCAGCAAAAGCTCAATGATGGAATATCTGATGCGATGTGATATGTAATTAACTACGCTAACTTTCATGGACGATTGAGATGGTTGAAAACTTGATAACTCGTCTAAAGCCCCAGCCTGTTTCCTGCCTCCTGGACTTTTTTTCTCTAATGCTTGCTTCTACTAATTTTTGGTGGCGGCAGCTGGGACACGGATAAGCCGCACTCCGTGCTTCAAGATCCGTCTCGAATGAACCCCTTATGTCTCCACCCTTCCCCCGCATCCAACCAAGCCCCATTCCTCCCGCTGTGGCTTGTGTAGTGCGGCAGGCGGCCGCATGCCGAGCCGTTTATTACATTGGGGTTTGGTTGGTTCTTGTTGCATTCCTTCATTACCTGCTTGTGGTTGAAAAGACCGAACACGTGTTTTTGAGTGCTGAGAAGCCAGGTCAAGTATGCATGCTTACGTTAGATAGCCGGTGCTAGAGTTACATATAACTGTCTGCTTATCCTCAGGTTTTGTGGCCTTTAGGCCACGAAACAGAACTACAGCACTATACGGCTACGCTACTCGCAGTAAAACGCTGCCAAGTCGGGCACATGACCATCTGCAGTTACTCGTATATGTCCACTGTTAGAAACTATGATATGATATTTGCTAGGTGTTCGACAATTTTCTAGGCATTTAATTTAACTAGGAAGGTAGTAGTTAAGTTATCTACCCTGGGTAGATGACGAGCAAATTCATGTCCGTTGTTATCCCCTACAGTCATCTTGAGGCATGCTCGAGTCGTAAGCAATTACTGGGCTATTATGGTGAGACTTCAAGAGAAGCAAAACTATGCGACATGTAAAATCCGCATCTCAGAATGTTTGAGCTATCCAACTCGAGAGTATATGCGTTGTGTTTGATGACTAGCTAGACGAGAAGCTAAGTTTGACTCCCCCACGAATAAATTTACCATAACAACGTGGATTTCGCGATGCTACTATCACACCTCATTTTAATAGGACGCTTGCGACTTAGATCATTGATGAAAGCACTTGCAAATATTGCTCCCTTCTGTTCAACATATGAAGCTACAATTTCCATAGGCTCAATGCTTGAAGTATGATTATAAGAAAGGATATAGCTTTGCAGTCTCATTACGAGCTATGTATAAATTTTGTCTTTCTACTCCTAACTCTAGAGTGTCAGGAGCTCATACTACAATAGTCACAGAATGAATGGAGAGCCTCTTACGACTAGGTGCAAGGGAAACTTCAAGCTCACTAGAAACACAAAATAACTACTGAGCATCTTAAGTTCGATCAGGTAGTTAAACATAGTCAAAACTACCAATATACTCACCTACTTACCTACTTACCAATTCACTATCAGTAATATTTACATGCGATGAATTTTCGCCATAATACGATTTTCCTAAAGCTTATTAGTTATCAACGGTATGTTCCAGAATCTATGTTAGCAAGGACCAATCTGGTTCTGCAAGAAGCGTATGTGTAGAAAATAACTAGTTAAAGGTCTTCATTTAGGTAGAGGGACTGCATAAGAGACGAAGGATTGATAAGATGAGCAAGAGTCAGAGGGCAGATTATAGGGTATGATAACGTCTTGACGAGTCTAATGCTTAGAAAGTAAAAGAATATAGAAATTGACTGAACTATAGAGATTAAGTAGCATAATATCTCGGTTAAAGCAGTCCTCAACGCTCGAGAAGTATAGGAGTATACATCCTGCTTATTTGCGACTAGATAATCCAGCGTAGGAAATAACAAGAAAGGCGAGTTAAGTATATGAATAGTATATACTAGACATTCATTGCTACTTTGCTGCCTAGGGAGGCATCGATACGAGATGGTTTTGAGCCAATTTTATATATTACTCTATCATGCCTCTATTTTACTAATGCCGTAAACTACAACCCTTATTGAAAAAAGACAGCTTAATCTCGAGAGCCCATGCACGAGATCACACTGCACGAAGCCTAACAAGGGACAAGAGACAACATTGATACGCTATTCAAGTCAACCGGTAAAGAACTTCATTCCTCGTTTAGCTGCTAAGTACAACTATTGCACAACGGGACCAGGTATTCTATCATGACGTTAGTCACCCAATCAGCCATCCAACCACATTATCATCTTCTTCATGACCAGGTGCGTCGGAGTTGTACATGAGGCCTGAGGTATGAAGACCCTGGAGTTGAAATAACCACCCGCTCGTTTCCATCGGGCACCTTTAATGCTCAAGTGCTTCAAATAAGAATGCCGAGGCCATCAATGCTTTAACGTGTTTGTGCTCGCCCGGCAACGCTAGAGACGACCAATGAATTCGCTACGGCTAAGGAAGCCGCAGCATGGTTGGAAACGATAAAAAAAAAGGAAGGACGGTGAAACAGGAAGTGGGAATACAGAAGTTGCATTAATTAGTAATGCGAGTAAAATGCGGGCTGATTATTCCGCACTAAAGACCAACAGAAAGCCGCCACTAACATGTAACTCAAAACATCAAGGAACAACAGGATAGAATGATAAATGCCATAAAATGTCGTGTTACACATTACACGACCCAAATGGCCGTAAAAGAATATACAGGGTATCGTCTTCCTTCAGCTCATCATATGCCATGAATTTGACGGCGACTAGCCAGGCCTAACAATGATGAGGGTGATATTACATCTTATTGACCACTGGTGCCTGTCACGGCCCGAATATCGCTGTCACGCTCTTCTGTATCAAGTCGCTTCCTCCAGTCAGCTAGACTTTCACTGAGTCCTAGACCATGACCCTCATCCTCTCTTTTGGAAGTTTCGAAATCGAACGCATTTGAAAGACGGTAGCTTTTGTTCCTAGTCTCCCAATGGGATCGAAGTAGGTCAAGCTCGCTGGCTAGGCTTTCTAGGGCTGCGCTATTTCTGGCATCGCCAAGCTCCCCATAAAGGCTTTCAGCTTCCGAGCTTTCTTGTCGGGCGTGTCCCTTGCCATTCATGACTGGGGTATTGGCATTCGTATCTGAGTTTATCCGACTCCGCCTTCGGTAATTGCCTACTGAAGTTTCGACTTGATCGAGTAGGAGACTGACTTTTTCTTCAGCCACTTGGGCGCGTTTTTCGACCAGAGCAATTTCTTGCTGTAACTGGTCAAGCTCCTTCTCTCGAGTTGTTAATTGCTGTCCGAGGTGATCACTGGATTTCTTGGCTATGTCGCGTTCATTGTTAACAACTTCGAGCTCTTTCCGAACCTCCACAAGCTGCTGTTCGAGTTGTGCAGACGACGCTTTCATCTCTTCTTCTAGCTTCTCCATCTTCTTTTCTAACGTCGATCTCTCCGCTTGCCAATCAGCTGCAGCTAAGTTATCGGGACCATCAAGTCGTGCTTCGAGGTCGAAATTCTCATTCTGCAAACGAGTGTTTTCAGCTACAGACTTTGATAGCTCTTCCTTCATCCGCTTGAGCATCTTCTCGGTGCCTTTCACATAGTGAACAGCAGATTGATAGTCTTCTTCAAGCTGCACTATGCGACGACGATAATCTGCCTCTGATTCTTCTGCCTGAGCCATAAATCGCTGTTTCGTCTCCTCGTGTGCTGCAACTGCTTCGGTAAGTTGTCGTTCAAGTTCCGTAGCACGAGCTACGTCCGGAGAATCTGTACGGGCTCCCATGCCTCGAACACGAGAAGGACCTGTAGGGCTGATACCTCTCTCCTCCAAGATACTCTTCAGCGTATTGTATTGAACGGTCATCGCGTTGGTTTCTAGTTGTTGATTCGCTAGTTGGTTTTTGAGATCTGAGTTCATTGCCTGAAGGGTTTGCGTATCTCTGAGGGCTGACTGTATCTGCCTGCGAATAGTGACACCTTCTCTACTAGATTGTTCTTGATATGCTTCAAGCCCAGCAATACGTTCTTCAGCGCTACGAAGCTTGTCAGCAGCCGTATCCGCTTCTTGTTGGTATTTTTTAACCAGACTGTTGGCTTCGCCAACTTGACTTTGAAGAACCGTGATGCGTTCCGCATCAGCTTGGTTACCCTTGCTTGGATCGCTCGTGAGCTTTTCTAGCCCGGCAAGAACAGCCTGGCGATGGGCCTGGGCCTCAGCCGCGCTACGTTCGGCAAGCTCTTCAGCGTCGTGTAACCGTTGGTTGACCACTGCCAATTCAGCTATACATGCTTCGTGCTCAGCCTTCAGTTTGTTTAAACTAGACTCTGCGGCCTCTCGTTGAGATCGCTCTTCGTCGGACCGTCGCTCAAGATGGTTCCTCATATCAGTTGACATTGCCACAGCTTTGCGTAAAGAATCCAACGCATCCCGTTGCTCTTCCGTGTTCCCGGTGGCGTCATTGTACTTGGCCTCAAACTCCTCCTTCTCAATACGCAAGAGCTTGGCACTAGCAACTGCATCAGTGGCAACAATGGATTGTTCTCGAGCTTCACGCTGAGATATATGCAACTCGGCCCTAAGTCGTTCAATTTCTAAAGACGTTTCTTGTTTATAAGATTCCAGCTCCGTCATTCGTTTTTTTGTTGCACTTAGAGTATCGTCCGCAATTTGGCGTGCACGCTTCTCAGCCGCGAGATCGGATCCAACACGAGATAAATTATTTTGGAATTCCTTCTGCAGATTCAAGGCTGCAGCAAGCTTTCGGTTTATTTCAGCGTTGTGCTCGCTGGCATCGGTACTGCGTTCCCTGTCGAGCTGTGGCGTGCTCGCTGCACTCCCTGTTTGAGCAGCCATCCTAGCCTTAGCATAAACGGCCTCTCGGATTGCCGCATCACGCTGTCTTTCAGCCTCAGCGATCTGTTTTGCTGCGAGAACAGCTTGTTTGTCCACGGAGTTCTGAACATTAGCTAGTTCTTGCCTCATAGCCAGCAGAGCTTCAATCAGAGGCTTGTCATCATCATCAAACGTCTCAGCCCCTCGCCCCTCCAGTGCAGGACTAAGTGTAGCATTCGATGTATAACCAGACTTGCGAGCTAACTCAAGCTCTGAGGCGTACCAAGCGTTTCGATTGCGTGCGGAATCTAATTCCTTTAGTAACGCAACAGTCTGCGAGTTCCTGTTAGAACCTCTACGTGATAAAAGACTGCTTGTTTGGCGAGTTGGCGGCGGTGGAGAAGATGGCCGGTTCGCGGCGCTCCGAAGGGTGGGTTCAGTACTGCTGTCGACCGAACCTTGGCCGCGAGCTTGTCGAGATGGTTTAGGTTTGGATGCCTCAGAGGAGACATTGTCAGTTCTCGAGGCGCTCCTGGGCTGCTGATTTGGCGTCCTACGACCATTGGTGATTGGGCTTTCTTCCTTGATAGCTTCTCGAGGGGCGGGCGATTGTGTGATGTTGCCCGCGGTGGTTGACCCGACCCCGGGAGCGTCCCTTTCTATTCGCTCGATTGACGTGTTTCGCATCCGCCGGTTTGCGCTATTAGTATCAACAGTTGGCCGGGGGGGCTGGACTTGTGGGGGTGGCCCCGAAGGCGTCGAAGTCCCTGCGGCTCGCGGAAGCTTCGAAATGCCATTGCTGACTGGAGGTGGCCCGCTCATATCCACCCCGCTTGCTCCCCTGCTAGTAGGGCTTGTCGGACCACCGGCGAGTCTCTTGGGATCTGGTCCATTTGAACCCTCCCGGGAAGGTGGCCCACGGCCGGAAGTAGATTCACCGCTTGGTCTCCTGGCCTGCTGTAATTTTTGTGTGTTAGACTGTATTTGCGCATCGTTAGGATAGCGGATTTTGGTCGTGTCAAGAACATAGACCAGAGAAAGGTCATTAACTTGATTCGTGGCGGAGCTTGGCTCCCCTCCAACGACAACAATCGACTTTCCCACAGCAGTCATGCTATGACCAGACCGAGGGGAGGGTGTCGGGCCCATATTCTGGAAGGTGTACCAACGACGCGACGAAATCCGAAAGGCGGCTAAGTCCCCAAGATCTGCGCCTTCTTCGGTCCGGCCGCCAAAAATATACATGACGTCCTCAATCAGGGCGGCGGAGTGACCCTCTCGTGCTGACGGTATATAGCCAATACAATCCAACTGGGTCCATTTGTTCGCGGGGGGATCATAGCACCAAACGTCGTTAAACCATTGGAAGCCATTTGTTCCACCAAAACTGTCGTAGTTAGTAAGATTTTGGTAGGTGAATCGATATCGGCTTTACTTACAGGTACATCTTGTCGTTGTAGGTGATCACAGAATGATTGGTTCTCGCAGGAGGCACCTTTCCAGTTGCTGTTACGCCATTTTCGGAATTTTCGATCAGAATTTCCCATCGGTTATTCGGCATTTGTAATTGATTTAGGTCGAACGTAGAGAGATCATTCATGAAGTATCCTTCCACCTGTCCACCAAAAATATAGATTTTTGACCCGACGATGTTCAATGAATGTCCATAGCGGCCGGATGGCCGGGGTCCAGCTGGTAACGCCCTGGACCATTGTCTAGTGGCTACAAAAATCAGTCTGCGGTGCTAGTAATAACGTACGGCGAGGGGGAGGCAATGGGTCAGGAACGTTGTCACCACACAAGAGAGAATTGGCGCATACAAGTATTGAGTAAGTATAGTGTCTCATCCAAGACATCGCTCTCGTCAATCTTGGTGTCTCCACCATAGACAATGAACGCGTTGCCTACTAACAAAGCCGAGTGGCCAACTCTTGGGCCAGGGGCCTCAGCGGTGGTGGCAAGGGGATAGCATGCCAAGTTGCTTCCAGCCTCGATGATCCACAAGTCCCCTTTGACGGTCGAGCTATTTATTAAACCGCCCATGATGTAGATGTCGCCCTCTTTTGAAGATATAGAATTGACCGCAGCGCCATATCGTGGGAAGGGACTGGGTACATTGGACGTGAAGGTTAACCGGCGTTGCGACCATGGATACAAGGACGCGTTTGCGTTCTGCTGAGGTGCGTTACGGAACTAAGGAACAACGTCGGTCAGCTAGGAAACGTGAGAGAACCAGTATGCCAAGGCACATTGAACCTACAGGTAGATCACTTGGCGGCTGCTGAGGTTGTGTCTGTTGCGGCTGTTCCTGCTGAGCAGCCCGTCGAACGGCATATTTTTCAACATCGGGACTTCCACCGCTCTCATCCAGAGAGTGTAAGCTACCTGTAGGGGTAGCTCGTGAGTGCTGTTTGTCGTCTCTGGCTATGCGCCCTGCTGGGCTCTGGATCCCACTTGGAGGAGGTCCATCTCGACTGGATATGTTTCTATCCTGGTTTTTCTTGGATTTGAAAAGAAAAGCCATATCGGAACCGAAGCCGGGTCCCCACGCAGGACCTCAGCGAGTTGTCGAGGTCAATACTACGGTCTATCCCGTGGGGAAAATAATGCGATGTTGACAGCGTCAACTAGACTAGACTAAGATGGTGTCTAGAGGTAGCGCAAGACAATGCTGTACGTGGTAGAGGATGGATGGAATACAAAGGGAAACGGGAAAATCGAGATGGCTGGGTTTCACAGCTGTGAGGCTGGACCCCGATCTGAGGGCCGGATTCCCGTATTCGAGTAAAGTTTCGATGGTCGAGTTCGAGTTTAACCTCTATATTATTCGTTCTAGCGTCAAGAATCGGGTGTCAAAAGCCTCCGTATTGGCTCGAACAGTCGAAACCATAAGACTAGGCAATGCGGGTACGAGAACGCGTGGGCAGAACCAAATAGGAGTGCGGGCTGTCGGGTGTTGCAAAATGGAGGACAAAGTGGTGACTCTCAAATGCTAAGAGCAGTGCACTCGACACCGTTTCGGATCCAAACAACTGAAAGTATGGTATCTGTTCATTAAGCGGTCATGTCAAGTCATGTCCTGGTGAGTCGCTTTGGTCCCGACCTTGCGCGGGAAAACAGGAGAAATGGGAATTGGGATGGGAGGATCGTGAAGGATTAGGAAAGTTAGGAGAGAGGCCGGCGGCGAGGTTGGTCGGGGATTGCGACGATTTCCCAAAATTCAGCAGCGCCAGCCAGGCATTATTGGGGGACTATGAATGGAACAGTGGTTGAGTTGGTACTAAAATGTGCCCTGGTGAGATTGCTAGTGCAGCGTGCAGTGGGTTCCTTACCCGAAACGGTCGTCGCAGTTCGAAAGATACAGCGTGCATTACAGCACAGGTACCTACATCTACGCGTACTAGCCTACCTCTACCTTGGCCTAGCAAGTTACTAGACCAGGTCGGGTGTGGAATTCCCTTTTTCGGGGGCCGGGAGTTAGGGGGGCACTCTATCTAAGTTTCTACAAAAGGGGCTAGCGTGATAAAACTACCTGTACATTACCTAGTAGGCATTCTGCACGCTATGTACTATTATTATGCAGAGATGCAGAGGACCTACTGGATACCTACCTATGTATTACCTGTATTAAGACGAAAGATCCACCATCTCGTGTGAAGCCGGTGGCAGGGGAAGGCTGAGCAAACCATACAGGAAAACGAATGGTTCAAGAAAGAAAGAAAAAAAAAAGAAGGGAGGGATAGTTACCAGGGTATGTCGCAAGTTGTCAAAAAAATGGACATGTAGGTATCGCATTGGCTGCATACTAGATGTAGCATGCATTCATTCTCTTCGTTGAAGTTGTATTGGAACTGGATAGTATAAAAATCACCCAAGTTCACGTGATGATTTGACTGTCCACAGCCATTGCAGAGTTAGAATAAAACCCCTATATATACCTAAATATAAACCACCTTTGATCTAGTATGTCTAGGTATCATATTATGCTCTCCTTTGACTTCCTACGATGTTACGCTATTCGCAGGAGCTTTATAGTTTCTATCCATATCACTGCCAATGCGTATCTTTCCAGAGTTGTGTGCTCGCGAATTACAATACCTACTTAAGAAAGGAGAAACTGCTATGTGTTTTTTTGGTAGAGTAGGTAGAACGTCCTTTAAGAAAGCTTGGCGAGGTTGGCTAGGTAGTACGCATAAAAAGGCAATATATGATGTTGCATTTCGTGGTCATTATGTCGGTAGGTATAAGGGGCCGATAACTAAAAACAGTGATACGTACGCAACGAAGAAAACCCACGGCTTCGATATACTGCGCAGGTAGTAAACTTTGAATTTGGTGCTAATCAATGCTGTCAGCTTCTGCGTTTCTTTTATTGTACAAGTGGTCTTGTTTTCGTCAGTTCCTTGCAGCAATATGGCATGTTACGGAAATAGCATTTTAAGTGACGCGACCTGCACAAGTGGGCTTCCAGCCGGATGTCTAACATTCCATTGACCGTCCCCCAAGCAGCATGGGCAGAACTTTTTCTACGATATGCCCAAATAACTGTTTAAATAGGTATCGATAGGCGGATTGAATCATCACGAGGGACACATGTAGGAATAAGACGATCGTTGATGTCTTTTAAGTGCGCGCAACCTACCTACCTAAGTAGTCTCGAAGGACGTAAATTCTACCGAGTTGTCGCCTCAATTCGACCTTACCCAAAAGGGCAGCCTGAAACACTTAGCACGCGAGCTTGTTCACCCCTTGAGCGCCCCTTGTAATGTAGGTGGATAGGCAACCCGGGCTAATGACGTTGATACTGGTAACCTTGGTTTGGTCTCTACTCTGGAGTCTACATAAGAGAAGAAGATGGAGCATGCCTAAGACATAGGTACCTCCTGGCTGTTTGTCCAATCTTTAGATAGTAGCAAGTAACGACATACTTTTCTCCCGACATCATAGCTTCGGTATCGGAAGTACGTAGGTACTTATACTCAGAACCAACCTAAAGGGGCCCATGCTGTTAGCAGGTAGTGATGTAACAGTACATCTATTCTTGTACTAAAAGGCAAGTCCAATATACATATGTATAAACAAAACGATGTCACTCCTCTGTTGCAATAAAAACAGAATGATTTTGTCAAGTTTTTATAACAGCAGGTGTAAGTAGACAAACGTAGCAGTTTCGACCTACCTATGTAGTAATAAAAATTCCACATGCAATTTAACAGTATCATAGTGTGTCCTAAAAAAGGGATCTCCCCATATTAGGAGGTACTACGTACATTTCACCGGTTGAATAAGGTTATCATTGCACTTATAGGTTTAAGCAACTTGGAAGTCTTGAAGGGGGATTAACTCTATCGAGGCCCTTAATCATCCGATTACGCCGAGTTGATACAATGCTTCTATTGGTGGAGTATGAATATGAGCCCCACTATATTTCCTTTCAACTTCGCCTTGATTAGTGCGAGCAATTCACGTGGAGACCTTTGTTCCATGTAGGACTTTATCACTTGTCAGCCTGCACTTGCTATACGCAGTATGTATATGCGTCCGCAGTACTTACCTGGGTAGGTACCTCGTTGTTTTGTCCTATGAGATTCTAGGTTGCCTTCTTGTACAGTACCTATTCCGCTGCAGCAGTTGGCTGGTCAGCTCCGAGAGACCTGTATGTAAGGGAGCAGCGAGTTGAGTCTTTAGACCTCCAGACCGACTCGACTCGGCGCAGCCCGACTCACCCATCTACCATCTATCTATCTCTATCCATATCCCAAAACACTTTTTCTTCTTTCTCGTTTTGTTTTATTTTGTTTAGCTAGCATAGGCTTCTTTCTGTATAGGCATCCGAACCGGCATTTTTCTTGCACCCCAGACATTCGGTGCTCGTCGCCCCATGCGCCCGTATCTTGCCTAGGGGTAGCTTGCTACCCTTGTACACCCTCCACTACTGCGGACATACATAGATACCTCTAGGTACTCGGTACCTGGTCGAGCTACTGCTAGGTGATTGCCTAGCAAGCCCGCCGTGAGCACCTGTTTGCGTGTTTACGAGTCGACGAGTCTACGAGCCTCCCACCGAGCCTCCCACCGAGTACAGAGTACCTACTCTGCAATTACAGCATCCAGGCGTTGCAAGGCTCCTTCGCCATGACCGCCCTCACAGCGCATCATTATCCTCAAAGCGCATATTCTCCACGGCACCAGCGGGAACACGCGCCGGCTGCCTCGTCGCCCAAGCCTCCATCGGGCCCGTCTGTCGATTACGCCGCCGAAAACACCGCCCACGTCATTACCACGCAGTCTCCGGGTTACTCTACACCGCGATCCGCGCGCGACAATCTCAATCTAGCTGCTCCCAGCGCCGCCATGCCTTCGCGGTCGGACGCCAATGGCCCGCCGGCTGCCGAGCATGGCCGCTCACATTTCTCTCATGCCGAGTCCTCGAGGAGGCGGGGGCCGGAATCTACAAGCGGCCGGCCAGGTAGTGCTGTAGACAGCAGCGATTCCGATCGTCGGGCAACCGAACGTCCTCCCAACCCGAACAGACTCTCTATTATAACGTCTCAAAATGACGACGTGCATGAGGGCATGCATGACCGCTCTCAACGCCCAAAGCCGCCTCTATTGCGATCTAAAAGTGACTACATTGCGCGGCGTGACGAGCCAGAAGCTAACGAGGATGAGATCTACGAATGGGGTGCACGCCATGGATTCGAGGATCACTATCAGTCTGCCGACGTCATATCGCAGCTAGCTAATGTGAGTGATGATGATTCACTATCATTATATACACTGTGGCATAGTCGCCGCTGCGTTCGGCTCAGTGCAACCAACTTGCACTTGGCCACTTTCTGATACGATACGACCTAGTTTATTATTTAGGATATCGCTAACTTGGATAGAATTGGTATATGTACTTCACGGATAAACGCCACGAGACGACTGGGCAGCCAAACACCTCAGATTACGAGATTGAGGACTGGCGCATGAGGGATCGGTTGAAAACTGTGTCGGCAGCTCTCGCGGTCTGTCTCAACATCGGAGTTGAACCACCCGATCAGCTGAAAACCAATCCAGGTGCCAAGCTCGAGGCCTGGCAGGACCCCTTCGTGCCGCCAGCTCCGAAAGCATTAGAAAGCATCGGAAAGTCTCTGCAGGCACAATATGAAAACATCTCGGTTCGCACGCGATACAAGCAGTATCTCGACCCTTCGATCGAGGAGACTAAGAAATTTTGCATGTCCCTGCGGAGAAATGCCAAGGACGAGCGGGTGTTGCTACACTACAATGGTCACGGTGTTCCTAAGCCAACGGCATCTGGTGAGATTTGGGTTTTTAACAAGAACTTCACTCAGTACATCCCGATATCTTTATATGACCTGCAGCAGTGGTTGCAGTCCCCGACTGTCTTCGTCTGGGATTGTTCGGAAGCAGGCAACATTGTGAACAACTATCACCGCTTTGTAGAAAAACACCAAGAAGAGGAAGAAACGACTGCAGCTGCCGACCCGACTTACGAGAAAGTGAGGTTCGACTCGTATCTCCACCTAGCAGCATGTGCCGTCAAGGAGAACTTGCCGACAAACCCCCTACTACCTGCCGATCTATTCACAGCTTGTCTCACAACGCCGATTGAGATGGCATTGTGGTTTTTTGTGCTGCAGAATCCTCTAAAGACAACCCTAACGCCAGAGAGAGCGAAGAAGCTTCCTGGCCGGCTGCAGGAACGAAGGACGCCTCTTGGAGAGCTAAACTGGATTTTCACAGCCATCACCGATACTATCGCATGGACTTCTCTTCCTCGCGAGCTTTTCCGCAAGTTTTTCCGGCAAGACCTGATGGTAGCAGCTCTCTTCAGAAATTTCATCCTCGCTCAGAGAATTATGATGGTCTATGGATGCCATCCTCAATCATATCCCACTCTCCCTGATACTCATCAGCACCCTTTGTGGGAGAGCTGGGATCTTGCCGTCGACCTTGCCTTGGCTCAGTTGCCGATGCTGGAAAAGAGGGAAAGCGAGGGTCTTGAATATGAATACCAAAGCTCGACCTTTTTCGCCGAGCAACTCACTGCATTCGAAGTCTACCTCGGCCGAGGTGACGCTCTGCTGCAGAAGCCTCCAGACCAGCTTCCTGTTGTCTTGCAGGTATTGCTTAGCCAGCAGCATAGAGTTAGAGCTCTTATTCTACTAGGAAGGTTCTTAGATCAGGGCCCCTGGGCGGTCCAGCTTGCATTAAGCATTGGTATCTTTCCCTACGTTCTTAAGCTCTTGCAGTCGGCTGCGGCAGAGCTGAAACCGGTTATGGTCTTCATCTGGACACGAGTCCTTGCTGTTGATATTTCCTGTCAACCAGACCTGATAAAGGACAGTGGCTATAACTACTTTGCTACCATACTCAACCCAACCGAGCCCCTTCCAGTTCTCAACACCGAGGAGCACAAGGCGATGTGCGCATTTGTGCTCGGGATGCTCTGCAAAGGATACAAGCCCGGCCAGGTCGTCTGCAATCAAACTGATGTCATGACCTATTGCCTTACTCACCTTCAGAATAAGAAAAGCACGCTACTTCGACAGTGGGCTTGTCTCTGTATTAGCCAACTGTGGCAAGATCTTCCCGAAGCGAAATGGAGGGGCATTAGAGAGAATGTCCCGATGAAGCTATCAATACTTATCAAAGATAAATTTCCTGAAGTCCGAGCGGCAGTTGTCCATGCCATGACTACTTTCTTAGGTATACCTGATCTAACCGATGAGGTGGCCCGAATTGAAGAATCAATTGCTTGGGTACTACTTGACATGGCCAATGATGGAAGCCCACTCGTACGGAAAGAATTGCTGGTGTTCTTGTCCAATTTTGTACTCCGCTACGAGAACAAGTTTATCGTAGCAGCTTTTGAGCAATTGCTTGAAGAGAAGGAGTATACTAAGTATCCGCCGACAGACGACGGCATGGATCACAAGATGGGTTTGCATTACGCTCGCCCTGAAAACAGGAATACGGATGGTTTTATCAAAGCCAGCGCCCAAGGCCTCTCTTTCAATACGGTGTTTGCAGCGTGTTGGAAGCACATCCTTATTCTAAATGTCGATCCCCATCCTGAAGTTCAACGGGACGCAACAATCATCGCGGATTATGTGCATAACGCACTACTATCTTCTTCTGTCGGCCCCCAAGCTCAAGTTCTAGCAGACGAAATTCACCAGAGGGCTCAAAGAATCCGGGGACACAAGAAGCAATTATCCACCTCGCGAAACAGCGTGATCGGTCTACCAGCCTCGTATATCGCTCAACCCGAGCCTCCAGGACTTTTGAAGCGAACTACCAGTATTCTATTCCAGATACCAACTATGTGGGGGAGTAACGAAAGGCCTGCTAGCTTCACTTCATTGCCGTCTCCTGAACTTAACCGGAATCCAGCCCACAGGCTTCGATACCCGGCTGACTGGAATACCCCACCGGAGCAGAGTGATCAAGCATACATCCCAGCCCATTATCATGTAGCTGATGAACCTGTATCTGGTAACTTCAAGGCCCGCGAGCTACCCGACTTGCCTTCGCTACCTCTAAGCAGCACCTTCTTAGACTGGTCTATTGAATATTTTCGCGAGCCACAAATGAAACCTAACGAAGCTGAAGAACCTGGGAGCACGGAGTATAACGAACGCCTGTGGAAGCGATCCCGCAATGAAGCTATCTTAAGAGAAACACAACCTCAAAAACAGTATGCTGGGAGCCACAGGTGGAACAATCAACTCTGTATCATGGACAACGGTGCTCAACCGACCAAGATGACTTTTCATCAGTTCGAAGATCACCTTGCGGTTGCCGATGACAGTAATAGCGTTTACGTCTGGGATTGGAAAAAGCAAAATAAACTCCACCACTTTTCCAATGGCAACCCGGAGGGCTCGAAGATCAGTGACATGAAGTTCATCAACGAGGATGATACCGCGTTCCTGATGACGGGGTCATCCGATGGTGTGTTAAGAATCTATCGAAACTATGATTCCGCCAAAACCATTGAGCTCGCGTCAGCCTGGAGGGCGCTAACCCACATGGTTCCAAGCAATGTCAATTCCGGTATGGTATTTGACTGGCAACAAGTCACAGGGCGGGTCCTCGTCGCAGGGGACGTTCGTGTGATTCGCGTATGGGCCGCAGCGTCCGAGACGTGCATAATGGATATTCCCGCACGGTCAGGCTCATGCGTCACTTCGCTAACCTCAGATCAAATGACTGGCAACATATTTGTGGCTGGTTTCGGTGACGGCGCCGTTCGGGTCTTTGATACTCGTTTACGACCTCAGGAATCGATGGTAAAGAAATGGAAAGATGAGTCCGACAAGCAGTGGATACGAAATGTACATATGCAGCGTGGTGGCCAGCGAGAGCTTCTTTCCGCCAGCCGCAATGGAACAGTCAAACTCTGGGATATTCGCATGGAAAATCCCCTTCGTGTTATTCAAGCCTCGACCGAATATCTACGAACGGCTAGCACACATGAGCATCTGCCTGTTTTTTCCGTGTAAGTGTTGCACTACTATCAAACATGATAATCGTTACTGACGCCTTATTTAGCGGCACGTCTAATCACACCGTCAAGGTGTTTAATCTTGATGGTCATGAGCTTTCTCGGATGGAACCCTACTCAAGCTTTCTACAACAGAACCGTGGCGGCCCCATCACTGCCACGGCATTCCATCCCCACCGAATGATTCTAGGATGCGCCGCACGTGGCGATCGTCACGTCAACCTTTTCACCTGCGCCAGTGAGAAGCCAGAAATAATACTCAATTCGCTCTGAGACTAGGAGATCATATTGACCCTAACTCAGTCTACCACTACACTACCCATAAGCGAGAAGAATCTTGATCACTCTTCATATCATTAATCGATAGCGTCTTTCCTTTATTTATGACGGTTTGCATAGAGCAGGAAACGAAATACTGCATGGCTCCTCGTACACAGGTCCAACCAGGCGTTGGAAGCGTTGACTCCATCAGGTGATCGGGGTTTGAGGATGGCATCTCGGCGTTTATCGAGGGTGACGATTTTTCGTCTACCGATTCCTGCCGTTGAGCTATGTCTATGTACATGGCAGCGTCCTAAATTGTGAGGACTAAATTACTTAGATCAATAGAGGATCTACACTCGAACAAATGTTTTACTCGGTTCTCTTTCTCTCTATTCATCAACCCAGTATGTCTATTTCAACCACCTCCCCAGAGAAGCAAACAGGAACAGAAAGAGAAGAATGCTTTACTACTGCTCCAGCTTAGATGGATTACTCGGAAGAGGAAGAGGAACAAACGGGGAGAGTAACGATAATGATAATGCACCCATAGTCTTGTCGATGACAATGATGTTGTTGTATTATATTTGTAGTCCCTCGTATATGGGGCGAGTACGGTTGGCTGTAGACCTCGCGTGATGGCTTAGCGCCACTAGTTTCGAAAAGCACGTAATCTATATATGTTTTAATTCATTCTCACCTCGATAATAGACATGATTGTGACGCAAGACTTCAAACCACAACAAAATGTGATACAGCAGAACGCTATAGACGCTAGCCTAGTTCCTCTATCTATCCTGTTTCCCGTGCCTTGTTTCGTCTAATACCTCTTCGCTAGTTATATCCATATCGAAACGATCAAACAACGCTGCTAAGGATCAATGTTGGGGGGTCCCGAGCCGGTGAATGTCTCTACACGCCATTTCAATGTTGACGGATCCAAACATAGAATGGGCTTCCTCAGTGGAGTAACAAAAGGATTCCGGCGTGGAGGCCGTCTCATCGTGACCAGATGCTCGGGTGGCGTATAGGGATGAGGATCCTCCTCCTCCTTCTCCCGTAGAAGCTGCTGGATCCGGCGCAGCGACCCGGTATGCCACGCCTGGTACCTCTCGCCTGCGCCCACGGGCCCCTAGTGCGACGCGAACAGAAGGCGGCGGGGACCGCTGGGCGAGTTGTGGAGGTCCCACACCGTGCCCGTCGTTGGCAGACGCCCGGACCTGGTGGCCGGCATTGGCAGACGCCGGGGCCTGGTGGCTGGCGACGGTTTGGGATCTGGTGACGGTTTTGGGGGGATTAGGAACAGTTTGGGGTCCAATGGGTCGAAGTCTAGCAATTGTGGAGGGGGAACCGGCGCCTTGCCGAAGGGGGCACTGCCGAAGGGGATGTTCACCGTCATCCGCGGGAGTAGCTGGTAGGACCGGGGCGGCTTGCAGGGCTGGGCCGTTGAGTCTGGCGCCGTGGGGGGGGGGGGTTCGTGCAGACTGCTTCTGTGGCGTAGGGGAGACCGGGGAGGGGGGGGTTGTGCCTCTAGTGATTCTGGGGTTGCCATAGGGGGGCCGGTGGATAATGTAGATGAAGTCGCTGGCGATAGGGGCGGCTCGTCCTTGGATCCTGATATCTCGGGTGACGTTGGTATCTCGGGAGCACGCGGCAGGAAGCTAGCTCGGTGTGGATCGCTTACACGACGCCTCAGACCCCCTAATATGACAGGTGACGGTAACTGTGGTTCTCCCGGTTGTGTCACCAATGCCACCGCTCGCGGCCGCAGTGGCATCGCCATGCTCCCCCCGCTCCGCGTCCATTTGTTGCCTTTAACGTGGCTCGGCCGGTGATAAACATGATAAACATGCTTGCGCGACAGGAGCCGCGGCCGCGGCGCAGGCACGCCCATCCGATCCTCCAGCTCCCAGCTGACGTCCGGCCGGCGCGTGCCGTCGCCACGCTCGTACCTCGGCCCCCAGAAGTCCTCTGGGTACAGCGGTGCCCTGAACCTGCAGACGGCGTCGCGCCCCAAGGCGGGCCGGGTGACCCCGGGCGGCCCGATCAAGACCAACACCCACACGTTCGAGTCCCAGGAGAAGTCGGGGTCCTGTAGGCGCTCGAGGCTCTCGGCGTCGCTGGCGCTGTCGCTGGGCCTCCTGAAAGTCTGGAGCTCTATGGGTAGGGCGGCGTGGCTGTCGGCTGACGAGGCTGACACTTGGTTGCCCATCTTGAAAGCACGTGGGCGCTCGGGCTGCTCGTGACTAGTGTCGTGGCGAGTCAGTCTCTATCCTATCTGCTGAGAGCTTAAGAATCTATCTAGATAAAGCACGTACCCAATTATTTGACAATATTAGAGTGTATTCAGTAGGCGGATAACGATGGTGTCTACGTGAGTTGGTTGGTTAATGATGATACAACCCTGAACGTTCACCAAGTGCTTTCCAAAAGATGGTGTGAGATTGATGCAGGGTCTGTATGAGGATATCTCCTATTCGTGAAAAGTAGGTTGTATCAAATTTAATAAGGAGGCAGTCTTCTGAAAAAAAAATAGGCTTGATAGTCGCCCTTGACGATTTTCGTACCTTATGAGATCCATTTTGCCTTCCTCTCAATAAATCTTCAGTGTGGTAACAGTGGTAGTAGGTGTATTCAGAAGAGGGAAAGTGAGAGCCACCATTGTTCGCCAAGTTGAAAGTTGCGATCTAGGTGTCGAAGACCTGCCCTCTTCTACCCAAAACGGTGATTGAGATGTGTACGGAACTGCCCCTTACTCGGCATTCTTGCTCTATCCGCGCCAGGGTGGGTGCTTCACTGCACTTTCCCTTTCCCTGACTCCATAGATAGTTGGCTAAGTCCAGTCCCCTGTCTCTTGCGCCCCTTCTCAAGATCATCTACATTGACAGTGTCCCGGAAAGGTCTCCTCCTAAGGTTGATAGACTGTAATATTTTAGCACCACGGTCTGTCGCGCGATTGACGAGCCTTTTCCTAAGGGGTCGAGAGCCTTCTTTCCAATCCTCCCATTTATAGCCGTACAGGTAAGCGATGCCAATGACAAATGCCGTCGTTGGCACGGAGACGATCCAGAAGAGTCTTTGGTCCTGATCGGTGTTTCTAATATCAACTGTGTTCATTCCGAAAAAGCTTGTCACAAACGACCTATACTCTGGTTAGCTTTTCTCATGCCGCGTTTACGGGGACATTTACAGTGGGAGAAAGAAGATGGTCACAAAGGTGAACACCCTAATTGCTTTTCCGTGGCTTTCCTCCTCTATCTCAATACTCTGTTGCAACTGGTCTCTCAACTTTTCTGTGCGCTTCTGAAGGCTGTGTAGTTCGCTACTCCGAAATTGTAGACGTCGCATAGTCTTTAGTAAATAGTGCTTCTCAGTCCCAAAGAAGGATAAGCGAGACTTCGTAGTGATTCTGTAAGAGGCCGGATCCAGAACTCTCAAAAAGTCGTCGCAGAACTTCCGTTGCCAGTGATTGAGGCGAAGCAGAATATCTAGTTCCTCTTCTAAGGCGTATATGTCTGGAAGAAGCCGCTTCTGGGGCTTTTGGTTCACCTGCAGCTGGAGCTTATTGGCGTACATCCTATACACTTCGCCGACATCCACATCTTTCTTGCCGATATTATGTGCATCAGTGTCATTATCGGGGGGGTCCGAGTTATCTGGCATATCTCTGAGCTTCCGAAAAAACAGCCTATTGCTTATCACAGCAATTATGAATTCAGGTCCAATGGAAGCAAGCGTGGCAACCCCTGGCCCCCTCTCGGTCCTGCTAGCCAGGATCATGTCGATTTTGGCTTGTTCAAGATCCTTCTGGGCGCTCGAAACAGTTTGATGAAGAGATCTTTTTAGGTGCTCTCTGAATTTCCTACCATTCAGGGCTTTTCGGCAGTCTTTCCGCATATCCTTTTCCGCCTTCACCATGAAATCACACGCAAACACGAGGATAATAGTGATATGCTCAAAAACTCTCACCAGACTCTCAAACACCGGATATCCCTTCACGTCCTCGGCATCTCTTACTTTAAGACTACCAAGTTGTAAATCTTTAGCGGTTTTATTTAATTTCTGGAACGCCTCAACGCACTCCTCTATGAGCGTTAAGAATGTGTGAATACGAGCCTCAAGTTGAAGTTGGTGAGGCGTTCTGAGCCATATTCTCTGGTTTTCGTTGGTAGATTCGGAAGGGGCATTGGAATCGGGGTCAAAATGTACGCTTTTCAGGTGCGCAATGCCGTCCTCCAGTCTTATAAACACGCTCGAGCATCTAGTGCATCCTTCCATAGATACCTTTGGCCGGGTTAAGCCAAGCCAGGAGGTTAGGTCGCTATCGCCAGTGTAATCTTGGACAAGATAAGAATCACCGAGGTCGCCCGTTCCGGCTTTGAAAATACTTTCCAGAGTCTAGATCTTAATTAGCTTAAAACAGCAAAGGGCGATTAGCTATCAAACCTCGCATATCCTATAAACTGCACCCCAAATCTTGAGAGTTGCTTCGTGAGCGAAGTCGAGTGGAATAAACTTCTTGATAAGCTTTTTCGAGGCCTGGAATAATTGATTCTTTCGCTCTTGAGCAATTTTCCTCCTGAAAGATAGAATTTTATCGAGCTGTTGGTTGTCTATCGCGGCATGTAGTGGACTCTCTAGGTCTTGCAGAGTTTCCAAACTACTAGTGTGAGACCTCGCATATCTTTTAAAGTGTTCGCTACTTTTTAATAGTCGGTCATGGACTCGGTCCAGGACTCGCCCAACGATGATATCGCTTTTTACGTCGTCTTTTCCAGTCTTGCTACTATCCCACTGGAGAAATGGGATCTTCAAGCGCTGCCCTTGATAATGGTAGGCTGATTGTTTGGGCGCTTGATGGCTTTCACCAATGTCCTACATTAAGCGTGAGTAATAGGCGTCTATATCGACTATGAACGACTTACGGGCGACTCGGTTATAACTTCATTTTCGATCACTTGAGATTTTGATTCGCCTGCTATTGCCGCAAGGCTTGGCGCAGCTGTTGGGGTGGCATCATTTTGATTACTTCTCTCCCGTTCGGTGTCGCTGCAGTCATCGAAGGAGTGGCGTTCCACGCCCCATTTATCAACTAGATAGTCCCATACAACAGGCTTAGGGTCGGTTTCCGGAGCTTTTTTCTCGAGTGAAAATACTTCGGGTTCATTGCTCACTGAGAAAATATCATTGAGGACGATCCCGCGAGATTCCAAATCCCGTATACGACGACGATCGTTATCTTGCCGTGATTCTAAGCTACCCACCAATGTTGGCGCATATGACTCATCAAACCGTTCGGAATACTGTACAGCATTATCACTCCTGGGCAGATCGTTTGCAGTCTTTTCGGTGTCGTTCATGGAACCCTTATACGACGTCAATGTATAAGTAGGGGCTGAGTGGTTTCTTTGAGTAGATAACGATTGGGGGTCGGGATGATCTCTTTGCCCTGAGTTGAATGCCCGGGTAGCTAGTTCTCGTCGTTCAAGGCTTGTTTGGGGACTGTCTTCATTCAAGGTCTGTTATTACTCAAAATTCAAAAGATGGAATAGGTAAGATGTAATTTGATCAGCCTTAAAGTAGCTAGAGACATACCATCATTATCGGAGGCTGACGAATCAGCTGTGTGTTTCTTAGCGAACTGAAATTCTCTCTCTCTCACAATTAAAGCAAGAGAATTCTTGTCTTTTTTAGACCGAAATTTTAGAGTAATCTTCAACGAAGGAAGGCGGTCACGATCCACGATATCCAACCAGTTCTTGGGAATCAAGTGTTCATTGTTGTCAAGCACAAGGTCGTAGTCGTGTATTGTGTTGCCACCTGCATTGGATCTCAACGATTCAATCCTCTCTATTGCTGACTACAAGTCATCAGCCAAGCCCCATAATAGATTTAAGGAGGCTTACGAAAAAAGAGTCTGTCGTCTTAAGGGCAACTGAAAATTGATGATTGTCGAGATCAGTCACGTTGGCTATCAGACTTCTGCTTGATTCATCCCGTGTCTGTATTGAGTCTTTGCAAATATCGTCGAATGACAGTTGACTGTACGATATAAGGATGTCTATGATATCAACAGTCAATAGAGAGTGTTGAAGGATAGACTTGCTAGTATTTACCTGATCCGCAAAGAATGTACCAAATCTGAGGAATATAGAGGATACTGTCCTGTTCAGGGGGGGCGCGCTGTAGGATAGCCTGGCGACTATCGCGGTCATCCAATAAATCGTAATCATATAGAGATTCCATAAGTGTCCTTGCAGGATGGACGTGCATATCGAATTCTTCGCGAGGACTTTTAGGCTGATCTTGCCTACCAAGTTGCAAATATGGCACGGAGCAAAAAAAGACGGACTTTCCGACTTTATTAGGTTCGTGATCATACCTCGCATCACACCGAAGAACAGTTCCTGGTTCGATATAGTAGCCGTGACGGCTTCCACTAGAATATTTCTTCTCAAATTTAGCGCACTCGTCTTTAAGAAAACCGTCCGTCAGAGTTTTTAGGTCTTCGTCAAGACCTTGACAATTATGGATGAGGTCCTATTAGAGCATGATAAGTATCTATGCAATATCAATGCTAGTAGGTCGGCACTTACGCGTAAGTCGTTAAGACAAAGTGTGCTTTGTTGAAGATGACTAACAACAGGTTAGCATGATCTAGAAGTAAAGATGAAGGTAACCAATTGAAACATACAGCCACCGTAATACTCCCATTCCACCTAGTGCACTCGTATCGGCTAGCTGTGGGCGTAAAATCGTGATTTTATCCTGGCCGGATCGATCCGCATAATATTCTAGAGATCGTATTCTTGTGAGACAACTATTTCCACCTGGCCCATTAGGTGAGCTGTCCGTCTCCCAGTATCCCGCCATTTCACCTCTGCATGGAATGTTTAATTTCACCGACTTTTTGAGAGGTATCTGGAACGATATATCATGCTCAGAAGGATCAGAAGAGACTGGGGGCTTGTACAACGGTGTTATATTGACAGCAGAAGCACTGTTGAATACATTTTCAGGTTCTTGCTGGGAAGTTAACTTGCCAGCTCTCGGGTCTAATGGGTATAGTCTTGTGGGTGACCCTTGAAAGTTAGTCAAAAGGGGAGGTGGGGGCTGAAAGTAGTCAGGGTTAGGCGGGATGGAATAGGGGTTGCCTTGCTGATATTGGACGTAGTTTGGATATCCTGGTGGAATGTCGGGACCCGGGTCTTGGCCGTACGGGCTAGAGGGCGCAAAATGTGGTTCATGGTTTGGGGCGGGAACACTTGGGGCGTAAGGTGGTACGCCCAAGCCTGACTGTGGACCATAAGGGTAATATGTTCGTGGCGATAGTCCATCAGCCGAAGAAGGAGCAGTTGGGGCAAATGAACGGTAGTCGGGGTCGTTTGGCAAAGGCAGGTCTGGAGTATCTGTTCGTCTTGGACGCAGTATCCGTCGAGGATATACTTTCCAAGGCCTTTGTCCTATTTTGATACGATTTGTGTCTTTCGATAAGCTTGATTGATGTGAGCTAGATGGTGGCGTTCGGAGCGAAGGGGATATAGATCTCGATTGTTTCTCCCCCATGTCATGCTCGTCGTCATATACCTCAGAACCCGAGCCGTCTAGAGAATATGTAGATGGTGGATAATCGGATGATAGGGAGTTCGCAACTCGAGATGGTGATCTGGATAATCCCTGGTCATAGGAAGCACTGGATTGTTCTGCCTCTAGGAAGAATTCCCCCGGCGCTGTGCGATGATCTTGATTTTTAACCCCACCAGTATTCACAGCAAAGGAATTGAGTGAATCCGTACGAGGTTCTGTATCGTCACTATCGGCATCTTCAACGTAAGCAAAATAACGCTGCCGAGGGGGGCTGGTTTGGGTTGAACTAGTTCCAGTCGTGTTTGTGTGATGCGTATGTTCCCTTTGTTCGGGGCCATGAACCGCGATAGGCACAATGCCTCCACCCAGCCCGTTTATGTTGGGAGGGACACTAGAGGTCAGAGCCCGGGAGGCTCTGAAGGAGGGGCTTCCATTGAGTTTAATAGGCCTAAATGGTGTGTTGTGGTCAGGCGAAGAGGGTCGAGATCCTGATATTACACTTGAGATCTCAAGTACCCCTTCGCTCGTGGAAGGAGGATCGCTTCCTATCGAATTGTTAAATAGTCCTCCTAGCTGGGCAATAGGAGTAGTTCCGCGGTTAGGCCATGGAAGGGCACTGTTCTGGCTGTTGGTGTGATCGGATGCGGAGCGCAATAGGATAAACTGCCGTGAAGGGATAACAACATCATCGCTAGTGTCAGACTTGTGTGTGATTTCGTTTATGTTCTGAGCTGTATAGCTCGCCGACGGCCTTAGCAAAACGCCACCGTCGCTAGATTCGGATGAATCGCTTGAAGGGTAACACGAGTCCTCTGATAAATTGCCATCGGGGGCTTTCTGACGTCGGCTTCGAGCAGTTGTAGTATACCTACACTGGCTATGTAGTTTTTCCATACCGTTATTTCTGCCAAGCCGTTGGACATAGGAGCTTCTCTGTTACCCATTCTCCTTCGCATCACATTAGTTAGTTAGAAACGAGGCATCCGCGCCTCGGTAGTTAGCATGTAAGGCTCCGAGTTCGATCACCTAGCCAAACTAGTCATGGCGCTATAAAGTCAACTCCTAACTAAGAAATTAACCAGGCGTTTAATTTTCCGTCTCTCGATGGCGATATCACCTGTAGAACGATTATACAAAGTATATGAGGAAAATATTCAGGTCAACTTCAGTCAAGATTGGGGCAATATTGAGTCTTGGGGGCACAAAGTCGCGGGGTAGGGCAATACAATGCAGCAGTGGTGTACGTCTGATTGCATCGGAGCTGCAGAGACTAACAAATTGCTTACTCGAGCAAATAGTACGCCATTGCTAGATAGTTATCACACTACTTTACCATGTTCTTCACCAACCTGCAAGGTAAGGGCTAATTAGCCCAGCGCCCATCGTGGCATCGGTTGCGCCGGCATGATATCCTCTCCTCACTGAAATTCAGCCCAGTGGCGTCTGTGAGATGTCCAAATACGACTATCTTCTTAGCGGTCTGAAGCAATCGCCGGGCAAGGCAGAATTTACTGCATGATCTAGTAGCAGCAGGCTAGAGTGGGGTACGCAATAGACTGTCGGTTTCTGCATTGAACATGCATGCATGCTGTCCCGTGGGAGCTTCCGAAATTCAATATTAGTTTGTCGGTAGGCACTGGCCTTATTATAGGTCAGTCGAAAGAACTCATTGGGGAGCGGGCCCTCCCTCGATGGCTAAGCAGGACCGGGTTTTTCAAGTCGAATAATAAGTCTCGAATAATAACTCATCGGATTGAGTATACGACGACGTGTCATGGCTACAAAACCTTTCGGCGCCTCCAAGATGTGTTACTTTTTAACTATCTCGCACTCTCAACCTCAAGTCGTTAATGTGAGCTTGTCTTTCGAATAATTAGAGAACATGGGGTAGGATCGATCTTCTATTAGACGAGAAGCTAGGGTAGTTCTCTTCGAGTCGGTTCCATAGCCTCAGTAATCCTAGGGTACTTCAGCTTTGACCCTGCTAAGCCACGTGCTCTAGTAATATAATACCTAGTCTTGCAGCCACCCATGGTTGACACGGCGGCTCTAGCGTATAATCCAGACATTAGTTTTCCAGCTAAGTCATCATGTTGATGTTATAACTGAAACCATCTTGTTGATTGTAGTGTTGCGTCTCTTAAGGAAAACGAGAGATTTACGCCGACAACGTAAATAAGATACTAAAGCGGTTGATCGGCATATAATAAGCACATCTATACCAGGCGCCCGTGGGACCTGGCGTACAGTCATATCAGTAGTAGAGGTTGACGATAAAATCGTGAACGATAATGGACATTATGCTTTAGAATTGATCAATTCCACCTTTTATACCATGTCCTGCTCATGGAAGCGTTACTCCAGACTCAGCAGAGTCTGTTCGATTTAGGCGTACTGCCAAACATTACCCGCACCGGGAGGGTATGTCCTGACCGCCGTAGCCAAGCAACCCTCAGGAGCCGCAGATGAGGCGAATATTTGATAGGTGATCTCTCTTGGCTCACCCTCAGTAACAGGACAGAGATACCAGTTTTGGCCGGCGCTGTACAGGTATGTCGGAGCACCAAACGCCACACTCTGCTCACGCGAAAACCCGGTGACGACAGATCCCGTCGGCATAGAGGCAGAATGCGCCTGAGTATACGACAGCGAACCATCCGGAGCAACATATACTATAGGCGGGGTTAGTAAGTTAAGCCTAGAGTCTCAATAGGGGCGAAGCAGATCGAGCACTTGCCTTGTTGACCGCCGGGAACGGTAACATCTAATGACATCGTGGTGGTACCGTTACTTGTAACAAGGGTAGTCCCTGACCCCGAGTATGCCGAACAGTCTAGGCCCGTGACGCCTTCTGGACAGTAGGTGCTGGTGGCCCTGTTGATGTAGAATTTGCCGCCACTGGCATTGATTGCAGTACCGGCGAAAAAGACATCATCGGTGCCTCCCAAGGGCATCCTCCAGGCGCCGGCAGAAAATGGGCCGGCGGGTGCATCCTGTGCCGCTCTCGGGATAGACGCAGCAAGCACCACAATAGGGCACGTGATGAGGGTTAGGACGCTCTTCATTGTTGGTGAATCTGGGTCGTAGAAGCGTGGGCTTTAAATCGCTTGCAGGATTGGACAAGATGTATGGGGAAGCGAATGAATCATGAAAGCAAACAGGGGATCATGAGGGTAGATATATGGTATTTTTTCTCCCTTCCTAAGGATGCGGCCAAATATTGGTTGCCCAACTATGAAAATGACATCGTAACATTGTTGCATCGTAGCTGAAAGAGCTACATGAGAGCGGCATCTCGTATTCAATTGATACGATGTGACATCGGGTGGTCTAACTGAACCGGCTAAAGAGCACTCAGTCAGTCTGTGCTGAGATGCAGCGACGATGGCGCCAGCGTACGCACATACAATAGACACATATGCGTAGGTATGTCTAGACTCTAGAGGGGATGTATGGAGAGTGGTTACGTTACCGTTGGAATTCTGGCTGGATCGAGGGCTGGTGGAGGTTGGATCGACCGCTATCGCTAACTCCAAAAAGGTGGGTTGAAACGCTTTGGCCAATAGGAAAACCCGCCAAGTTGTGGTTACGAAAAGATCATCAACGAATGCTCACGACAGTTGCTACGATTGTGGCGGAAGTTTCACACATGACTTGGGATGTCTCGGTGAGTTTATAACCCATTCTCGAGAGAAAAGGGGGCAAATAAAGGAATAGTATCCCTATTATAAATCTATATCGAGGCTTCAGGACACATCGAGTTGAACTCTATCGGGATACCTACCTATATGTAGGTAGTGTCGAAGGGCCCACATTTCGCCCTATCAACAACGGGATGTAGGTATGTAGGTACCTGAGTCTAAGCTCATTGAAGCCGCTATCCTTCTCATATGACATGTGAGGTATGATGAGGTGAGGCCTCTTATCAAGATATATATATTTCTATTGAAACGGTTCACAGGCTTATTCAAAGTCAGATGATTATTTTATCTATTCGTTTTTCTATCCTGGCTGTGTGCTCCTTAAACACACTACTCGCCTATACTTTTGATTCATCAACTCATCCACTAAGTCAATACTCTGTATACAGTTCTTGAGTATTCACACAGCACCAACCAGGTACTTAAATCCATTAGTGCCCGCCACGAGTAGGATTCCTCCCCGTAAAGGTGGATAAACACTTTAGTGGTAGGGCATGAACGAGAACTACCAGAGAGGTCGTCGAACGCATAAGACGACAAGGGGTCACAATTAGACCTTGATTGGCTTCAGCAAGTGAACACATTTGGTCATTGTCTGAGCTATTCGCAAACAATTGCTCAACGTTGCGTTACCATGATCCTCATCTGCCTACTTACAATAGCTAGCAGAGTGATACGGAAGATTGCCTCTCAAACTTCAGCGATGACGACGACGCCAGCGACGACACAATTGGCAGACTGCGCGCCAAAAGCATGGCTCGCGCGCGACCGCGACGTGTATCGCCAAGCTAAGTTTTCGTAAACCTAAGCAATCTTGTTCGTGCGATGCGCATTGATATAACAATGTTTTTCATGCCCGATGAGTCAACCTACCTACCTGCCCTATCTATTTATCTATTCCCGAGCTTGATCTCGCTTAATTGCTAGCACAAAGCCACCCGAGCGATCTACCTACCTATGTTTAGGTGCGCCGAGGTCAGAGACAAGGAAAAGCCCCCGAATCCGTACCGGGGTTGGTCGTGGCGGCGTCCGAACGAAGAAGGCCTACAGTTGGAGATGATAATACACAATATCTGCATGTGTCACGGTCGCGTTTGCTCACGAGGAATCTCAACGCGTTTCACCTCGATAGGCAGTCATACCAACGCCCATAGCTCAATGTTTCGCTTCTCGTCCGTTGGCTGCGCTACCGCTTCCTGGACAATTTACTGCCTGACCTCCTTGCTTACACGCGCGAGCACGGCGGTTTCGAAGTTGGCAATCGCCAATAAGTGTGATACAGCAAACAGCTCCCTTGGTACTCGGACGAAGAGATGACTGTCGATTCTTTTGTAATGCAATATCGTGTCATCCGTATTCTCCGGACCAGGTACCGAAATAGTGTAGTGTAGTGTACACATTGTAGAGTAGTATAGCGTATTAAGGCGTGTTATTTGTTGTTGTTGTCCTGTTATTCCGAATAGGTACCTAACCTTCGCGGCCTGTCCTGGTTTCGGGCGGGTCACCTCATTTCCCAAGCCCGCCACGCTGAATGACGATACGCCCGCTTCTCGAGATTCTGCTGCTGTCAGCCATGAATCGATCAATCAAACCCGTCGTCGCATTGTGCAAGGAATTTCCTCCTATGTAGTTTAATGCTAGGTACCTATCTATTTCTAGGCATGCAAATTTTCAATTGCAGATTCCTCCTCCAGGACTCGGCCAGTCGCTGCGCTTTGCGATCTGTGTAAGTACCCTCGGAGGATCGTCTGAGTCTGACAGTTACTGTAGAGACCTAAATATGGCGATGACAATCATTATTACAGGGGCCGTAAAGGGGGAACAACCAGCGCTCGGGGTACAACGAGGTGAGACTAATAACATTAAGTCAGCCGATCCTGCTGCCTTATTGGTCATAATCCCTGTTTTGGTGAGCCGAACTTACCTAGTCGGGCGCGTCAGGTACCAAACGCCAGCCCAATCCAGCAGGTTCGCCTTGAGCTTCGAAGCTTGTAACCCGATGCCTTTTGACTTAAAACCAGCCAAGTGGCTGTTTGAGCCTTTTGGGCCATCGCGATGCTTGTTCATTGGTGAATCCGGCCTACCATTCTTCCTCTCGCCATGCCGCACTCGTCATCAGGTACGGCCCGGCTGTCCGTCGCCGATCTAGAGCAAGCCGCCCTGTCCGTGATTCACCTGATGCAAGGTGTGCCTGGGCTTGCCAACATCCGTCTCGCCCTCATCGGCGACCTGGCCGTGAGGAAATACCTAGAATGGCCGGTGCCCTGCGAAGTAAGTTAAAGAAGAACAACTTTGACGAGGCATGTAATGCTAATGATATCCGCTAGAGCATAGAATTCATCATCACCAAGTCGGCATCGCCAAGCTTAGTGAAGAAGACGCTGCTCGCTCATGGAAAGGGGGCCATCGTCGAGAAATCCCAAGCTATCTTCTACCGGCACCCAGCTGGCTGGGCAGTCGAAATTAAGATCACGCCGGAGTGGCTCTGCCCTTATTTACCAAGCTCGGCTCAGCTGGTCCCGGACATCAGGGACCCGCCATACATCTCTCTCGAAGATCTCGTCGTCTTCAAGGCCGACGCTTGCGGCCTTCACGAGTCGGATGCAGGGCGGCAGAGGCAAGCGCGTGACGCCCGCGCGCTCTTGGAGCTCGCCTCAGAGCACTTTCCTATAAAACTAGAGGACGACAAGATGCAGAAGATCGAAGAGGCTCTCGACACGCTCGTGGAGTATTCGCCGGTGGAGAACGACAGGAGATGGTGGGAGAGGAGACTGGGCAAGCAATGCGATAAGCGGCGGTCCACTCAAGACCTCCTCTCGGAACTCACCGAAGGGCTGCGCCTCGACGAACAAGAGAACCGTCGGACGAGGAGACGGTCGAGCGTCTTCTCCCTCAATACCAACAACAGAGGCTCCGACACCTCCATTAGTTCTACCCCGTCCATATCGTCGCAGAACACCACGCCTCTGTCCTCGCCACCGCCCAAGATGCGACCGAGGAAGATGAGTGTGAGCGGGACGTACCCGCGACCGCGCCGACACACGCAGGCGAACATGGATCCCTATCCAGAGGATCAGCCTTTATCCCCATTAGAACACGACTACCGCGACGTGCATCGGCTGCACGCCGAGTTAATGGATACCCGTGGGCGAAGCTCACCGGGCATCTCTTTGATGACATTTCCGGGGAGGGGAAGATGAGTGGGTAGACAAGCATCTTTAGGGCGGTCTGGAAGGTTTAGATTAAAAGTTAGTTTGCGTTTCATATACCCCCTTAGATTATTGTTTAGGATATAGATAGAGCGCTGCGGGATCGGTTATCCCACTGCATCGCATATGTACAACATTGGATGAGACGATTATAGTTTGGGGCAACAACTGTCAGGCAGGTCTCAAGGGAAGAGATCTATAGAGCATGACAATACTTTGTAAAGCTTTAATATTATGTGTGTATTATTTATATTGATGAATACTAAATGATCGAGCATATTGATTACATGTGGATTGTATTTCATAATTTGATAAGTCAAATGACTCTTTTGTGTGATTCATATATTATCAAGAATGTCTGAACAGGGAGATATCAACACGATGCAAGTATATCAGTTGCTAACCTCGCGTGCCCACACACAATTATGTCCCATGTACTTTCTATGTATATATAAATTGTCTTTTATGCCTTTCGAGTTGCATCTTCGCAGTGCACTTATGCTCGCGACCTTCGATATCACTACAGCTTCGTTCTAACATCAACAAACTAGGCTCGAGATAACCCGGCCCAAAACCTGGGAGTCCTTTTAGCATGTTGCCAGGCAATACCTGACGCTACCTCATGTTTAAACCAATACTGTCTTTTGTTTGCTTCTAGGCATCCTCCTCGATGCCGACAGTTCTATATCCAATCACTTGAGTTGTACTATATCCTAGAGCCCTGAAGCCAGTGCTAAGCTTATTTAGGGGACACAGACTCGCAAAGAAGCCGGTGGCTACGGATAAGGTCTATTTGCTACCCATCATCGCTCGATAAATACCTCTCGAAAACAATACCATCTCTACATCTACCTCAGGTATTTCGACGAATGGGGTCTAACAACGTTGTCCCATGAGACCCCTGCTTTTCATATTATTATTAGTTTCAATACATCGGCCCCCAAGTTGCGGAGTTGTTTTTGGCCACTTCCCCTGACCTGCTAATCGACCGCAAAGGATAGTAGGCCGTTAATTAAATGTTTTTATATACCGATAGCACATGCTACATATGCGAAAGACTACCCGGCCAATCGCTCTCCTTCATGGCAGGAGAATTTGTGCAAGGCCATAACACAGACTGCTTTGGGCTTTACTCAATAACCATCGAACACCTCATCCAAGCTGACCCAACTAACTAGTTACATCGACAGCCGAAGATCGCGGAGTAACCTAGTGCCTTAGGTAACTGGTGCAGGGGTTACGGGATATAATATATATATTGCTCGGGTTGAATATCGCGCCGAATTAATCGGAGTATCTAATCTGTTACATTACTAGCCAGCTGTGAGTTAGAAGTCCTGCCTAAATTAATTAGTTACATGCCTTCTTAAGAATGCCAATATTCACAATGTGCACTTGCTGTCAGGGGGGGGGGTTGTCCCGTGTGAATAGAGGGCTTATAAACAGCTAAAGAGGAGGGTATAGAAAGGGCCTATTTCAAGGCTCAATAGAAAGATCAATTGAATGCTAGCCTTCTAGTTCCCTCGGGGGACTAGAGGTCCTATACAGATAGCCAAAAACACAGGTATAACCACTCCTATAGGGTCTGGTCACTCTATCACCTGACATTTGCAGACTGCAACTGTTATCTAAACTAGCAAATCTATACCTTGAATCGCTAGGTTATAGGCTGAGTTAAATAGTCGAGCTACTGCATATTTTCTCTTTCTAGCTACATGTCAATTAGGAATGCTCGTATAACGAGGATACCTTTTTTGAATAGAAGTGACCGAGGTGTCTGCGAAGCAACTAAGTACAATCTTATGCTCTAGTAATAACTTAAGGTTGTGTCTCTATATCTAGCGATTCTCTTGATAGGGTTTACGATAGTAGTTGTCTGGGATTTATGGCATTGCATAGTTTCGTGTAACCCTTTCTATGGAAATACTGTCCGTTTACGATTTATGTTATTCTGATATCTCGTATCCTTTCTCGAAACAGAAATGGAACATTTTCCCTCACCGTAACTTATAAGATAAATACCTATCCCCACGTTCTGACTGGCACAATAGCTAGGACCTCCTCTAAGGTACTAGAAACTTGTATTTCTAAGCATGTTGGGTCAACACATCCTAACTACCGAGGTAGGTATTTCCCACATGGCAACCGTCTCCCGTTGAATGGGAAGTTGCACCCGGGCCCCCGAACACCCATTACCTCATAGACTCAAACAAGCTAAAAGCCTGCCAAACAGCCATCTAGTCACTACCACGCGCGGTATCGTTAGTCCTATACAACACCTGATGCCCATTTAGAGCAGTGGTTAGCTCGCTCGTCTCCGGTATGTTACCCCGGGATAACGAGAAGTCAGGGGTTCGAATCCCCTAATGGGTAGTTGCATCTTTCTCTTTTTATTTTCTCATCAGTAAATATATATAATATTCATAACTCTAGCAGCTGACCATGCTTCTACGTCGGAGTTTCCTGTAAATTATGTAAGGCGCTGTTATGCTTGATTAGATTCCTTATTGCGGACTCATATGCTGTTCAATCACCTTTATTTGTGCGGCTCCAAAAAACCCCCACGATGTGCTAAACGCATGTAGCGATGTCACCATCGCCACTAACCCCCAGTGAGCTTTCGGCATAGCAGACTGCCTATTGCATTGTCGTTGGGATGAATACTGCGTAGTATTTGCAATAGGTAGTTATTACCCAAAGCGTGAGTAGCGTTCATCAATTGAGCGCTAATTATTGTAGTCTGGCGGGACGATCCGTCCTCCTACACCCAGACGGGAGCGATCGACAATACCAACACCGAAGCACCGGAATTTCCGATCACTGCTACCCACCAGTTAGATAAGGCAACGTACATATAATTTACATGGTATAGCTTAATTACCCCTGGTCCACACACAACCACACCTCCGTATAAAGTGTGGCCAAAGCTAGGTACTGTATGTTAATTAGGTAGGTGATACAAGATGTTATCTAGAGTGTGACCATTCACAGCCTTATTAGAACTCTTGATTTTAGTGGCTAGAATATTGGGCTTCTAGCCTCAGATGAAAATTTCCGTTATCGCTAGCCTGTGCTGAGCACACAATTAGCGACATGGACAATGTCGGCGGAATATAACACTGCCGGCGTGCAGGTCATTAATTAATATTAAAGTAAGTATACTACCTCATAAACTTCAATACCTCTACTGCAAGGGTCTTGATATTATTATCATCAAGTCATCTTAAAATGAGGAGGCTGAGGAAATTATTATATCCATTGGCTAGTTGAGCTATTTACCCCTGGTTGCCTTATGCAGCGTTTGTGTAACAATTATGGCCGACCAATGCTTATAAATGATCGTTCGACTATTACTTTATCGGAAATTACGTGGGTAAGCAACTAGTTTACGAGCTTCTTTTATATTTGCTTTTGTGGGCATTAGTGGTCTGCTTTTTATACAGAAGAGCTAACGACGACTCGACATACCCCGTGTTCATATTATATCTATTAATGGAATACAGCACAGATGTAGTACCCAAGGAGTTTGTATGAGAGCATCTAGACCAATGCTGTATATGGGGCGGCTATGCGGATGAATGTATGACCTAATAAGACGTGACTAAGAAAATACTGGTTGCATATGCATGCGCAATGACGGGCACGATCTGTCGCAGGTACTGAAGATGGTGTTGAGATGTGGCTGCAGCACAGACAAAGGTGCATTGCATGGCTGCATCAGTTGTTTCATCGCAAAGTTCGACAGTGAAAATCACGTGGGAAAAGTATGGACGAGAGACATAATTAACGCTGCTGCATGGTTGATTTAGAGCTACGAACTAACTACCTGCTAAGAAAAGAACTGCCAGGTACTGTTCAACTAAGCCTGTAGAGCACCATTATTATATCATTCAATGAATAGTTTATACAAATACATAACTATGAGATCTGCCTTCTCCCTATCTTTAACTAGACTAGAGGGAATTTCTAACAAAAAATATAGTAAGGCGAATACTCCGTAACACCACCTAGGCTCGTAAGGCTGACACACAACTAGGCGCCTAGACTATACTATTCGGAATAAACCACAGTCGTTGGTAATAACGTTATTGCATGGTAACTAACGGCTGTTGAGACAGCTGTGTGAGAATCTCGTAGATAAAGCTCAATGTTTCATAAACATTGTAAAGTTCACTAAGTCGACGACGAATTTTGGACAGAGAATACTCTTATTAAAAAGCTATCAACAGGCCAATGTTTTCCAGACTATGTATAAAGAATGTATCTTGGAGCCGTGGCAAAAAGAACGAAAACGACCCTCAACTCAAGCCCCAAGACAGCATCACCAATGAAGCCCTTTCCAACACTATGTAACCTATCCCCTGCTCCACCTCGAGCTCGCACCATTATGTTCCTTCATCCCCAGATTTTATATGACAGTAGCTGAGAAAGCAGAGTGCATTTACTGCTCACCGAGACCGGTAGGGGTCTCGCAAAGGACAGCCTGGCCAAGCTGTTGAAAGTGAGTGTTAGCTTACAGATATTGAGAAGGAACGCTAGGAAAAAGCTTACGAGAGGGATGACACAGCAGCGGGCGCGCTGGCCACCGTTGGCGCAGATATCGCGGAAGTTGCTGGCGCTGAAGGGAACGGCAGAAGCTAGTTTATGCGGTTAGTATAACTAGATCATGCTAGAGTGGTAGGATAAACTCACGAGAGTGGCAGTTCAGGTCAGCAACACCGAGGACATCGGTAGCGCAGCACTGGGGGACGCTGTACAGTCCGCTGACGCAGGCGGTATAGGGGCCGTCAGTGGGGATGGCAGTGACAGCGGTGGCAACGAGGCCGATGATAGCGAAGATGGAGGTCTGCATGTTGAAGGATGGGAATTGTTTGTTTTAGAAACAAATATTAAAGATTGTTGAGTAGTGAAGGAGGTGCTTCTTGGGATTGCTGCTTGAGGATGGTGAGTAGAAAGAATTGGGATCAGTTGAGGGCGATATTGACCTCCTTATATAGAACTTCTTGAGTCTATATCCTCTCATTATTTTTTAAGATACTCTGTATCCTGACCGCAATCTTGTTTTCTCGATGACGATCGCCGCCACGTTGTGTACGTACTAGCTTCGTAGTAAGGACGGCGACCTTGGATCAGGTGCGTCTGCCGTGGGCCGCCGGCCTAGGGTGCTTGGCTTTGTGGCGTCGATGTGGGCGGCATCCTCCAGTCCCTCAAAGTCGTATCAACAACGCACGTCGAGATGAGAAACCTAACGAACCCTTGGAAACTAGGTTGGCTAGACTCTTCAGAAGGCAAATTAGGTCAAAAGAAGAAACTTTGGTTCAACCACACATCTCCCTGGCCATGTACGCAATAGATCAACTCCAGTTACCGAATCATGCCGAAGGACACTCTCATAGCAGTCATATAGCACGCGTCGAGGCCATTGGACTTCGCGATGTGCCATGAAGCGGAATCGGAAGCGGAATGTACAGAGTATGGGTTCTTCCATTGGTAGTACTGTTAGATCTCGATGTTCCTGCCCGGAACCACTTACCACCCCTGTGAGAGGCCGAAGATCGATCTCAGCTGCATCCATAAACTTCCTATTTGCAATAATCTTCCCCCACTCAACATCCCCACCGCCTGGACCCCTGATAGTATCCCATCTCATAAACCAGCGGAGACAGCAACCTTTCGGTCCTTAACAGATGAATTAGCCCCATGCTCTCCGTGATGTGGTATTACATAGTCTAAATGCAGTGTTGCTTCTGCACCTTGGCAACCTCTCCAAACAAGGAACAAGGGGGTTTCTAGATTAGGTTAAAAGTAAGGACTTTGATTGGCAAATTACGTTTGGATGAATGTGCAGTAACAACGACTAGTTCATTTTCTTCATGTAACTAAAGTTGTCATTTACGTACAAGCAGGTACAATACTACCCATGTGTCCTAGACGCGAGATGTGCTCACTTTGTTACAACCAACTTATTATTGGCAACTCGAGTGATACCAATTCATCTATCAGGGCAGACTGATACCGTGGCTATCATTACCTAAACAATGCAACATGAGACATACATACATGTCAGGCCACATCATACCATCTCAGCCTTACATTTTTTTTTATATTTGTAACGGCCTATAGCTCTTATAGGATAGACTTGCAGAGGCCGGTTCTAGGTTTGCACCTTGCGGGCAACTGATTGCAACATAAAAATCCCTAAGTCGGCGGTGCTCTCTGCAATAGAAATAAACCCAAATTAGGATTGTTTCGCCTTCAATGTGGCGGATTCCTTGGCATAAGTTTCCGGCATTAGTGCTCTCTAGTTCTCATTTCTGATTGAAGCGGGTGCCACTCCTAACTTCCTGCTGACTTGCTATGGATATTCGGGCGCCTGCAGACGACGTTGAGTTGTCTCGCAGCGGCCCAGGGCTAGAGGTCGAGTTCTGATGGCACGCATGCACCTCACCCCTGCATTGGACGCCTACTTACATATGCCTCTTCCAAGGAACATGCATCCGGCGACTAGTGATGACCCCTACTTAGGTTAGTCATGTATCCTCGGGATTTTCACCGGAACACTGACCGGACTCGGGAACAGCGCATCGATCGTATCGGGAGATCCATTGTCACCCGTCTCTATGTCCCAGGGCGGCGGTCAAGATATTGTTCTCCTAGCTATATCATGCCTATCCGATCGTTCCGAGGATATGCCATTGATCCGGTAGAAGGATATCTGCTGTTGAACCATCGCCGTATGTCCACATTTGAAGGTCGCAGACAATAGGATACGTGAGAGTTTGATTAAGCTAATTTGTCAGTATCCGGCAGTTTGATGAAAATTACACACAACTGCCTTAGCGGCTTGCATCTATGCGTATGTATGTATCCTGCCATCTATCCCACCCATCTCTACGTACTACATCCCGGTACTTGACTAACATGCCGCTCGTTGGCGCGAGATGGTTTCGCTGGGCAAGTACATGTGTATGTGTATGTATGTATGTACCGACCAGGGAGCGCGACGATCTTCTCCGGATTTGCACGTTAGCGTATCTACCAGGCACAAGGGATAATGGATTACAGAGTATGCAGTACTGGATTATTAGGCCGGTGCCTATCAGATTTTATGACGACCAGATGCTTAAGCGAGGCCATTATAGGTGGGTGCGGCTGGATGTTCACCTGTGCCGTCGAGCTGAGGCTACACAGCACACTATCTACCCCCTACCCCCTACTTACATACGAAGATATACCTAAGTACCAATCGCGAGGCACAGGCTTGCCGCTCAACTAGGTATGTATTTGATCTTTGCCCGATCCAATCGATCGGCTTCATGAAACTAGGATTCTAATCCTTAACCCCTTGTTCTGTTGCTTATACATACATACATACTATGTATATATGTATATGTATCCATGCCTCAGCCCCGAATCTCCATTTCGGGGGCCTGTACCGGGCTCAATAGTTCTTTCCAGCGCCTTGGCAAGCCGTGACTAAAATTTGATCGTTGTGTACATACATACATATGTATGTATAATCGAGAGATACATACATACAGAGACTAGATCCTTTGCTCCGCCCGAAAAGAAGTCTCGCAAACCTGTTCGCCCATATACACTAAGCTTCGGTATATAGCGGTCATACATATTGGTGAACGTTGTGATTTGCTACGGCATGTAAGTCGTTGGCGTGGCTGTTCGCCTAGAATGCTGTTCATCCTTCTTTACCCGTGTTTCGCCATCGCCTTGGTTTTCGTTGTCATCGCTCCTATTATGTGGCGCTCGTGACCGCCGCCATCCTGCAAAGTAACAACTCAAATGGGACCCAACCCAGGCTTAGCGAAAGATGTGCCAGATGCGATCTAGTTACCCTAACCTCAGTGTAACTTGAAACTATCTCTTTCTTTCACTCACACACACAGATTAGATTTGTCTATGCGTACCGTAGAAACGCCCTACGTAGCCATACACTGACAGGTTACTTACGGAGTGGAGTGATTTTCGCACATTGCTACATACGTACATACATACCGTACAGAGAAACAAGCAATTGGAGCACAAGTCCCAGCGCCTAGGGCGAGCTAGCCATTCTCATCGTGGAGACTTGCTGTCACAGTAGGCCCATGTTCTCTATTACCGGCTGTCTCCACGCGTGCCGCTCCCGCTACATGGGACCTGGGCGGAATGCGTGTTGTCTAGGTGCCGCCAAGCATCGAGGCAGGCGGGCTGACGTCGCTCATTGCCTATTTCGAAAACCACGCAGGTCAGTGCTGTCTCAATGAGTGGTAGTGTAGAGGGACTAGAACTTGGAATCTACAATGCTAGACAGAAACGGGCCAACCCCTGTTTTTCCCCCGCCGGACCGCTTACGGGCAATTACACTAAGATTGATCAGAGAGGCGCCGCGCCAGTCAGACGGACAATGCGATGGCCGACGACTACAGAAGATTTGCACATACACTACACTAAACTACCTACGTAGCTATGTAGTAACAACACAACATTCGAAACTTCTGCCCAGAGTCCTAGCGGCGCTACTCTCCAGACTAACGTCTTCTCCCACACGACCCGTTAGGATCGACTCGCACGCTAGGGAGGGCGACAGCCTCCGCGTAAGATGCCTACCTATATCACAATACGCAGTATGGCGGAATATGACTCTCCGCCTCCCCAAGAACTTAACCCTCACGAGACTCAAAGCGCGCCTCATAACGTAAGAGGCGTACAATTAGTTGGGCGCTACAAACAAGGCAAAAAGATGACCATGCCTATAGCTTTCTAGGCGTTATTACTTACAGAATACTGCGTACATGCCACCGCGACAGAGCATCTTCGATGTCAACGCGAAAGAGGGGCAACCGGGCTCCACGTCGGTTGTCGGCGCAGATCCAGAGCGAAAGACGCACTTCGTGATCAGCGGCCATCATGCCTACTTGTAGCTAGGTGCCTGAATTTCTGGGGCGGGTTTCCGTTGAGAATCCCAATCATCCCAGACCCATTGAGTAACGTTGGATCAATCCACTTGGGCTAGGCTGGCTGGCTCGCTCGAGGCTATCTACGCGTACCTACCTACTCAATATACTACGTACGACGCTCGGGATAATATTCTTCTAGCCGTTGGGTGACTCCCGCATGACCGCGGGGTGACACAGTAGGATCCGGATAGTCGGCATAGCCCTCGGCACCATGGCTGGACCAAACATGATTGTCGAACATGGCGAATCTCGCGGACAGAATACAGAATACGATCATGTACGCATACCTAGCCGTTATTACCAGATCAGCGCGACACGTGATTTTGGGTTTCTTTTTGGGAAATATGAACGGGTGGTTGCAGGCCCCTTTTGGGCGCGACATATGCCACGGCGTGCTACATACGCAGACGCAGCAGCAGCAGCAGCAGCATACTACAGCATAGGTAGTACATGGCATGCTATAAGTACATAGCATGATGCATTTGCGTCGTAAACGCGAACCTCGATCCACACCCAACCAACGGATGTCGGTCGTGAGGAATTTTCACAGCCCGGTGTGACGGCTGAAGCAGGTCCCCTATTCTCTCGACATCTACATACGCGTAGACCTATGCATATGTACGCCGTATGCGTAGTATATGCGTAGTATACACGAGTTACACTGCCTATACCATGGTGCTATCCAATTCACTGCCTACGCCAAGGTGAGGTGAGACAGTGCCGGCATATAGCCTCCTCTAGACAGCTTTGCAATGCATTGTTTATGGACATTGTGTGCAAAATAGGTATCTTGAATACGGAGTTATGGCTGAGAATAGTCCTGAGAGCAAGCGGCAAATCCTATTTGTTAGCGCGCGCCACGGCAAAGAAAGACCTGCATGCTTGGTGTAAATACATACTTACACTACGCCGAGACTATGCATACACAGGAGCAGACAACTAAATTAACCCAATCCCTATGTCAGGCTAACCACGTGATGAATACATAAATCCCCAAGTAATACGGTATTCGTCGGTGTATACACATACGTGTAAGTTGGTAGCGTATGTACTTACAGACTGTCGGCATGCGGGTAGTGCTTATGCCCCTGAATTAGTAACAGTCACGGTATATGGAATTCCTCTGCACTGGCTGCCCAGACTCTTCCACACCCACAGATTGATAAAAAATCTGCTCCAACAGAGCCACTACAACTGTCGTATTACATTTATTTCTGGCGTCGAAATGAAACACTGCACGGCCGCCCAAGATACGAACTTTTTTGGTTATTTTGAGCGATAATCTGGGTACATACCCAAACATTGGGCAATACGGAGTGTTCCGGGGCCTGCAATGCACTCAATCACTAGAATCTTTCAACGTATCTGAGTCTAGAACTTACCGTAACCCACCTATCTCCACAAGACAGCTGTAAATTTGGCGGTAAATTTTACCCTCGGGATTAGGTAGATATGCACCTGTCTAGGTATCTATGTAAATTCTAAACAACAAGCCATTCTACAGAAACCCGCGGAGTAGATAGCTTATCTTGTAAGTTAACGCTGGTAAACAGGGCTACACGATACCTACCGTATCTTTAGCCACGCTAGTAGCCACACTATAAGCAAGTATCAAGCCACAAAATATTGGCTAGCTCAAATAATAATCCCATATAGCTAGGTACTTACCTGCCTGGTAAGCAACTAGCTACATCCTCGAACCTACCTCCTAAATATCTAACACAACTTATTACTATCAAAAGATTTCTGCAATTACCGATGTATTGTTTATTTGAAATTAGGTTCGGTTTATTTTCTTTCTCGGCCAACAGAGCCAATTTCAGCAGTCGTCACACAAGCCTTGTCCAGGAAGCCTGCCGGACAACCGAACAGCCTACCTGAGAGAACAACCCAACATAGTTGTATCTTATGCCGATTCATTCCAGCCCGCAAGAGAACCTACATGTGTACTCGCGAGGTAGGAAGGAATGAAGGATCTAGGACGTGACACCGCTCATGCGGACTCATTGGGATACGAACGGGGGCAAAGGCTCGATAAGGCAAGTGTGTGCCTGCGGCACGTTCTGGAATACACTCTACACCATACACTACGACCAGTCGATACCACCCGCCTGCTATAGGGATGTGATATCGGCAGTCCAGAATCTGTAAATGCCCTCACTTATGGTAGGTGCTGCTGTGCTGTGCTGTCTGGTGGTACAGCACAGCATGCACTCTAAACATAACATACGAAGTGGCAGGGGCTACGGCACTGAGCTGAGCAACCACGCACATACTTACCTACTAGGTAGGCGCCTGGTAGTCTAGTTCGTCCCTGTCAAACGGTAAGGGCTTGGATCATGTTCCAAAACACTTGTTTAGGTACAGTTTAGGTACAGAATACACTTGGTAAGTAGTGTATCTAACAGCTTGAAGGCCTACTCTCTTCGTTTTAGCATCAACCAAAATTGCTAGGCATTGCACTCGTTCACCTGCCATCAAGCAGTAATTCCCTGCATTAGGTATCTAATTAAGAAGTCCTCGTTGTCTCGTTGTGACAACCATCAATATGTGCCCCGGCATGCTCATTGACCAGGAAGGGTCGGAATCCGATGAATACGTCGAGGACGAGCGTCACGGAAGCATGCGCGCCGGAGTCAGCACATTTAGCGATTTCTTTAATATCGATCCCTTAGTCGAAGATTCCCCCGCCGAAATAAATGGTCACGCAGTGCAGCGACCCGAACACCCCGGCCAGGCGTCTCTCACAAATGGCAGTAGGGTCGACGAGCTAGGTGACCGGCCTCGTCAGAGCCCGCGTGGACTCCGGGCCCGACAACTTACCGAAGAGGTTCATCGTGACATAGACGAAGTAGCTGCTCGTCGTGGCCGGTAGGTTATAAAATACGGTTGCTTGCTTGTGTGTCTGTTCTCCCTGTTTGCTGATTGGTTTGCCCCATAGATTCTATATACCAAACCGTATCATGAGAACACCAAACTCTTCAGTCGACGAAAGGGGCACGCACAGCCAGAGACTTCGCAATGGCACACTCAACATTCAATCACTTATTCAACTACGACTTACGCCTCTCCTTACCATACTACGGCAACATATATCCCGTCCGCCATCACTAACATCCCGTTCTTCTAGAGTTTCCGCGGATGAAATTGCGATATCGTCCATTATAACATATCTACAAATAGCCATGACACTATCACATGCGCTCTCATAAACTCTTTAGTCTGATGAGATAAGGGCGTGTTTGTAGGGGTGGCCGCCAAACACATCTCACTAGGCAGACCTGATCAAGAGGATGCCATTCATCCTAAACCCCTTGGCACGGTTGAGAGTTATATTTGAAGCGATCGCCATAGCGTTAGACATATGCGATAACGAGTAGTGCTTCGACGTGGTGACTATGGTCCAGAGCCTATTTGCCCTACAACAGCTATATAGGGTGGTAGTATAATATCTAAAGCGTGAACTATCTACATTTCTAATACCTTGCCTGTCTTGCTCTATATGGATTCTCAGTGATTTCCCCTAATAGGAAGTTTCTACGCTGTGTATGGAATGCGAAATGTAACAGGCCGAGATAGGAAGGACCCTCGTCCAAAAATACCCATGGAGGCTACATGGTTTGGCGATATGCAGGGTCCTGAACTGACAGCCTTTCAAGCGAAAGGATCATCGCTAGCGCTGGGATTCCGCACGTATTCGGCGATGTCGGCAAGGCGCTTTGCCGTCTCCTCGCCGTACTGGTCCCCGATGAAGGCGAACATGAGGTCGATCCCTGCCGACACGCCAGAGGACTATGTGATCACCGTATTAGTTACAGTCGACAGCCTCCTCGGTTTGCTTAGGCATGGCCAATCCTAGATATAGGTAGGAAAGGCACTGCCCCAACACATTACACAATAACCATATACTAGAAGATTAGGGGAAGAAGCTTTTATACACACCGTCCAAATGTTCCCGTCAACAACCCATCGTGCCTTGCGCACCCAGTGGACAGCCGGGCCCTGGGCAATTACCTATATCCAATGTTGTTAGACATGACCAAGTATACCTTTACCCGAACTAAAAGCGGCCGGGTGGGAGACTAGGACTCAACCCAACCTACCCATTCCCAACTCCTCTTATTCGACGTAGCCCTCCTCCCATCGAGCACCCCGGACTGCGCAACTATGGCGCTGCCGGTACACACCGTCAGCAGGAACCGCAGCTTCGGAAACACCCTGCGCACGAAGGCCGCGACGGGCGCGGCGACGGCGTCGTCCCGCGCCCCGAGCCCGCCCGGCACGAGCAGGACCTCGATGTCCGCCGGGCAGTCGGCGAAGGTGTGCGTCGGCACCACGCTCTGCCCGATGCGGCCGGCCGGGCCGTCATCGGCCCTCGTGCTCACGGGCTCCAGGGTCGCGGCGAGGGTTGTGAACTCTAGGGGGGTGATCCGCGAGAGGTTGTTTAAGATATCGAGGGGCCCGAAGACGTCGAGCGCTTGGAACCCGGGGAAGAGCACCACGCCGAATTTCGTGGGGGGTTGCTTGTCCTGGCCTGACATCTCGCCCTCCGTATGGGTTGGCGGTGTAAGTTAATAGGTAGGTTAGGGAAGATGGGGTTTCCAACTAATGGGATGTTACACGTATGTTTCTCTCGGGAGGTCCCGGCGCCACAGATTCGAGGCAATTAAATAGGCGTGATATTTGTCTGGACGTTGAATATGCGCATTGGCGGACCCGGTGTCACTCATCGACCGAATCGCGTTCTCTCCGATAGCCCTCGGAGAATTCATGCATAGTGAAGGGCTTGGCGGCGGGCTTGGAGCGGAGGCACCACGCCTAATGGCCTCCGGGAGGCTTCGTAAGCTGCATATGCGTAACCAACAGCATTGTCTCAGTCATGTAAGTCTTAGATCCATCATCCGGCCCGGACCGGCCCGTCGCGATTTTAATAAGCATATAAATCATCCGACTAGTCATGCATAAGAACAGCTATTAAGAATGCATAGAATACTAGACCAGAGGGTTTCCCGTTCATGACACTTATTCTTCTTCAATCTAATGTACGCGTATGTATGAGCTCTGGGGTTTTCTTTAGTCCATGGCCTGAGGTGGCATGATTAAAAACATGCGAGTCCGTGAGTATTCCCCTTCGACCAGCATCTTCGTCGACGAGTTATTCTTCACAACTCGCTCGCAATTGCATCGCATAAAACCCTCCAATGCACATACTAATACCTACTGAGAAGGTGAAGAAAAAAACCAACAACGATCGCAGGGTATCGAGTCGACGACACACTCGTCTAGGCCCCCCAAGCTGGAACAATTAGTCCCTGCTTTGTGGAGTTGGACGCAGATGAGGGGTTAGGTTGGGCACTCAGAGTCCACTACCCTTGACGATGAATCGTCGCGTCCCCCGGATTGGGTGAACAGCACCTCGCGTGAATACGGGGTGAACAAGCCACCGATGTGATTCCAATCCGGGGCTTGGTGCCGTAGTGTGCGTTGGCTCCGAGGTCGCTGGGCCACATTGACCAATCCGACTACAGAAGATGTGTATCGTCGAAACCCTCACCACAGCCGATTCGTCGCAAGAACCCAGGTCGGTCGGCGTGTCGTTGCCTAGGTATTATGCCCGAACATGGCCTGGACGCTAAAATGCTGCTAGCTCGCGATTGCTACTCCCATGAACCTGGACGTTCGCCACCATCATCAAATAGCACGAGACTGGGAGATTGGGGAAATTGACAGGAAGACTAGATACAGTACGAGACAAGTTCGCCAGCATTACGGCGTTACCGAGGCTTTGGTTAAAGTTAAGTCAGCCGCGAAATTAGTCATTTTAAGAACAGCCAAGGAAAAAAAAAAAAAAAAAAAAAAAAAAAAAAAAAGAAGGCAGAAAACTGGCGAGCAGCCACAGCCCACAGCGCGAAATTCATAACGAACTGGCAACTCACAGTACACCGGCCTTTGTGCTTTAAGAAGCCGGACACGACCTCGTGGTGACTCACACTTAAGCTATTCTCACCGGTGTGCGCGGTGAGGGCCTCGGCTTGAATATTTTGTAGGTCACACTGGGTGTCAGCGCCAGGAACAGCAACAGGCCCCCCACGGCTAAACGACACCGGGATCCGGATCCGTGTATGATCTTCAGCAAATGACCTTGACATGTCATCTCGGCTGATCTGATCACCCAACCAGCCGGCTCTGCCACGTGACAGTGTGACATCACAATCGGCACGAATCACAACGAGGACATTGGCTGACGAGCCCGACGATGCCGCGCCTCTAGGTATAGTGCGTGACGGAAGTGTGAAGTCGTGGCTTGATGGGCGTTTCCCACCCTGCCTTGGCACCCAAATCACCCAGGTTCAACCGGGATTAGGGCTGAGCGGTGTGCCCAGGAAACCTAATTGTCTAGCTGAGAATCTTGCGGTCAATCACAATCTTCAAGGGAAAATAATTACATGACCCTTGTCCTGCGAAATATATATAACGTACCGAAGCAGCCACCAGAGAAACGGCCTTCTACAGTTGTTCTAGAAAACCTATCACCTATTCGCCGATTGTACCCACACACTCTCTATAACTTTAACCCTTTGCGGCCCAAACCAAACCTACCCTGTCATATAAAGTGGGATTTTAGAATCCGCAGTTCGCAGTCATGAAGGAAATGTTAATTCTGTACTACCGAACTCTCGCCGCCGCATCAGATATTCCCACTCCACCTTCTGATAATTCAAAATGGGACAATACAGACACGGGTTCAGACCCTGATAACACCTCACCTCGGTCATCCCTCACAGCCGAAGCACCTGCTCCAGTCACCTCAAGACCAACCACACGACCTCGTCCACAAAAACGTACCCCATCGAGTTCTATTCGAATCGTGGTGCCTCGGCGTGAGGCACCTAGATTCAGGCTCTCGGACTGGTCCCCTACATCAATCTCTTTTGGCAATGTCTTCTCAAAGCGCGTGCCGCCACCTCGGCCGGCCGTGGCAGCCAGGTAGCTACGTACATGAGCATCGGCGGCCTCTAGGTTCGTGCTCCCGGAGTGGGTGTCGGCAGCGTTGTCGTCGGCCGGAAAGACGAGATGCTGCTGCTACTACTATACCTTAAAAGCATCGAGACTTACTACGACTATATCCTATATCTACTCGGTAGGGGAGAGGGCGCGCCGGAACAGCTATACAGTTCGATGATATCTGAGAAGTGGTGCGGGAGCTATTACGAGGATCAGAAACGGTCCTATCGAAGAGTAGGGAGGAAGGCGGGTGTGGATGGTCAGCGCGTGGTTTTGTCTCTTTATGTCGTTTAATACTACCGGGGTGTGGTACGAGCTATGAAGAGCACTGCTGCGATGGGTTGGGATACGTTTCATGATATAATACCAATGATACGCTAGGGAGGAACCGAGGAGTTACTGGAACAGAGTTACATAAAATTAATAGTACGCGAGTACAAACATATGGGTCTATAACCCCCGCGATATACAAGGAAGCATGCAGGGACACCGTAGATACAATAAAAACCTTACACTGACAGGCGCCGTTCGTTGAGACTTCAGGCGCGCCCAGAGAATTGACTTTAGATCCAGTTGTATTGCACTATAAATGAGCACAGCAACTCAAGTCGGCATCAGATAATCGCTATCGAGATGGGCCAGATGCGGCACTATGACCAATGCTACATATTTCCCGTCGCTGCCCTCATGCCACAAATACAGACAGACATAACCTCAACTTGTTACGCCTCAAAAATACAAAATAAGCACAGACCCTCGGGCCGTTTCGAACTCTGGCTCGCGAGGTAATACCAGACGATATGATCACCTGCAGAAGAACTTCGTCAGGAAGGTTGACCACACAGCTCACCTATTAGAAAAAGCTGGCCCAAGTGGTATCCGATTTGCCAGGTGGTCCTGTCTCTGGGGGAAACCGATGACCCCTAAACATCTAACCCTGGGCTAGCTCATGTCTTCTATGCCACACTCTTTAACGCGAATAGCCGTAACCCTAAGGAATTTAAGACAAAGGGAGACAATGATACGTTCCTTCTTTGGCCGGCTAGGCTTTCTCAACTTCCCCGTGCAAGGAGGATGGAGATAGTGATATTGGCTTCGCAGTGAGCCTGAGAGCTTGATGGCTGAGATGACCGTGCCAAGATTCTCAAGGTAGATATCGATCGCGGAACAGCGGCTAAAGCAGCGAGAGGTATGGGCAAAGCTGTGGGGAAAAAGTATATGATTATGTCGCGAAGTCATGAACGATATTTTTATAGACCGGAAAACTCTGGAAGTGTCAGTACAAGTGCTGTTTCTATAGGCTCGACCTAACAACTCACTTTCGGAAAAGGATCCACGATGGGTCACCCGCTCAAGGTAGAAGTGAGTTTGACATGGAGATGGTACGTTCGGTTGAAATGTGACCTGACATTGGGGATCGCCCGCACGCCTCGCCAAGCATGCAACAATTATTGAGTTCTAGTGGTTTAGAGTCGTCGAAGTCTAACGATTCAATGAGCGGGAAATTTGGAGATAGGTTAGAGAGTAAATGTCTTTGAACTTACCTATACAAGAACTTTATTCATAAGAATCGTGATACTTGCAAATTTTGCCAAAATGCACTAGAAGGGTTTGAGTCGCAGAACAAACGTTTAGGCACCTTAGCTATCATCGCATACGGCGTATCGTAATATTTGGAGTTAATCGTCCCCTTTGATCCGAAATGAGTATAGGAAGAATCGGGTCTGCTACTGCAATTGGCATTCGAATTGATAAAGCTTTGAGTTGGCGAAGGGGTATTTGGAAATAAGAAGCAGTCTCGGGAAACTGCACAGTACTAACGACACCTAGTTACTAGGCCCGGTGTTTGGAAGCATTGAAGTCTGACTGTTTGTCGCCGGAAATTATATAGAAAGTAATTGTTTCTGAAGTGAGCAGATGGAATCGCGTTTGCTACTATTGGTATTCTAATTGTTGTTTTGGGTAAACAAACAAGGAGAAACCGGGCTTTAAATAGTCAAAATATTTAGAGTTTCCCCATCGGGCTATCAGTTGAGAACGCACCCGGTAGGCACGACCGTATTATTTAAGTTAATTCATGATGTAAACTAGAAATTGCCTGAAGTTTAAACTGCAATGAGACAACCAGTCCCTCCCCGGCGAGTGCTTGTGCTTTCTTCGGATATGACTGCAGAAACTGGCACTAAGTGAAATATATCCAGTATGAACTCTTAAGGTATGAGAGATTATAGTAGGTTATTAAGGCTGATTGTTACTCTGAGTTAAGATAGTATATTATATCAAACTATCTTAAGATCATAACGGCATTTACAACTTTAGGATATATAATACGCTCACTCTGAAACCGGATAGTTTGGCTATCGTTAAGTATCTGATAACGACCTTGAAGCGCAGAGCTGTCCTAATGTCACTTCCATCTACAGATTGTAAACTCTAGAAAGCCCTCTTGCTACTCCATGACAATAAACTTTAAGGTATACAAGGGTGGTAGGGAAGGGGATACATACCTAGGCAATGGGGTAACTGACGGGGTCCGTTCAAAGCTTTGACTGAACTTTAATAGTTCCCGTCGAAGCTTATAGTTAATTTTTAAAATCGACTGGCAAGCGCAATAGAGATCTATCCGTATGTTGTGCGGAAGGGCTGCCTCTCTAAGTGTTTTATAGTGACTAGGTACTCTCTTCCGCCGGGCTCGTACTACGAAGCCTGCTAAGTGGTATTGAGATTGCCCTGACACGTGAGGTCGTTTAGCCTGAGAACCTTCTCGTTGCTTAGTAGAACGCCGTTTATAGAAGTACAAGCGACCCGGAAACGTAACTGTAATATTTCTAGAATAGACATTAACCTGAAGTATAATCACAAAAGTATTGTTATATCTCTAGGAAACTGCGACTATTGTTGTCTGTTGTGAGATACGATTTATTAAAGTTTTCAGCTGTTAGAGATGTTATAGTTATTACTAATATGCTTATTTAGAGTTTGATGATGTGATTGGTGATATGGTTGGTTTAAGCTTTCAGGGAGCGGGAGTGTAATTGAATATGGTCGCACCTAACACAAATGAAGTCGAATAATGTAAAGTAATAGCAAGCTGTCGTACAAACCTAATCACTAAGGCGAACAGAAGGAGAAGCAAACACCACACAATAGCCCGGAGGCTCAGTTGCTCGCGGTTGAATTTATCAACTACGTGGCTGGGCGAGATTAGAAAAACTAGCGATATCAACTCTAGTTTAAAATACAACAATACTAAGATGTAATTCGCCTCGAGAGGAACTCGTATCTGATTGCTCGTAGTATAATTGTCTGCCTATAGGGGAGGTTGTATTATCGTAACTACTACTGTGCGTGATCTATTCACAACATATGATGTAGCTTCTATGTGACCTATTGAAACTACAATAGGGGGTTAGAGATACTTGGTATTTCGGCAGGCTCTAAGTGCTGGGTCGTAGTCCTTCGACATCTGCTACAATTCACTCGTTTACTTGCGGCCCTCTTCTGCTGCTGGTAGGATCTGAATACAAACATATCTACTCATATTCTAACTCCTTTAATTTGAAGCTCGTAGAATGATTCGGAGCATTTGATGTATGACAACTGATGATCCTCGCACTTGGTGTACTGTAGGGATGCAAAATAGACATTGAGCGCGTGCTCTGGCCATCGGCAAGGTTACCTAGAAAGCAAAAGACCTACATATTCGTATAAGGCTCCGTGGTGGGGGTGCGTGCTAGGGCCGCCTTCCAGCCGCCGGTAAATCAATGTTAAGGCTGGAACCTCGCATATGCTCAACTAGGTTTGTTATCCTAGCATCTATTGTGGTATTGGTCGTTGATTCTCGCGGCGCGCATTAGCTCTAGGCATGAATGAATAGCCCGTTCAACGACGTGGGCGGTTCCTGGCGGTCAGGCACCCGAAGGCGAATCGTTGGGATACTCGAACAGGTACAACGGGACGCGCCGCATCGAAGTAAGTATTCATGATGGTATTGGCGGGCGTCTAATGAGACCCCAGCAATATATTTATTGCTCGAAGCGGCTGAAGGGTAAGACCAATCAATACCTAGTTTAGCTAATCATAGTTAAGCCTACTATATGGGTTCGAGAGACGCGAGCTTATGCCTATGCCCGTAGAAGCTTATTGTGATTCCGAGCGGGCCAACGAGTTTCTCAATTAAATCCGTGGTAATCTTTCCCTCTTTCGCGGATTTGGACAATAGGCCGCTTTATCTGTCCGCATGCTTACTGCCGGCTCCTACCAATGCAGAGCAGTGTCCGGTCAATCGTCACGATTGTGCGTGACAGGGTACAGTGGACCTTTTGGACCGACAAAGCTATGCATCATCGTAAGGCTTGAGAGCTGCAGATTCCCCCTGCATATGAAGATTTGGGAACCGGCAGCTATGTACGTACAGCGCTGGATCTACGCTACCTATACGCGAGATGCCTTGTGATCTTCGATGAGAACCGGAGAGCTTGGGAGCAAGGTTCGAGATAAAGGGAGATTTGATGCTACGCAGCTTGCCCTGGGAGCTGATGGTGCGTTAATTAGCATCTTATAGCTGGGGTTGTGGAGGAAACCTCATTGGGGCGGACGGTTTGTCCCGCGTCACGTCACGGCGCGGCTCAAGATCTGATTTGTGATCATTGACAATTGCACAGTGGCATATAGTCGTTACTAGCTATGAATGGTAGATGAGAACAGAGGGAGCACCATGGAACTGGTCGACAGCGGCCAAATCTATGGACATGAAAAGGACCGAAGTAATCGTCCAGCGCGAAGAGGAATATTACTAGTTTCAAGGCCACTCAGATAACTAATAACATCAACCTACCAGAGAAGCTCGATGCGATCACAATTTGGAAGAGAAACTACTATGTAGGTAGCAACTCAAGCAACCCTATTCCCTATTCTAGCCGCTATACCGGTGCTATAGCTGATAAGTGCCTATTTCAAGGCGTAGCACTCGGGTTCTTTATCAGGACCGATACTAAAACATGGGATTCTTACATGCCCCATGGAAAAGAGAAGCTCATTCCAAGGCACATCCCCTGGATGGTACCACACTAGCGCATATGGGGAACCGGGGGTATCGAGAGCAGTGTCGGTGCTCATTGTTACTCTGTAACAAGTTACCTATCATAGAAGTTCTCCTTCCAACTAGCGCTTCCTCCTCTGAAGCTGATTTCGATCATATTAGGTAGGTGAGTAGCTGCAATCTCGATTGGACTTGTGTGTACTTACAGACAGCAAATAGTATCTAAGTGTTGTAATTGAACGAGCGTGGTCTTGTTTTCACCATGGCGGCGTAAATGCCAAGCCCTTAAAGTCTAAGTGCATCGGAGGTCTCCACGCGCGTGTACACGCCACGGATACGTGTATAGTGACGATGTCGATCTTACCAATTCGAATTGATTAGGTAGGCTGCCGAGTGAACTTTCTTTCACCCGAATTGGTGGGCATACTGAGTACCTACACTAGACAACAAGCAGGTAAGTATAGCCGTGTAGATCCTCACAGCCCTTTACACTACTTAGATGGACTGGGTGCTAGACTAGTCTAGATATGTAGGTAGTGAACATCTCGATAAAAAAAGATAAAATATGCTAGCCGGAATCGTCCTAATTAATAAGTTGCTAGGCTCGTCGCGGAAAGCAATGATAACCCGCCCCCCGTCGTTAAAGCCGCCTGAGAGGGGCGATGTTGCTGGCAAAATCGCGAAGCCGTTCAGAGGGAGTCGGGTATATCTATAGTCCATTCCAATTCCTTTCTAGAAATTGAGACAAGATGAACTTTGCCGATGATTCATCTGGCGAAGGTCTGAAGCGCCACTGCACATAGATCTGCGACGACTTATGCGTACATAGGAATCCCTCCATCGCCCATTTACGTCATCTGAAAATAGTCGGCTTGGCATTTCGAGCCATCTGGGCCTCCCTCCACCGGTTTGTACCGGAGTAAAGTTCACAGTCGTGGACATGGGGATAATGTTGTAGTGCATATAGGTATACAACCTCGAGAGAACTGGAGGTGAGTATGCGTATTATACCTCGCAATATGGCACCTATGTATGTGTATTTGTTGGTCGATTGATTGGCAACGGATTTGGGACCAATCTTACTGGTGTACCTACTGTGTTTGCGGGATTCATCCACCGACCATTAACGTCGCGTCATTCATCTATCTCCTTTTCCAAGTTTTTTTTTTTGATCGACATCCCTGTCGTTTGCAATATTGTCTCTCCGGCCTTCCGGATCGCGCTACAGCTGGAACCGACTACGGCACAGATAGCGCGTACCGATCGTATGTACAGTCGGATATTTTATACGTATACATCAATCCTACATGATTTATTTTCAACGTCTCATTGTGGCCCAGAGCTGTGGCGAGTTTGTTGTAGTATAGATTGCTAACTAACAAGCACGGGCAGTCGTTGTCAGCTTGACGTCTCGTATAGATGCGTTGTGTTAGGTAGCACGAGCCTTGTCATGTTTCCATCATCAGCGTTGTCGTTTAAGCATCGGGTATGTGCATTAACTTGTAGATTTAAACTGATTGAGTTGGTGCACTTGCAGTCATCTCTCCTCGTGATCCTAGACAGCTGAGATGCATACCAGCAGCCTTGCAAATCTGATTCGACACATGGATCGACCAATATATGAAAATAGGTTCTAGAGCTCCTCTGGCCTTTTTTTTTTTTAAAAAAAAAAAAAGTTGTCTCGGCATGTGGGTGTTACCTATGCAAGGTAAGGGTGGTGGTGCTGGTGTAGGTATGCGTATGTGTTGGTTCGAGATACGAAATCGCCAAGAAGTTCAACTTTCAGCACACCATAACACTACTACCTAGGGATAGGGAGCTGCTGTATCTAGTACTTACGTTCTTAGTATACGGCAGACAAGCTTTTGCGTTCCACTATAGTGGTATGCAGAGTGCTGTAAACTCAGGAATGCTTGGTGCCTACCTACCTACATACATCTACAGTAGTATGTATGTATGTAGACATGTCAAAGCTGCCATGCGACCCTCACATTGCCTCTGCCTCGTATTGCAGCGTATGTGCAGCGCATTTGCCTTCGACGTGTAGTGGGGGCGCATTACGTGGTTAAGAAAGTTCTTCTCTCCACCAACACGCGTCTAGACTGCGAGTGTAGATGTTGATAGCGATGCATGGTGAGAGATATGGAGTACTCTGACGAATCTCACAATTCGTAGTGTCGAGCAGAGCAGTTAGTTTAGGGACTTAGACTGGCGGATGCAAGTTTAGAACAACTGCTTTCACATCGGTCGCCCCTAAACGGAAGTATCCATCCTAGATACCGTAGATACTGTGCGCTATCTACTAGTACGCACATACATGTAGTTGTAGGTGGGTAGACGCAACGTCATTCTAATAAATGCCCAGATATACCTGGGTACTTTGGCTGACATCGCGTGCCTGGAAGACTGAGAACGCCCGCACTGTATACGTTACATACTGTACTCCCTAATCCAGACAAGGTCATGAATGCATAGCCACGAGCCAAGAATTCCTGGTCAGGCACGAAACACGTCACTCTTGAGCGAGCATCCAATGTACTCTACATAGTAGGTATTCTGGGCGAATTACCTTCTATATGTCCACTATCAGTAGTTCAACATTTTTGTAAAATAGACAGCCTTGTCCTAGACAGCCTGCCGTTTACAGTTACAGTACACGTATAACTGGCAGTTTTCTTCGACAACCTGAATGGCATGATTTCTACTTCTAAGCAGAGAGACCTGGTGTTCCAACACGTCATTGTGCTGCAATCTTCACTCGCCTACTTAGGTACATTCATAGGTAAATTATAAGTAGCCTTGATATTGATGTGTCGCGGACCGAAACAGGCGAAATCTACCCACTGGGTCGTCCCGTATTTAGGACGGCTAAAAAGCCTGCACTACCTACCTGCCTCTAATATGAAACGGAGCTGACCTTGTTCTCTCGCCCTTCCTGATGGCATGGTTTACCTAATTGTACGCTATTGCAGGGCAAGCATGTGGCGTCTGGGTTCAACTTGTCACCCAAAGCCAAAATGTCTTGACTTTCGACCTGCATACATACCAGGTGCCTAGGGTAGGTCAGGTACGCACACTCCTTTGTTATCTATAATATTACTGTGCGTACATATAGGCAGGTATACCAAATAATGAAGTGATTGCGGATGTGTAGGCAGAGATATATTAAGAGCCGCAGTATTCCTTAATGGCATGGGTAAGTATTGTGGTTATACATTTTTATATATAGCTTAATAACATCACACAGTATCTAAGAGTTTTTATGTACGCCGTAGAAGGGTCGGTAGTGTAAGCACACCACTACCTGAGTACTTAGATGGATATAGGGGAATGCAGCTCAGTATGCTGCTTCAAACCGTAAGCCACATTGCACCGATACACAGCAGCCGATCCAACCTCCCTGCCCGAAGAGAGCTTGGCACGATGCGGCACCGAACCTGTCCTTGCAAATCGAAGGCGTCCACGTCCTGACGGCGCCCTTTCCTGTGCACATGTAGGTATCACACGATGTTGATTACCCATACTTACTTACATAGTCCTTCTTGCCTGATATGTGATGATTATCTTGCCAACCCCTTTTGTTTTTAAAAAAACGATCCTGCCAGATTTGGCCTCTGAGTACACACTTTTTAACAACCTACCTACCTTTACTTACACAGGTATTTATGCATTGACCTACTTATAGTAAGTAGGTAGCTACCTATGTTAATTACCTACCTAGGTAGTTACCCGACAGAACCTCGTGGTATGTATAAGTAATATATACATATAGGTATTCGGCTACTGTGACTGTCATTTTTTTTTAATTGACTGGTTCCCTGCGCGGGACAACCGTTGTGCCTTTAATTAAGACATCGATCTACTCAGCCACACATGAGCTCGTGTTGTCCCAGTGTTTCCAGCAGGGCTGTTCAATCCACTGTATACGCATACCTTGAAGAGGTGCTGTTACCAGCCGTTCTTGTTTGAGTCAAGCTTTGCATACTCCCTCTTCCATGAATACCCCGTTTTCCCCTGTTTCTCATACCTAGACTATGAACATTTGCCATTCAATTCTCAGATCGTTGCAGCCGAAAGTATTAGGCTCTCTTGGGCACTACTTGATAAGGAAATTTTCAGTCAACGCCACTGGAACCGGACGATTCGGCCCCACAGTAAATGAAATACTGTGCCCAGTCACAACCACTAGCACCTATCTAAGTGCCTAGGATACGTGCCCCTAAGACACAGTATAACCAGGTACAGAGTTTCCTCTTCTATTTTTGTACTCGGTACATATGTACTAGGCAGGTTGTCCCATGCGTGCATCACGGTTGTCAGTCAGTAGGTACAGAATACCCTGCCGTCATTGTCGTGGTCTGTCGCTCCGCCTGGCTTCTGGCCTGGCGTCTCCAACTCTTCGACGCCGCCGCCAAACCACCAGTCTGTTTGTCCGTCTACCCTAGCGGCTAGCGCATCTACTGAGTACCTATACGTATGCGTACATACACTGCACCCGCGCTATCTCCCTACCGAGCGACCGCTATCTGCCTTTATACTGTACCAGGGAACGCCATGTGCGGTACCTATACGCACGACCTTACTTACCTAGACTACTGCACCTGCTCTCTTTTCTTTTTCCTTCCCGTCGATACTCTCATCTCTCGTTTCCTCCCGAGTAGTCGTCGATAGACAACGTTATTACAGCCACCGTACAGCATCTCCTTCGGGCTGTCCATCCGACCGTTGTCTACCGCCTCTCCCCCCACAAGACCCGACTCGCAACACACCCCGATCGAGTCGTTGTGTCCATTCGTTTAACAACCGACCTACCTATTCTTTTTTGTCCTGCCTTTTGGTTGCCTACCTAATTGTGAGAGACGAGAGACGTCTGGCGACTAGCACTGCGACTGGGACTGCGACCGAGACCGCCGTACAGAGTATCCATCACTGCCTTGCCTCGCCTGGCAGCTCGTAATACCGATCGACTCCCTTCGCGGCATACATGTCCACCAGCTAGACTAGAGCTACCGACGTACACACCTACACCACCCACACGACACTACGCTACGCTCGCCACGCTAGCTCCCATACGGCTGTACTGCACTGCACTGTACTGTACCTACTTACATACTACCTCTTTTGACCCCGGTGCTCCCTCTATTTGGCTTGGCTTTGATCTCATTCCTCGTCCCTCTCTTGCTCGGTCTTATCCCTCAGCTGCCTCCCTTCCGCTCGTTACCGATTTCAATAGCTGGTGTTGTTGCAAGCATTGTCGTTGTTGTTGTTCTAGCAGTAGTCATCGTCGTTGTCGTCGTTCAAGTTGTTATCGAGAATAGTTGTCTATACATAGGCCCGATATCTCGACCTACGCTACGCATACGTCTAAGTGTGACCCCATTTCCGGCCTCAAGACTTGACGCCTATCCAATCACCATTCCCGGCTCTGCCAACATTCCAACGGCCGCCGTGAATGGACCGTTGCGACGCCTAACGATAATTCGCTTCTGCACCTGTCGTTTCCTTTCCCGACTGCGATTGCAGGACAGCCCGACTACCGAAAGTGGAAAGCTTGTAATCTTAGGGCTCTTGGACGACTGGTTGGTTTTCAAGGCCTGACAAGGACTGAACGCCATTACTGGGGGGCATTACACCCGCATCGTCGTGTCGTGGGCCGAAGGAAGACATAGTCGGTCAAGCGCCTCTCTATCTTGGCTCCGTTGGCCATTGCGACGCATCGTGCTCAGCCCACACGCATCACAGCGAGAGACAGCCGCTTCTGCGTCTACCGCCTACTAGTCCTCATTTGGTAGCCCATCATGGCTCCCGTAGCGCCCCGTCTGAAGATACTGTCTGGTACGTCTGTTTTCGTCGCATTCCTCTCCTGGAGGCCTTCTTCGCAGATCCTCCCGCCTTCCCCTTCCGTGCTACCATTATACAGCCTGCATTTCCTATTTCGATATCCTCCAAACCCGAGCCCTTCTCTCTTTCTCCAGCACGCTCGTCCACCCTGTCTGCTTTTTGGGGCGGGCTCGACGACCCGTGCCATATATTCTCCGAGTCGCTTGAACGGCCGTCATGGACGATTCACAGCTAATGCAAATATGTACAGTGGGAGGCAATGCGGTTTCCGCTTTTCTGTCATGGAGGCTACAGGCTACGAATGCTTGTGATGTTACGCTTGTCTGGAAGTCGGGTTTCGAGAGCGTCTATCAATATGGCATATCTTTTAAGTGAGTTTTTGGCAAGTTTCTCTATTAGAGATGCATCTAATTTGTGATTAGGTCCGCGACGTTTGGCAACGAGCGGTTCAAACCGCGACACGGTAAGTCATTTTCTTCTCTCCTTATATCTTATCCATGGGAGGATTAGTCTGATGAGTCGCATGTCATGAACAGTGGTCCGGACTCCTGAAGAAGCCGCCCAGAACAAAGGCGGTGCATACGACTACGTTATTCTCTGCATAAAGGCGCTTCCTGATGTTTACGATATCGCCTCCGTAATCGATTCTGTCGTTACACCCCAGCATACCTGCATTTTAATAAATACCACACATACTCTTGGTGTAGAAGCTGCCATTGAGGAAAGGTTTCCAACCAATGTTGTATTATCCCTCGTCTCCAACGCCGAGATTTCTCAGTTAGGAACAAGTGAGTTCGAGCATAGCGGCTCGACCGAGATTTGGGTTGGACCAGCAAACAAAAATGAGAATATCCCGATTGCGATTCAAGAGGATATGGCTCAGGCACTGGCGATGACCCTGAGCACTGGTCAGGTGGATTGCAAAGTCTCGAAAAATATTCGGCAGCAACAGTTTGAACGTGTCATTGGGTAAGTTCGATAGTCATGTCATTCACCGCTTCCTAGCTAATCTTGCAGGCCCATTGCATTTCATCCAGCCAGCGTCATTTTCGAAACGCCCTCGCATGCCGCCCTCTTGGAGAAATCTGGCGTTCGACAAATGGTCTCCGATGTTATCGACGAACTAATGACCCTAGCGGATGCCGAGGGATGTACACTTAGCCCCGACTTTAAGGAGAAGACGATTAAGGATCTAAGTCAACCTTCTGATACCACAAGCATTATGTGGCAGGATTTCGTTGCAAGGCGGCCAATGGAAGTAGAGACGTTTCTCGGGTCTCCTATCAAACTCGCAGAGAAGTTGGGCTTGAAACTACCTCGCATCGAGACTCTGTACGCAATCTTTCAAAATCTCAATATTACGAACCAATCAAGGCCGAAGGAGGGTAATGGGTTTCCCCCAGCACCTATTTCCCCGTCGTCCTCATCACCTATGCCTCGTATATCCTCGGGTGGTCCTCCACGTCCTATGCCTAATGGAAATGGGATGCCTCGACCTCGACCAAGGACTTCATCGAATTTTGGGCCACCGCCTAGCATGCGCCGCCCTCCCACGAATGGTGGCCCTCCCAATGGGCAACGTCCGTCGATGAATGGCGCACCTAATGGCTATCATCCCCCTCGACAACCTTCAAGACGTGGGTCATTTGAAGAGAACGACTTGGGAGAGTTCAGTCATCTGGTGGTCTATGACGATGTAGATGGGGCTAATGGTGGTGGCTTCCCCGGTGAAGTGTCGGACGTCGCGCTTCGGGAGAGGGAGCTTCAATTGCGCCAACGCGAGTTGGAGCTTAAGGAGCAAGAGATGCGAATGCGACGAGGCGGTTACGGAGGGCCGGGGCGGGGACCAGGGCCACAGAGACGTGCTCCTCCTCCCATGAGAAATGGTGGTGGCGTGTACGATGATGAAGACGAGGAAGACGATTACTTCGATTCCGGTGCGGGTCCCATTGTTCCCATGATTGATCCCGATAAGTTCGATATGATGAGCGTCACGTCCAGGAAGAATCGCTCGAAACCCCCCGCCAATCAGAGCGATATGCGGGCGAATCACCTCAATGGTCGCGAGAATGGTTTACCGTCTCGAGGCGGCCGTTTCCGGCCCAGTTTTGGGCGGAACCGCTCAAGTCAGATTATAAACGCCATCCCTAATCTTCACGAAAACATCCTCGATGATCCTATGATGAGTTACTCCTCTAACCGGTACGGTAATGTCGACCGGGGACAAATCCACGCAGGGTCAAGATCGAACTCTTTGACAGCCTCACATCTACAGGAATTACAGAACGGGCCTAATATGAATGGTGCATACCCCCGACGTGTTAGTCAGTCGCCAGGGAATCCATATACACCTTCAATGCGTGGTGGGAATGGGCGCCCCTCCCCTCCCAGTGGGATGCAGCAACCCGTTCCTCGGTATCCCCCTGGTCAAGGAAACTCTGTAGCGCCTCAGCAGGTTGAACAACGAGTCGGGGTGAGCACTCTCCAACCACCCAATATGAAACCAGTGCGAAGTCTGACCGGTAGTGCGAGCGCCAGCGCGGGGAGTGGTGATTCGACAAATTTAGGCTCAGAGCCTTCAGCGCATAGCAGCCAGAGCAGCCTAGGGCCACGACCGCCTATTGGGACTCGCTGATAATCCGGGAAACACGATGTCTAGGATGTCCCGCGGCACATACAAAAGCTACGAAGGGCCCGCTGGCGAGGCAGTGGGCGAAAACCTAACTATGCGGCTAGGCACAAATTCGTAACCGGCCACGGGCATTTTGAGACTCATAACGATTTCGAATTTTTGAGCCATTCGGATGACGGCGCATGCATACGGGTTTAGAGGGATTCAGTTTGGATTACCGCCTTTACGACGCACACATTAATTCTATTCGGCTATAGGGAGTCACGTACATAGGCATTTGATATAATGAGGCAGTGGTTATTTATTTCTGGTAATATTGCATTGGGATGCGGGCTCCTATTCATTCGAAACGCATATACTTGATTCTCCTTTGTGTCATACTTTCTCAAGCCAAGGAAGTTCCAATACCTCTTGCAGTACCGAGGCCCAAGAAAATCGATCAAAACCGAAAGTTATTCTCGAGCACGTCTCTTGCCATACGTGTACACGCACTGCCTGCGATGTAAGGAGATAACTTAAAAACGGTACTAGGGGCTTGGAAGGGGTGCCAGGGGAGTGTATAAATCAGCGAGGGTACTAGATGGCCTGATTGGTCTTCGTCCTCGTCGTTAGTTTCGCATCATGGTTGATTTAAATCATGTCGGACGGCTGGCGGTTGCCAGTTCCAGCGTTGAAAAAGCACTGTTACGAAATAGATCTGAATTGCTTGCCGCGGAATGGGCACGGCAGCTCTGGGCACAGGCTGTCGATGTTACAGGGCCCTCACAAATAGGGGCCGGAGTGAAGAAAAATAATTCTGGTATTTTAATGACGAAGCTTGCCTACTATAGGAGCTCTAATTTCTTTGACTTTTGTCATGTGTTAGGTGGAATTAATATCAATTGAATGCGGTGCACAAGGTCTAGCATAGTAGGGGGCTAGGGGCAGCGATCAATGAAACAAACCATCTTCACTCAAAGAGGGCCACTAGCAAATGAGTAAGCAGTCGAAAGATAGTGCACACGCAGGTGGAAGAGAGTAGAAACACGGAGCTGAGTCGATGGAAGAAATTCGGTCGGAAACAACATAGTTCGCGAGACAGAAGGATATAAGACTATAATCGCGATGATGAAGAATGACACATGTCAGTCTACTAGAATTTGAGCGTGTGACTGACAACCCTCTGTAATTCTAAGATAGTCTGTATTGTATTCTTCATCGTTATCCTCCTTCCGGCACGATTTCTGAGCAAGGCATCAATTGGATTATAATGGTGGCGCTCTAAGACGCGTATGATTTTATTACTGATATCTCTCTCGTTTATGTGTAGGAATACTGTCACTGTTATACTACTCGAGACATAAATATGTGTTTTTTTAACAAGCGCCACTATGTAAGGTAAGGTACCTTATGTACATATTAGCGTACTTAGGTACATATGTACGTACATATTTGGTGATATAGCTGGGTGGGGTCAGGTAACAACGCCGATTGACGCGCTAGGGCTTCGTTATGGCGGCCTCATATGAGCATTACCTACCGCAAAGTACTCTACACCAACTCATCATCAAAATATTGAAATCTCGCGTAGCACAGCGTAAAGCATCTATCCCAGGCAACCATCCCACTGCATCTATACAGGCATCGCAGCCTAAGACTCCCTCCCTTGCTGCTATTGTTCCTGACGGATTTCCGATCTCTTTTCTAGAGTGGTGACGGATAAGGGCATTTTGAGCGGCCAGCCGTCTACTGTGATACCACAAGACATAAGTCCCAATTCTAAGGCGTGCTGAGCAGTGCATACGACGCCGAGGCCCTGAACGCCACGACGCGTCGTCATTACGAGCAGTCGTAGTCGGCCTTGTCCTGCAGATCCGTGTAGTATTCGGGCATTGAGGAACGGCGCCACGAATTACTTCCCCATCCCATAAGCAGTGTCTATCTGGAAGGGACGGCAAAAGCGTGTGATTCAGAGGCTGGATCTTGGCTGCATCGCATTGAAGCCAAAAAAAAACCGCGTAATCGAAACCGGAAATTTGCGAGGAGGCTTGCGTATATTAGAGACACACTCTCCAGCAGGCTCTGCTATATCTCGAAGCACCTGAACGAACGACGCTGTATCTAGTGCGCAGCCAAGCGGGATATCGGGACACACCAACACGGGCCGCTTCCGAGTTGGAAAGGGACTCGACATCCGACGGATACTTACCTACTTGGCACGAGATCGACGTCGCCGGGGCTCTGGACCTACGGGCGAATTATACCCTGCTTCTCCCCTCGTGTTCATTCGGGGGCTATTTCCCTCATTTCCCGCGCAGAAGCGCCAGTCCAATACTCTCGTCGATCAAGCCGAGTCCCGTTTGCATAACTGTAGCAGATATGACAAGCCGGGGCGGCAACACAGATCGCACACTCATGATGGGGGGCAGTGGGGGTACGACGAGGCCCTCTATGGCGCCACAGGCATCAGGAGGTGCCGTAAAAGCGAGACAATTGGTGAGTTGCCCTTTTGCGAGTATACCTACTTTTCTTATCATGTTCTGCTTTTTTATGCATGCCTACCTCGCTTGTTGCTTGGCTCCCCTTATCAGAAGCAACCTATAGACCCCTTCACATTTTCTTCTGCCATAAGCCCAGCTAGGTCAAGGATAGAGTCGAGATAAGGCCCGAGAGCCGATGTATCATGAACTTGGCTATCATGTGATGAATATCATCCGGGGATGAGGACGTCCTCTCATCGTGGGGGGACTAGTCAGCTATCCTCGTCCCGTTTTCCGTTTAGAGATTTGGTGTCACGTTATTGGGTCCCAACACTTTGGTTCTCACTGGTATCTAACAATTATGACTAAAATAGACGCACTTGCACTCGCAACTCGCACAGCTATCTGCTAACTTGGCCGATACGGAAAACTTATTGCGCATGACGAGCGTACAGGCAGGGGCTATGAGAGGACTGGGTAGCTGGCATGGTGGCATGTGAGTATCGCTCTCTGTTTTCTTTAGTCTACCTCACTCTCTTCTGCCCAACTTTCATACGATAGCGTAGACTTGGGAAAGCTATTACCGTCGGACTCGCCTCCTATTTTCACGCCGTTCGGGCCTCTGAGCTCCTTTTGCCGAGATTACTCATGGTTGTTGAAGACTATTGTCTAATACATTTGTAGGTTCATGGCTGCGAGTAAGGTTCTAGGCGAAGAGTCGGTCAAGGAACAGTCTCAGACTCAGCAGCCAAATCAGAGATGAGGGGACACGAAAGCAGCATTGATAGTAAGTGTTAGCGCTCGTGGATAGATGGTCGAGGGGGTTGACTAGCTATCATAGTAGAGCGGCGCTGCGACTTTCTTCGTTTCTTGTTCCTCGAAAGCGACGACTGCCAGCTACAAAGATAGCAGACCTCTTTGTGTGTCATTGAGGGCCGGTGTCGTAGGGCATTTGAAACTGTGGGTATTGCCCGTTCTGCCTTTGTGAACACTGGCGACCTGGTTCTAGTTCGGAGTTACAGCCATAAATCTGAATACACGAGGTGTGCAGTGCACTCCACTCCCTAGGCACCTGGCTACCTCAGTAGTTTGGTGTGTGCTCTGTATATCGCGAAAAGCCCTAGATGCTTCAATACCCTACTGGATTAGTTGCTCCTAGCTTCTAAATTTTATGTGTGCCTGAGTTTGACGGGAAGCAAGTTTTTATTTTATTGTCTTTCATCTCACGAGACCTAAATGTCTTCTTGGTCTAGAGTACGAGAGGCTAGAATGGTATGTGATCACAGCAACACACGGCTTCAACTAGCCCAAGCAAATACCAGTTCCGCTGTCATACACATATATACCGATCTTTAAAAGTTGCAAAGTCAATCACAAATATCGTGTGACCTTTTCATGACCTTTTTACGACTGTCGTTGAGAGTTGCGGGTCTGCACCACTAGATACCTCCGCCCGATTTCCCTTTCGGGTAATCAACCGACTCTTCCCGATTATAGTCGCGTGCGGCTCAACTTCATAGTGAACTACTACTATAAGTCTAGTATTTTCACGATACCCACCTAGACACATACATAATATACTCTTCATATTCCCAAAATCTATTTTCCACATATACATCAACCTGAGCACTACTGAGACGTCCAAGCCATTACCGTCACAACCATGTCCCTCAAAACCTGCTACCTCCTCCTCTACAACCTGCTCTCCCTCCTTGTTTGGGCCGCTCTCCTTACCCACACCTGCTATAATGTCGTGAACGGCGATTTGGCCCCGCTGCTGCCGCTCGTTACTGTAGCACAAACGGCGCAGGTGGCCGAGGTGCTCCACGCCGCGCTGGGTCTCGTGCGCGCGTCCCCCGCCACCACGGCGCTGCAGGTCGGTGGCCGGAACCTCGTCGTCTGGACCGTCATGCGTCGTTTCCCCGACCTCGTCTTCGCTACTGCGCCAGGATATGGCCGATATGGGTTCGTGGGCTGTCTGTTGGCGTGGGCGGCTTCGGATGTCCTGCGCTATGCGTTCTTTGTTGCTCAGATGGGGGTTGGACGGGCCCCGGGGGCGTTGGTGTGGTTGAGGTGAGAGCTGTTCTTTTTGCGGGCTTACTTGACTTACCTCCTCACTCTACTATTTCTGCTGTTGTTTTGTGCCTCGTCTATCATTTATTCGTGTTGGATGATGTTGGATGTCCTGTTGTTGATGGGCTGGTGCTGGACTAATACGAGGCGTTAGGTATTCCGCCTTCATCATTTTATACCCTGTAGGGTTCCTAAGCGAGGCTTCTCTCGTCTATCTTGGCCTTGTCAACGCTCGTGATATAAGCCTCTTCTACAGGGGGTATCTGTTCGTGGGGTTGTTGGCTTATGTCCCAGGTGAGTTCCCTCGTTGTCTAGGCCTCGAGATAGAGAGCTATGGGATGAAGACGCCAGCTAATTAGGTGCTCAGCGAGTTACGTCCTATACACGTACATGTTTTCTCAGAGACGTCGGGCTCTGAAGCAAAGGGGGCAAGCGAAGAAAGCGTGAAGATCATGATGTCCTAGGCAGGATATCGCGATCATAGCCGTCTTGGCTATGGTCTCGGTACGTCCCGTCCTAGATCGCCAGGCAAACGGCGTCAACTACCCCGCAAGGCACTAACGCTTTAGCTATACGAATGCTTTGACACAACATGGACTACTGATAAAGCTATGTCTCAGATACGGTTCGAGAAAGTAGCTAAGATTGAAAGTCGGGACTAACAAAGGGAGCATTCAATGATTAGGTGTGGCGAACCAGTCAGTTACCCCGCCCAGGCTTGCTGAACAAGAGCAGTCTTATGCTGCCATGGACGCTGGCTATATGCGGCCGGAAATACCGATTACATGGTAGACTAGCCAGCGGCCATTGTCATATGGCATGATGAGGTGGCTTTGTTAAAGATCCTATCTTTTCATGGTGATTACTGAACCGCTCTGCTGGTAACTCAGAACAATGTAGTAATACCCTGTGAGGGGCCGAAAATAACTCTTTGCTGCCCACCAACGCATCACTAAACCCCTCGACACACCGAGGGCTACTTATTATTGTGTAGCGATGAATCAAGTTTCGTCGTCAGTGTAGCCGCAAGGATATATGTTCTTGAATTAGGTAGTGCTGGTCTAGTCCAAGTACAAGATACGTCTCTGTGCTCATGAAAGCTGACACCCAAGAGCAATCATAGTATGCTCCACGACATCGACATATCGAGTTTCTTAACAGGGGAAGTCTTGTATATCATTCGATCGCCCCTTTTCTTGCACTATTTGTCAAGCATAGTAGAACTGTAGTTTGTAAAGTTTTACATCCTGACGCTAGTTCGATTCTCCTAGAACTTTTAATTCTTGACATTAAAAACTTCATTTATCGGTTATCCATTCAAGTGCATGAGTTTGAGGTACTTCTCCAGCCTCAACGAAATTTAATGAATGAGAATATCTATAGCTCACACGGCTCGTAATCTTCATATCTACGCATTATAGGTGACTTGACGTCGGGTGCCTGGCTTTCCATGTTAACAGTGGCAACGATTCCTAGACATGATGTAAGGCTGGTCGTTCAAAGAGACCAAGGTTGACAACAAACATTAAGATATTTGTCACATCGCCTTTGCTCTGTTGATCAACGGCGGTCTCCATACCAAATACATGCAAGACTCGAAAGACTCGGGCTCTAAGGCATTGAAGCTTAGTGAGACCCAACAACGGGTTGTATCTAGCTGGGAACCATCCCAAAAATTCATGACCTAATTACCTCTCTTTAGCAATAAAGGGTTTCATTGATAGCTAGATTCTTAGTTCAAATAAACAGATCGGCGAGCAAGGAGACATAGTAGGGTACTCGTCCAAGTACTATGCTGTCCTATACTTGAGACATGATGTTCATAAGAACTCGCAGCTTCACCACCTACTGCATTTAGGATTGTTTTTTCTTGGCGGATCGTGGCGTCCAATTGACGCTAGTTCTGGGTGCACGATCGTAGCATTGCCACCTACTGCAGCTAGGACTTTTTGAGGTAAACCGTGGCGTCTAATTGACGCTATTCCTGGGTGCACAAACAGAGGGATAGGTCTCGGTGTAAGGCTGCCTGGGGCGCCCAAGCCTGAATGGCTGTAATACGGAGATTACCCGTGGCTTTGCTTGGGCGATTGAAAGAGCGTAGGATTGAAAGAGAAGGACTAACAAAGAAACGACGAACTGAAAAACTCTCTATTATCTAGTCCTGCATTGCCCTCGTCCTTCGTCTCTGGCCCCCAATGCTACTATCGTCTCTTCTGAGATGCAATTCCAGTTATTTAGAAGCGAACTTTGAAGTGTACACACCTAATATTCGGATCATCAGAACCAATTCGCAATGGGGTTCACCATCAACACGATAAGCCAGTGCGGCAAGAAGCTTTTTGTCGTCGACGTCATTTTCACCGTGCTATGCGTCGTCTTCCTAGTCCTGCGCTTCTGGTCTGCTCGGTTTTCGAGGCGTAAACTCTACCCCGACGACTATGCCGCGGTCGCCGCCTTTGTAAGTGGCCTGACATATGACTTGGGATAACCCTTATAGAGCGGCCTCGTTAACTCCCCGCTAGGTGAGCAAGTCCGTTCTGACGGGAGCGGCGTACTGGGGGACCTTTAACGGGCTGGGAAAGCCTATCACGGACCTCAATGTCGGCGAACTCACTGTTCAAGCCAAGGTATGTATATATGCTCATGGTTGTTTTTGTGTAGTGGTGGCTAATTCAGTCGCTTCTGCAGATTTTGATCATCAGCGAAATCACGTACATCCTTGGCACAGCCTTTGTGAAGCTGTCAATGCTTTGTCTGTATTATAGAATATACACCACGCCGATTTTTAGGCGCTGTTGTTATGTTGTGATAGCGGCGGATATCATATACATCGGTAAGGAATTACCCGGGTCATCTTCCCTCGATTCAAGTGCTTCAAGAACATAAAGGTTCCTGATTGGGTTATGACTATGCTCAGGAAGCCTTTTACGTCCTCGAAACATCCTAGACCATATTAAAGATGATAATTACTGACTCTGGATGTTGCAGTATCATTCGTTCCGTTCCTCTTGACTAACTGCATCCCCCTATCTCAGTATTGGGATCCGAAGCCCACTGGTTGGTGTCGATCTACAATCATATTCGACAATGCCACGGTTGCTGTCAATCTGGTTCTCGACGTGGCTGTCCTAGCCCTGCCCCTGCCGGTGCTTTGGCGCTTGCAGATGTCCGTTCGGGATAAACTAACCGTTACATCGATGTTTAGTATCGGGCTTATGTGAGTTTCCCTGTATTTTCTCGGAATAAACCTGAATGTCATCTCATAGTTTATACAGAACTGTTGCTTTCGTGCTTTGGCGACTAGGTGTGACGGAACGAACAAGGAATTCTCCCGACTGGACCGACACTCTGTGTCAAGTGGGACTAATCGCGTCACTCGAGATATACCTAGGCATCATTGCCGTGTGCATCCCGACATTAGGACCCCTATTCAATGCGTACGTTAAACCTTCCTTGAACAGGATAGGTTTCATGAAGAGTGCGAAAGCATCCGGACCCGGGGTGAAACCGTCATACCTCCAAACGTTTGGTGGTTCGAACTCAAATAAACGGTCCCACGGGTACAGTGAGTTCAGCGAGAGTGCAGACCGTATCGTCAGCAGGGACGGGTCCATGAAGTTAACCCCAACATTGGATGGGAAAGTGACTTCGGAATGTGTGTTCACGCCAGTAACCGAGACAGACACAGCGGACCATGGCGGAGACGGAATCCACGTTCAAAGAGATATCGAGGCAATATATCAATCAAGGAAAGGCCCGTACTACAACGAGTAGGCTAATTCGCTACTACGTGAGATAGTCGAAGTCAGTAGTAGGGATTTGGGGGCGAACCGGTAACGCTGTGATTGAGTAGTACGGGGAATGGTTTATAGGTTTCTGTCAGAGTGTTGTACATTACCGAGGGTTTTCTAATGAGCACTGTGTTTGGGCACTTATCACTAGTTGTGTATAATAAAAGCTACTTCATTGATGGATTTTGATTCTCGCAGAGCAGAAGCGCCTGTAGTGCTGCCCCCGAACGCACTATGGGAGATGCTACTGCTTTATTAACGGGCTATCTAAAAGTTTCTTGGGCGCTTTCGTGCTTAAGCTTTAGATTTCGCACATGGAGTGGGAGAGCCGATAGGTTCGTAGTCATGAACTTTCAAATCGTGCTCAGACATAAGAAGCCTAAAGGGCTAGGCGTGCACTACCTAGGGTAGGCAGAGTCTGCTGAGCATCAGCTCTTGTTCCATTAGACGTGACTGCGGATTTTCACATAATCGACAGTACTAATATGCTAAACGAATAGGGGTTCGTAATGTCAGCCCCTAATCTCGACTCTACACTTCATCTCTTCATAATTATATTAGCCCTCGACTTAATGCACCCTAAAATGATATGTAGATGGCTTACTGCTGGACGAGCGACATAGGCTACGGGTGGACGTTCTCTATGTTCTCAAGACCCATGGTTTTCTCCCTGATTTTCGTTTCAGTGTTGACTCAGTCACCGATGTCGTAAAGAATATCTTCATGAAAGAGTCGTTGAGACCATGAGACTATGATGGTGAGGTGTCTAATCAGACTTCGTAATTGCCGGGGACGTCACTCAGTCATCCTTTATGACAATGCCCATCTGCTCGTCGCCCAGTTGATGGTTTTTGATACCGCCTTTCGACGTATTCGCTAGTAGCTGTTCTCGCTGTGGTCGTCGCTTTTGGCGCGGAACTTGGACGGGAAAACGCCTCACGCCACCGCAAGTGTTGCATCTGATAACTAGGACATCCGCCCAGGGCTTCTTGCATCCTTTGCTCTTATTCTCAACCACGGAATTGCTCGTTTCACCTTCGATGAGCGGCGTGTCGCAGAGCTTGCAGATAGTATGCTTGATTGCCGGAGACAGCCGTATCTGGCCTTTGAGAGACGTCGCGCGAAGATCAGTCAGGAGACGCCGAGCGAGGTTCAGTCTTAGCCGGTCAGGAGCAGTAGATTTTTGCGCATTCAAGCGCGTCCCTTCATCTTCATGGCTGTCTGTAGCAGATGGATGAGGCTTGAAATCGTGAGCGTTTCCGACCTGCGATCCTAGAAACCCCGCTGCTTGATGCAAGTAGGATAGGCGTGAATACAGGTGCTTGTTGGGTACTGACCCAGTCTTTGATTTTGCCATCCTATCGTCGGACTGCCGCTCTGGGTACGGCAATAGGCTCGATCACTTGGGTGACAAAACTTCAAATGGGGTCCCGTTCAAAAGGTACCTAGATTGGTAGGTAGAACTACCTGTCTTGCCAAACTCTATCCTAGGCAGCCTAACCAGGCCATGGCCAATGGGATGTTGCCGATGACGCGACTTGCCCCAAGATCTGGATGCTGTAGAATTACCTAAGGGAGGTACCTAGATAGATGATTGGGTGGTCCGAGCGCGCTCTTAGAGGGAAGGAACGTACCCGTTTAAGTACCTACCTAACCTACCAAAAAGTCCAGGCCCGCCAAGCCTATCAGGTTACCTACTTGGCACCTAGTTGTGGCGCATATTGTTGTTTTGCACAGCCTTCTGACTCAAGCCTAAACCATATTTGGCCTATAGCGTTACCGCATAGGTACCTACCAGGCCTGCCTGTACTGATTTCTTCTTCTGACTGATCTCCCATCTCTAGCCTTTCTCCGTCACAACATCCGCCTCCATTTCCTCTCAACTATCCCTCTCTCCAGAACCATCGCGCCACTTTATTCTGGCATACAGCCATCCTTTGTTGTCAACCACAACTACCGCAACATCAATTATTTGATCGCTCCGTGTTTTTGTGCTTTTTCCTGCTTATTCGACGCCCATCTTTTCACAAGGCTTTGAGGCCTCGCGCATACAAATAACTTCGCCAACATGTCTGCCGAAGAAGACCTGATCGACTACTCCGACGAGGAGCTAGCGACCAATGATGCCGCACCCACTAACGGCAAGAAGGCAGACGCCGCCTCCGCCGGAAACAGCGTTGACAAGAAGGGTTCTTATGTCGGCATCCACTCCACTGGATTCCGCGATTTCCTGCTGAAGCCTGAGCTTCTTCGGGCCATTGCCGATTGCGGTTTCGAACATCCTTCGGAGGGTTAGTCTTACATCTTACACGTCCCAAATCAAGCAAGCAAGCAAGCATCATCACCCATCCCTCCTTCAAGCGTCCGTCTCGTCGTCTGTCAAGCAAGTCAAGTCGCAAGTGGAGGCACGGCGTTGGTTACGGTCGTCGATGGGAATCAAGGCCGGCAATGGCGGTATCACTTGTCGACTGTGGTCCCGGTGTCCTGACCCGGCTGGGACCTTTTGTCGAAGGGAAGAAGAGAAGAAAAATATGCCCCAACCACAAGACACGTGTGTCTACGACCACGGTCTTACTGGCTTTTTATTAAGCCATTCGCATCCGAGGCAAATGACGTATTTGCGCAAGCTTTCAATACTCATGGCCCGTTGTCGACAAATGACCATCTCTGGCTCCGAGCCTTTGACGTGTCAGGAACTAGGTGGTGTTTTCTACACGCAGTTCCGCCATCTATGGATGTCCATGTCGAAGATCCTGCGAGGTTGGGAAATATTCATTTGTTCGAGATAGATACTTTGCGGTTTTAGCCAGCGACGCGATGACGACGGACGGACAGACGGACCTTGTCGATTCCCTTTGCCGAACCCCTACCTCCTTTACGTTACGTTCTTACATCCGTCTTGGAAACCTTGTCTAACATCGATCGATACCTACAGTCCAGCAGACCTGTATTCCCCAGGCCCTTCTTGGTGGTGATATTATCTGCCAGGCCAAGTCTGGTCTCGGAAAGACCGCCGTGTTCGTCTTGACTACCCTGCAGCAAGTCGAGCCTGTCGCGGGCGAGTGTTCTGTGCTGGTTATGTGCCACACCCGAGAGTTGGCATTCCAGATTCGCAATGAATACAACAGATTCAGCAAATATATGCCAGATATCAAGACGGGCGTATTCTATGGTGGTACTCCTATGCAGAAGGATGCCGAGATCCTCAAGAACAAAGAAACTCACCCACACATCATTGTGGGCACCCCGGGTCGCCTTAACGCTCTCATCCGTGACAAGCATCTCCGCCTTGGAAGCGTTCGCATCTTCGTCCTTGATGAGTGTGATAAGATGCTTGATGCCATCGGTAAGGTCTCTGGTATTATTGTTTTGGCCTAGACTAATACAACTAGATATGCGACGTGACGTCCAAGAGATCTTCCGATCTACCCCAACCCAGAAGCAGGTTATGATGTTCAGCGCCACCCTTTCTGATGATATCAAGCCAATTTGCCGCAAATTCATGCAGAATCCCACCGAGCATTATGTCGACGAAGACACCAAGTTGACGCTTCATGGTCTCCAACAGTACTATATCAAGCTTGAGGAGAAGGAGAAGAACCGGAAGCTCAACGAGCTTCTCGACGAGCTCCAGTTCAATCAAGTTATCATATTCGTGAAGAGCACCGTTCGGGCTACTGAACTGGACAAGTTGCTTCGCGAGTGTAATTTCCCCTCTATTGCTGTACATTCTGGTGTGAGCCAGGAGGAACGGTATGTGTCTCTCTATTGAACTAGGTGGCCCGAGACTAACACCTTTTAGTATCAAGCGATACAAGGAATTCAAGGAATTCAACAAGCGAATTTGCGTTGCCACCGACGTCTTCGGTCGTGGCATTGATATTGAACGTATTAACCTAGCAATCAATTACGATCTCCCTGCTGATGCAGATTCGTACCTTCATCGCGTTGGTCGTGCTGGCCGATTTGGTACCAAGGGTCTCGCGATTTCATTCGTGAGCAGTGACCAAGACCAAGAGGTTCTCAAGTCGATCGAGAAGCGCTTTGAAGTGGCACTACCGTAAGTAGTTACTGCAAATTTGTCTCGTATATATACAACTAACAGTACCACAGTGAGTTCCCTAAAGACGGTATCGATGCTAGCACCTACATGGCCTCGTAAACCCAGAGTCAATTTTGGTGCTCAGACTTGACAGTTTGTTGCCCAAGTTCTCTTAATCACCGGCCATGGGTGTTTATTTCCTATGCGACCTGGTACTTGGCGAAACAGGGAGATTGGGAATAATGGCTTTCGTCTAAAAGTATCGGTCGTTCTTGTCGCTCTCAACATCTGTAAAAGTATACTTTGACACGCCGGACGGGATGAGGCTTTTCTTTCACTTGTGGTGAGGACATGATTTAGTTCTCCTTGCAGATTCGAGATGCCTTATGACACCTACTTGCGTTTAAGCTCGTCATCATTCGGGGTAGTAGATTCGTGAAATACATCTTCAGTTTCTGAGGACGAATAGGATTCATAGCTTCTACAGCTCGTTATGGACAGTCAATAGACTTGTATCAAAAATATTCTGCTAAGATGGTTTCAATGACATGTTAACTTTGTACATACCGTAGGTGCACCTACTCGTCACACCGGCGGCCCGATCCATTTGTCCGTACAAACCTAAAGCCTTCCCCCGTAGCTCTCATGAATCCTCTGCTATGGGGGAAATACTCATGGCCTGTCCGTTTGAAATCTATCTAGGCGCGTTCTGTAAGAATCTTCAGCCAATGAAGTAGCAGAGCATATCCGCGAGGGCACCTGAGACAAAACAAGCTCTGCGATGAAAGGTTAGTCATAGAGGGAGAGACCGTCTGAAAGATCATTCTTCGAGTGAGACAATACGTAAATACTAAATAGGCACCAACGTATATGCAGGTAGGCGGGGCGCAAAAAGGAAAATAATGGTCATGCAGGGGATTTCTAGATGGCTTATGACACACAGTAATAAATTTCTGACGTTCAAGCTTTGTTCCTTTGTCTCCCTCTCACTCATCCTCCAGTCGCCTAATCCAAGAGTAAGGACGGGGTATAATATGTATTAAAAACTTGTTACCGCGGGTTAGGTAGGTCGGTACGTATGATGCATGTTCATGTTTGTATAATTATGGTGTAGCGCTATGTATGTATGATATGCCTACTATCCGAATTTCAGGGCATGAAAAGGTTCAAAACTCGCCCAAAATATGTTCTCCTGATTTCGCCTTGCTCTTCCCTATGCAGGCATTTTGAGTCTCGTGGAACAAACTTTCATTTCATCGTGTCTAATATCTCACACGGCATCGTCGCCTCTTGGCGAGCCACCGCTCCCGCCTCCCCCTCTATCGGGCGGTGGGTCGGAGCTCGTCCTGGGGCTCCTCTGCTGTTCTTCCTGAAGTCTCCGGTGTCTTCTCGGAGATCCGAGTATCCAAGGTTGTGCGCTACTACTACCCGCCGGACTTGCGACGGCGATATCAGTGTGGCTAGTGTTGTTGCTTTTGTTCTCTCCCCTCTGCCGCCACCATTTAAGCTTCCATATCCCGCCTAGCGCGTCCTGGACGCCGGGGGTAGAGGTGCTTTTCCGACGATCGTGCTTGCGCGCCGTAAAGCCGGGGAAGCCCATCGATCTCCGTCGGCGGCGGGATATCCTACGCTGACTTTCCGCGCTATGACGGCCTCCTGCACCGCTCACGGACGCAACTGAATCTCCCCTTACTATGCGTCGTCCGGGAAGTAATGGGGTACCTTCGTTCAGCGTGGGGCCTGTTGGCATAGTGCTTGATCGCTGCCTACTGGGCCTAGAAGATTGTTGGTCTTCTAACTCGTCCCAAATCTCTTCATCCCAACGCTGGCTTGATTTCCGCCTTGGCAGCAGGGGCGACGATGATCTGTCTGTAGGGAATGTATCATATGTGGGTAGAATTGCTTCTCCTTCTTCACTACAGAAGTCCGAGTCTATAGCGGACTCATCTTCGCCTTCTGTGTCTTCCACGAGCCCGAGCCCCGGTGTAAGTGAGGACTGGCCGAGAACCGGGGGATGTTGCTCGTCACTAAGGCGCCACGATAGGGCCAGGACTCCTGTTAGAAGAATGGCAGTGCCAAGAGTAATGAGCCCGCCGTGCAGGGGTGATATTAGGTCCGTCTGGCGGAAGTAGATGAGGCCATCTAAAATAGCAATGATGTTGTAAATGCAAAAAACAAGGGGGTATAATACTGATGTTGACACGAGCTTCAAGCCGCGGTGAAGATAATACAACTGGGTCAATGCGAGGGCGACGAGCCCCAGGACTAGAATCCATGATTGCCAGTGCAAGAATTGGTTGTCGCCATCGCTGATGGTTCTGAGAATCAACTCGACGGCTGATTTGGCGAAGAGGAGGGAATGCGCAGAGAGGATGCCGCTAATGCATCCATAAGCGAGGCCTCTCGCTAGTCTGAACTTGGGATTCTGCGCAATGTTCTTGAAGTGACTAACGAACTCGGTGGACAGGGCAATGGCAAGAACAATTACGGTTTGTAGTGACATCCAGACGATGAATTGCCACCTTCCCAGTAGCTCGAGCAGCTCCGGCAAACTATGCGCTGGAGAGGGTATGGCACCGAAGATGGCGATTAATCCAGCGCCTACGGAAACAAGTGCGGTTCCCCAAAATGACCACTTCGTGAAGGGCTCGCCCAGGATCAGGGTGGCGCATATCGAGTTGAAGACCAGGCCGGCGGCTTGCAAGGTCGAGAGGACTGGCAGAGGCAGTGTCGAGATCTGTATCGAGCTTCCCAGTACGTTCGAAATAACGAACATGCCCATTCCTAACTGCCACCTCCGCCTGCGGTATGGGGGTCTCTGTATTTCATGGGGACCTTTCTCGTCTTCGAGCATATGCGACTTTCGTTGTAGGGTGAGACCGAGGGATTGGACGCTCGTGGATACCAGGCCAACTATTATGCCGATCTAGAGCACACGTTAAAGGTCAGCGGCACTGCATTTATCAACAACTCAGCCAGCTCAGGGAGCTCAGCCAGGCTAGTCGTAGGAGAAGGGAGACTCACGGCGAGTGTGCCCGCAGGCGACACACCGCTAAATAGCCCCATGGCAAGAAGCTCGAAGCAACGGTCATCTGGTAAAAGAAATGAAAAGAGGAGAGCCTCGATAGCAGCGCATGGGCTGCGTTGAAGTGTGAAGTGTGGTGCAGTCCTCGAATAAGGTTCTTACAGCTATGCAACGCCAATAGCTTAAGGTTCCAGGTCGGCGATGCGAAGACACAAGTTTCGAGTGTCTCGGTGCAAGACAAGAAAGGTACTTGCAGTGCCGACAAAGGACGGACGGGTAAGACTTCAATTTGGCTTCGTAATCCTGTAGACACACGAGGCTTGGATCAGTGGCATGGTAAGGGCGATTCGTGATATGTTGTATGTTGGGAGGTGTAGATAGATGATGGTATCGATATCGGGAGTGTAAGAGTAAGAGGTACTCGAAGTCTACACAATGAATCCATGAAGGATGCCACCAGGGACCTGAAATGTGGAGTGACCCGCACGCTGGATACCTTAGGTAGGTAACTTAGAGCCAGGTATGTGCTGTACACCACTACCTCAGCCCATGTACAGTGCTGTATGCAGAGCGGGTAGGTAGGCTAGTCCCTGTAGCCAGCCCACTTTCTAATAAGGGGCTGTGACGCATCAAGATCGTAATAGACTCGATCAAACCAAACGTTGAGAACGAGAACTAGATTGCACAAATGCTGACAATGATAACGAGGCATGGGATTATATATACATATCTCTCATGTATATATCATGCACATCATTTATCTAGTCTAGTCTAACCCATGCGCGATCATGAGTGAGCTGGCAGTAGAATGAATACTTGCCAGTGACGATCTTGTATATGTACTAGAAACAGCTGATCGACAGAGACAGAGGCAAATGCCCCGTCGAGTTGGGCGTGACTTGAGCTAGTGCACTGCAGCAGTATTTTGTCTTTGAAACACGGCTGGCCATTCAGGTGCCTTGCACTCGGTATGTATGTATGTTCCAGGTTCTAAGATACCCAGTGACCCAGGACAAGGAGCGAGACTCAAGTCATTCCGCAGGGACACCCGCAGCTTGCAGCAGATATTCTGTACAGTACGTACTCTGTACCCTGCTCTTATCAGAGAGCAGGTGGCTGTGCAGTCCTACATACATGCCTAGGCTGCGCTCGTCTTAGGGGGAATACCGTAACTAAGCCACATATACACTCTCAAACTGCAGGGGTCTCTGTGAGCTCTGTGGCTTGCGCAGCTGCGTCACCGGACTAGAGCTTTGAGCTACCCTATTCCTAGCACTGCCAACTCCACCACGACCGATCTTCAATAGCGTAGACGAAGCCTCTATCCACGACTCCTACTCCTAATCTACTCGACCCTCACGAACGCCTAGCTTTAGAGAACGATCTCGCAACACTCAACCGCCACCTGTTTCCGACATCATAAACCTACCTCCAAGATGTCGCAAGTCCACGCTCTGTCCGACGACCAGGTGAGCAACTGCCCCGTCTCCCCCCTCTAACCACCCACTCCCACTCCCATCCAAACCCAGCCACGAGCCCCGGGGGTCACGAGGATTCGCCAGCCATAAAACAAAAACGTACTAACGCCGCGGAGCTAGGTCGGGCAAGAGCTGCGGAAGATGACGGCGTTCATCAAGCAGGAGGCGATCGAGAAGGCGCGCGAGATCGAGATCAAGGCCAACGAGGAGTTCAGCATCGAGAAGTCGAAGCTCGTGCGCGAGGAGACGGACGCCATCGACGCCGCCTACGCCAAGAAGTTCAAGCAGGCCTCCATGACGCAGCAGATCACGCGGTCCACCGTCGCCAACAAGACGCGCCTGCGCGTCCTCGGCGCCCGCCAGGAGCTGCTCGACGACATCTTCGACGAGGCCGAGAAGAAGCTCGCCGAGTCGAGCAAGGACGCCGCCAAGTACCAGGCCGTGCTCAAGGGCCTGCTGCTCGAGGGCATGTACGCCCTTAGTGAGGACGAGGTCGCTGTCCGCGCGCGGAAGGCCGACGCTGCTGTTGTTAAGAAGGCCGCGGCTGAGGCTGAGAAGGAGTATGAGAAGGAGACGGGCAAGAGCTCCAAGGTCAAGCTTGACGAGGAAAACACGCTGCCTGAGGGAACGTAAGTAGTCTCTTTTCTGCATTTCCTTTCTGGAAACCATTCTAGCCTAGTACAGTCTCTGGTTTTTCTTGTCGCTTCACTTATACTTGACATCTGTGTTGGGGCATATATACTAATCCAACCTCCATGCACAGCTCAGGCGGTATTTTTATTGTGGGCGGCAATGGAAAGATTGAGATTAACAACACCTTCGAGGAACGTCTAAGGCTACTACAGTCCAGCGCTCTGCCCGCCGTACGAAAGGCTTTGTTCGGACCGAACCCTAACCGCAAGTTCTTCGACTGATGAGCTCGGTATAATCCACAGTCCGAGGTCGCGATCCTCTCTATCCGCGCCTTACGCCGTCTACTAGCGGTCTTACTTCGCACATCAAATTGCGTATACACTAGCTTGACGAAGTTTGGCGAGGTTGGTGGGTTCAGGGGTTGAAAAGGGGTGATGGTGCTAGAAAGACATTTTTCGAAAACGTCGTATATCTGTTCTTCAAGGGACCCAAGGATGACATCGAGGTCGATCCTTACACGCAAGTTTGGTTTCTACAGCTCAGGACTGGTATGGTTAGAGCAGACTTGTCTTAATTTTGCTCGTATTTATTAGACGGTTGTATCATAAGGAAGTCATAGGCTCATTGTAGGCGAGGTATCACAGTTGATTCAGCATTCAGACACACCGAAACCCATAAATAATCCTGCTCGATATTATTCCCTGCTTCCGTTATCACTCCCCCTAGGTCCTTAGCGCCAATAACCGAACAATTCAGAGCAGGTCTCTTCCTCTATTGTCACACAGCAACCTGTAAGTTCCTCGTAGTGCGCCGTGGCCTGCTACTTGTAAACTCAGTCAGCTCTGGCACGATATCTTCTTCACTCTGTCTCTCTGGCTCCTCCTTTTTCTTCAGCGCCCACTGGCGCATGAAATCCCGCTGTTTCGGCACGTTGGCATCAGGGTCTCGCCCCGGGCTCCCCTCGAACGCGAAAATCCCCTTCTTGGGCGGCGGCTGCGTGCGCACCGCGTACTTGAGCCGCTTTTCCAGACCGAGAAGGCTCAGCTTCACGTTCTTCCTCGATGCCTTGTCGCGGATCCGGTCGTGGATCGACTTGACGCGGGCGGCCAAGAGGTCGATTTGTGCGTCGAATTCCTGCTCTGCTGCTACCGCGGCGGCGGTGGCGGCAGCCCCCTCGGATTTTGGGGCACTTTGGGCCTTGCCATTTAGTATTATACTTTTGGTGGGGGTAGTGCTGCTACTAGAACTACTGCTAGACCCGTTCGTAGTGGTACGCATGAAATCTGCGCGGTCGATAACGATATCTAGGAGTGTTGTGAGCGCCCTGAGCCGCTCAAAGTCAAAGTCTGCCTTGTTCGTAGATTTGAAGTCGCCCTCATCGAGGCGGTTGCGGATGATCTCGAAACTGAGACTTGGATTGATGGGTTTGCTACCCAGCCCAGGCCTATTGAATAAAGACTCGGCTGCGATGCGTCGTCGAAGATCAACCAGATGTGAGCTTGAGCTTGGTATTGATAAGAGAGATGTGACCGTAAGCTCAGGGTCATCTACGCTGTCGTACATGTTCGAACATATGGCCTTACACTAGCCTTGATGTTAGCTATATTTGACTAGAAAAAAAGTTGAGAACACTATAGGCTTACTGCTGAATTCCATCGTGACTTAGATTCGGCCAGGTTTGAGACTAATGCCATCATGGCACGCATGTGGTGTTCGCGTACTACTGCAGCGACGACAGGATCCATACTCATGCGTAGTAGGAGCTGGACCGCAACAATAGCGGCTGCTGATTGTAGATTTGGCGCGATTCGGCTCAATAGTTGTAAAAATGTCACTAAGGGTGACCAGTTCCGTTCGAGGTACTCTGGTCGAACCTCTGCCGTGCTCTTGAACTTGCTAGGCTCTCGGGCATTTATCGGAGCTCCAGCCCTTTCGAGCAAGCCATACAACCGCACATCATTAACAAGGCGTTTCGTTTGGTCCTCACAGAGTTCGACTAGGTTGATGTACTGCCTCCGTAACTCGGCGTTCTGTTCTATGCAAATCTCATCAAGGATCCAAAGGAAAAGTTCATCTGGGAGGGCTATCCCCTGGGCAATAAAGGTATACGGCAGACCCATTATAAATGCCCGATGTCTCGCGTCCAAATGAGAGAGAAATTTCCAGCGGCCAGCGGCTTTCTTGCGTGGGAAGGCATTTTTGCTGGGGTTAGGAGGGGGTTCTTCTGGGTTGAAGAAGTACCAATGTTTGCGTGATGACGCCTCATCATCCTTCGAACGCTTGAAAGCTCGGCGGAGTTTGTCGCCTTTTCCATCCTCATCATCCTCGGCAGCGAGAAGGTGGTGAGCAGCCTGCTCGGGCCGCCTTGAATCATTCTCAGCATCCGAGTCGACTGAATTCTCACTATTTTCTTCTGCCTGGGCGATCAGGGTGTCGGCCTTCCTGTAACTCTCTTCAGCCCGCTCAATCTCTCTCGAGTGGCTGATCAAAGCCTTCAGGTCAAATTTGTGCTTCTTGGGCTGCAGCGTCAGGGGTGACCGGTGAATGCCCGAAGCTATTCTCTTGGCCTGAGGTGTAGATAGAATGTTGGGATCGCGCCGGTGAGCGGCGGGACCTGCTCTATAGCCAAGCGCGTTTGTGATAGAACCTAATGAATCATCCGAATCATCCTCCGAGTCATCAGACCCTTTGATCACATCATCGCGACTGAACACCCGTGGGGTCGTCTGTTTTTTTGGCGTTCTAGGGGATGAAAGGAGGTCTCGCAGCGACGACAAATCTGACGTTGGTGGTGGCGACGAGGCCAGTTGACTCTGAGTTTGATGCTGCGGCTGAGGTTGAGGCTGAGGCTGACTCTGAGAATTGGATGGTCCAGCGGATTTAAAAAAACCTCTAATATCTCTATTCTTCCGTGAACTCATCTTGCAAGGGCTAAATGGTATGCTGTTTTTCTTCCCTCAACATGGGATTGCGTATCCTTCCTCTGAATAAAATGACATCAACAGATGAAGAGGAGCATGAGTAGGTAGTAAATGTAGCGGTGACTTGATTGTGCTGATTAAAATCAGGTGAAACTACATGAAAAGAAGTAGGTTATTCTGTACAGAATATACTGGGTGGCCTCACAGGTCAGAGCTGAATTGCTTGGCACACCTACCTAGGTATCTGTGCCAGGTAGGCTACGTATAGGTAAGTACTTTACTGGTGTGTAGGGGTATAAGACGTGCCTAGTCGAGTACCCGCGCTAGGCAGGGCTCGCGGCGAGGGTTTGCGGCGAGGGTCAAGCGCGAGTTTACCGGGGGGTTTTCTATGTAAGTATCAAAAAACAAAATACATCTGACCCAGCGGCGAGCAGCTAGCGTGCCAAGAAATACTTGACTAGGTACGTTTTACTGAACAGCAACTACGTAGGTACCTACTGCGTACGCATAGGCTGGTAGGCTGGCGTATAGAGTAGGTAAGACGTGTCTTGACGCGTTGTGTTCTACCCAACAGACATAAGCAAGTATTATACGTTCTTTACAATAAGGTGGCAATAGGTAGGTAATGAAACAGTTCTAAATGCATATGCATACGTGGGTAGGTAGGTTTACCGTTTTTGCAGCACATGGGCAAATAGTTATATGTAGCTTAGCGCCTGCTTCTTTGCTGGGTTTTGCAGAGGAACACCGTCCTTGAAACGGTTTCGTTTCAACGTTTTACAAAAGAAGCCTACAGCTCGACACCCCGTAATTTTTGTGCTGTCAGTTTTTATTTTATTGTTTGATCTACAAATAGCTCATCAGCTTACGACTAGATATTTTCTATATTTGTAGCAATCTAGAGTGATATTGATGCTGTAAAAGGAATACCTAGGTAGAGTAATTGTTGAGAGTTCCTATATACACTGTGTCCCATGTATTGAGCTACCTAAACACCGAGCACCAGCCACTGGTCCACAGCTAAGCCACAACATCTACCACAGTCAGCGATTGCTATCGTCGGTATTGTACTGTATACCTAGCTCTTCTGCGTAGGTTGAGTAGATTCACTATCCTCGTTCGAGTTACTACCCCAGATTTCCCCGGCAATTCGTGCATGGATCTCTGCCTTGTGAGCTAACTCCCTTTCTCCCGTGCAATCGCCGAAAACCTCGTCCATTTGTTCCAGAGTCTTGTTCTTAGTTTCGGGTACGAAGAACCAGGTCCAGAAGATGGCTATGAAGCAGAAACTAGCGAAGAAGACGTAAGTACCAAACCCCGTGTTCGCGATCAGTGGAGGCGTAATGAGCCCAACGATGAAATTGTTAAACCAATTCGACATGGTACCGTACGCAACCCCCTTAGCTCTAACGGATATGGGGAAGATCTCGGAGGGCATGGCCCAGGGGATCGGGCCCCAGGTCGCTGAATAGGTCAACATGAAGAAAAACAAGAAGGCAATGGATACCCATGCTTTGTCAGCATGGGCCGCCCAATTGCCCGAGTATAAGCCCACGAGGATGGCAATGATGAAGTGCGAGATGAACATGAAGGTAGCACCTCCTAGCAGACATGGCCGCCGACCATATCGGTCCAAGCCCCAAAGAGACCAGAAACATGCGACCATTTGGGCAACATTAAGCGCACCCGATAAGTTCAGCTGCATGTCGTAATCTTGACCTAAAGAGGCGAAAAGGGTGGGTGAATAATAAATGAGGGCATTGACGCCGCCAAACTCTATGGAGTCATTGTTAGCCAATATACCAGTAATTTACCCTTCAGAAGGAAAGTTATTTTACGTACGGACGAAGAACATAAGACCAATTGCCACATGGGTTCTCTTCCAAAGTCGTCCTCGGAAGCAATCGATGTAATAGATAAGCTGGAGCTTGATGCGGCTCGACATGCGACCATCGTGTAGCTTAGGATGACGTTCTATGTTGACTTCTTTGCAAAACGTATACTCAGCTCGAATATCCAGCCATTCGTTAAGGACACGGTTATCGGTCGTAGGTAGGGCCCGGAGCTTAGAAAGTACTTGAAGCGCCTCGTCATCGCGTCCCTTCGAAACGAGCCACCGAGGAGAGTATGGAAGGAAGCGGACACCGATACCGAGGAGCAAAGCTGGAGGAATCTATCTTAAAGGTTAGTGTCACAAATACATGTAGAAGCTCGTTCTATTGAAAGAGCTAGGGTGTGGTCAGTTACCTGCAGAAGGAATGGGAGTCGAAATGACCATTCGCTTTGAATGTATCGAGTACCATATGTTGTATAGTACGCGATGACGATGGCAGTTACAATCGATAGCTCCTGGAGTGTAAGAAGCGTGCCGCGGATCTTCGGTGGTGCAATCTCAGAGATGTACAGAGGGCCAACCATCGCGAGCATTCCGATACCGATGCCGCCTATAAAACGGCCGGCGACGAGGGTATTGTAGTTCATTGCACCAGTCTGGAGAGCCGAACCAAACAAGAAAATAAATACAGCAACCAGAATGGAACGCCTCCGTGAAATCTTATCTGCCAGCCATCCTTGGTTCAAGGCGCCGAGAAAAGCACCCAGCTCAAGAATTGCTGTGAGAACTCCCTTGTTAAAGGCCCCTCTTCCAGGTTCATCAATTTCGGGGAATGCCTCAATAAACTGAGGCATAACCAAAGTTACCGAAATGACTCCTTGATCGTAGCCAAACAAACCACCCCCGAGGGCTGCGAATGCTGCACATAGAGTGGCATATCTGTTGTCAAAGATACCCATAAATCCTAGATTGATAGGGCGTTAGGTAAAAGTTGAATTGTACACCATGAGGAAGGCTACAAACCCTCTTTTTCATATGAGTCCCCAGCAGTTTCGATTCCGTGTTGCACAGAATCGGCCCGTGAAGGTGTAGGGATATTTGCTTCAAGAATCCGCTCAATGTGATCTGAGTTCGGTTCCAGACCGACCATTTTAGATTCCATATTGACAATATCAAATAAGTGCGTTTCTAGGCCGCCTGAAATTTCTAGTGAAGAATGAGGTAGATTTTGAGAGGGATCTGGCAACTCCATCTAGCAGAACGAGGCTGGGTCTAGACTACACTTATAACTATACCATAGAACACAGTCTAATGATTTGAGGGGGAAATCTGGGGTAACTCTGGGGTAACTCCGGGGTACAGGCGGTGAAAAGAACTCGCAGTCAGTTAAGAGAATTACAGTAAGCACATACGTAGCTATTCTAGCCTTGTAATGTGCCCGTGCTATATTTCCGAGGCATCTAGGAAGGGTATGATCTCTTCGGACTATAATTCCAGGCGCTACGTGTGCCAAGTACTCTCTGTACCTATTTAATATATCTAAGCGGATTGGCGCTAGTGCCAGAGAAATCATCGTTTTTACTAGAAATTGTTCTAGGCTCTCTGCCAACTTTAAGGGGCCGAAGATTAAGATGATAAGCAATGATGATCTATTCAAGGCACCACATATGATGCCCCCTAATGAACCTCAAATTAGTCTAGACTCACCCATTTTTAACAGTTACTGCATCATGAAAATGTGAGGGTGGATGGAAGCTTAACTTGCTTGTAAAAAATGATCAGATAGTGATATAACATCACTATTGGTCTAGCCCCAGTGTTATCCCATGTTCTCCTTGATCGTAGACAGGGGCAATAGCTATACCTACGAATTAGTGCTTAGAAATTGTCGTAGCGATTAGTAAAGCAGGTTGTCTTCTTGAACTCCATGAGCACTTATCAATACGAATTCCCAAGATTAACCTTATGAAATTCCGTCAATTTTCAAGATATCCATTAGGAAAAGGAGAGAAAGTAATGAATGCACAGTTATCCATCCTCCCCTTATTTCAATAATATTTTATTTGAGATCCCATCTCTAGATAAAGTTTCCCTTCGAACCAGCAGCAGAATCCATCAACATCAAACGACCAGCATGAATACCACCAGTTATAAGCATGTCATCACCTGTGTGGTAGGCGCTCGCGTTCGAGAGTAGGTAAACTACAGGTACCTTGAGATCTGTACGATCTCCCATCCGACGCATGGGGGGCTCAGTGTTCATGATCTCGCCAAGCCATGGCATGCGGTTGCATAAGTCGAGGGTCATATCAGTCATCATATATCTAATACGAAGTCAGGGACTTGCCGAAAAATAAGCGGAGACTAGGTACTTACCCGGGGGAGATACTGTTCACGCGGATGCCTTTCCCTGCTAGCTCGACTCCAAGTGCCTTCGCAAGTGAAAGTACAGCTCCTTTGCTAGCACAGTAGTCGCTCGTGCATTGGCCTTTGCTCGCCACATAGGCAGCTATCGAGGCAATCAAGACGATGGAGCCTCCACGAGGATTGAAGTCTGTAGGTTCCTGGCGATCCATCTGGGCTGCTGCTAGCTGGGCAGCATAATATGTACCTAACACATTAATATTCATGCACCGAGCGACGGATTCTGGATCGCGTTCAAGGAATGGCTGGTCCGGGCAGATGCCCGCTGCCGTGATGCTATGAATGAATATGAGTACGTATGTCCTCCCAGCGATATATCGGCGGAATATAAATCTGACGGTGCAACTCACAGGCCATCTATCCGGCCGAAGTCTTTAACCACTTGATCGAAAGTAGCCTTGAGCTCAGCATACTTGGTAACATCTGCCCTTACCAAGGGTCCGAATTAGCTTCGAACAGAATTATGACGCCAAATACCTGACATCAAGCCTCGCTGGCATTTCTGCAAACTCCCCAAACTTACTTGTAGTACCCTAGTTTGACTGGGAACTCTTTCTGAAACTTGTAGAAATGCTCGTGAGGGGCATCGGCAGCGTCAAGGACGGCAACGTTGCCGCCGCTTTCAGCGACGGCGAGGGTAAAAGCCAAACCTAGGCCACGAGCACCACCAGTGATAACCACTGTGCGCCCCTTGAGAGACAGAAGATCTTGGACTGAGTGGTCCAAGTATCGGTCAGGGCTCGGCTTTGGTGGCTGTGACATGGTTGCTTGCGTGACGTGATGTGTTGACTGCGAAATGGTCCGTAGAACTGAGGAAGAGCAATGAAATAGGCAATGACGAAGACTTGAACTAGGGTCGACTGACGAAAGCGCGGGGGAGGGCAGGATTAGTAGCTATATTCAACGTGGGTTCCCCAGATCTCACGACTCCCCGGAGTTTACTAGTAAACCCCAGATTTATTACTTTACTATGGTTGGAAGTCAACAATGGTTTACTCTAGCGAATCCGAACTAAAAAGGAAACCTTGATCCGTGCGGGGTATAGCCTAGGGGGAATAGGAATCTTGATCTGGCCGCGAACACAGACGAGGGGTAAACTAGTTTTCATCGTTCGGAATTGTGCTCCGAGATGGAGTCCCGACGATCGGCGGTCGCCCCGGAATCCATGTCCAACTGCCGGCGATGATGATAGTCCTGCTTCCGCCATCATGGCTTGGCGCTCTAGGGAAACAGAGCAGTTGGCTCTAACCAAAGAGCAAGTTGGTGAAATCGTACTGGAATAATGTCATAATTAAACACTGGGTGATGCCCACGCAAATCAAGGACAGAAATCCCCGTAGAGGAGGCTTCGTCATACATAGAATTATAGGCAGTGTGTAACTAGTTATCATGCCAGCCAGTACAGAAACAATTGCACACCCTGTTGTCAACGGCGACGCAAACGCCAAAGGCACTCCCAAAAGTCAGGATATCAAGGGTTGGCGAGACAAGCTCGACCAGGATGATCTAGCCGTTCTAGCATTGCGAAACTTCATATTCGATATCTGCAACCAAAACGGCGGTGGCCATGGAGGTTCAGCCGTTGGAATGGCCGCCTTGGGCGTCGCGCTTTACAAGTACGTGATGCGCTTCAATCCCTCTAATCCGGAGTGGTTCGACCGAGACCGCTTCGTCCTGTCGAATGGCCATGCTGCCATGTTTCTCTATGCGATGAACCACCTCACCGGATTCGATGACTGGACCATGGAAGAAATCCGGGGTTACGGGTCCGCCAAAACTGACGGATACGAAACCCTCTGCCATGCCCATCCGGAGCGAGAGCTTCCCGGAATCGAGGTCACCACCGGACCTCTTGGCCAGGGCATTGCCAACGCTGTTGGTCTCGCCATTGCCTCCAAGAATCTCGCAGCACGTTACAACCGCCCTGGATTTGACTTGGTGCAATCACGTGTGTATTGCATGACAGGCGACGGGTGTCTCATGGAAGGGGTAGCTCTCGAAGCCGTTTCTCTTGCTGGAAGCTTAGGCCTTGATAATCTTGTGTTGATATATGACAACAACCAAGTGACTTGTGATGGGCCACTCGACTGGATTAATACAGAGGATGTAAACGCTAAGATGAGAGCGACAGGTTGGCATGTGCTCGAGATTGATGACGCCTGCTACGATGTCAGTGCCATCGTGTCGACTCTGAATTACGCCAAGACGCTGAAAGGCAAGCCAATCTTCATCAACGCTCGAACCATCATCGGGATTGGCACCTCTGTTGCCGGGACATACGTGGCGCACCATGGCGCGTTTGATGAGAAAAGTATTGCCCGTTCGAAGCAGCTTGCCGGACAAGATCCCTCGGTCACTCATGTTATCCCCCCTGACTCACTACACTACTTCCGAAAGTGCAAAACTCAAGGCGAGCAACTCCATTCAGACTGGGACAAACTGGCTCACCAGTACGAAACCGCACATCCTGAACTGGCCGCCGACTTTGCCAAGACTATCAAGGGTGACTACGGCACCAAGTGGCTGGATATTCTCACAAACATAGACAGCGCCCAGTTTCACGGGAAAGCGACGCGCGAAACAAACGGGACTTTGATCGAGAAGATATGGCCTGCGTATCCAGCTCTATGTGGAGGCGGAGCTGATCTAGTGAACTCCAACAAAGTCTCATACACAGACTCCGATGTCTTCCACCCAACAGTCAGCTATGCAGGCCGTTACATTCGCTACGGAATCCGCGAACACGCCATGGCTGCCATCTCCAACGGACTCGCCGCCTATAACCCGGGCACATTTATCCCCATTACGGCGACCTTTCTGATGTTCTACTTATACGTAAGCTGACAACATGAATTCTTAACAAGTCTGGTGTGCTAACGCGAAATCTCTAGGCTGCTCCCGGCGTACGTATGGGAGCGCTCAGCCACTTGCCCGTCATTCACTTCGCGACGCACGACTCCTTCGCCGAGGGCCAGAACGGCCCCACCCACCAGCCAGTCGAGGTCGACTCCCTCTACCGCGCCATGCCCAACCTCACATACATCCGGCCCTGCGACGGGGAAGAGGTCATCGGGGCCTGGATGCTCGCGCTGGGCAAGAAGACAGGGCCCACGCTACTGTCGCTAGGGCGCGACGCCGTCACTCCGATGAAGGCCACGGACCGCTACAAGGTGGCAAAGGGAGCCTATGTGATCCAAGACGTCCCCAGCGCGAAAGTGACCCTCGCCAGCTGCGGCACGAACCTGCACTACGCCGCGGCTGCCGCGGACGCCTTGACTGCGGACGGCACGCCTACCCGCGTCGTGAGCTGCCCGAGTTTCGAGCACTTCGACAGGCAAGATGTCGCCTACCAGGAGAGCGTCTTCCCGTGTGACGGGACGCCGATTGTCAGTGTCGAGGAGTACATTGCTACGACGTGGGCTAGGTACGTGACTGCTAGTATCGGCATGACTGGCTATGGATTTTCGGCATCGAATGCTAGTAATTATGATCGCTTTGGTCTTGACGACAAGGGGATACTGAGAAGGGTGCGCCAATATCTTAAAGACCTTGAGGGGAAGGATGCTAGGAGAGCTGGATGGCGCTCGATTTAAGTGTATGATACATGTTTAATGACTTGATTAGTTTCCAACGTGGGATCATCTCGGATTTATAATTGAAGGTTAGAGTTAATAGTGGAAAGAATAACAACTCTTCTAGAGAACTAGAAGGGATGCCAAGCAATGAGAAAAGGGGTAATTTCGCAATAGATCGTAGCCGAGTCACTGGGAGATTGCCACTGTACAGTTTCAGAGAGGTAGTATATACTTAGATTAGCTGTCACACTAATTTCTTCCCTTATTTCTATATTAGATTGAACTGCTCGCAGTGACCTCTTTGGAGGTAGGCATTCATGCTGAATTGAGGCATTTTGATGTGAACGTTTTGAGTGAGGCAATGATACGCATGTTAGCTGCTTGAACATAATTGATTTATAAATAGCGAATCAGGGGTGACTCTGGGGGATCCCGGAGTTAACTACGGCCTTGATTACCACTGCGCCGCTGTCATCCTTTGTCTTTCCAGCAGTTTTCATCGCCGCGTCAACTGAGTCAATGCCATGGAAGCGATGAGTGATGAGTTTTCGGATGTCGGGAAGCTTTCTACCACCAATCGCTGCTCCAGTGACCGATGCCGTCGCGATCTCGATTGCACGCGGATACGTATGGGCATATCGCCAGCTGGGGATCAAACTGATTTCACTTTTCATCATCTCGGATACTGGTAGAATATGATTAGGAACCCCTAGACCGATTAGAATGACTGCGCCTCCAGGTTTGGTTGCCTAATTAGATGGTAAGCTGATATGCCCCTCCCAAAAATAAATCAAAAAGATCAGTGTTTACTCACATAAACAGATGCTTGGATGCACGACTCTACCCCTGTGCATTCGAATGTAGCATCTAGTCTACCTACAAGCTTACCATCGATCCAGACCGCCGAGGCAATTTCCTCTGCAGTATCTTTTGCAATATTTAGTTTCTCTTCTACTGTAGTACCCCGCCTAGGTTTTACAGCATATGTCACCGCTGCGTAGCCGTTGGACTGCGCAAACTGGAGGCGGTCTTTGTCAATATCAGCCATGACGACTCTAGAGAACCCAGCCGCCTGGGCCGCGATCGAGCATAGCAGCCCGACAGCGCCGGCGCCAAACACCAAACAAGTGCCCGAGGTATTTTGAGGAGGCTCTGGCAACCGCCGCACAGCCTGGACAGCAACCGACAGCGGCTCTAACAGGGCCCCTGTTTCGTAGTCCAGGGCAGGGGGGAGTTTGTGCACCCAGCTTGCCGGGTGATTGATGCGCTCCTGGAGAGTACCCTGATAGTGCGGGAACTTGGAGCCGGAGCTGCGAAACCTGAGTTCGGGGCAGATGTTGTAGCGTTGGTTTTGGCAGTTGCTACAATCACCGCAGGGGACGCCTACTTCTAGCGCCACGGAATCGCCGACTTTGAGGGATGGGTGAGTCGCAGATACGTTGGTCCCGAGACTGGTGATCTCGCCGGATGACTCGTGACCCAGACATAGTGGCTCGCGAACGAGGATGTCGCCATTGGCGAAGTGGGAGTAATAATGGAGGTCAGAGCCGCATAGTGTAGTTGAGCGGACGGCGACTTGGATCTCGTTAGGGGCTAATGGTACTAAAGACCTCGTTTCGGTTCTTAGGTCTTTGGCTCCGTGTAAGTATTGACCCTTGCTCTCTTGCGAGTAAGCTTGGCTCGGCGTTGACGCTTCGGACGGCATGACGATATCCTGGAGCGCGCGCCTGGACAGTCACCAATCGCCCGCGCTTGAGGCACACAGTCTAGCATCTTTTAATAAGGTGCACAATGCATATTCCCAGCATTAGGTCGCACGTTGTCGGGAAATGCCAGGGCACCACCATCTTTCCTAATTCCGAGATGTGGGCTTGGCGTGTAAATCCGGAGCCGGGATTGGTATCCGAAGCCTCTATTTGCACACGCTACAGTCTGGATCCCTTTGCATCCATGGCGAGAACTCAGAAGCCAATAGAGTTAGAGCCGTAGTAGGAGGTCGGGGTAGAGCTTAGGAGGAGCTTTCAAAACCGGCGTTCTCTCCTGGCACCATGTCATTCAGCTTCGTGGTCGAGCTCCAGATAGTCATTACGAAATTCTGTCAGATGAATATGGAGTAGCAAAATGCCTGGATACGCAAATGAACTCAACGCCATCATCGTTGGCGCTGGGCCGGCGGGCATTGCCATGGCCTACCGCCTCAAGCATGACCTCGGCTTCGAAGACTTCACCATCTACGAAAAGCTGGACGGTGTCGGAGGCACATGGAGGACCAATACCTACCCCGGATGGTAAGTGTTCTGCGGCTTCTAATGCCTGTGAGCGAGCCGGTGTCTAATAGATTATAGTGGCTGTGACTTGAAGTCGGTTCTGTACTCCTTCAGCTTCAACCTAAACCCGAACTGGTCCAAGGAGCTTTGCGACCAGCCAGAGATTCTTCAATGTAAGTTTTAGTCTATTCCAATGCTCGATTATGTCTTTGCCCGGTGCTGACAGTGTCGCGATTACTTTAGATATGGAAGACACGGTCGACAAGTTCGATTTACGCAAACATGTGCACTCTTCAGTTGAATGCCAGGGCGCCGTCTGGAACAGCGCCATAGAAAAATGGGAGGTTAACCTGAAAGACTTAAAGACAGGAATCGAGTATACACGGGCCGCTTCAGTCTTTGTCTCTGCCGTCGGGGCGATTTCCTTCCCACGCGACGTTAAATTCCCCGGCATGGAGAACTTCAAGGGCGCCATGTTCCACACGGCTCGTTGGGACCACAGCGTCCCTTACAAGAACAAACGAGTCGCGGTCATCGGGAGTGGATGTAGTGCCGCTCAAGTAGTGCCGGCTGTAGCCAAGCAAGCCGCCTCGGTCACGCAGTACGCACGAAGCGGACAGTGGTTTCACGACCGGCCAAATCACGACTACACGGCAGTGAACAAGGCCATGTTCCGCTATCTGCCGTTTTATCAACGTCTATTGCGCCTCAAGATATTTCTAGACGCAGATGATGAGACCGCCACATACTTCCCTACACCTCGCGGCCTCAGGGAGCGGCGCGCCAAGGAAGAAGAATCCAAGCAGTACGTCCGCTCGAAGGCGCCCGAGAAGTACTGGGACAGCATTATCCCAGATTTCCCCCTAGGCTGCAAGCGGCGCATCTTCGACCCGGGCTACCTCGACAGTCTGAACAACAAGAACGTCCGCTTGATCCCCGAGGGAATCAAGGAGATCACGGAGACGGGGATCGTGAGCACGTCGGGGAAACGCGACGACTTCGACATCATCGTGTTAGCGACGGGCTTCCAGGTCTCGCAGTTCCTGACCCCGATGCACATCGTCGGCGCCACGGGCAAGGCGCTCCACGACCAATGGGCCGAGTGCCGGGGCGCGCAGGCGTACCTGGGCACGCACGTGCACAACTTCCCCAACCTCGCAATCCTCTTCGGCCCCAACACCTTCCCAGCCAACAACTCGGCCCTATTCGCGTGTGAGACGCAGGTCGACTATGCCGTCAAGTCCCTATTCGTGCCCCTTCTGGACAAGAGGGCGCGGGTGATCGAAGTCCGGCAGGCCGCCGAGGACCGCGAGACAAACGCCATCCATACCGAGCTGACTAACACCGTCTTCGCCGGGGACTGCTCCAACTGGTACATTGGAGATTACGGCCGGAATGCCGCGTCCTGGCCTGGTCTTGCTCGAGCTTTCTGGTTTAGGACGTACTTCCCCGATTGGTCTGCTTTTAACATGAGCGGTGGAAGTAGCTGGTGGCCGGTCTACGCGGTAAAGCGGATGGTCACTAACAATGTTACCCCTATCACAATCTTCCTACTCCTTGTTTCCGTCTACGGCCTTCAACACAGCGAGACTGCCACAGTACGAGGATCAATATTGTTACAAACGTTGGGGCATTATTTGGGAACGGCTTAAACCTCTAAGGCTAGGAGAATTTAACCATTTACTATTGAATATTGAGGAATATGATATTAGCATATGGGCTGCCAATGGCGAAATTGAATTCGTTGCAAAGCAAATCTTCTGTTGTGCATGACCTAGGTAATTTTTCTCCACGCTCGACATCGTGAAATTTTGTGTATTGCCATCGCAAATCGTGGGAAATGTCATTGCAATACTTAGGCTAATTACAAGTGAGTAATAGGGTAGAAGCAAGTACTGTTGCGCGTATGCTTACTTCCTCGCTGTAGCAGTTGAACTTGGCGTGAAGCTCACGATGGTCTCATACCAATCTCAAGAATGATGGGTATCTCACTTTGTATTAACGTGAGACGCATGTTCGGGTATCTGATTGAAAGAAAGCCATCGCGTTTTCGGCGTACATACTTGTGTGAATTTGTAACTGATATAGACTAGTCTAGTATATTATAGCCATAAGGTTGTTACACATCTAGTATATCTACCTAGGTAGGCAATATCCGTTTTAGGCCGCTTTTAAACACAGCTTACTAGTCTAGACAGCCTATAGCTAATGTAACATATAAATCTGAAACTAAAGAAGAAGAAATATTAGTAAGTACTTCTTGCTTGTCTTGCGTGTGCTTTTAGTGTATCGATCTCTAAGATAGAGGCACGCAAGCTAGGCTGGTAGGATCGAAAGGTGCTGCACCCAAGGTTGTGTTAGATTTTTTTTTTTTGCAACTACTCTAAGAGGGCCGTCTGTACCAAGAAGTCGTCGCGTGTTGTACTGCATCCTAACTTTCCCTAGTTGCGGAGATGTCTAGGCCCATCGGATCCCAAATCCCGACTCCACGTGTCAGAGCAATGATGATATGCAGAATGGACTGCTCCGAAGGCATATTGGAGCGCAAAAACAAACCGACTATGATGCTAAAGAGATATGAGCTCGGAAATGGCTCTAAGGCTTAGAAAAGTAAGTTGATACATTAGCGCTGCGATGTCGCTGTGAAATCTTCGCGTTTATAGTGCTCCGTAGGTAGTTATTTCTAGCACCTAATTGAGCATTATCCGAATTAACTGCGTTGCTTGCTACTTCTGCCCTTGCTACTATATATTTCCCTCGTTAGCAAAGTTTCCATCAGTATCCCTATTGTTTATTCAAAGTAGCAAGTAAATATGGGATCGATCCAGGACAGTAGGAGTGAAAAATATCACCAAAACGCCATCTCTCAGGTGAGTATCATGTTGCAATAGGAGCAAAGAACCTGGATGGTAAATGCTAACAAACGGTCTTCTGAGTCTGCAGCTGAAAGACCCCAAATTGTTCATTCAAGATGCATTTATCGACGGACAGTGGGTTTCTAGGGACAAAAAGTTCGATGTCCATGGTTAGAATGGCAACTAAAAATATGCCGATGTCTGAGCTAACATTGCCTCTCAGAGCCTGCAACTGCTACTGTCTTAGGGCAGGTAGCCGACTGCGGACTCGATGACTTCCAGAAGGCAATTCAGAGCGCATACGAAGAGCAGCCTAAATTCTACGAAAGCACAACGGGTACCAGTAGAGGTGCCATGTTAAGAAAATGGCACGACCTGATAATGGCAAATGCCGAAGACAGTTTGTACACCCACGTTGTCTACCACCAAAACAGCTCGAACTAGCCGTATCTAACTCGTGAGGCTAGTTGCCATCATCATGTCCCTCGAAAACGGCAAGACTTTTGCCGAAGCGAAGGGCGAGGTGGTCTACGCCGCGAGCTTCATATCCTGGTTTGCCGAAGAAGCTACCCGATCATATGGGGTCACGATCCCATCCTCGACGCCGGATACAATGCTGATGACGGTCCGTGAGCCCGTAGGCGTATGTGGCATCATCACGCCCTGGAACTTCCCGGCGGCCATGATCACGAGGAAGGTCGGGCCGGCCCTGGCTGCCGGCTGCGCCGTCGTCATCAAACCCCCCAGCGAAACTCCATTTACCTGCCTAGCACTCACAAAGCTCGCCGTAGAAGCCGGCCTGCCTCCGGCGGTGATCCAGGTGTGCCCGACAAAGGATCGAAAGGCGGCGACGGAGCTCGCCACAAACCCTCTCGTCAAGAAAATCAGTTTCACGGGCTCTACGGGCGTCGGCAAGATGCTAGCCAACCTGTGCACGGGGACGTTGAAGAAGGTGAGCCTCGAGCTCGGCGGCAACGCGCCGTTTATCGTCTTTGACGATGCCGACGTCGATCTTGCAGTGGAGGGGGCTATGTTCTGCAAGTTCCGTTGCTCCGGTCAAACGTGTGTCTGGTAAGTAGCCCTCATACGTATATATCCCATATACGTCCTTATTATCCTCTGTTAGATCGAGCTCAGCCGCTAAGAATGTCGCTGTGATAGTGCAAACCGGATATATGTCCAGAAGGGAATTGCCAAGGCATTTATAGCGAAATTGGTAGAAAAAGTATCGGCCTTGAAGACAGGGCCAGGGCTAGACGGCACCACGACACAGGGACCTCTCGTCAACAAGGCGGCCGTAGAGAAGGTCCACGAGCATGTGACAGACGCGGTTTCGAAGAAAGCCAAGATCGAGGTTGGCGGAAAGCGATCTACCCTACCGGGATTCTACTACGAGCCTACCGTCATCTCTGGCGTCACGCCCGACATGATAGTCAGCCGCGAGGAGACATTCGGCCCTCTTGCGCCGGTGTTCGAGTTCGAGACGGAGCAGGAGGCCGTCGCCCTAGCCAATGACTCGGAATTCGGACTGGCCGGGTATTTTTACTCGCGCGATGTTAGTCGCATCATGCGGGTTGCAGGCAAGTTGCAGGTCGGCATGGTAGGAGCCAACACTGGTAAGATCAGCGCCGCAGAGGCCCCCTTTGGTGGAGTTAAAGAAAGTGGTTACGGCAAAGAGGGTTCTCTCTACGGATTGGCTGAGTATCAGAACATCAAGAGTATCACGATTGGGAATATTCAGCACGGCGCATGAGGCCCTAAAAGGGGTTTACACGCTGCAATCACATATTCTTCTCCACGTTCCGCCCGCTACGTCTGTCAATCTGTTAGTCTAGAATAATATTCCTACGGCTCTGGTATCACAAGTGACAGAGCAACGCCAGTGTGGGGTCCCGGGAATGTAGTCAGGACGGAAAATAGATCCCGATAACGGCGTACTTGATAAATAATCGTCTCCTAGGCATGACTGCGCTCATTAACCAGCCTAGGACGATCTTCTTTTCCTCTTCCTTGACATACAGATGGCTATTCGATTGCATAAGATTGCATCGATTCCAGGAGATGGAATCGGCACCGAAATAATCCAGCCGACGGTGCGGGTGCTTAGAGAGATAGAGAAGTGCCTAGGTACATTTAAGCTAGAATTTACGACGTTTAACTGGGGATCAGAGCGATACAAAGAAATTGGCGCGTATATACCGCAAGACGGGCTCGAGATTATCAAGGCATTTGACGCCATCTTGTTTGGAGCAGTTGGGTCACCAGGTAAGTTGCCCACAGAACATTAGAAATTCAACCTGCTAGGTGGCTCTAGCGTAGCCAGAGCTATTGACACATGTTTACTAAGTCGACTAGATGTGCCGGATCATGTCTCTCTCTGGGGGTTGATATTACCCCTTCGGAAGAACGTGCGTACAACCCAGCAAGGTGCGATAGTTCATAGGACGTCACTAACCTCGCTACCAGCTAGACCAATACGTGAACGTTCGACCGATCCGATTGCTCCCCGGCTTGAGCTCCCCCCTCAAGGACCTCCAGGACGGAGCATTGGATTGGGTCATGATACGTGAAAACAGCGAGGGAGAGTACGCGGGGCAGGGCGGGACAACGCACGACGACACGCCCTTCGCCGTCGCGACCGACGTGGCCGTCTTCACGAGGGCGGGCATCGAGCGCACGATGCGCTTCGCCTTCGAGACGGCGGCATCGCGGCCGCGGCGCAAACTCACCATGGTGACCAAGAGCAACGCGCAGCGGCACGGCATGGTGCTCTGGGACAAGGTCTTCCGCGAGCTCGCGCCGCAGTACCCGCAGGTCGAGGCGGACCAGATGCTGGTGGACGCCATGACGGTGCGGATGGTGCTGCGGCCGCAGAGCCTGGACACCATCGTGGCGACCAACCTCCACGGCGACATCCTGTCGGACCTGGCGGCGGCGCTCGCGGGAAGCATCGGGGTGGCCCCGTCGAGCAGCCTGAACCCGACGAGGAGATGCCCCAGCCTGTTCGAGCCGATCCACGGCAGCGCGCCCGACATCGCGGGCAAGGGGGTTGCGAACCCGGTCGCTGCGTTCTGGAGCGCGGCGGAGATGATGAGATGGCTGGGGGAGGCTGAAGCTGCGGATTGTCTCATGGACGCGATTCACGCGGTTTTGGCGAAGGGGGTGAAAACTAGGGACCTCGGCGGAGACGCGAACACAGAAGACGTGACGCGTGCCATGATAGATGCTATCAGAGAAAACTTGTAGTTCTTACCTAGCACAGTATGTCCTACGATGCTGCTTCCCAGAGGCGCCACTTTCTAGTCTGGGTAGGTATTTTGATACGTGTAATAGGTAGTTATATTTACGCAGTATCTAGATATTCGATACCTTGGTTGGGAAAACTCCTGTGCACAGGTACCTAAGCCAGGAATGGTCTAGTTGTCTTAGCGGGTATCTTCGGACAGTAATCCCGAGAGCTATCTCGTGACAAGCATACCTCTATATACGCGTACAATAGATGTCAAAGTAGCATTGCGCAGGAACCTACCTTCTAATATTTATATACAATTATAGGTATAGGAACTTTGTTTAAGTGTAGCGTAAATAGCGCAACTTTATAGCGAGTGTAACGTATTAAGTGACATCCATATCTGTGCCTATAATTGTCTCCTATCTACATAATTCTTTTGGGATATTCAAAATAGAAAGAAAGAAGCTTCTGCGCGTCCGATTTAGATACCTATCCAGATATTATCTCTTTCTACACTTATTCTCAAATCCGATTTTAACCCCACGTATGTCAAGACTTCCTCTTAACCTGGGTGGTTTTGGGAAATAACGGGAGAATGGTTAAGAAGAGACTTAGCCATCGTAGCTAAACATTAGGTATACTTCATTTTTTTATACGATAGGATCTGGGGAACGCGGGGTCCGATGCGCTCCCCCATAGCTACTTAAGCTAGTTACCGAACAGGTAGCAAGCTTCTGCTAAAATAAATAAAAAAGAAGAAGAAGAAAATTGGTAACTTCTATTTGAGAGAGCGTGTCATCCTTAGTGCAGGGGCCATGCTAATCTTCTCTTACACCGATATTCTGCCGGGTTGGTACTAACAACACTAAACAGATCTCTAGATTATGGCTACCAGGACCTTAGTCATTCGCGACATTCTCCAACGTCAAACTACGGAAACATTTTGCAAAACTAGATCGAAACCCATGATGGACGTCTTTAGCATACGCCGCAAGAAACAAGCTCAGTTATTCAGCAAACAGGCCTTACTAAATTGCAAATCAAAAATTGTTTCGCTACCCAACGGAAGAACGCGACCTTTGCGCTAGAGAATGGAGCTGGACAACCCTAGAGAGTTCCTGTAACTATGCCGATCTACTAGGTATACCTACGTAACGTACCTAGGTAGGTAGGTAGATTGACTCTTTAGTAAAATCGACGATGTACACCACCCGACCCGGGTAAGGTTAGCCAAGATACCTACTACCTAGGTTAGACTACTAGCCTATGAAGACGCCGCATGATTACTCTGTATTCTTGTCATCTTCTTTATTTTTGGTTTCCTTTTGGATGCGTGACCCTTGCTTGTACATTCGAACGGCCCGGTCGATGCTACAGTGCTAGGGCTTCACGCATGCTGACGCCGTCGATTTATCTAAATTACAAGACTTATACGTCTCACCTCTTTCTCCTCCTCCTGACCCTACAGCTGCCCCATCTTCCCCGCAATTCCAGTAGCGTAGCTGTGCCCTACGTGATGCTTACAGATCCGCTTAAAGATCCGCCCAGGCATCCGGTTTATCGAGGCTACGTGAAAGCACTAATGAACATCGGCTCGATAGGCTGCCTCTCTATCATAACGACATAGTCCACTGCGCATTATGCCTGAATCAACGGCCGAGTCCGGGCAGCCTCGGCGGAAGCACGTCACCACGGCCTGTATAGGGTGCCGTGAGAGTAAGATCAAGGTATATCTTCTTTCTCTTTAGCACCCAATGCTACCCGACTTCGCCGGTCAAGGCATTGATCCAGCCGGCAGTGTGATGCGGTCGTGCCCGTATGTTCAAATTGCAGCAATAAGGGCAAGGAATGCCGATACCAGGCTGGTGAGGATAAGCGAAAGTGAGCCAAAACTAAATCGACTTCCTGCAAACATTGTGCCCCATGTTGATGTGTTGCATGTATATCAGGTTGTCCCTTCGGGTTGCTGTAGAGCTGCTATCGAAACGCACCTCTCAGTTATATGACTTCATTCATGCCAATGGCCTGCAAATTCCTCCAATGGAGCAAGACTCTGAGGTTTCTTTGAAAAAAATCATGGATGGCTTGAAACTCAGTCATTTACTCCCTTCCTCTAGATGCAGTTCATCGCCCGCCTCTACTGATACACACGCATCTGAATCGCGGTCGGCGGAGGATATGCGCATGCTTTCACAATCAGAACGGCAAAGCCAGTTTGCTGAACTGCCTGGAGTGCAGCTCCCACAGACGGCGCCTCAGAGTCTTGGGCTAGCTGGCGAGAATGAGCCTTCTCAAGGCAACCTATTTCCCGACCCTCTTTACTCCGAGCTACTCGTGGATTCAAGCTTCCCCTTATCGAATAAGCTCGATCATGTTCTTTCAGACTGGACTTGGAATCCGATGGAGAATATGACTTCTAACACACATCCGTTTTATACAGCAGAGATGGTCACACTAGACAACAACAACCCGAGCATTTCACATCCTTTTGGGCAACCAAACTCTGTGATAGGCTCCAGCCCCGACCGGCAGACAGATGATAGTTCGCCTGATACCGAGGAGACAAAAGAGCTTATCGGTATGCTCTCCGATCGCATGGGCTCCTTACAGATTGAACCGTCTGGACGAGTGAGGTTTTATGGGCCAACCTCAAATTTCAATCTCGTCGACATGCCTGCACCCGACGATCTTACAGTTCATCGTACTATTCGGAGCGACGGCCAAGACTGTCTCGACCGGTTTGGTATTGGAGCCGCTGTACCACCTGACATCGAGTACTGTATCCCAAGTTCTTTTTCCCATTGTTGACGACTGAGCTCCGTTCTTCGCAGACACTCTTGAGACCTCGCGAAAATATTTACCACTAAGGACTATCACTAATACATGGCCTTTGATAGGGAACACTTGGCCAATCTTTACTTCGCTTGGCAGGATCCGGCTATACATGTCGTCACTAGGAGTGTCTACGAACAGGCCAAAGATAAATGGCAAGATGGAGAAGACACGCCGTATTTCTCATTAGCATTAATGAATGCTATGTAAGTGCTTTGACTCTAGCACTTCTAAAAGTGCGCTCATTACTACGACAATGTTCTGATACGTCTAAGATGTGCGTTAGGGGCCGCGTTTGAAAGTCGCTACCATCCTACATTCATTACATTTCCTAGGTCGCTATCTGATTTCTTCGCCGATCGTGCTAAGGCTCTACTTGATATTGAACTCGACAGTCCCTGTACTGCAACTGTGCAGGCGCTGGTGGTTATCAGTGGTCACGATATTGGATGCAAAAGAGACGCTCGCGGATGGCTTTATAGTGGTAAGTCATGAAGACCCCTATATCTCTTTGAGTATCATTATCTAATGTCTCTACTATTCTAAGGTATGGCTCTGAGGCTAGCTTTCGACCTATCGCTACATATTGATCTATCCTCATATGTTGCTCACGGGGCTCTGAGCCACGAAGAGGCTAGCATTCGTCAGACCACCTTTTGGGGTGCATGTACTGCTGATCGGTGAGTTCTCCAGACCAAAATCTTAATTTTTCTCTCTATTAATAGCCTTGTCAGCATCTGGAGCTATTATCTTGGGCGGCCATCACATGCATCTATGAGAACAATCATGGTGCCAAAGCCAGGTGCGAGTCCGAGTTTTGAAGTAACTGGAGAGTGGATTCCTTACGTACATCCACAATCTCTTCAAGACTGTTCGCCAGTCGTTGATCACGTAGAAACCACAAGCAGACAACGTTCCCTCCTTTGGGAAATCATTACCCCTCTAAGTGAAGCTGTGTAGGTTTCCTCCGAGCAAGAATTCTTATCTAGAACCATTTCTGACCTATCGAACTAGCTATGAGCGTCTTGGAGTACCGTATTCTGGGGTCGAGGAGATATACAAGAGAGTTACCATAGATCTCATCAAATGGAAGACCGACCTAGATGAATCTTTGCAGATTGACACGGAACAGGACAGGCCGTATCTCCCACACGTGTTACTATTACAGTAAGAGCCACCATTCATTGTATTAGATCCAAGCTAATGTTCAAAGCATGCAATATCATCAGATCATGATATATGCACACCGGCCATGGATGTCCCGGTCATATAGTCAAGCTGACCCATTTTTAGCCGACGCCCGGCAGCAGTGTATTAACTCGGCCATCGCAATCGCCGAACTACTGAGAATCTATGAGTCGCAGTACACATTTCGACGAATCAATGTCCAAGCAGTCGGAATGACCTGCTCCGCAGCGCTACTACTAATATTCGCCATTGTAACCGGATACCAGCGACCAGAATGCAAGGATCTTAAGGTATACTTAATCGTATGCTTTAGAGCGTTGGAGGAGTTCGGCCAGGCCTGGGAGAACGCCAAAAGAAACCTCGCTTTCCTAGTCTTGCTACAGCGGAATTGGGAGAGCAGATCCCGGATCCCAAGTAAGAATCGCCAACCATCGATAAACAAAAGGTCGGTGGATTTCACCGGCAGAAAGCGAGCGCGGACTTCCAGCCATTTCTCGGACACCAGCATACATCGGATAGTGCCGACTACATCGATACCGCAGAGTCAAGGTTGAGAACACTTGACGCCATTGATACTAGTAGCTATGATGCTATTAGGCGATAAAGTTACTGATGAGACACTGTAAGATCCTTAGGGGCATTTGTAAAAAGAATATTATTGTTATATGAGAAGAGCTCTCCCTAAACAGTTCGGAGGGGCTTGGGAATTAATACTATCGAGTCCTACCCTACATACTTCTCTCATAGGTGGAAATGTGTGATATCAAAGGAATAAAAAGAGACCAAGTCTCTTGAGTTTTCTCTAGTTATATAATTAACATTCACAATTATCTATGTATCGTATGCCTTATTTTAATATCGTTCGAGATTCCTTTCTCAAGCCCTAGAACTCTTCATTCAGATCCGATCTCCTCGTAGTAGGTGTAGAAACTTTAGCATGTGTTTGACATCCGTACTTCTTCTATAAGAAGCTAGAATCCTTATAGTAGATATTGACATCGCCGAGGCGTTGAAGTAAGTCAGCATGTAGTAGCTTGTAGGAGGAGCAGTCCCATTCACCACGGCCCCCGCGTTTATATAACTTTAGGGGTTTGGGTATAGGATCTTGAAGTTTGGGATTTTGTCGCGTAGTAGCTGAGCGGGTAGGCTGCGCTGTCGTGTCCCAAATTCCACATCCACCGCCCCCAACCAACTGGCTCCGTCCATTGACGCTTTAGGTCCCCCCAACGTCCTCCATAACCGTAACCTCGAAGTACGGCCGTGTTGTAGTTAGTGGCCATCTCCCACTTTAGATCAAAGGGGAAAGAGCAACTCCCTAAATTATGATAGGTCGTATGCGTAATTCCTAAATTGCCCGGCTGCTTGCTCCGCCAGATCATACTCTCCCAGTCAGTCACGCAAAACTTACAAGATCCACTACTCGTGTAAGCAGACTTTGTCCATAAGTCTACGTAGATCTCGCGAACGTTGGCTTCTACGATAATGTCGTTATCGCAATAGGAAGTTTGGCCCATGGTATAGCTACTGTGAGGGCACATAGCGGTACGTTCGTTCTCAATAAACTGTTGCAAGAACGGAAGGCCAATCTTCGTTCCCTCCAGTTGTTTCAAATGTGTTGTTTTCGAGCATGAGATGAAAAGGTCTTCGCCGACCCATTTAGCTGCTCGTGACACTTCCGTGTGTATTTCGCAGCCCTCTCCCATGATTCTCTTTAGGACCATAGGCCCCGTTTTCCTGCCAGACAGAGTCGATAGGGGAATCCCATGTTTAGGGCCGAACAGTCGGTAGTTTCTAGCAAGACGGGTTTGCTCATAAATGATTACTCCCTCGAGTTGGTCGTGAATCATCGGGGCGAAATACCTCCCTGGATGGCCTATATCTCTTCTGTAGAAAGGGCCACTACCGGCCCTGTCGCTGCTGGCATCGAAGGGTAATAATCTTTTCCAGTAATGGCTATAGACTAGTCCTGGAATGTCTCTCTCTAGCCGGGGCAGAAAGATGTCTTTCGTTTTTGGATCGAGCTGTATCTTGTTCCCGGTATTTCTAAGACGGGCTGCTATGTCGAATACATAGTGACAGGTTATGGCGAAGCATGCCGCATCGGCACTTCCAAGATGTTCAAGGACAAGAAACACGACCTCGGCTGGAAGCCTCATCACAGGTGATAAGTCATTTCGAAAATATGGAAAAAGATAAGCTGAAAGAGAGCAAACTCGGCTCAATGCACTAGACGTAAGGTTGCTCATTGTCACAGTTCTTGCTGCTGGTGTTCTGTTATACAACTTGTCTGTTTTGAGATGACGAAAATGGAAAACTACAAGGCTATGGGGGCACATATATATTGTATTTATATATATATTAAGGTTTTGTTGAAGAACTTCTAAGTTAGGGTAAATGGAAACAAACCATCATGAAAGTCAACTACGCTGCTCCGAAGAAACTAAGCAAGAGCGTACACCTAGAATTGTTAGATACTATAATTGTCCCAAAGTTAAAGGAATAATCCATACGTTAATAGGCTGGGAATAAGTAAGGGTCATGCGCGCTCTTAGATTATCGTGTCACGTTGTTGAGGCTTTCCTGCCCTTCAAAATTACCTGAAAGATAAAAAATTTATAGTTTCGCTAGCTACGCTAGACTCACGGAAGACTCACGGAAGACTCACGGAAAACACGGGCTATGCAACAATCCGCATTCTAGTAAAACGTAGTAAAGTGCATCTATTAAGTGCAATCGTCAGCTTAGTCTGTTCATGCCTTAACCCGTGGATCACAGTTTAATCTTACGTACCTAAACTAGGGACTTTACTTGGGAGGCTCGGATTTCTTGACTGGGGATACGCCTGCCTGGGACAAACATTTGAGAGAGCCAAGGGGTCGGCTCCGGAAAGGAAACGATGTTAGTGTATTGTTTTAAGGGGTCATCAGGGTTCGAAAGATCTAACGTTTGACAACTTCGCGCCGAGGGAATTCAAAAATAAGGAGCTACGCGTAAGTATAAGGCACGATAAGGTTTGCCTGGAATCTTATGAGAGGACGCAATCTGAATTCCTACGTGTGTAATTCATTACTAGTCTTGGCGCTGTGTAGAATATATCTAGATATGACTTCTTTTACCTACCTTGACTGTTTGTTTCTTGAAGGCAGAACCGGGAAGCCGAGCAAGCTGCCACACTGCGAGTCTCAGGCGCCTGTGGCGTCAGCCGTGCCCCCCAGTTTCAGCGCGCTCCACCTGCTCCAACCGGCCGTTGCTCCCGAGTAGCTGGGAACAGAGCCCAAGTTTATCGCCTACGTAAGTATAGATCCGACTCCCTACCTTGGTAGGTGCCCTCTCTGGGCTCTGGTTTTGTGAGCCGAGTGGCACAAATGTTTTGATGTTTGGGACTGTTTTGACGGTGATTTGATTGCGCATATTTATCCATAGTGACTTTTACCTCGCGAGGATGAGGAATTTCTATAGTCATCGTTTCCCGAATGACTTCTTAGATTATGTACTGTCTGTTGTACGTATGTAAGTACATAACCTACCTAACCTACCATCTGGTTAATAATTTAGATGGGTACCTATTTACAGGTAGGTTCTGTATAGATCTTTAGGTATCTCTCAACCTAAAGTACCTAGCCTGTTTAATCCCGCCCCAGCTTGCTCGGGGTTAAGGAAGTATCCGAAGCCGTCGGGGGAACCAACTGACTTACTGTAACAGGGTTTCCGCCCGGGCGAGTCGGTTTTCCGCCCTCTCTGTGTCATGGCAATTTATTCTGTATACTTACTTAGAGACCCTTGAAGCCGTATTCTGTCCTCTGCATGAACGCATTGCGGGGAGAATAGTCGATGGGGTGTTGAGTAAGTAGGCGCTGGGTAGATAATCGACATGACAATTGTTGCCTTCGTAAGCCGGGGAAGAACGCGAGATTCTTCTACGATGCGCTTTACATGCGCATACAATGCTACACTACACTCACTACTGTACTAACAATCGGGGTTGGAGGATCATCCCGCAGCATGCAGAGTGCCCGCGCGCCCATGTCTGTCTCAGAAAGGGAGAGTGGCTCCTGACTATTGAGAATGACGCAGGCATCTCGATTTGAAATTTGTCATGGGCTGTCGTAGCTTGTGGCTCGTGGAGTACCAGGATTCCAGATTTGTCTCGACTTTTAATGGGCCTAGACCATTGTGCTGTTGCCATATTTGGTCGACAGTCTTGGAATTAAACATGTCGAAAGTAGACAGGTAATACCATATAAATACGTATAACCTACTCCGTATGTACAGAGTAATTGAATGTAGTACCGGCTATAATCATGGTCGGGGGGGGTCAGGCACGTACAGAATAGCTGTTGCTGAATCCAATCCCATTTAAACTGCGCCCTGGTGCTATCTTGGGATACATACCTCTTACGTACATATGTGCGACGGTGCAAACAGGTTATATTGGAAAGTCTGATCTTACGGGGCAGGACAGCTTGGGTACGCGTGCGAGCACATTCTGGCAACTGATTGGAGCTTAGTTCTTCTCGTGTCGCACATGCCATGTCGCAGAGAGTAGGTAAATTCCTCGTGGTTGCTAGTCGTACGGTGGACCATCCCCACTGTATAATCATCTAGCCTGACTACCTAGAATAGCACCTACGCATACTTACAGCGTAGGTATACTTAAGTAAGGCATTGTGCTCGTGTCTGTTTCCGGCTATCAAGTTAGCTACAGATACTATGCCAGTTTGATAGATACCTCTTAATTGCATTGAAACGGTCTGCGCATACCTACATAGGATTGCCAATTGTGCTTCTTGCTTATTTTAGGTATTATAAATACAGCGTTGCATCAAAGGACTCAGCTTAAGGCAGGTGGTGACCAACTAGCATATCAATACTGCTTTCGACAGCTTGGCCTCTTATTTGGGGACTCGCTCTGAGAGTCTCGGCTGTAGCGAGCGAGTTAGCGAGTCAAGTGGGGATAGTTTCCTACTTAGTGAACTCGAGATTTGTCCTTGTTATTAAAGCTGTCAAAAGCCAGTTTAAGTACATAAGCAGTTGAGGATGGGTTAAAAGTATATTTAAGGTTTAAGAGCGCTTAAGACACGATCAATATTTATGATTGCTGGATGGCAGCCTTTTGATCTGCCAGGACATCGTCGGAGCCTTCTCTGCCCACAGGATCAAGATCCTAAGAGGACAGTTAGGCACGACAAAACTCGTAGGGTGGCATTTCGGACGAGCATGAAATGAATCCCAAGACATAACCAGTATGCTGTACTACACATACCTAAGATATTATTCAAGAGGTCCTCCACAAGGCTCAAGGATCGACTACCCAGTCCAGGGTTATGGCAGGACTAAAGAGTACCAATGCTGTACAGTATATGTGATAGGGAGGACAGGATATATACCTATAGATAGTACATACCTGTCAAGAAAGGGGGCAGATGTTGCGGCTTACAAATAAAGTAGGGAGATACATGCATGTACTCAATGCGTATTAGTGGTTAGCTTAGGCACGTTAGTAGAGCTTGGTGGCGGGTCACATCAAAAGGCGTGAATTTATGTATTACCTACTGATGTACACTACGATATGCGGTATGCTGTACATGCCGATCTCGTTGAGGGCCTACTGTAATGCAATCTGTGAATAAAGGATAAATAAAGGAGGTAATGGCCCATGACCTAGAATACCAGATCAAATATTTTATAGGCTACGTGTACCTACATTGAGGACAGAATACTTATAACTCTGAGGTACTGAAGGGCTCCCAAGCTTCGCTTCGCACTCGACTTGCGCCACACTGGTGCTGTGTCATGCCGCTACAATAAGATTAGGTAGTCGGTGTATTCTGTACTAGGTAGGTAGCAAGATCTCTTACACTGTATGCAGCACTGTAGATACTTATTTTCTTTGGGACATCAATCTCATTACCCTGGACAAAGGGCAAGCTTCCTATGCTGTGCCTGAAAGAGACAAATCACAGGCGCATCTTATAGGGGTGACACAGTATATTCTAGCACTCTTATGCTGTAATTTTAGGACCGTGCTGACACCGATGCCCACTTTCCATGCCCACTTGTGCAGGATACAGCCCGGCGAGTTCTCAACCCCGGTTCATCCGGCATGTTATACCTCCTGGTACCTTTACTGTAGAAGGCCCAGCGAGCGAATCAATCAAAACTTTCCACTGTCCCTTTCCCAATCCTGCCGCAGCCTGTCTTCGTCTCCCTGCCATCAACAAACACCAACAACGACAAGGACACTTTACACTCTTTTCACCAACGCCCGGCAATGCCGACGTGGACTTCATACTGACGTTTCTTTACAATTGCGTCAACGATTGTCCATATGCACTTGTAAACAAAGAAGCGTTTCCAGTCGATTGTGATCGCCAACCCTGAATTCGCCGCAACGCGACATCCTATTCCACCCTACCTAGAGTTGGCTATCCTGGAGCCTCGAACCTTGCAAGCGGAATAAACGTCACGACGAGGCACTGGCGAGTCTGGCGACGAGAGCTGTAGTTGACGGGCGTTGCCCGAGAGACCCCTAACCATGCCGAAAGACGGAGGGAACAACCAGCAGGATGCTGCGACTACACGGTCAAGATGGGCCACCCGCAAATTGACTGTCAAGAGCAGCGGCCTGAAGCGGATCTCCATCATCGGTAGGATGCCCAAAAGGAGCGACTCGACAGAGAAGAAGCGTCAGTCGGATGGGTCGAGTGAGTCGGGCGGTAGTCAAGGGGCCAATGGCACAACAATTCAGGAGGAACCCATCGACGAGGTCGACGCGACTAGCACCACTACATCAGAGGAGGAGGGCCAGGGGAGGACTTTATTTTTCAATCTACCACTGCCGGCAGAGTGGAAAGACGAGGAAGGGAACCCAGCCCAGACATACACAAGAAACAAGATACGAACAGCCAAGTATACGCCCTTGTCTTTCATTCCTAAAAATATCTGGTTCCAGTTCCATAACATCGCCAACATTTTTTTCCTTTTCAATGTTATCTTGGTGGTAAGTGAGCGAATGCACCTTTCCCTTCCTACTCCATGCCAACGTTTGCTTCTAGTTTTTCCCCATCTTTGGAGGAGTGAACCCCGGTGTCAACGCGATACCTCTAATTTTTATTATCACCGTAACGGCTATCAAAGATGCCATCGAAGATTATCGCCGAACGGTTCTCGATAACGAGCTCAACAACGCCGCCGTGCACCGCCTTATTGGATGGGAAAACGTCAATGTTGCGGAGGACAACGTTTCCACCTGGAGAAGAATAAAAAAGGCCACAACAAGATTCATGAGTCTATTGTGGGATGCTATTCAAAGTTTATGGAAGAAGGACTCTAAGGATACAGACCAGACTCCTGACGAATCGCGCGTTTCAATAGAGACAAAGGCAAACCGAAAGTCTATGGCCTCTGCGTTTGAGGATATACAAATGACACCTGTATCGTCGCCGCTACCGCCCACCGGAGTCTCGGGTGGGAATCCTATGGAGGTTGATGCTCTCGCACGTGAGAAAGGCGATCTCATCAACTATGAGCGTGAGATTGGTGGCCAGGCAAGGTTTCACAAAGATATGTGGAAGAGCCTCCAAGTGGGCGATTTTGTTCGACTTTATAACGACGATGAATTGCCTGCAGACGTTATCGTCCTGGCCACTTCTGACAACGACGGTGCTTGCTATGTGGAAACAAAGAATCTGGATGGTGAGACTAACCTGAAGGTCCGTCAGGCTCTCCGCTGTGGACGAACTCTCAAACATGCTAGAGACTGTGAGCGAGCTGAATTCTCAATTGAAAGCGAGGCTCCACAACCCAACCTTTACAAGTACAATGCGGCCATCAAGTGGAAGCAATCCTTCCCGGAAATCGGCTCAAGAGAGATGTCCGAGCCAATCACGATTGATAACTTACTTCTTAGAGGCTGCAATCTAAGAAACACAGACTGGGTCCTGGGCGTTGTCGTCTTCACCGGTCATGACACCAAGATTATGATGAATGCAGGTGCGACACCTAGCAAGCGAGCGCGTATTGCTCGCGAGCTCAACTTCAACGTACTGCTTAACTTTGGCATTCTTTTCGTCATATGCCTATTATCTGCGATTGTCAATGGTGTATCCTGGGGCAAGTCCGACGCATCGACAGCCTGGTTCGATTATGGCGCAATTGGTGGAACTCCTGCAATGACTGGTTTCATCACGTTTTTCGCCGCCCTAATCGTCTTCCAGAATTTGATTCCGATCTCTCTGTACATCTCGCTCGAAATCGTACGCACGCTGCAAGCTATTTTCATATATAGCGACGTGGAGATGTACTACGAACCGATTGATTACCCGTGCGTTCCAAAGTCGTGGAATATTTCGGATGATGTTGGCCAAATCGAATACATCTTCTCTGATAAGACTGGTACTCTTACTCAAAATGTAATGGAGTTCAAGAAAGCAACTATTAACGGACAACCTTACGGAGAGGCCTATACCGAAGCCCAAGCTGGCATGCGAAAGCGTATGGGTATCGATGTGGTTAAAGAAGGCGCCGAAGCTAAGGAGCAAATTGCTCTCTGTAAATCTCGTGCTCTGGAGGGGCTCCGGATGATTCACGACAATCCTTATCTACACGACGAAGATATAACCTTCATCGCGCCCGATTTTGTGAACGACCTCCGAGGAGAATCTGGGATTGAACAAAAAGAAGCTAACGCTCATTTCATGCTCGCTCTTGCCCTCTGCCATACTGTCATTGCCGACCATATTCCCGGTGAGAGCCCGAAGATTGAGTTCAAAGCTCAATCTCCAGATGAGGCTGCGCTTGTCGCAACAGCACGAGACATGGGTTTCACAGTTCTCGGGTCCACGTCCGAAGGGATACGGTTGAACGTCATGGGTGAAGAAATTCATTATCCTATCCTTAACACTATCGAATTCAACTCGAGCCGAAAGCGAATGAGCGCCATCATTAAAATGCCTGACGGACGTATCATTTTGTTCTGCAAAGGTGCTGACAGCATTATATATTCTCGTCTTAAGCGTGGCGAGCAAGCAGAGTTGCGTAAAACTACAGGCGAACATCTTGAGATGTTTGCTCGTGAAGGTCTACGTACCCTTTGTATAGCACAGCGTGTACTACCTGAGCAAGAATATCTCGAATGGCGTAAGGAGCATGACAAAGCCGCCGCCGCTATACAGGATCGAGAAGAGAAACTGGAGGAGGTCGCAGATAAAATTGAACAAAACCTCACCTTACTTGGGGGCACGGCTATTGAAGATCGCCTTCAAGATGGTGTACCCGGTACGATCGAATTGCTCGGAAAAGCAGGTATCAAACTTTGGGTGCTCACCGGAGATAAAGTGGAGACCGCTATCAATATTGGTTTCTCCTGCAATCTGCTCAACAATGACATGGAGCTTATAACTCTAAAAGTTGAAGAAGACGAATCTGGGAACACAACCAATGACCAGTTTGTCAGCCAGCTTGATGCTGAGATTACGGAGAGGCTTCAATATTTTGGACTGACTGGAAACGAGGTAGACCTCGCCGAGGCGCGCAAAAATCATGAAGCCCCATCACCTACGCATGCTCTAGTCATTGATGGCTTTAGTCTGAAATGGGTTCTTGATGACAGACTGAAGCAGAAATTCCTGATCTTATGCAAACAATGCGCCTCGGTCCTTTGCTGCCGTGTCAGTCCAGCGCAAAAAGCTGCGGTTGTATCTATGGTCAAGAATGGCTTGGACGTGATGACCCTCTCGATCGGCGACGGCGCTAATGATGTTGCCATGATTCAGGAAGCGGATGTTGGCGTTGGAATTGCCGGCGTGGAAGGCCGCCAAGCTGTCATGTCCGCAGACTACGCCATCGGACAATTCCGCTTCCTCCAGCGGCTAATTTTGGTCCACGGTCGATGGTCGTACAGGAGACTGGCTGAAGCGATTGCTAATTTTTTCTACAAAAACATGATTTGGACTTTTACGATTTTCTGGTACCAGATTTGGTGCAACTACGATATCACCTACCTCTTCGAGTACACATACATTATCTTGTTCAATCTCATCTTCACGTCACTACCACCCATTGTCATCGGTGTCCTTGACCAAGATGTGTCTGATTCCGTCTCACTTGCTGTTCCTCAACTTTACCGCCGTGGTATAGAGCGTATGGAGTGGACACAGCAAAAGTTTTGGTACGCACCTACGAACCCCTCCTCTTATTATTTCATTCGTACTTACTTTCAATCAGGACATACATGGCAGACGGCCTTTATCAAAGCGTCATCACCTTCTTCATACCTTATCTAGTAGCCTCTAATACCCCAACCATTGCCGGTAATGGTAGAGATGTGACAGAACGTCTTCGACTCGGTGCCTATATTGCTCACCCTGCAGTTATCACAATCAATCTTTACATCCTCATCAACACATACACTTGGGATTGGGTCACCTTGCTTATTATCTCCATTAGTGACCTGCTAATCTTCTTCTGGACGGGTGTTTATACATCGTCCACATTTGCAGCGACCTTATATGGAACGGCAGCGCAGATATACAGTGAACTGTCTTTCTGGATTGTGCTGGTTCTTACCCCCCTCATCTGCATTGCACCACGCTATGCTAGCAAAGCTTTGCAGAAGGTGTTCTGGCCGTACGACGTGGATATTATTAGAGAACAGGTCACTTCGGGCAAATTCAACAAACCCATTGATGGGGCACCAGAGCAGAGTTCCGATCCTGTGAAGGAGAGTTTGTCTAGCTCCTCGGGTTCGTCTCGGCGCAAACACCAACCACAACAAAGTGTTGATGAAGACCTTCGACCGATATATCCACCATCCATCGCAGCAACTTCAGTGGCTGGTCACGGTCCTCGCAGTCAGAGGGGAAGCGACGGCACGAACTATACTAGGCACGACATATCAATGGAAACGCCCGTCGATCAACCGGCCGACATTCCCGACATCCCAATCAGGCAGTCTATCGATCGGGTTCGACCATCGTACGACCGGATGCGAGCATCCATGGACCGGATGGATCGAGGAGTCCGGGCCAGTTTTGAGGCTTCGAGCGACTTTACCAGTGCTGCCATGTTAAGTCGTTTCGAATCTACGCGGTCGGTGCCGGGACCAGACGAACCTGAAGGGAATGGCTTGGTTAGTCGGATTCGGCGGCGAACTCGCGGGAAGTCGTTCAAGTCGCCCTTCGCGTTCCACAAGGATCATAATAATAACATTCGAGAACACGAGTAACATATTTAGCATGAAGCGACTTAGATATATGCATTTGAAGGTGGCTGTTATGGTCGCTTACACTCGTTCTATTTTAACGATATCCTACACTCTCTCGGCACTCTACGATCTGCAACGAGCAATCTATGATAGCTACAGGCACGGAAGCTTTGCCGCACTTCCAATATGGCGTATGCGCTTTAGCGTGCACGGCTAAGCGCTTTTCTGGACTTGGCGTTGGTGTTCTCTTTTCTCGGTGCATTTTCTTGGCGCGGTCGCTGTACGAGGTGATGATGAAAGTCACAATAGTTTGGACTCGGTCCTTCTGTGTTTTGGCATTAGACTTCCTCTCTCTACCCCATTCTCCTATATTTGATATTACGACCGTTGCTTGATGTTGGGAATGTTTCCGCCCTTTTTCCTTTTCCCGACCCTGTCCTCAGCATTCGGTTTCTCTCGCGTTCACTTTCAATGGGGAAGACTGGGACGGCGTTTAGCGTGTAAAGATTCAGGGTGCGTTTGAGCACCACAGAGCCACAGCATTTACTGCGTGAATAGGTGCTGAAAAGATGTTGACACCTAAAGCAGTTACTTATGAAGAGGGAGTGTCGAGGCTCCCTCGCCTATGTACATAGACCCGTTGCAAGAAGCGACAAGCATACGGCGAAATAAAAAAGCTCAGCAGAGTAAATATTAATGCATCTTGACTTAGCAGTAAAGTGGAAAATCCAAGACAGTGAAACCTAAAGAGCAGACTCAATAATTGATCTTTGCTCGATCTTATCGTCTATCTACAATGTATTCTCATGAGACTATGCACCCCACGCATAGTGTTGTTCGGAGCCGCAAGAGGCTAGTACTTGGAACTAAGCCACAAATTCCTAATTGAGTAATACCTAAACTCTCACTAGCCACAGGACCCCTGATTTGGCCAAGGTACAGACTAGCAGCTCTGGGAAATTTGATCCAATTGAACTGATGTCACGTCTTTATTGATCTCTCGTTTAGACGGTGATGAGTGTCTCGATGGGGTGTACAGGACCTACTACATTGTGCTCGGGATTGAAAGGGTGAGGTGTAACGTCTTAGTACTAGACCAACCGACACGAATTTACATCTGGGATTACTGGTCCTGCCTTTATTCTTGTCGTTTGGGAATCATCACCGCACGATCAGACCACGATCACGACGACGACGACGACGACGACGATGACGATCGCCATGCCGCATGATCTGGAAAACTGGATCGGCGAGTTAGCTGTGCACCTACGACAGTTCCCGTATGTGCTTCTTCCGTAGAACTCTGTCTCCTCTCTCTAAGGCCAGCATTTATCTTGACCGTCTGTTCTAATAGAACATTATTGCGCGCTCTGTAGGATCAACGACCTCAGTTTCCCAACCTCTTCTCTTCATCTGCCTCTGCCTCTCCCTGTCCTGGTCGGCATAGTACTAGGCGCCTTGATTCTCCTATTCGCCCTTGCTAGCCGGGAGGAGAAGCCGGTTCGGTACTCCGTTCCGCCACCCAAGTTGCCCGAAGAAACGACGGTGCTCGAGAACCCGAACATCAAGGCTTCCGGAACCACAGCTATACAATGCTACGCGCCGGCCACGGGCCAATTCCTAGGCTTCGTGAACCCGTCGACGCCCGCCGGCCTCGACCGGGCCATCGCACAGGCGGCCGCGGCACAGGAGAAATGGGCCAAGACGAGCTTCGCCGAGCGCCGGAGCGTGCTGCGCTCGATGCTGCAGCACATCCTCGACAACCAGGAGCAGATCTGTAGGGTCAGCTCGCTCGACTCGGGCAAGACCATGGTCGACGCGCAGCTGGGCGAGATCCTGGTGACGGCCGAGAAGCTGCAGTGGACCATCAAGCACGGCGAGCGCGCGCTGCGGCCGTCGAGGCGGCCGTCGAACCTGCTGCTGGCCTACAAGACGGGCACCGTGCACTACGAGCCGCTGGGCGTCGTGGCGGCGCTCGTGAGCTGGAACTACCCCTTCCACCTTAACCGCTGGAGGCTTGATTTTTCATTTTTAGCAAGATCTCAGCTCTGTAAACATGTTGTAAAAGTTTGTTACAGAAGTCTGTTTTACTATAAAAAGTTTTAAACAAAAATCTATTACAAAAGTTTGTTTTATATATAAAAACATTTTAATATTTTTATTATTTAAGTTTTTGTTTTTATTTTACAAAACATATATAGCTAATTTTAAAATAAAGCTATTTTTAAATATATATATTATTACTAATTTAATTAACGTTTAATTTTATAATTGTTTTATAATATTTATATTTTTAAAACTTTTTTAAATAAACTTAAATAATAACTTTTTATATTTAAACTAAATTTTTTTAGTTTTATATTTATAGCAGTTATATTTTATTAGTTTTGTTTTTTATTTAATAAATAATACTGATTTAATATTTAATTGAAAATATTTTTTAGTTTGTTTAAATTTAAAAATTATATTATAATATTTTAGAAATAAATTTATTTATATTTATAATATTTAGTTATTATTAAATAATATATATTGCAAACTTTAATACTTTTTATTTTAAAATAAATAAATTTTTGTTTAAAAATTGTTTTTTTAATAATTAAATTATAAAATATATACTATATAAAAAGTTTTTACTAAAAATTTAATACTATTAAAATATTATATATAAAAAAACTTAAATAATTATAAAAATAACTTTTAAATTTTAATATAAATTAATTTGTTTAATTTTATTGTTTATTTGTTATTTAGTTTTATTAATTAAAATATATAAATAATAAATTTATAATAATTTGCTAAAATTAAACAAAATTAGTTTTATAACAAAAAAAAAACTAAATATTAAGTTTGTAAAGTTAATTTTAAACTTTTGTTATATTAAAAACAGTTATTTATAAATTAAAAATTTTAAATTTAAGTTTAAATTTAGCTTTTTTATATATAACTTTAATTTTATATTTATATTTAATTTATATTATTTAGCTAAATTAATTAGCTATTTTTTTAAATATATAATTTATTTATATTATTTAAAGTTACTTTTTTTTGCAAAAATAGCTTTATATATATTATAAATAAATAATTTTTTTTTAAAATATATAACTTGTTTATACTATTTAAGTTTATTTTTTTTTATAAAAGCAGTTTTATATATATTATAAAAAAACAGTTTTTTTTTAAAATATATAGTTTGTTTATATTATTTAAAATCACTTTTTAATATAAAAGCAGCTTTATATATATTATAAAAAAACAGTTTTTTTTTAAAGTATATAGTTTGTTTATACTGCTTAAAATTACTTTTTTTTGCAAAAATAGCTTTATATATATTATAAAAAAACAGTTTTTTTTTAAAGTATATAGTTTGTTTATATTATTTAAAATTATTTTTTTTTGCAAAAGTAGCTTTATATATATTATAAAAAAATAGTTTTTTTTTAAAATATATAGTTTGTTTATATTATTTAAGTTTATTTTTTTTTGCAAAAATAGCTTTATATATATTATAAAAAAACAGTTTTTTTTTAAAATATATAGCTTGTTTATATTACTTAAAATCTTTTTTTTGCGCAAAAGTAGCTTTATATATATTATAAAAAAACAGTTTTTTTTTAAAGTATATAGCTTGTTTATACTGCTTAAAATTACTTTTTTTTACAAAAATAGTTTTATATATATTATAAAAAAACGGTTTTTTTCTAAAGTATATAGCTTGTTTATATTACTTAAAATAACTTTTTTTTATAAAAGCAGCTTTACAATTTTTATAAAAATATAAAAATATATTTTAATAATTTTTTATATTATAGTTATATATTTCGATATTTTTAAAATGTTTATAATTTTTATAAAAGCAATAAATTTTATTCAAAAGAAACTTTTTTAAATATAACTTATAATTAAATATTATATTTAAATAGTAATAATTAATTATATAATATATATATAAACTTACTAATAGCTAAAATATATAATAAACTAAATATAAAAAATTATATATTTTATTATTAATTTATAATTTAACTAGCAGTAAAGCGCTATATATAAATTATTGCAGCAAATATTTAACTTTTTTTAGTTATAATTTAATTTTTTAAATTTTACTACTTATTATATTATAAAAAGCAGCAAATATACTATTTTATAAAATTAACTAAATAGCTACATTTATATTTTATATAATATTAGTATTATATTTATTTTATTTATAATTAATTATTATAATAATAAATTTTATAATTAAGTATTTTAAATTTTAATTAAAAATATAATCGAAATTTTAATTATTAATAACATTTTAATATTTTATTTTTATTGCAATATTATATTAAAAGTAATTTTTAATAGTTGCTTTTATTAAATAATTTATAAAAAAAACTAAAAAAAAATATATTTAGTTAAAGCTAACTTTAAAATATAGTTTGTTTATATTTAAATTTAAAGTTTTAGCTTTTAGTTATTATAGTTTAAAACATAGCTAATATATAATTTTATATAAAAACTGTTTAAATGTTAGATTTTTTTTGTTAATATTTAATATTACTATAGCTTAATTATATTTTTTTAATATTTTAATTTGTATTTTTGCTTAATTAAAAATAATATTATAATTTTAAAATGTTAATTAAGCAAAAAGAACATTTTATTTATAAAATAAATAAAAAATTCTTTTTTTATAGTAGTTAATTAATAAAATTATTAAATATATGTTAAATTTAACTTAGTTAATATTGTAATTTTAAACGATTTAAAATAAAATGCTATATAATTTATTATGTAAGCAATAATTAAATTAGCGATATTTTTGTATAAAGTATTAGTTATAAAGTTAAAAGATTCAATTTTGGAATTAATTTAATAATTATAGTTTTTATTGTAATAAAAGCTTTTTAATAAAACTTGAACAGATATTAGTTTATAATATTTCAAGAAGTTTTTGAAACTATATATTGTTATTGTTAATAATTTGTTATAGTTTGCTAAATCAATTTATATAGTTTGAAATATTTATGCTATAAAAAATATAAATTACTATATAATTTATCAAAGTGTAAAAAAACTATTTTAGTTTAAGTTTTTTAGCTTTAAAATCGCGTTAATTATATTAAGTATATAACTATTGCTTTAATAAAGCAAAAACAACTAAAGCTATATATTATTTTATAAAGTTTATACAATTAAAACTTAAAAATAAGTTATTTTTTGTATAATTTGTTATAATATAACTATTATTATTAAAAATAAAGTTTGCATAATTATATACTGCATTAAAAAAAAAGCTAAAAAAACTAAAGTTTAATTATAACTAAAATGTTGTTTAATTGTAGTACTTAATTAACCGATTTTAATATTTAATTTGATTTTAATGTTTAATTTGATTTTAATGTTTAATTTAATTTTAATGTTTAATTTAGTTTTAATATTTTTAATTTTAGTTTTTAGTTTAGTTTTAATGTTTTTGATTTTAGTTTTTAGTTTAGTTTTAATGTTTAATTTAATTTTAGTTTTTAACATAATTAAAAAAAGTTAATAAATATTTTAATAACTTTTTAATATATTGCTTTTGTGCTTTTTTTTTAATATAAAACAATAAGCTGAGTTTTTTAAAGTTGTTTTAGTATTTATAAAATATTTCTTTTTAAGTTGTTACAAATAAACGAATTTTTAAAAGTTTATGAAGTTTTTAAGTTATATAAATTAAGTTTAAGTTGTGTTTTTTTTTTTTTATTTATATATAGTTATAGTTATTTTATGTTTAGTTATTTTTTTTTTAAATCAGTTTTTCTGTATTTAAACTAGCTAGTTTTTTGTTAACAGTATTAAGCAGTTTTTTGTTAACAATATCAAATAGCTTGTTTTTAAAGTTTAAGTTTAAAGCTTTTAAATTATTATAACTATTATAGTTAATATTATACTTTTTATTTTAAGCTTTATATTTTTTATTTTTTAAATCTTATATTTTAATATTATAATTGTTTTTAGTAGTAGATCTAATTTATATATTGTAGTAGTAATTAAATAAATAGTTAAAATAAAAAAAAGTAAAAAAGTAAAGCTAGAAATAAAAAAAAAGAGCTTTAAATAAAAAAGTTATATCGGTAAAATTATGTTGATATAGCAATAATAGCTAAAAATAAAAACAATGTTATAGTATAAAAAAACAAAGCTAAAAAAAAAGCTTTAAATAAAAATAATGTTATAATATAAAAAAGCAAAACTAGAAATAAAAAAAAAAAGCTTTAAATAAAAAAGTTATATCGATATAATAACTAGCTAATATTTTTTTTTGCTTTTATTTGTTTTTTTTTATTTCTTTTTATTTTTTTTTGTTTTTTATCGACTTTTATATATTTTTTGCTTTAGCTGTAAAAATATATTAGTACTTAATTAAATATAAACAAAAATATAAGTCGAAATAAAAAAGTTGCAGCAAAAACAACTTAAACAGTAAAAAAAAGTTTGTTTAATAGTTTGTAGCTTTTTTTGTTTAGTTGTTGCAAAAACTTAAAGTAATAAAAAATACAGCTTAAATATAACTATAGCTTTTTTAATTTACAAAAAATAAAAAAAATTTTATATTATAAATATAAACATTATTTATATATTTTTAACTGTTATTTATATAAAACTATATATATTTTATTTATTATATATATTTATATATTATAAAGTTTGTACAAAAAGTTTTTAAATTACTTTTTGGTTTTTTATTTTGTATTATTGTTTTTTTTTCTAAAATTTTAAGTTTACTAAAACATAAAAACTAGCTAAAACTACACTATTACAAACCGGTTTATTTTATTATTTCTATAGTGTTTATTATATTTAGTAAATATTTAAATTATTATTTATAAATTAAAAAAAAGTTAGTAAATATTTTTAAATATTAAAGCATAAATAAAAAAAAGAAAGTTTTAAAATATATTAAAAAGTTTAATATATTTAAACATATTAAAACAGCTGCAAGCTTTATATAGTAATACTTAGAAATAAATAATATATATATTTTTTATAACTTTTACTAATAAAATAAAAATAATTTTTTGTTTTAAAATTTATTTATTTATTTTGAAGCTAAAATAATAGCAATAATAATAGCGATTTAAAAAAAAGCAATAACGAAAATAAAAACGCTAACAATATTAAATATAAAAACGAAACTAAAAATAATAAAAATAGCAGTAAAACAAACAATAATAATAATGTTAGCAATAGTTGTAATTATATATATGTTTTATTTAAACGTTTAATTAATTAAACATTTAGTTAAAACAAAGCTAAGTTTGCTATAAAAAAGCAAATTTAATTTATATTATTTAAAACAAATATAACAAATGTTTAATTAAGTAAAACTGATGCAAAAACTACAGCTATTACAAAAAACACTATAAATATATATTTAAAAAAAAAAAAATGTATTTTTTAAAAAAAATAAAAACGTAAATACAAAAAACTGCTAAAGTTATTATATTTAAAATTAACAGTAGTTATTAGTAACAATACTTATAGCTTATTATAACTAAAGTATAAAAAAAATTGATTTATATAATATACTATTATATTAATTAAAAAATCAAAGTAAATTATATATATTTTTAACATATTAAATTAAAAAATAACTTTATAAATAGTTTAACTAAGCTTTTTAATTATATTAAATATATAAAATTTATAAAGTTGTTAAGTTTTAATAAAAAATAACTAATTATATTATTAATAATAATAAAAAGTTAAAACAAAATTAAGTTTTTATTATTACTTTAATCAAGCTTTTTAATTGTACTAAATAAAATAACTAATTATGTTATTAAAAAAAGCAGTTATTAAGTTTTAATAAAATAACTAATTATATTGTTAAAAATAGCAAAAAAATAAACTAAAACTAAGTTTTTATTACTATTTTATATATTAAGTAATTAATTATTAAAACATATTTATTAATTAATAGCAATAAAAAAAGAGATTATTTTTAACTATTTATTTATAACTTTATTTTTTTAAAAATTTATATTTTTTAATATTTCAAAAGTTATTATTTTTTATAAAGCTTTTAATTAATTAAAATATAATTAAAAAAATTAATTAATAAAGTTTTTATTTACTTATTTATATAATTAATTTAATTTTTTTTTTTAATAAGTTCTAATAAATTTTTAATTTTAAGTTTTAAATTCTAATATAGCTATTTTTAGTTTAAAATAAAATTAGCTACTATTAAGTTTTATATATTTTTTATAATATTAAAAAATTAAAATTATTGTTAAAAATATTTTTATTTATATATAAATTGTATTAAAAAATAATAGTAATAAAAATATTAAAAACAACAGTTTTTAAAAAAAGTAAAACTATTTTTAAAACTATTTCAATATACTTAATTAATTAAAATATAAATATATTAAACTAATAGTTTAATAATATAATTATATACTTTTTAATAAAAAAAAGTTAAAAAATATATTTAATTTTTATAATTGTTTAATTTTATAAAAAGTAACAATATTTGCAGCTTATTGTAACTAAAATATAAAAAAAATTAAAACGGTTTATATATTACAATAATAAAATATTTATTAAATAAAAACTAAACTGAGCTTTATACTACTAGTTTTATTTATATATTTGCTTTTAAATATATATATTACTAATAATTTTTTAATATTTAAAAATTGCTACTTATATTAAATAACAAAACTTAATAATAATAATTAGCTAATGTTATTTTTTGTTTTTATTTACTTTTATTTACTTTTTTTTACTTTTTATTAACTTTTATATATTTGTTTTATTTTAAACTTTGTTTTAATATTATAAGTAAATATGTTATAATATATTCAATTTTTTTTAAGCTAACAAATAATAGTTATATAAACTAAATTTTGACAATTTTTTACAAAAAGCTGCTTTATAAAATAGCTGCTAGTTTAGCTATAATAAAATTAGATTTATTACTACAAATTATTTTTAAATATAACTTTTACAACATAATAATTTGTTATACTTTTTTTATTTTCTTTTTTTTGTTATAGTTAATATACTTTGTTTAAATATAGCTTTATAAGTTAGCAACTTTGCTAAAACTTTTAATATAGTTATATAACTAGTAAATAAAAGCTAAGCAGCAAAAACTGCTTTATTTTTATATAACTAAATCGAAAAGTTTTGTTTAAATAACTTTTAACAATAAAAAAAGTTAGTTTTTAAATATTAAATACTAATATTACAGAAGCTAAATAAAAAACACTTAATAAAATTTATATACTTATTTAAAAATAAATATTTAAATAGTATATATTTTAAATATAATAAATAAAACATATTATATAGCTACTATTAATAAAGCAGTAATAAAGCGCAAAAATATAACAGCTTATTTGTATTAAACATAATAAGTTATAAAAGTAACACTTTAGCAAAATATTTCTGTTATAAATTTGTAGAAATAATATATACTTTTGATATACTTAGTAATAAATATTATATAAAACTAATTTATATATAAAATAAAATAAGTTTATATAAAATAAATTGTAATATTTATATAAGTTATTTTATTACTAGTATAAGCTAAATTTAAAAAAAGCGTTAAATTAAATTTTAGTTTATAGCTAGTTTTTAAACTATATAATTATATATATTAAAGTAATTATATAGTTGTTATATTTATATATTTATAAGCTATATTAATATTAATTTTAGCAAAAGTAATATATTATTTTAGTACTTACTATATAGTTAAAACTAGCAAAAATATAGTTTTTAAACTTTAATAAATTAGCAAAAGCTTTTAATTTAAATATTTATTAATTTTTAAACTAAATAATATATATATTTAAATAAAATATATTTAGTTTTTATAATATTATTAGCTAAAATATATAACTTTTTAAATAGTTTTTTTCGTTTTAAAACAGCTATTAAATGCTTTTGATTTAGTTTAAATATTTTTTAAAAACAACTGCTTTATATATTAATATAATATTTTAAAAGCAAGTATACTTTAAAAGTTTTTCAACTTCTAAATAGTTTATATTACATAAGTTTTTTGCGTAAGTTATTTATTCTAGGTTTAAAAAAAGCGCTAATAATACTAGCAGTACTACTGTATAAGTTGCAAGTGTTTTTAGCATTTAAAAGTTTAGCAAAAGTAAAAATATGCTAAAAAAAGTGCTAACATTGATATTAATATCAACTACTGCTATATTTAACAACTAAGTTTTATTAGTATAACTTTTAAAAGTTAAAACTAGTAGCTATATTTAAATAATAAATATTAACATTTTACTACATTTGTTTTATTTATATTGTTTTTAAATATGCTATAGCAAATTAGCTACTTTTGTAAAATTTAAGCTATAAAAAGTGCTTCTAACTATTGTACTATATATATGTTAATAACTTAGCTTATAGTATTTTTAAATTTATACATTTATTTTAGCAATCGAAAACAAAAAAAATAAAATATATAACTAAATAAATAAAAGTAGTAATATTTTTAAAAAAAAAGCTATGTTATAAAAAATAGCTAGTATTAAAAAAAAAGTAACTAAAAAACAACTAACTTTTTTTACTAAAGCTTGTTGCTTTTTTATTATATTTTTTTTTTATTTATTATTATTAAATTATAATATTAAATATTTTTATTTTAAAAATAAAATATAAAATATATTAAATAATATAAGTAATTTTTTTAACTTTTAGTAATAAAGCTAATTTAATACTATTTAGTTATTTTAAAAACAATAATAAGTTAAATATATTTTATTAGCTGTTTTAAATAATATAAAAAGTAATAACAATTAAGCTAGCAGTAGTTTTTATTTAAAATTTATAATATAAGTATTATTTAAAGCTTTTTTGTTTTTAGCTTTTTTAGCTTATTGCTAATGCATTTTTATATTTTGAAGCAGTAGTTTAAGTTATAAAAAAACTATTAAAGTTTATAGCTTATTTATTACAGCTATTTTATACTAAAAAAAAAGTTACAGCTTATAGTTTATTATTATATTATATAAAAAAATAAACCGAATATAAATATACTATAATATATTATTTATTTAAATTTATACTATTGCTACTAGTTAAAACTTTAAATAATAAATCGCAATATAGCATTTTTTACTTTTTGCAAAACTTTAAATAATAAAAACTACTTGTATTAGTTAAATAAACAAGCGTTATTATTTTATTATCTACTTTTTATTTTTTACTATATAAGTTTATAAAAAAAAAGTAGATGCTAAAACAAACATAATAAATATAAACTGCTTTTTTTAGTTCAAACATATATAGTTTAATTAACTAATATATTATATAATTTAGAAAATTTTTAATATATTGATTTATTTTATTTTATTAATTCAGCTTTAATTAAAACTTTATAAGCTATAAATTTAGTAACTGTTATTTTTACTAATAATATATATTAATTAATAGCGTTTTTTTTTTTTTGCAACAAATTTGTAAGCTTTTAAATATTAGTTTTTACTAACTTGTATATAAAACTTTATTAGCTGTTTTAATATTTAATATATTAATATAAAACTAATATATAACTACATATATATTTTAACATAGAATAAAACAACATTTATAAACCTTTAAATATTAGTTTTTACTAGCTTGTATATAAAGCTTTGTTAGCTATTTCAGTATTTAATATATTAATATAAAACTAATATACAATTATATGTATATTTTAATATAAAGCAATATTTATAAACTTTTAAATATAAGTTTTTGTTAACTGTTTTAGTATTTAATATGTTAGTATAAAACTAATGTATAACTATATATATAAAACTATTTTAGTTTTTAAAAAGTTGAACAAGCTAAAAAAAAACTAAACAGAAAGTTTAAAAAAATAATATTTTATAATTATTATAACATAACAAAAAAGTTGTAAATAAGTTATAAAGTATTTTAGTTTAGCTAGCTAAAATGCTGTTTTAGTATTTAATATGTTAATATAAAACTAGTATATAATTAAAAAGTTAAAAAAACTTAAAAAAAATTAAACAAAAAGTTTAAAAAAATAACATTTTATAATATTATAATATAAAAAAAAAGTTGTAAACAAATTATAAAATGTTTTAGTTTAACTAGTTAAAATAGCTTTATAGTTTGTTTATAATACTGCAAATTTTTAACTTAGCTAGCTAAATATTGTTTAATAAATTATGTTATTACTATAAAAACTACATTATTTTTTAATATTAAATAGTTTCAAATATTTGTATATATAAAAATATAAACTATATTTTATAAAATGTTTAAAATATTGCTGATTTAAAATATTTATGTTATTATTACTAAATAAAAACAAAGCGATTTATATAAACAGAATAATCGCTTGTTTTTTTTTATAGTAATTGCTCAGCTTTTTTTATATTTTATAAATATTTGCTTTAACTATTAAACAACTTATTTTTTAAATTTTTACTTAAAGTTCAATTTTATTAAAAAATTTTACTATAAAACTTTATTACAATAATATATCTTTTTAACTTTTTTGATATAAATAAGCTTTAGCAATTGTTTTTTATTTTATTATTGTATTAAAACTAATAAATAATACTATAAATAATATATAAACAGCTTTTTGCTTTAGTTGTTACTAAAATTTAATTTAGCTTAAAATATAAAATCAAAAAGTTAGTTTAACTAGTTTTTACTAAAACTTAAATATAATCTATTAAAATATAGTTTATAAATTAACTACTGTTTTAAATATATAAACTAAGCTATAGCAACAAATATTGTTATATAATTGTTATTAAAGTAAAAAATAGTTTTTATTTTAAATTGAACTAATTTATTAAAAAAGAAATAGTTAGAACTAAAATAATATAGAATAAATATAAAATAGTATAGCTTAATTAAATAAAAGCTTAATTTTAATTATATTAAAATAGCAACAAATCTAAAAAAATATCTAAAGCAGTTATAAAAATAATATATATTTTTTGATCTATTATATTTAGCTCTGCAAATAATTAACTTGTGTTTTTACTATTAGCTATGCTGCAGAATAAAAACAGTCGATTTAAAGCTACTACTTAAAATAAAATATATTTTTTTAAAAAGCTACAACAGTTAATAAATCAAAAAAGTTAAATTAATAATAATTTAATTAACTATAAATATAAAATTTGCTTGTTAAAAGCTAAAGTTTAAAATAAATTAAATAGTTAAAATACTATAGTATTAAATATATACTTAATATTTGTAGCTAATATTATTAATAGTAGTTTGTATAAAAAAATACTAAAAATAAAAAGTTAAAAGAATTAACTTAATATTTAAATGCTATAAACATTAAAAAAAATATAAAATAATAAAATAATAGCTTTAAAAAATAAAATAGTTTTTATATATTATATTAAATTAAAAAAACTTTTTAATTTAGTTTTATAATTTTAGTAAAAAAGCTTTTAATTTAGTTTTAAAATTATATTATATATTTTTGTTACTAGTTTAATTAAAGTATATTTAAAAATATAAACTATTTATACTATTTTTTTTATTGTTATTTTAAAATTATAAGCTTTTTTATTGCTATTTTAATAGAAATATTATTTTATTTTTATTTTATTATAATATTATTACTATTATTTTATTAGTTATTATAATATATTTATTTATTTTTAACTTAATTATTATTTTAATTGTTGCTATTGTTGCATTTATTTTAAACTATTTACAGTAGCTAACTTTTAATAGTAAATATTTAATTCTAATATATTTATTATAGCTTTTGCTAATATAGTATATTTTATAATAAAAGTTTATTTCTGCTATATTTATAACGATGTTATTTTATTAGTTTAAAATCCAAATATAAACTTATATTTCTATTTTAAGTTGTAATAAAAAGCTTCTGTAAAAATAATTTATAAAGTTTATAAAAATATATATTTTTGCTTTATAATAAACAAAGTGTTAACAGTAAATATAAGTTTATTAAATAGTATAGTTATTGTTTTAATATTTTTTTAGCTTAAAAATAGATATAACTAAATATTGTATAAAAAAAAACAAATATTAAACTTTAATTTTAAATAAAAAACTAAATAAAAAGAAAAAATATAATAAACTATTGCATTAGCTGCAACAAAAATATATATATTTTATAAAATATATATATTATATCAGATTTTTTAATAACTATAAATATAATATCTGCTTCTTTTATTAAATTATAATTTTATATTTTTAATAATAAATTATAAACTAGTAGCTATAAATATATATTTATAAAAGTTTAATATATAATTAATATTAAATTATTTTAGCAATAAATAGTATAATAGTTAATAAAGTTTTTTATATTATATATATATCTTTTTTTTATTTTGTTTGTTTTTTATATTTATATTTTGTTTATTATATTTTTTTAAAATATTTGTTTATTATTTTTAATAAATTAAAAATATTAGTTAATAAGTAAATTTAACGAAAAAATCTAATAAATAAATTATATAAATATTAATTATAAAACTTTAAATATAACGCTAGTTTAACAAAACAAAATATATTAACTTTTAGTTATAGTACTAGCTTTTTAGTTATAGTACTAAATCTTTTTTATAATATAACTTAACTAAATTTTAAAGTTCTTTTTTTTTTTAGTGCTTATTTAATTAGTTATTATATAACTATATAAATATATTTATTTAATTTGATATATTAAATTATATTAAACTTTATAATAAATAAAAAGCTATATTTAAATGTTATATTTTTAGGTTTTTTTTATAATAATAATACGTATTAGTTGCTAATATTTTCTTTTTTTTATAATAACTTAGTTTTTTTTGCAAATGTTTTATAATCGGTTTATATAGTTGTTTTAAATTTTATATCTTTTTATATTAAAAATAACTATCGAAAAATAGCAAAAATTATTTAATTTATTTTAAAAACTAGTTATATTTGTTTTTAGCGTTTATTTAATATTTAATATAAAAAAATTGCCGTTTTAAATATAATTATAAAAAAAACTAATTAATTATTTAAAATATAGTATAGTAAAAATATTTACTACTATATTATTAACTAAATTTAGCTTAAATATAAATATATTAATATATTTATATTAGTAATTATAAACTAAATATTAAAACTAAAAAGCAAATTAATAAACTTTATTTTAAACAAGCTGTTTTTATTAATTTTTATAAGCTTTAATAATAAAATTGTTACATTTTTGCAAAAAATTAATTTTAAGTTAAAAACTATAAAACTTATAATTAATTACAGTTTTATTTATATTTTGCTAAGTTTAACTTTTAAAAATTATATTTGCAACTTTATTAAATTTATTATTTTTGATAGCTTTTTAATATTTAGCTGCTTATTTTAATAATTTAAACTTTAAAGCTAAATTATTAGTACTAACAATATAGCTATTTAGTTTTTAGTTTATAGTATAATAAGTTATATATTTAGTATATATAAAAATGTTATTATAGCATAAGCTAAATGTAACAAGTAAATAAAAGCTTTTATAATAAAAAAAAAAATTTCGCTTAAAAATAAGTTAAATTTTTAAAAAATCGGTATAAATAGTTAAAAGCTAGTAAATATTTTATATAGCATATTAAACACAGCGTAAAAAATCAAGCATTAACAAAATATAAAAAAATATATAGCTTAACAATATTTAAGTTTTTTATTTAGCAGCAAAAACATTATTTCTACTTAATATATATAGCTATTTAATATATATAGCTATTTAAAAATAATATATTAAATATAACAAAAAACTTTTAAAATGTTATAAAATGTTATAATATTTAAATATTATATTTAATATATATAGCTGTTTTAATATATAAATAAAAATAGTATATAAATATTTAAAACATATTTATAAATATAATATATATAATTTATTATAAAAATTGTTTTTTTATTATTTGTTTTTTTTTATTTCTTCTTTTTTATTTTAATTAATTATTATACTTTTAATTTAAAATATAATATAATTACTTATTATTTATTAATACAAACTTTTTATATTTTTTAAATATTTATTAAAATAACAGCTTTATTTAAATTTATTTTTAAAAACTTTTTGAAAAAAAACCAAGTATAAATTAAACTAAAAAATATCAAAAAAAGTTTGTTAATTAACAGTAAAACAGTCAAAGTTTTTAAAACAGAATATATTATATATAAGTTATAAGTTTTACAATATTTTTAAGCTGATATAATAAATAGTTTAGCTATTTTTAATATAGTAAATAGCAATTGTTATATTATTACTTTATAAAATTATTTAAGTAATATAAACTAAATAACTAATAATATTTTTAAAGTTAATTTTATTAAAGCTATTTTTAAATATTAAATTTAAACTAAAAACTTAAATAGTATAAATTTAATTAATAAAAAAATAATAAAGCTATTATATTAAGTTGTATAATTTAAAACTAATTATTTCAAAAATGCTAAAATATTTTTTTCTGTTTAAGCTTTAAGTTATAAAAAAAAATAGCTTTTGTTATAAAGCTAGCAATTTTAGTTACTAAATATAATATTTTTAAAAATTTGCTTATTTTAAAGCTTCAAGTTATTATATATAACTTTTTTATTGCTAAAAATATATACTTAAATTTTTTGTTACTGCTATATAACTAATTTTTAGTAAATATTAAAAGCTTAATTATTTTAACTTTAAACTTTATTTTTATAAAATTTAAAAAATAAAAAATTTTAAATATTTATTACATAAAGTATATTTTAAACTAAAACTTTTATGTTTTTATAAGTTTGTATTTAAGTTTTTTATTATTAAGTAGATTTTATTTAAATATAAATAACTTTAATATTTAAACTTTAGCTTTAATATTAAAAAAACTCAAAAAATAAATATAATTTTTTTAAGCTTAATCAAAGTTGTATAAAAAAAATATTTAAACTAATGCTGTTTTTTTTACTATTTAAAGTATATATTTTTATATTTTGCTACTATAATATAACTAATGTTATATAAATAAAAATAACTTAAATATTATATATTTAAGTTTAATTTTTAAGTAAAATAAAAATATAAAAGCTTTAAATATTAGTTTTATATAATATTTTAATTAATTAAACTTTGTTAGCTTTTATAGCTATATAAACTAAACTATTAGTAATATTTATATAAAAAGCAAGTTTTACAACAGTATATATATATTTTTAAAGTTATAAAATTGTAAAAATAAAGCTGTATTTACAGCATTTTTTTTAAAGTTGTATTAAAAGTTTTTAAAGCTATCGTTAATAAAAAAGCTTACTAAAGTTATTTTTTTTTTTTTTAAAAGTATTTTTATATATAAATATTATTTTTGTTTTATTTTTTAAATTTAAACTAAATATTTTTACAGCGATTTTTTTTTAAATTTAAACTAATTTTTGTTTTTTAATTTAGATTTAACTTTTTTTTTAAGTTTAAACTGATTTTTTTTATTAAAATTAAAATTTACTTTATATTTAAATTTAAATTAATTTTCGCTTTTTAGTTTAAATTTAATTTTTTTTTTAAGTTTAAATTAATTTTTGTTTTTAAATTTAAATTAATTTTTTTTATTAAAATTAAAACTTATTTTATATTTAAATTCAAACTAATTTTTACTTTTAAATTTAAATTTAACTTTTTTTTTAAATTTAAACTAATTTTTATATTAAAATTTTTATTTATTAACTTTTAAGATTTATTTCTATTATATATTAAAGTATTTATTTTAAAAAAAAGTTTTTAAATTAAAAATTAATTATATAATTTATTAGCAATATTTTTAATGCTTTTAAAACAACTGTTTTTAAATAGTTTTATATAAATTTTTATTTAATATTAATTAGTTATATTATTAAATTATTTAATTATTTAAACTGTTTAAAATAAATATAAATAATATTAATAAAAAAATACTATTTTATATATAGTTATATTAATTTAAAACTTTATATTTACGTTATATAAAAGTTTAAAAAAAAGTAGACTTTTTTTTTAATAAAACAATAGATTATAGTTTGTAATTGTTATTAATAAGCTTATATTAAACTAAACATATATATTTTTTAGTGTTTATAATATTTTGTGAATTTTTTATAACAATTTTTATTATTTTTATAATATATAAACAAAATAGTTTTAATAAAACATAAAAATTAAAATATATAATAAATAGCTTTTAATATATAAATATATTTTGTTTTATTATAATAAAATAATTTTATTAAAACTAAAAAATTTACTAATTTATTTAATATATTTTTAAATTTATTTAATTATATTAAGTTTTAAAACTTTTGTTATTTTTTTAATAGTTTTAATGTTTAGTTTTAGCTGCAACTTTAAATATTTATTTTTTTTAATATCGATTTTAATATAATAGTTTATTAAGTTTAATATTATTATTATTTTTTTATTTAATATTTGTTAAATATATTTTTTATTAGTTTTAATATGTTGCTATTAATAATATAAAAACTTTTTAGTTGTTTATTTATTGTTTTAATAAAAATATATTTATTTTTTCGCTAAAAATAAACTGTTAAAACTAAAAGTATTTAATATTTTAAATTTATATTTTTTAAACTTAAAATATTTAAACTATAAAAATAGCAACTTTTATTTTTTTTAAAATTATAAACTTGTTAAAAAATAGCAAAATATGTTTTTTATTTGTTGCAAAAATTACTAGTATATTAAATTAAGCAGAAAATCTAACTAAAATAATTACAAAAATATTTTAAAAAATAATATAGTATTAAAATAATATTAAAAACTTTTAAATATAAATATTTTATTTATAAAATTTAATACTAAATAAAAAACTATAAAAAAGCAAATATAATATTTTTAAGCAATAAATAAGCAAATTTTATAATAAAATATGTTATATTATTACAAAAAAAAAGTATAAAATTAAAAATAAAAAAACAGAAGTAATTAAGTCGTTTATTTTGTTTAATATAGTTAGTTTGTAGTTTTAATATTTAATTTAGTTGAAATTATATAATTTTTTCAATATATTGTAAAATTAAATAATATGTTATAATTTAAGCTATTTTTTTGCTATAATATTATTTAACATTTAAATATATTATTAAATTATATTTAAAGCTATAAATTAATAAAATATTTAAAAAACTTTTAGTATATAAACGATCGATATTATTAGTTTTAACAGCGTTATTTATTATAAACTAACTAATAAAAAAATAACAACTGCTTAAATAATAATTAGTTTATATAGTTTTTTAATAAATAAACTATTAGTTTTAATATTTATTAAAAATGTAAAATTTAATAAAACTATTAAATTATTTAAAATAAACAAATAAGTTAGCAAATAGTTATTTCTGTTTATAAAAGCTGATTTTTTTAAATTAAAAAATAGTAATATAATATTTAGTATATATATAAAATCTATATTTATAAAACTTAATATATTTTAGTTTGTAATTTAATATTTTTATAAAATTTCTGTTTTATTTGATTTAAAAGTAGCTTTTAATAAAATATATTAGTTAATAAAATATAATATTTTAAAACTTTTTATAAATATAATAATAAAAATTAAAAAAACAATATATATATGTTATTGCTAAATTTAGCTAATATATAGCTTTAATATAAATTAACTAAAATATTAATTAAATATTAATTATTTTATTAATAAAATAATAAACTATATATATAAACTAAATATATAAATTAAAAAAAAGCTTAATATAAAAAAAGATTTTTCTAATATAAAAAAAAGCTTAAGTTTTTTTTAAAACAATTTTAGCTCGATTAAAGTTTTTAAGTATAAAACTGTATACTAAAAAAGTAAAAATATTAAATAGTAAATTTAACTTTAAATATTATTTAAAACTTAAAATAGTTTTATAATAAAACAGACTTTTTATAGTAAAACAGATTTTTATAATAAATTTTTGTTTAAAACTTTTTATAAAAATAGACTTTTGCAACAAATTCTTAAAACAGGTCTTCAGAGCTGAGATCTTGCTAAAAATAGAAAATCAAGCCTCCAGAGACGTGAGGACAACCTCGTGGGCCCCGTTATCAGCGCCATCTTCGCCGGCAACGGCGTCGTCGTCAAGGTCAGCGAGCAGACATGCTGGAGCGCCGCCTACTACGCCGGCATCGCGCGCGGCGCCCTCGCCGCCCACGGCCACGATCCGGCCCTCGTGCAGAGCGTCGTGTGCTGGCCGCAGACCGCCGGCCACCTCACGAGCCACCCGGGCATCGCGCACCTCACCTTCATCGGCAGCCGCCCCGTGTGCCACCACGTGGCCGCCAGCGCCGCGCGCAGCCTGACGCCCGTCGTCGCCGAGCTCGGCGGCAAGGACGCCGCCGTGGTCCTCGACTCGGCCGCGCGCGACCTCAAGCGCGTCGCCGAGATCCTGCTGCGCGGCACTTTTCAGGCCAGCGGCCAGAACTGCATCGGCATCGAGCGCGTCATCGCCACCCCTGCCGTCTACGACCCCCTCGTCACCATGCTCGCCCCCCGCGTGCGCGCCCTGCGGATGGGTCTCGACAAAGACGTTGGCGCCATGGTCTCCGACGCCTCCTTCTCGCGCCTCGAGGCCCTCATCGCGGACGCCGTGGCCCACGGCGCCAAGCTCCTCACCGGCGGGACCCGCTACGTGCATCCGGACCACCCTCACGGCTTCTACTTCACGCCCACGCTCCTCGTCGACGTCACGCCGGACATGGCCATCGCGCGCGAGGAGTGCTTCGGCCCCGTCATGACCATCCTACGCGCCCCCGACGCCACCGCCTCGACCGTCCTCGCGCTCGCCAACGCGCCCGCCTTCGGGCTCGGCGCCTCCGTCTACGGGCGCGAGTCCGATCCCGTGCTGCGCGCCGTCGTGCGCGGCGTGCGCGCGGGCGGCGTGGCGGTCAACGACTTCGCCGTCTTCTACGCCATCCAGCTGCCCTTCGGCGGCGTCGGCGGCTCGGGCTACGGCCGCTTCGCCGGCGCCGAGGGCCTGCGGGGGCTCTGCAATGCCAAGAGCGTGTGCGCGGACCGCCCCCTCGCCGCGGCGCTCGGCGTCCGCACCGCCATCCCCGCCCCCGTGCGCTACCCCGTTGCCGACCAGGAGCGTGGCTGGCGCTTCACGCGCGGCGTTGTCGGGATCGGGTACGGGCTCACTCTCGCTGATAAGGCCTGGGCTCTGCTGGATCTGCTAAGGAATCTGTGAGCTGGCTTGCTGTTGCTGCCTGTGCTTGGCGGGTCGTTGTAGGTTTATATGTGCTTAGCGGCGGCTATTGTAGTGGGCATGAAGCTGAGGTGCGCTCGTATATAAGTTTACGAGTCCTGGGTCGGGTATATAGATAGATAGACCCGGAGAAGACACGATGGGCATATATAGTATACTATACTACCTTCATAATCATAATCAAATCGTTAATATCTAACAAGCAAATGAACACTACTATTTCGGGAGTACCAGTGTTGGGCACATGGAGGGCACCTAAGTAAGGGTCAGGGATATCACTATCTCGTTTGGAATGTATTCGCGTACTGCAATCGTTTTTGTTTCCACCAAGATTCTTTTCCCCAGTCCTCCAGCTGGCTATTTCCGGAATGTTACTATCATTATATACTTCGTGGGGGGTAGTGTGCTGCGTAGCCTCAACTCGACAGCCCAGGTAGCCATCTAGCCGCACTCGCCTATAGTAGCCTCGCTTAAGCATCTGGTCGTTATAAAATCCGATAAGCAACGGCCTAGATCTTAATAGACCAAAACAAGATATTTAGAAGCCGCTTTTACCGGGCTTCAGACTACTTAATGTAAAAAGCAAGTACTTAGCGTATACCTACCGACCTATTTGCTAAAACAGCCTTTCCTACAAAATGCTTACTCAGTAGGTACTACGTAGTACCATTGCCGTCTAACCCCTACTCCTCACCCTTGCACGGAATCGAACAGTTGCGCGTGTCCGTGTAAGATCGTCGTGCTCCTTGGTCGATGCCCGGCGAATCTATCTCGCGCCAACGGGTACCCTTTTCTTATTGGTTGCTGTGGCTGGAATGAGAGTGGTGACCGTTAGCTCTGACCAGGGCGGGCGCGCCAAAAAACCACACACCCTCCATACACTTAATAAAGCGTATAAAACAGCAGATCTTTTGTAGTATATTACTTAGCAACCACATTAGTTCTGTACTGCATTAAATATATAAATATAATGCTTTTGCTTTTTTCTTATAAAAATATACCTTTAATAACTTTTTATGATTTTATTTGACTGTTTGGCTGGCCTTTGAAGTAGTAGAGTTTAGGTGTATAAAGAGGTGTGTGTGGTTTCTTGGCGCGCCGGCCCCTGCTCTGACCGTAGCTACCCCAGATGCTGCCGAGAGGTTTTCAACGTAAGCGTTAGCAAAAATGACTGTCCCAGTTATTATGGACCTAATCGGAGCGAACCACCAAGATTTTCATAAACATGTTCTGATAATTGGGACAATCCTAGGTAATCCGTTACGACATGCTCTATCGCAGTATACTGCGCCTCATACGCCTTGGCAACCATGTTAAGCAGCGTAGAACATAGATCACCCCTGCAAGTCAAAACACCTACATATGTAGGTACAAACAACAGCCTCAGCAACAGGTATTACTCTCTAGACATATATAATGGTTACTCATAGCTGCTACTCTTATGATCTATATGTATACTATCCTACACAAAAATCCACAATCAACATAGATCTACAGAGTATCTACGACTCAAATGGCTTGTATGTCCTCACGAGCACCTATCTAACATCCTGGGGATTACCTACACAGTTACTAACTAACTGGAAGCCAACGCCCATATTGCCAACATCGATATTAGCAATGACACTGCAGGTAAGTATGCATGATTGGACTATAGCCAGTTTTCACTAACTTGGCTCACCTCCCGAAAATAGACATGACAATAAGTCCTACTTCCCACGCAGACCAAACAGCTAGAGCGACAGACCCTGCTGCAAGCACCAGCCTAGAGGCCAACCCAGCGCTTGCGACCGTCACCCCTACCTCAGACTTTGGTCAAGCCAACGAGACACCCGCTACTCCTGCTGAAGACCAAATCGCTTACGAGAAAGGGGTGGCTGCATCTGAAGTCGATGGCGCAACTCCAGTTCAATGTGGAGACACCAAGAGTCGCCTTGACCCAGCTCTCTATAGAGCAAACGCTGTCTATACCCAGGGAGTAACCCAGAGCGAGCAGGCCAAGGATCGACTTCACGCACTCAACCCCTATATGCATTCGACGGGTGATATGTGCAATAAGTTGAGCGAGACAGTAGCCGATGGAGCGGACGAGGTTCACTCTGCAGAAGTTAATGGAGAAGAAAAAACCATGTATGGTTGTGTGAACAGTAAGGAGGTGGACACCGTGATGAGGGAGATGCGTGTCTGTTTTGGTAACCAAGGGAGTGAACACGGTGGAGGCAAGTCTTCCTTTGTGGATGAAATTCCCCATGACCACGGTAACGGTGCCAACGGAGACTCGACTAGCCCTACCTTTGACAATACTAGTACCGGTGTTAATGGAGGCCTAATTGGCCCTAGCCACGGCGGCAGCGAGTACGAAGTGAATGGAGGCCCAGCTAGCCGTGGGCATAGCGACGACAGTAACGAGGTCAATGGAGTCCCGACTCGCCCTGCCCGTGATGAAGAGGCTGATTCGGTCGCCGAGGGGGGCCTCCACCCAGTTGAAGAGACTGGCGATCCTTTTAAGCGCGCAATGCGTAAGCGACGTGTGTTTAACCTTACCTGCTGAATATTTTCCAACTTTAAAGTCTTAGCTTCCAAGGTGCTAATTGTGCTATTAGTGATGATTACTAGTGGTATTCTTGCCGCTATTATCCTCATTACCGCGTCAGCCCTAAAGGCTGCTGGATACGCTTACCATGATATTCAATGGCCGATTACCATCGAGGTTATGATAACCACTATTCTGCTCTCGCCGGGGATCCTTAATGCTATTGCTTAGTTAACAGCGATGGCGACAAATCCAGCAGCTATAATCTATGTAGCCTAGGTATCGAGCATTTTTGTTTTCCCAAGCGAGCTTGGTATGTGTCCTCCTGGCGTATGACCGAATGTTATCTGTCGTGCGATACGATAAGATAAGATAAGGTCTGCGCACAGGCACACACGACTGTACTTATATTACCTTTGTCCGACTAGGTTCTAGTCGTCCCTTTTAGCACACTGTCTCTTTAACTGTACAAGTAGAGTAACGGGGTTTCTTGTACCCAATAAAACAATAATATTCGTCTCGCATAGCACTATATGAGAACTCCCTAAGGTATGTTACCTACTCTACTTGAAAGTCACGGAGCCGAAATGGCACTTAATGAGATAACAGTGATTACCTAAACCTCTTTGAGTACGTACATACGAAGAGCCACCAACAGCTACAGCGATAATACTGTTTGTAGTACGATAATTTTTTATATAGTTAAAGCATTTACTCATTATAATTGTTTTATTTGTAATAGTTATTATCGCAAGCAGCCCTCCTTAGTAGACGTAACATGATGTATCATAGCAAAAGGTACAGCGAGAAACTAGGCGGCGGCGCCAATGGCCCTCTGGATGCTGACGAGCTTCCTGAAGTCGAGCTTGCGGCCCTCGGGGGGCATGTGCTCGCCCGAGGCGATGCAGAGGATGCGCATGCGCTCGTCGTAGCGCAGGCCGGTGAGCAGCTTGGGCGTGATGAGGAAGTACTGCGACGTGTGCTCGCGGCAGGCGATCTCGACCATGCGCTCGTGCACCATGCGCTCGTTGCGCGGGTCCATGCCCTGGTTGATCTCGTCGACGACGCGGAACGGCGCCTGCGCCATCGACTGCAGCGCCATCAGGTAGAAGATGGTCGACACGGCGCGCTCGCCGCCCGACTGGCGGTGCTGGTTCAGCTGTTGGAGCGTCTCGTTTTGCCTGCGTCATTTTGATGTTAGCAAGAATAAATCGTGGTCTAAGGCCCTCGTAAGAGAGGTGGGAGAGGGAATAAAAGGGCTAAAGATGAAAAAAAGTTCTAACCGGAATTTAACTTTGATCTCAATGGCCCATTGCTCAAAGTCATCCTCGTCTTTGAAAATATCAACCTGGCCGGCGCAGTTAATTTGTTCGAAATTGTAAGCAAACGCATCGTTGATCTTGGTGATCAGGGCGTCAACGCGTGGCTCCCACTTTTGCCTTAACTCGCTGGTCTTACGTGAGAGCGAGTCGAACTTCGTCGTGAGTTCCTCCTTCTGTTGTGTGAGTTTCTGAATCTCCTGTTCACGCTTCTGGAACTGCTGTAACACTGCTGGGTTTACGGCATGAACGTATTCGAGCTTGCTTTGCTCGGCGCCTATTTCATGATCAAGCTCCTCGACGGTCTTGCCTGCGGCGAGCTCATTCAAGTGAGGGAGCCGGTCTGGGTCTTCTGCCACGGCTTCCGAGACTAGCTCTCTAGCAAGTTGCGCCGCCTCTTTCAGTCCATCAGACTCTTCTTTAGCCGCTCTGATCTCCATCTGTTCGTTGTCGAGGCGTTTCTTGATATCTAAATTCCGTTCTTCAAGCGCTTTCACATCTGACTTTGCTTCGATAAGGCGGATTTGGACGTCGAGCAAGGCCTGGTAAGTATTTCGAATGCCAGAGAGAAGCTCTTTATGCTCAAGAGCAGATCGTGCTCTTCTGATCACGAGCTCGTCTGATCGGGCACCGGCTTCAGAGATACGTGCCCTAGCCTCCATTATAGATTTTTGGGCATCCTCTAGTTGTCCTCTCACAATAGCTACTCCAAGTTAGTTGATACTCTTGTTCCTAGTACGGCAGTCGGTGTCTTACGAATTTTGTCTCCGAGTGTTGCATATTGCGTAGCGGCCTTTTGCAACTCATTTTTCTGTTGCCTCAACACGTCCTAGAGTATCCTTTAGTATTCTTGCTACACCCGAGGAAGATGAAACCTACGATCTCTTGTCGGGCTTCGTCTTCGCGTTCAGCTAGACCCTGCTTCTTGTCTCTTATCTCATAACCTTCTTGTTTCAGTGTAATCAACTCTCGCCGAACCTCCTCCATCCGGGTTTCCATATCCGCTCGCTCGCTTTCATCGACCGGTTGGTCTGTCCAGAAGCGACCTGGCATGATAGTTCTGGTACTTGTTGATGTGGCACTGGGACCATACTCTCTGCGTCTTGCGACACGATATATCCGCTTGCCAGTTGCCCAGTTCGGTATCCTTTCAGCAGCCATTAGCTGCTCATACTGGGCATTGCTTATGTCTTGCTGAGCTACGCCTGATATATGAAGTTTTTTCTCTGCACATAGCATCGCTAACACGGGTTCGGGTCCTTCGAGGTAATCAATAGCGTAGGCATCAAGGCCGAAATCACCAAGTCGTTCTTTAGGTATGGAAGGTCGAAAGGAGGCAAAGTTGCTACCACAGGTTCGAATCGGAACCGCGATGCCCATCTGGCCATAGAATTGGTTGCTGAGTTTCTTGTGATCACTAGGCGTCTGGCAAATAAAACAGATGAAGTCGTCCTGGCTAAGCAATGACTGGACTTGGTCCGAGTATTTCTTGTCCGTGATTGAGCAGGTAAGCATCGGGGGACCGAACACTTCTCTTTGAAACTGGTCCTGGTTATTCTGAAGCCATTCCCAACCCTGGGAGGCGTCTGAGTGTACGCTTTTTAACTGTGCCAGTTTCTTTCCTTGCTGTGAATTCAAAACCTCAAACTCTCGTTCTAGAGTTTTCAATGTAACCCTCAGGCTAGAATTGACCCCCTTCAGTTCATCGAACCGGTCATCAAGCACGCGTTTCTCTCCTTCTATTTCCTGCAAACCGCTCTCTTTCTGGCGCTAAAAGGAAGTAAGAATGCACACGTTAGCATAGGGATAGAGCACTATATGAGGAAAAGGACTCACAATCTTAGCATTCCATTCAGCAGGTACAAACTCAGGAGGTTTGTCCTTCAGCCTAGCTTCTAGGGTTGTAAGTTCCTTACGTCTCTGCTGAATCTTGGACTTGATATTTCGTAATGTGTCTTCCTCAGCTTTCACTGTATTTTCTTCGTTTCGTATAGCTTCATCGTAAGTCTCAATGCCACGTAGCACTTGCTCCCCCGCTACTTCGGCATCGCGCAAAGCTCTCTTCCTCTCCTGTATAACAGGCTCAATCTGTGCTTGGTAGTCCTGTTTTTGGTTCACAGCTTCCAAGGCAGGCCCACAGGCCTTCTCCAGATCTTCTAATTTTTTCTTGGCGTCCTTTAATCGTTTCTTAGCCTCGCTATATCTTAAGCGTTTGTCATTGTACTCAGCAACAGCACGCGCACTCTTAAGATCTTCCACCTTTTTCTGAATGGCCTCTCGCTCGTGCAGTCTATTCACATCGGCCTGGAGCCCCTGTTGACGAGACTCGTGGTTTTTTAGAATCTCGGCGCAGTTTTCAACCTGGAGCTTCATCTCTCTATGGCTTTTATGCAGTTTCTTAAGCTCTAGTTGCCAGTCGAGGATCTCCTGGGGTGCCGCGGCTCGAAGGGTTTCCTCAAGAAGACGGGTGGGAGTCAGACCCGCGAATTCGGCGACCTTGTCTTGGGGCAGGAACTGGCACAGGTTGTCGATCTGTATTCTTAATTTCCGCGTCACCTCTTGTATGGCCTTATGGGTGCTCTCTTTGCCGTCCAGCCACCACTTCCGCCCGTTGTCTTCTCGATTGATCTGGACACGGATGATGTGATTTGCTCGCTCACTTGGCAGCTTCTGTAGTTCTACCTCGATGATGGCGCTCTCTTCTCCGTGTTTCACGAACTCCCCAACATGGCTAGCACGTCCAAGATGTTTCGGGTGGTATCCTAAGCCGAGGCATATGGCGCAGACAAGAGAGCTCTTGCCGGTTCCATTAGGGCCGATGACCATGTTCAAGTTGGGGCCGGGGAGAAACTCGGCTTGCTTGTACGTGACAAAGTTTTTGACTCGGACTCGGACGATGGCGCCGGGATGAAAGTCGCTTGGGTCGGGAATACGGCCATTCGTTGAGGCGCGGCCTTTGACTCTGCGGTTTGGGGGTGCGGGGGAATCATCGCTCATCTCTCTCTTGCCCGTCTCCTCCTGATCCTCTTCTCCGTCAGACACATGGCCGTTTGCGCGGCTTTTTCGTCTTTTCGATGAGTCGGAGGTGGCTGGTGACGGCTCAACATCGTCGTCGTCTTCCTCATAAACAGCCCTTGGCCGACGGCGGGGTTCGAGTGATGGCATCGCGAGGGTTGACGTGATAAGTTCGACGTAGGAGGCTCAGAATAAGCGATCGATAACTATCTGGGTTAGACAGCCACGAAGGTAATTTAATCAGATGATCCCATGTCCTAGACACTTAAGCAGAAACAGGGTGTCGTTGTAAGTTTATCGAAAGCCGTTATCACCTGTCGTATCAGTGCGACGCGTACAGGTAGCTGCTACTAGCGAAAGACGCGTTAACTGCTTTTCAATATATGGGTACCTACATGTAGGTAGGTACCTAAGGTAGGTACTAGGTCGGTCTGGTCTAGTAAAGTGGGGGCTGTATCCCTTATTATAGTATTATTTTTTATTAATAAAGTTATATCCGCTTAGAAAATATATATTCTAATATACCGCATCAATTACACATACAAAGAACCTAGAAAGTGATTGCTCATGGCAACTTCACCCCCTCTAGCAAAAAAAAAGCTTTACTTGGTCTGGTGAATGAGTTATACATTATTTTTAGGACTTTGATATCTATCTACCTACATCGTACATAACCTATGGATATTCTACGGCCACCCATCTTTGCAATCAGAATAATTGGTACAGAGCCATAAATTGTCTACCAGTCCTTAACGCCACTAGTAATGATTCATTTAGTGTGTCTCGGTTTTCGTCGCGACCATGTATTATTATTATTATTATTTGCTTAATTCAACTCACCATGACCGAATAGCTGTGTAGTTTTAGAGTACAGCTTCATATCCTAATTTGCTATATTGTTGATAGCGTCCCGTATCCATGAGCTACTCTACAGAACATTTGTTTACTATCTCACCCATGAGCCGGCGTAGGAGAATGCAAGAGAAGTTGCAAGCACGCGTCAGGCCCGGAATGGTCCAGTAGATGGTTCCTAGGTACATGTATAAGAAGGCATTTAAAAGTTGATTCAGGTACGGTTAATCGGAAGTCTTAGGTGGGTAAATGAAAGGTAGGTCACCATTGTAGGGACAAACAATAGGATATCCAAGGCAACCTTGGACCATTACCTACATGACCTCTACCTACCTCTTTCTACCTCTACCCACCTTGTTGTGTACTTCCCTTTGGTACGTGTAGGCAAGAGGTACCTAGGTAGTTACATAAACAAAACCTACTACATACCTATCTACCTAACCCAGGTATGTACAATTAGCTGCCTACCTCCCTCTCCTACACGTACCGAAGAGGTAGTCGGCATTATTGGTACCTGAAGACAGGTAGACACCTCCATACCACCACTCTCTCTACCTAAGGCATGCGCTTGTATAAGTGGTACATCCCTTGGTGTGTTTGTGTGCGTAGTTGTCGGCAACCCCTCACACCTCGACTATCAACGCGCCCCTCCACCAGCATTCCTCCCAAGCGAGAACTCCCTTCTACTAGCAATTCCACGTCTGGATAGCTATCTCCCCTAGTTCCCTTCTATTCAACCCCCATTCAACCTCCCTCCGGTATCCCCCTTTCCTCGACGTGCCACATTGCCATTGTCCACTGTATCGACTCGTGGCACACTTACACTTACAACTACCTTCTCTCCTCCTTTACTATTCATAGCCACACTTTGAGCATTACCCTCGCTTAACTAACACTTACTAAATCTACTGCTACCGCTGCTGTTGCCCAGCTACCATCTTCCTGTTCTATTCCTTCTCATAGCCTAGGCAGCCTCGGTGCGTCTGCTATCAAGGCGAATCGGTTTCACTGTTAAAATTGGGATGGAAGTGCAATTGCGCTGCGCTTCTTATTAGCCCCGGACATGGCTGATCGTGGGGTCTCTAAGACTCGTATTCGCCGAGCGCCTCTAGGAGACGCAACTGATCGAATCGTGAATGCTTCGCCCCAGAAGGTTGAGAAGTATAGTCAGCCGCATAATCCCGAACCGAACCCTTTACGCGCTCACCCAGTCACCACTACTTCAACCAAAGGCCCCTCCCGAAAAAGTGTAGCCCTATCATCTAGCAACCTGGTTTCCACCCGGACACGCCACGCCAAACCCCGTGTCTCCGTCGGTCAACAAGCTATGATCCCGGCCGCTAACGAAGCATCTGGGGATAACCGCTTCTCCCAGATCTCGACATCTAGTGGCGCGTCCGGTGGCAATCGGAAGACACACATTGGGCCATGGCAACTAGGTAAGACTTTGGGTAAGGGCTCTGCTGCCCGTGTTCGCCTAGCCAGGCATCATACCACACAAGACGTCGTGGCTGTCAAGATTCTTGCCAAGAACATGACCCAACTGACTGCGGCTGGAAGTATGGCCGAGCTGGATAAATGGGATCGCACACGAGAAGAATTTAATTCAAAGAGACAAATGCCGTTGTCCATAGAACGCGAAGTCGCCATACTAAAGCTTATCGACCATCCCCATATCGTCAAGTTGCATGATATCTGGGAGAACCGTGCCGAGATGTAAGTCGGGGGCCTAAGTCTGCTTCATTCTCTTCTAACTCCGTGTTTAGTTATCTCGTCTTAGAGTATATGGATGGTGGCGACATGTTCACGTATATAGACGCCTATGGTCCACTACCTGAATTTGAGATGGTTGGCTACTTTCGTCAGCTACTCACTGCCTTGGAATTTGTTCATTCCTTTAATATCTGCCACCGCGACCTGAAGCCAGAGAACATTCTCATGAAGAGCAATGGTGTTGTGAAAATCGCTGATTTTGGCATGGCCGCAATTCAGCAAAGCCCGACTCATTCCTTGAGAACATCGTGCGGGAGCCCCCATTACGCAGCCCCTGAATTAATTGCTCGCGCCCGTTACCAAGGTGACAAAGTAGACATTTGGAGCCTGGGTTGTCTACTGTATGCAACCCTTTGTCGTCGGCTCCCCTTCGACGACCCCGATGGGAATGTGCCGAAACTGCTCGCAAAGGCTAAGAAGGGCGTCTATTCGGTCCCAGATTTTCTCAGCAGGGAGGCTCGCGATCTGATCGCAAAAATGCTAACGGTTGATCCTGCGAAGCGCATTCCGATTCGGAAGATTTGGAAGCACCCCTTAATACGGAAATACGACGATTTGGATGATCTGAATGACGGAGGTCCAGCACTCAGCTTCCAAGCCAGCGACAAGTCTAAGCCTATACCACCAGACGAACTTGATATGCAGATACTACGGCAGCTGAAGTCGATGTGGCACACATTTTCTGAAAAACAAATCGCCATGCAACTAAGCAATACACAGTAGGTCTAGATAATTCTGCTCTTGTGCCGTATAATTCTGACAAAACTAACCCTGCGGCAGGCCCAATGACCAGAAACTTTTCTACTGGTTGCTCCTCAACTACAGAGACAAGAAATTGGAGAACTACAATGCGGATTTAACTTATTCCCCAAGTGATTACCACCATCTACGGCCTGCTAACTGGAAGAAGAAGGTTACCACCGCCCAATTTCCCTCTAGATATGGCAGGACACCTTCACGGTTCACAGTAATCTCTACTGTCCCTACAGATGGAAGCCTCGAAGAAGTGGATGTTACGGATGGGGGGGCAACAACTCTAAGCTACGATCCTTACAAGGCTTCAACAATTATGGAAAATAAATATGCTAGCCACGCAAGGATTGTTGTCCACCGTAATGGTAGTATAGCTAACAACTCAAGCCGTTCTTCAACTTCACGGCGCGGTCAAGCCGGATCATTTAGAAGTACCTCTACTCGATCAAGGCAGACAAGACCTGGTCGTCGTATCACTACTCCTGCGGTAATGCGTGCTTCACGACAGTCCTTGAGTTCGATCCAGAGTGGAGAGAGCGCCCTATACAGCAGGCCAGCTTCTAGGCGCAAAAGAGGAGTCGATTTCTCACATGTTCGAATGCAGCCACGAGGCCAGCGCGAAGTAGCACCCGCCCCAGCGAGTACCACCGGAAATGAGGCAACATACCACCACGGCTACCCTTCCCCTGCGTATTCTGTCGGAGATCCCACACCGTCCATAAGCCTACATGAAAGAAGTAGAGCAGGTACCCAATCCATAGCGAGCATGTCTCAGGTAGATCAGGCCACTCCGCACTGGAACAAGGAAGTGCATGAGTTCAGTCATAGTATTGCAAAGGATTGCGATGATGCCTTCAATAGTTCTTTGCTTAGCCCGGGATCATACCTATGCAATACCTCAAGAGAAGTGCCAGTCGCGGCGAATGCAATTCCATTGTCTGGCGAATTAGCAACCCCAACTCTAGCTTCTTGGGATCATCGACCTTTACCACCAACGCCACCGACCACAGCCTCAATTGCTCATGAAATCATGATGGCAAAGAAAAGAATGGAACAAAGGAATGAATACGGCGAGGCATCTACGCATATTGATAGAGATAAACCTCAACTAAGCGATGCCAATCCAGGAGCAGACTTAACAATAGTACATGAGCTAAACCGCAGAATTGTTTCAGCGCCGATTTATTCACAGTATAGCACACAATGGGGAAAGGACAAAATTCCGTTACCATTACTCAATGAAAACTTCAAAGGAGAAGCCCATTGCGATGCTAACGATAAAAATCGAGCTGTTTCAGCCCCGGTCCGGTACGCAAAAGGGGAGTCAGCACATATGGATGACCAGAGAAGTCTCGAGTTCCTCTCCCAGAAGGACAACACCATACGGCTTGTCACTTCTCCTTCGGCTAAACCATGTATTGAAGCCAAGACTCCCGAACTACCTAATATTCGCAGACATAAAGTTCGAGATGACATGGCTCAGTCTCAGCTCAAGCAGGAGCCCAACCTCCGCCAGCGCTACATGAATGGCGAGCCAGCAGGTCCGTCTACAAGCGCTCAAGACGCACCAACCGAAAACTTTAGAAAGTCAACTGTTATTAAGAAAAAATCATTATGGTTTCAGCGTGGATCTAAAGATGGGGAGGATATATTCAATAACGTTGGAGAGTCTACCTCCGGTCGACCCGATCATCCCGAATACGTATCCACGAGCTCTTCAGTAGACCCGGCTGTTCCCTCTACTAAGAAGAAAAATTTCAGTCTCGCCTTCTGGCGCAACAGCAAGCATTCATCTGAGATAAGGATGTCACATGCAGGTAAGCTAGTCGTCAGTGCTACAAGGCGGCTGAGGTTAATGACAAGATACAGGATCCAAAATTGATCGTACACCAAGTCCACAACCGGCTCGTCTCTTCATTCAGCCAACCCGGCTACCAAATAATGGCCGGAGCGGAGATCAAGCCATCACGCGCAATATCGAACCACAGCAGAATTGGCTCGCTCGCTTATTCAGGGTGAAGCCAGCCACCAGGTACCTTTGCTTCTCGATTTCCCGTCGTCGCGCACGACAGGAAACGGCAATTCTGCTTAAAGAATGGCGTAAGTATGGCATGCGAGACATAGAAGTTGACAAAGAGAGGAACATCGTTTTTGCTCGGCTAGGTCAAGAAAACTGTAAGTAACCACCCTTGCGGGCTCTATCACGATATGGCAAGGGCCTCGACACTAATACCATGACTGCCAGACCTCAACTTGAAAGAAGTCTCATTCGCCGCTGAAATAATGACGGTCATTGAGCACGGAAAACGCGGCCAGCTGTGCATTGCCCGCTTCACACAAGAGCGCGGGGCTGCCAGTAGCTTCCACAAGGTTGTCGACACGGTAAATTCTGTGTTCAGTCAACGAAACTTGCTTGTCGTCGAGAAGCGAAAAGTTAAAATGATGATAAAGACGCTAAATTCCTAACTATGTATCGCCGCGAAGGATGGCTTGATTGCCGGAGCCTTGTCGTCCGATATGTGGAGTTTGTCAACCAATATTTGAGGATTTCCATCCGATCTGTGTCTGAAGCACGGGGCTAGAGGCCAGTGTAAACAGGATCGGAATGAAGTGTAACGGGTTCGACTTTCGCTTGTAAAGAGGAACTCCGACTAATCTTTTGCTATGAGGTTCTCTTTCCCCTGTCTTTTTACACCGACCCTCGTCTCATTTGCAGCCGCTTCATCTGTGTATAGTTGGCGGCCATGTAAAGATCGAAGGGGGTCAAAAAAGGCAGGAAAACGAAAGAAAGGGAGGAATATGTCACGAGGTGATGAGTTGGTTGGACTATCCAATGTTCTTGAATGGGCGACGTTGACTCTGTATAGAAGCAACGGATGGATAGACGGTAGTGATGTGGGAAACGAATGTGGTCAATCAGTGGAGGGAGATTTGGTGATGGGTTGATCCAGCACCGCGACAACTGACGAACTGACACCTCCCTGCGGATAGATAGGTGTAGGTAATAAGTTATTCAGATATTGTCTATATGAGTCCTTAAGATGATGAGTCTAAGTACACATCTCTATGCGTGCGTGTGATGTACGGTACTTCGGTAGAGACTATAAAGGTGCACGGGTGGGATCGGCTTCTCGGCGGATGCCGGAAAGTGTCGGTAAGATGGACGGGGACCTCCAGCTTCAAGCATCCGACCTCGGCTCGGTCCAGATCAGGTCCAGAACGCGACGCTAGTAAGTTGATCAATTAGAGGCGTTTCCTAGAAACGCTTTTATTCCAAAGAATCGAATTTTGCGACTTCGCTGGGTCTCATGTGGCGGGTTTTAGAAGTAGATAGGTAGCGAGCGGATGTTGATGTAAGCCCGATTCTTTGCCTATAATACTCTGTATGAATTTTCACGTCTTTAACAGCTAGTAGACAAAATAGGTACAATTAGAATTCATATAGGTAAGTTAAAATAAAATATATACGGCTTTAGAAAGGCAGGTAGTTTTCAAATGTCTCTCAGCACTAGTTTAGGTAAATGTTATGAAGATCCAGAATATGGAATGTGCAATTCAGGTGTCATTCAATCCCTTATCACAGGTACCCTGTCTAGGGCAATGATGTAATAAGCCGCTCTGCCGTGTTTTAGAGGGGCGAGTCTCCATTCCAGCCAACCAACTTACATGTGATAGGGCAGTTTCGGCACCCCGGATTCTCTCTACCAAACCATGACCAGGCACCTAACCTAGCTACCTACCTGTTGGAGAGCTTCACACCGTTCGGTGACAAAGCACCACCGAGATAAAGAAAGACGCCCACCAGCACCACTCGTCTCCGGCTCCGGCTTGAATCTAAAATATAATCTGCTCCTCGTCCGACCTCACAAGGTAGTGTCCTCGGCTTGGCCTGTCATAGTATTATACTTCTAAAAGGTACTCACTCCTACGTGAGGTAAGTAGTGCAAACAGCTTCCCCACACTTTCACAAGCTTCAAAGTTGCAAAGCTTCCCCCTTCTCGCCCACCCTTTCCACCAGGTATGCCCCGGTTAGCCACCCGGCCGGCTACATCAGCCCTTGGCAACCACTCAGCTGTCGTCCTTCTACCCGAAACCAGGCCCTGTCAACTCCGTCGCCGAGCTTAAACGCGACCGCTGCTGTGCCTAGGCACGCTGTTCAGCACGGCTCCCGCCATGCCGTACTAGACTAGGCTATCGATTCAGCAGTCGATTCCATCATACATCATACAGTAGTGCTGTCTCAATTCACAAAGAGCCCCTAGCGTAGCGCAGTATATGTAGCTGACATCCCAAGTAACCTAGTCCGCTCGTCCTAGCTCCCATCTCATGCAAAGCCGAGCAACATTGGGGACTGCCATATAGTATACATCATCGCCTCGCTCGCCCTTGTCGGTTTTCCGATCTAAGCCATACATCCTAGGCTAGCAGACTGTGAATACCTTGTCTAGAGTAGGTATATAGTCATTTGTACCCCTCCTCTATCTATTCTTTAAGCTTTGTTCCCAAGTATATCTCGTATCTCGTTAACTCTGGTACTGTAGGCGGAGAACATACACACAAACATAAGACCCTCGGTTAATCGGCTTTAAAGCTAGACAGATTGTCAAACGCACCGCAGGTCTAAGTCGTCGACTGGTTACAGAACACTCCTCTTTGACACCACCGAATCGTTGGATCTCAGAGCAAGGCGGTGAACACGCTCTCTAACAAATTCTGTGCTCACTCACCTTCGCACCCGCCCTGGCATACGCGCCATCCACATATCGTATTCAATCTCATATCAAATCTCTCTCACAATGGCTACTACCGATGCCATCCTCCGAGGAGTCTCTATCTCCGGTGTCGTGGGTCCCGAGCACAAGAAGATTCTCACGCCTGAGGCACTAGCGTTCCTGACGCTGCTACACCGATCCTTCAATGTTACACGCAAGAAGCTCTTAGAGCGCCGCGTGATACGCCAGGCCGAGATCGACCGCGGCACCCTGCCTGACTTCCTCCCCGAGACTCGCTACATTCGCGAGGATCCGACATGGAAGGGCGCGCCGCCCGCTCCGGGCCTTGTCGACCGTCGTGTTGAGATTACAGGCCCCACAGACCGTAAAATGGTCGTAAATGCCCTAAACTCAGACGTATGGACATACATGGCAGATTTCGAAGGTATGTACCATTTCAGTCATCGAGATTTTGCCCCGTGCCTAGGCGAGCGCGGGATAAGGTTGCCGAACGTTCTCCGATACGAGTTGTAAGGCCCAATCACTCTACCGGCGGGGAAGGAATAAAAGGAAGGGCGCAAACTTTATAATATTTCGATAAGGAATGCAAATATAAGACACGAGAAACTAACAATTTTCATAGACTCAAGCGCCCCAACATGGGAAAACATGATCAACGGACAAGTAAATCTGTATGATGCCGTGCGGCGCCAGGTCGACTTCAAACAAGGACCAAAGGAATATAAGCTACGGAATGACCGCAAGTTACCAACCCTGATCGTGCGCCCGCGAGGATGGCACTTGGAAGAGAAACATATCACAGTAGATGGAGAGCCCATCTCCGGCTCCCTGTTCGACTTCGGCCTATACTTCTTCCATAACGCCGTTGAGTACCAGCGTAACGGATACGGTCCCTACTTCTACCTACCAAAGATGGAGTCTCACCTCGAAGCGCGTCTGTGGAACGACGTCTTTAATCTCGCCCAGGACTACATAGGGATGCCGCGGGGCACGATTCGTGGCACGGTTTTGATTGAGACCATCCTAGCCGCCTTCGAGATGGAAGAGATCATCTACGAGTTGCGTGACCACAGCTCGGGACTGAACTGCGGTCGCTGGGATTACATCTTCAGTACAATCAAGAAGTTCCGCCAGAACCCGGACTTCGTCCTCCCCGACCGTAGTGCTGTCACCATGACCGTCCCATTCATGGACGCCTATGTTAAGCTCCTCATTCAGACCTGCCATAAGCGTGGCGTGCATGCTATGGGTGGTATGGCCGCACAAATCCCTATCAAGGATGATAAGGCGGCGAACGACAAGGCGATGGAGGGTGTCCGCGCGGATAAGCTACGTGAAGTTCGCGCCGGCCATGACGGGTACGTAGCATTGATCGCCTTTCCAACTTCCTCACTTCGCTCTATCATCCTACTGCGTATCATGCTCAAAAAACTCCGCAAAATGGCTTCACTCTAGAAAAAAGATGAGATATTCTAACATTAAACTCTTATAGAACATGGGTCGCCCACCCAGCGCTCGCCAAGATCGCAAGTGACATCTTCAACGAGTACATGCCGACGCCAAATCAGCTATTCGTACGGCGTGAGGACGTCAAAATCGGCGCCCGTGACCTGCTAAACATGAACGTTCCCGGAAAGATCACCGAGGAAGGCATCAAGAAGAACTTGGCCATCGGCCTTGGATACATGGAAGCTTGGGTTCGAGGCGTCGGCTGCGTGCCAATCAATTACCTCATGTACGTGTCAAAATTACTACATTCAGTTCCCCATGCCCTCCCCACCTTGCCATGATATCTCTCACTTGGCAACCGTCTTGATGTTTCTTGGGGGCGATTCTCGATTGCAACCCTCCGTCTTCCTTTGCGTCGGAACACGACTCTTTGTGTATCAATTCCCCGCGCATCTAGACAGTTGCTCGTATCTATATATATACGCGTGTATATTTACATAAACATGCTAACTCGTATTCGCCTCCAACAGGGAAGATGCCGCAACAGCCGAGGTCTCCCGTTCCCAATTATGGCAATGGGTGCGCCACGGCGTGACGACGGCTGAGGGGAAACGCGTCGACAAGGCGTACGCGTTGCGTCTGCTCAAGGAGCAGACCGAGCAGCTCGCCGCCAAGGCGCCGAGCGGGCATAAGTTCGACCTGGCCAGCCAGTACTTCGCCGCCCAGGTTACCGGTGAAGACTACGCTGACTTCTTGACGACGTTGCTATACAACGAGATTACGACCGTCGTCGGAGCTGCCCCTGCTAGCAAGCTATGAGAGTATAATGCGACCTTGGGGAAGGGTGTAAGTGATGGGAAAGGGGGCTCGGGGTAGGAGTGAGTGTAGTATGTTTGATGCTCGCCAGGAAGCCATTTGCGGTTGAAACAGTGAAAAGATACATAATAGCAATGTTTGAGAGTCTTTGTATGAGTTGTAAATTGCCAATTGAATAGCTCGAGGATCTTCAGACAATAATAGATGCGGTGTAATGCTGTCCTGAGAAATTAATTGATTCATCTATGTTTTGTTAAGATTATGCTAACCAAGAAAGCTAGGGAGGGCGAAATCTTTGTGAACTATACTCAGAAAGTGTTCTAGCTCTTCTTCATTACGTTGTGACTCCTTCAAGCCCAGAGTTGTCAAGACTGTCAAGTGTTTCATTGGACTTGATACTATCTCCATGTTTTCGATTCAAATCGTGAGCACATATGTAACAAGTTACAGACTATTAAGTGCTCGGCTTATTAACATGTCTCGTTTTAGTAGTGTCGTCGTATAGTCAGTTATATTCTGTAACAAACAACCTGTGCGTATCGTTCGTGGTCACAGCTCTCTTCATCTTCGGGTGTTCAATATACTAGATTAGATCGGACCTATCATAGAAATGTGGAACTTATATTTTATTATTGCGAATATCGCAGTACTAACGGTGATTTGCAGCCAGAGTTATGAACTTCTTTTGGGGCTTCTCGTTGGTAGAAGGATGATCCTAATAATGGGAGTATACACTATGTTGTAGACAGGCACTACTTTCCCCCGATCTACGATTAATATCTACTTAATCCCCGTAGAATATAAACAAGGCTAGGTGACAAGTCCAATCGGGAGAGCGCCTGGTCAATAGCGGTAACAAGCATGCTCTTGTGTATAGATGTAAGCATACTAGTCTTAACACGCTGACACAAGGCCATGCCTCAACTTCATACACAATGTATGATATGGGCCAAATACCTCATAGATGTCAATCTGAGTGAAAAATACAAGGTAAGGAATGAAACCTAGTTACAATTAATAACGAAAGTAGTATAGCCAGCCGTATGTGTTCTCTAGTTCATATGTGATACTATAATAAGCCTCTCTGTAAACTTTCATATCCAATTGGTCAGGATACGGTTTAGGATTTAAACAACCAAGGAAACCATGAGCACACTTGAATGCAATGTGTTACAGAAATAACTGCAACACTAAACTGTAACACTAATGCTATCCAAAAGTAGAACGTTACCAAGGTGGGAACCCTGCTCGTTTGTAGCTACTTATATACAAGACTATAGCACAATGAAGGACAACTGACTAAAATTTAAAGTATGTAGTAAAAGTCAAAGCTATAGTATAAAGTGTGCTGTGTTTACAGATTATATTATAGGTTAGTGCCCTCTATACCGTTAATTCTTCGCAGTATTAAAGGCGTCAATTTTTTCTGTAACATATATAGATAGTTGCGGTTTAGTTAATAGATCCTAGCAGCTTCTAGTAGCCTGTGGTATACATTCCTAAACAGACGTGACGCCATCATTTCCAATTAGGATGCTAGGCATGAAGTATTCCCGGGGGAGATCTACGTGTGCCTCTCCCATGAACACCGATTGTTCGGGATGTGATGCCGACTCGGGATTTGATAGTTTCGTTGTATTGAAGACTAGTCGAGAAAGTGTGCAATATACATGAATTGCGGTGTTTGTTCCCCTGTCTGTTTATGGTAACACTGAGTCATAAGAGCGTCGGTAATTATGCCTTAACTTGAGACTTATAATAAAACGGACAATAACCGTAAGGGTATCAACCCAGCAATTCATGCTTAATAGAGGTGCAGTTTTATAGGGTTACCAAACTTGGTCCTTTCGATTCCATAATAAAATATTCTTTCATTTTCTGCGTATTTTATAGAAAAATAGCACTGTCTAGAGAGTAGCAGGGTTGAAAGGTGGTAATGTGGCGTAGGGAAGTTACATACCTATATGATATATCGACAAGCACTGTCGTATTCGCATCGAGTGTCAATGGAATTAAATGGGTTTTCATAGGAACAAAATGAAGGGGCAAGCCTAAGATAATAATGTAACGTGAGAAAGGTATTACAACAGAAGGAGTATTTGGCTAAATATCAGTTCACCCCTAGTTCTCGCAGAATATAAGTATTCTTTCGTAAATTTAAGCACATGATGATTTATTCTTGTGTATGCACTTAAAGTAACACGAGTGACATGTTAAATGGAACAAAGAGACCTACCCATATGCAGTCGCACGTGGGAACCTTACATCTGATAGGGGTTGTGCTTAGTTTATATTGATAAGTAGAGAATAAGAGGGATGCTACAAGTGCGTGATGGGAAGAGTTTTTTGTAACTGAATGTTTTGATCGTATAAATAATTTTGAAGTTACAAGATACAAAATGCATAAATACAAAAAACCTGTACGTCGTTCCTTAACGACTTTCTGATAGGAACGTGGGGGCTAGAAAGTAACCTGTGATAATAGCCTATTAGTACTTCTTGCCAAGGAGGGGGATGAAAATTGTGAAGGTAGTTACAATAAATAGAAACTAATAGAGTGAGTGATTGTAGAGTCTATTATATAACCTCCTAAGCATCGGCAATATGAATTTAGAATAGAATTTGTTTCTTGATAACCCTCGAGTAACATGCTCATATGCTAAGTATCGAAAGAACTTTTGGCATGAGAACGGTTTATGATACTGATGAATTTCCCTCATTGTATGCACACCGACATAGTCTCGGATTGAATGCCCAACTATTATTTCTTGGCGAGGACTTCTAATCGTAGACGACGAATAGTTGGTAAGGAAAACCCTGATTTAGATCAAGGATCAAGGAAAAAGCAAGGCGAATCCTACAACGGAATTAGCCGCAGCTGCTCGAGAATGTCGAAAATATCTCATAAAAGTCCCTTGTATAGTCTCCGCAATCGAAATTCCACAAGAATAAGGCTGAACTACGGGTCATTTGGAATACCCTGTAGAATAACAATCAGCTCGGACCTGAGAATGAGTACTAGTATCGACATGTCCAAAAATATGAAAGTGGCTACGGACAAAACACTAAGTTCGATAATTCCGAACCCACGTGAGGGGAAGTAAAGGAATGAGAGCGGCGGGTCCGTACTTCGAAGAGGAGAAAGGCTAATCTAACAAGATTAAGCAATGAGGAGCGCTATGCGAGACGTTTTAGTCACACACGCAGGTCAGACAGAAGCCGTTGAGAATATTTGTCAAGATGAGCTAAATCAGGCAGACGAGTTACCGAACCCTTGGTACCGTCTACGGATATGGCTTGGACACAGCATACAAGCGCCAGACTACTCCCAGCGCGATTTAGTGACGAGTCAGCTAAGTTGGGACTCCGCCCTCTGCGGACTTCAACAACGATGAGAATCCTTCCTGAGACGACGCTCCGTTCCAGTCCGCATTGTCTACTACACTCCAGCGGGGGCAAACATCTGATGCCCCTCCAAGATTCCGAGGATCGTCGGATTAGAGACTAGGGCTGATTATGTCGCACGCAATAGTTGTATGTGTGACTGGTTCTGCACGGGAGTGGTGCTACCTCCTGAGACACGATGCAACCGGCGTATATAAATGGTAGTAGTAGGGGTAAGATTCTAAAATACATTGATGAACTGACCGTTGAATGATATCGGCAATAGATCAACTCGATATATCAAGTTTTGATGTTTGTTTATTTATTTACTTGTTCGTGTAGTGCCGTTTAACTTCCTAATATGGTATTGTTAGGTCGATGGTTATACGGCCTCGCCGCTCCCACGCTGACCCCAGGTTGGCCTTTTAACAGACCTGTCAGCAGCCGGCGGACGATAATATTATTAATGGCCAACAAGGCCTCACAACGTTGCCCTACGCTGTAACCTTGCCACGATGCCCTGGCTGTCATGCTCCTACGCGCTTGTGTGCGTGTGTGTGTGTGTGAGTTGGCATCAGCAGGGTCGGACACTGGGCCGCTGAATCTTCGAAAGTAACGACACCGTAACAGTAGGGGGCCGAAAGCAAAACATGATTTACTAGTGTCTGGTATCGCTCAATACCACTGACCCGGGCCGTCAGATATACCGGATGGACCCCACGGCGACCGCTCCGTACTCTGTAGAGCAACCGGGTCGTCGATCGGTGACCGAGATCTTTAGGCGCTACGCTACGATAACAGCTAAACCAATGCGATCAATAGTCTATGAGGCTTATTCTCCCACGTGTGCTCAGGCTAGTCACGGTTGTGGTTCGGGTGCGGTGATGTAAGTAGGGGAGGGTGCTTGGATCGGCGCCTCTTGTTCCGGCAGACGCACATCACCATTGATCAGAACCGAAATAGCCTAGCTAAAAGGTGGTAGTATATGCCCCTCTTCATGGGGACCTTATACCCCTCTCCAAGGGAGCATAGAGAGTGGGAATTATTAAGCTCACCAACTAGTCATGATTAGGATGAATCCTTCCAAGGCACTGTCCTCCATTCTCATACCAGTTGAAGTACCAGTATAGAGATCTGGAACCCCGTCACGTAGCATCAGATGCAAGCTGGTGGAAACCCCTGCGTTGAGCCGCCTTGGGAATGATTCTAACATGTCATATCGGCCCGGATCGTAGAATGTGTATATGATAAGTCATCTTCGAGGATCGTTCGACCCGTGTTGTATGTTGTGCTTATAGACAGGTAGTTAATACCACCACACAGTGAGACAATGGTGGCCCTAGGCCGTTTTGTGTCCGTCAACAGCGGCCGATCTATCAAAAGATCTGAGAGTCCATGCATAGCGCTTTGAAATTGGCTTGGGTGTACTAGCTACATTGGTATGTAGAGAGGGGTTTTGTTCCTCGTCCACGTGGCTGTAAGTGAAGGCCTACTAAGAATAACTTGAGACAAAATCCTTTGAATTGCCCATCACACGAGTAGGTAGATACATGAGCAACGCAGATGTGCATGCACGTAGGTATTAGTTACGAGCGCTTTGGAACGGTTATAGTTGGTGGCCGTGACGGCGAGTGATATCCGATGACTATGCTCTCACTTATGGTACATATACTCTATTTTGACGGATGAATGGTGAGCTGGGGTCTGATTTCTATGGCATTAACGAGTTCAGCTCGACATCAAGCTGACAGTCAACTGAGTGGCCCGCTTTGGGAAAAGAATCCGTCTGCGCGCTGAATCTTGGTCCTGATGGGGTCATCCGGTCGGGTTGTTTACGAATATCCCAGTGGCGTAGTATAATTGTCGTATTGCTGTTTGCTACCACGGGTTCCGCGGGTGGAGGCTGAATTGAATTGATTCATCATCCTCTTTGCAAGCTATCGCCAGAACCCTTTTCTGGGGAACTTTGGTGACGAGAGCAATGGCACGTCAACAACAAAAGTCCGTCGGCTCCGCCAGGGCCGTGACGCAAGTTTGGGCGCGGCCATTTGAATTGCTTATGGAGGACTCGTTTATTTTGGAGGTTTTTTAGTTGCTCATGACTTCGTCCTATTACAACATTTGCTGTCCTATTATGCGCGGTGGCTACTTGGGCCGTTGGAAAGGTGGTGGTGATGGTCCGTCGCAATTGAATCTGGATCAGGCGTGACAAATCTACTTGTCGTAACCCTTGACGGGCATTTATACATAGACTCGTCACTGGTGGTGGCTTATCCACCACCTAACTAACCTACACTAGAAGAGAGATAGAGCGTACTGTAAGAGCGTACTATGTAAGAGAGGGAGAGAAGGGAAAATTAAGAGTTGGCACGCGACGATCCTATCTCTACGTATACTGTATACTGTACTGATCTGCCCCTACTACTATGTATGTACTGATCTGTAATGAACCTTGCGTCCTTGGTTCGGAGTCTTCTATGCGCTAAGCTACCTGGCTAAACCGTGCTGCTGCGTGTGGGTGCCGAGAACGTGCCCTAAACGTGGGCAAACTGCATTGAGAAAGGATTTCATGGATCCCACGCTGCCACTGTCTCAGAAACCCTGAATGCAGCGTGGCCGCCATGGATCTCTTGCAGCTGAAGTACTTGGACCCCCTTGTGGAACTGCGCTCGCTTGGCAATCCTACGCTGGGAATTAGTCTAGGTACTAAGTAGGCATGGTGTACCTTGGGTACACTACGCCGTACGTCCGGGTGTGCCTGTAATGAATACCTTGGTAAGTAGAGTACATGGCTACTGCGTACTGTCTGTCCCTTGTTTGAACAACAAGGCCAATAGTACTGTATGCAAGGGCCTTGTGGCTGAGTGTTATGAAAGAGCAATAACTGGCGCGTTGGAAGAGAAAGCTTCGTTTCGAGAAATGGTGTATATATGGGCTGGGAGACGATGCCCGGGCACTTGTCTAAGAGAGCTCAACTCATCACTCAGAGCAAGAAACAGCAAGAAAACCGCATCTCGGGCTTAGATACCTCTCAACCTTATTACCAGCAGCGGAACTCTTATACAGACAGTTGTCTTGCCTTCACTCACAGTCCGCCATCGTCGTCGTCGTCGTCTTCCACTATATTGGGTCGTCGAGAAACGAACGACCCTACTTGATCGGTAGCCACCACGTGAATCAGACCATCTTCCAACGTCTGGCGAGAAAAACGCATGATGCCCTCACACGCCATGTCTATCGACAACCTATGCAATGACTATGCGCAGGAAGACTACTCGAGGCATCCGAACTGGGCAACACCTGAGGACTGGGACGCCCACCAGGAAACGATCCGGCGCCTGTACCTGGACGAGAAGAGACCGCTCAAAGATGTCGTCGTTATAATGGAGTCGGAATATGGATTTCGCGCTACGTATGTTGGTTCCTAGCACACGATTTCTATTCTTGGGTCCTTCGCATGCACTATCATATACTTGTCTTGGCCTTTTCCCCGCAAAATCTCAAATTCTATAGGCGTGAGGGGGACTTGAGAGGAAGGGGACGGGGGTAGGGGAATTTTTCGACCCCGAACTGTTCTCTCTCTTGAGCAAGGTGAATGGATGGTAGCTGACTAACATCTGCCTCTAGTGCCAAGATGTACAAGACACGGCTTGCTAAGTGGAAAATGCTAAAAAACCGACCTCGTGGAAGCGGCCATTGAAATCGAACTATGAACTTTTTTACAGAAGGATTTGGGGGGAGAAATGGAGAAGATGACGGGGCAAGGGGTTGGATTGGGAGGATGGGACATTCTCCTGCAGCCGTCCCAGAAGAAGAATGTTTTGCGTACGACGGAACATCTCCGTGGTACCAAGGACCAGGAGAGGGCGAGGGAGAGAGAGAGAGAGAGGAGGAGAAAGAGCGCATGGCCATTGCTACACTACGTTTCCGGTTCCGGCACCAGCACCAGCAGCACCAGCAGCACCAGCTTCAGCTTTTGGCTGATGAGAGATTCCATCCCCATACGTCGTTCTCCTCACCCCGCCGCCCCCCTTTCGGTCAACCCTCGCCTCAACCCGTCGGAAGTCAATCAATCGCACATGCGACAGGAGTTTCGACTGGACCCAGAGAAGAAACCAGTGTAACATTCCGAATATCGCCGGCTGCATATGTTCGCTCACTCACTCACTTACTTGGTTGCTCGGTCGCTGGTTGGTTCGCAGCGTTTTTTTTTTATCTCCTTGGTGCTACTGCGCGCGCGCATGCAAGTCATGTTTAGCTGCAAAACCAAGGAACAAAAAAAAAACCGTTGGTCCCATCGATCTGTCACTCCTCCCCCCGAGGCTCTAATCATCATAATAATTGTCATATCGAAGCGAGCTAGCCGGCTGACCTAGGCAGCAAGCCATGTCAGGGGGAGAGAAAAAAGAGAGGGGCCAGAGCTTGCTGCATGAAGCGTGTCTCTGCAGCCGGGGAGCGACTGGCTGAAGTTTGTTCAGCTCGTGCCGCCTGCGTGCAGTGGTTGGGGCTACTCGGCTACTAACGACGAAGACGGCTAAGGGTTGCTGTGCCACGCGAGTTCGCCAAGTCTATAAGTCGGTATGACCTCGTGGGAGAGCCTTCTTATGCACTGCACCTAGCGTGGCGTTGATAACGGCCGTATCTGGTGCCAAGTGTTGTATGTATGTAGACGAGAGCTTCGTGTATCTGTATCTGTCGGTCTCAGTATTGCTGCTGCTGCTGCTGCTACGCATATGTATGTGTCGGGAGGATGCTGGGTTGAAGGTTGAGGTCGTGGACTATCGATTATTAGCGAACATTGTACGATGCATGTATACGCATACGCATAGGTAGATGGATAGATAGATTATTAAATTCTCTATGATCTTGCATTGGCGATCCCCCGCGTGTAGCTCTCAGCTGCGTTGCAATCCTTGTCTTGTCTTCTTGCCTTGTCTTGCCTCGTCTTGCCTCACTCACCTGGTTCTCACCTGGTCAGACTTGGTGTTGTCACATAGGTGGTAGACCAGACAGCCACCATGTGTGAATGCATGCATCGATCTATCTATATCTATCTATACTCTTTTGCATACCTATTACGAACCCGCATAAGCTTGTGTATCCTTACCATTGCGCCAGCTGCTTCGAAAGGATCGTGCACACATGTGGTGCTACCACCTACTCTACAAGTATGGTCATCACCAGCGATCGCGATCGATCATACGGCCATCAACCCACTCGAGCGGTTTGCGCACTTGATGTGCGTAGTGGAAGACTCTGCGCGCACACGTGAACAATAATTCTCAAGAGGCGGCGTGAAACAACGGTGAATGCTGCTCATCAGGTGTTGTTTCAAGACACGCAACATGGCCAATAGACGAGCGTCTTCCCCTCATCATCTACATACTAACCTAGTTCTACCCATGCCGAGTTCTGGCCACCTACAGTAAAGTAGCAAGGAAACTTCACGCGAGTCCCTTTTAGTGCGAACTAAGCAGATCTCCATCAGCATCCCTCTACGTACATACCTGGAAATAAGCTGCTGTGCCGCTCAAGTGCAGCGCATGCTGCTACTACATACTACACTAGATACTATACACTACCACTAAAACGTGCGAGCGTTGCATTCTCGATTGTACTGCTCGATGCGACCCTGCGGATGTTCGTATATACTAGGCATGGTTGGCTTGAATGCCGATGCTTTGTCGTCATCTAGAGTCAAAATCTCTCGTCTTGGCATAGTCTTCTGTAAAAGTTGCTACCTACCTACCTACTTGGGAGATAGGCGCTTATGTCATATTGCCTACTCGCTTTCGGATTATCAATCGGGGTGAACTATAGGGAGGTATGTATTATGATAATTCTCTTTAAGCCACACAAGTAAGCATCTTGCCATTTCAATTACGAATGTCCATCGCCTACAGTACTGTACATATCCGCTACAGTACGGTACCTTTACCCTGCTGTGCTTCAAACCGAAAGTTCGAGACTTACGCTCGGCAGATCAGCAGGCGCATCTACATGTGCGTTCATACGAACGGCGCGGTTTGCCAATGTATTTTTCATGGGCATGGGTTCATGCACGGATGTACCTCACATATGTAATAAAAGGTAAGCTTGTATGCAGCTAGAGCGCGATTCTATAGGAGCACCAAGATATGATAATTAGGTTACCGCTTCTACTGCAACTCTACAGCAGCCTAGTGAGCTTTCATGTTTGAAACATAGTAAGTATCTGAAGCTTCCAGAGCATCATCGACAACCGTGTGCTCCGGGCAATATTGTCATCTGCTAACCAGCATCCCTCTCTATTATAGGCCTGGTTCATACACCAGCCTTGCTCCGATCTTCTGGCGACTAGGGCGGGATCATCGAGGGGATAATAGATGGCAAGGGTGGATTCCCGCTCCTGGCCGCACACTATCTATCACTTGTAGAAACCTTGTTGCCTCTATTTCGCCATTAAACCCAATGCGTACAGCCGTACATAGATACGCATAACCGCGCCGATTTAGCACTTTCGTGAGCCCGCTGCTTTTTACTCCGTCTTACCTACCTGCGCTTGGGACAACTCGGATCTCGTGGAGGTCCCCCCCTCGGAGCTGTCAGCAAGCTGGCGGTGAAGGATGGAAGGATTGAAGTGCTCTTAGGATGGGTACGTGGGTACGGGCACGACGCGATACCGAGCTGACTATTAGGCGAGCGGGCAAGCAAGCAAGCAATACTTAGTTCGGGTATCCGTATATTCTAACATAGGCCTACCAACTTGAGACGATGACAGAGACAAGTCTAGACAAGGTCTGGGGAGTTTCAAACCCGTCCCAAGTCGGTATCGTATCACATGGCAAGGTAATTGTCTGGTTGAGGGACCCCTGAGGCTGCCTATACTGTACAGTATGCGGTAACGGTATCCGAACTACGCAGGCACCTATGTAAAGAAGATGGCGAATAGAGAGGACTGCGATGCTACTGTACGATACTACGGAGCCAGGAACTGGGTCGAGGCATGGAACACAGGGGATACATCAGCTTCTCAAATAACAGCAAGTTGATGTCGATAATGGCCTGATGCTGATCTACTTGTCAACTGGTCTAATAGCACCAGAAAAAGTCCGCCGGCGCAGGCAACATGCAAACTCCGGCTTACCCTACACCAGCCCTACCTGTTAGTGTACAGTAGGGAGGTCGGTTATTAGTGTACATGGGACTGTAGGTACTTATGTGCTATACAATGTCTATCAATAGAAAAAAACCACGCATTAGTCTAGTAGACGCTAGGAACACCAGGCCGGGAACCACGAATGCGGGCGGGTCTGACATGCTGAAATTGAACAGACAAATAGGCGAACAGGCATGTGCAGTAGGATCTGTAACATCTAGTACCAAGTAGGTAGTACATAGTAGGTAGCCATTTTTCGGCGTAAGCCTTTTCTTTTTCCTTTTGTCTTCTTCCCACCGCTTCGAGTAATCTTCTAGAAGGGCCGAGGAAGAGGGAGGCGCTAGAAGCTTTCGAAGCTCCACAGCGCCGGAACGTCTGAAACAAGATGTAATGAGGATCTGAGGAACCTACTTCTTCAGATGTTTCCATTTCGGGGCGAGACGCGTCCTTAGTAATACGTGATTAGTATATGTAGGCGCTATGTACCACGGAGAACCTTCCAGAGGGGGTAGCTAGTTGCGAGAATCGGCATAACGTACCGGAGAGGATTGTACGAACTAATTACCACGCATATCCAATCGCGAGAACACCGAATACGGACATTTAGTGCAACTTGACAACCGACCATCAGCCTCTTCCTGACGAGATGCCAAATCTCAGCCTTATGAAGGTCTTGGACGGCGGGTACGTGCATGATTGTAGATGCATGTCAGACTACTACCCTTCCTCTATGACACGATAGCATCTTACTTTAAAGCACTATGCATCGACGATTTATTCCTTCTCGGATGCACGTATTATGTGTGTGAGATGAATGACTAACCTCACACCGACATACACCGAAGGGAAGCGACGCGAAATTGTCGGATGAGCCACTCATAGGTAGATAGGTATTCTATAAAGAGGTTCCTCGAAATTAGTCGACAAGGCGCCCGTCAGCTCCTTACATTACTCGCGCTCTCTGCTGCTACCTACGCGCAGTTCTATTGAATACGCCGCTTCGAATAGCCGGACCATCCTTCGGATATCAGGCGGCGAGGAAAGGAGCCAAAAAAAAAGAAGCCATTCTAAAACCGAACGAAAGATTGGCGGCATAAGGAGCCTTAAGAGAGGCCCTAAAAGGGATAGGTAGCTGAGCTAATGAGGCTGTCTAGTATAACCTGAAACAGAAACAGGGCGGTCCAGCCCCAAATGTCAGCTGCCAGCTAAGCCTCTTTCTGACTGCCCTGGGATTTCCCATCTGGAGGTGCGCTGCTGGTCCTTCCCGGGTTCCTTCTAGAAGCCCTGACACGCAACGCCACTTAGATCATTTCCCCTCGGGGGAGGAGTGACATGCCAGAACCATCGACAGTCAAGTACTTTCAGTACTGTACATGAGCCAAATTAACCTTTTAACGCATCAACTTGATGGGCGCACACCTTGGTGCCTTCGGGTTTGTCATGTGTCAGCGCCAAGGGTCGCGCCGTGACAGGCTGCTAGTGAGCATGTATACTTGGTAGGGCTGTCAATCAATATGGTAATATGCTTAGAATACTCTTCAATATTACAACCGATTTCCGAAAAAGTCGCAGGGATTCTGCATCGGTAGGTATGGAGATTGGTATTGCAAAAGCTTAGCTTCGACGATTTGGTTGGAAAGTCCTGCACAGTACAGTAGATACGTACTTAGATATTTGACAGGCGGGCTTAATAATGTGGCGTCGGGACCATTGAGCATTTGATCACCCCTGACCTCAAGGCATGAATAAAGATGATCTCGTGTAACGATTTCTACTGTGTCGAATTACCAACTACCGTCCCACCCCCATCCTATGTACACTACCTACCTCCGCTTTACTATGTATGTCTCTATCTAATTTTCATGAACTTATTCGAGATCCGCACACAATACCCATCTCAGACATACCTGTCAGGGATAATTAAACCTTGTTAATTACCTACCTAGCGCAATTGTCTGGATTATACATACACCTGCATCTTATCCTCATGTATGTATGTAGATAACAACGGCCCTGCAGCGCATCGTTAAATCTCTCAGCAGTACGCGCACGCACGATCCTGCAGCAATTGTGGCTCAGGGCTGGGCTTGGCGATTTTCGCCTGATGCTACCTACATAGATCATAGATAGAGTAGCGTTGTGTACGCGCGTAGATAGGCTTGCACAGATCTAGCTTCTCATTCGCGCTTGGTGAGGCGTCTGATAGTATGATATGGGCTGAAAGGCCGCCAGACGTGCCACCACGTGGTTCTTTTTAATAACCTACCTACCTACACTACCTTACTCATGTCCTACGCATACCTTAACTTGCAGTGCTGTAGGTACTGTACCACCACATACCTGAGTTGGTGGTGAGATAGACAATTCGATACCCATTCCTCTCATCTACCTACCCGACCGCCTGGTGCACCCCCCTGAGGGGAGGCGTTGGTACTTTTTCTCACACCGCATGCAATGCAACCCCATGCTATGCCCAGAAAGCCCAGTCCTCCCGCCGCCGTCATTTGAGCCGTTTATTTTCCTCACGATCGATCCTTCCAAGTGGCAAACATGATGATTACATGATTTCCCTGCGCATACTGTTGGGGCTCGTCTCTTCTTTTTTTCCTCCTTATTATTGCTGTTGGTGTTTCTAAGCGGCTACGTGCGCGTGCCGTTGCTTGTTTGCTTCCCTTGATGCTATAATTATCGCCCTCGGACATGCCCGACCGTGATACGATGAGGGAACAAAATTGCGGACTAGTTTCGGGCAGGTAGCCGACGGCAAAGGCGGCGTTCTTCGGCGCAAGCAAACAGACAAACAAAAGCACATTCGTACCTAATAGTGTAGTGTAAGGAAGGAAGTGTACATTACTTATACGTGTATGTAGATTGACTGAGATGAAATAAACAGGCAAACAGGATGGAAATATGCTTTTCGTGTTTGTCTCGGCCGCGTGCCGTCGCTGGGTCGTCTTCGTGCTGCAGTCCTAACTCATTTCCGTCCGTCGGATCTGCGGGATGGACCGTTTCGAAAATAGGTGAGATAGTAAAGATGACGACGTAAACAAAGCAATAGAAACGACGGTATAGAAGCTGATGGTCTAGGCTAGTGTGTGAGGAGGCTGGACTAGTGCGCTTAGGCGGGTTCAGTAACCATGGGCTAACCATGTGACAGGCGCCCGGTAACCGCTTTTACTCACCTTTGGGTACGCTAGCAGCGCAGGTATCCTAAAATAGCCACATGCAATCAATCTAATGGGTAAGGACAGGACAGCTAATCCATACCGCGCGCGCGCTGCATGTTGGTTTGGCCTGTGCTGTGCTCTAGTCTACCTAGTGTACTTACCATACCTAGCGTAGGTAGTGTAAGTAAGTCAATGCATGGGTGTGTGGTTAGCCAATAGGGCCATGCACCGTACCGTACCGTACAATACAATTGGGACTTGTCATAATCTTCACGAACCAAATTAAGGGAAGAGGCACGGGAGTCTCTCTCTTCGCCAATATCATCTTGGATCATGACCCGGTTCGGCCGAGTGACCATCTCGTGCGCAGGAGAGCGAGTCGAACGCTTCCTCCAGACTACGTAAACTGCCCAGCATCAAGGATGCACGGTACGTATCGAACACCGTATATGTACCTCAGGTATAGGATGTACGTATGTAGGTTATGTATGCAAGATCGACTGCACAGACCTTCGTGTTACACATGCGGCTCTTCGCAGGAAGTAGGAATAGGCAGGATGAGGCTCGCCTGGGCGGTGAGTATCCCTTATTCATTACTTAGTCATTTACCACTCCGCTAACCGCCAGGAATATACATGGAGCTCCGCCCATGCGGCTCTTTTTTTTCTCTCAATTGCTTAATCAAGCAAGGGGGATCGATCACATGAGCCTCCCCCATCATTCATGTCGCGTTGGCGAGCTAATAATTGCCAATAACGCGGGCAGATCGATCGGATAGGCCGAATCGACCCCGATTGATCCTCTCGGGTCCAATAAGTAGACGACACGAGACAAAAAAAGAATCACGCGCGCAAATTGGTTGAGACTTTGCCCTTGTGGCATTGCGACGAGTTTTCTTCTTTCTTTTACTAAGGAATACACGTATTCGGCGGGACCGAGGCGGAGTAGTGCTGGGAAGCGGTGTCTGTACATGATCATTAGAGAGATCTTACGCTCTTGGTTTCCAATATTCAGGCACGTAGGAGAAACTGTGTACGGGGAGACCACATGAAAAAAGTAGTGAATTTGAAAGACAGATCACTAAGCAATGATTGCACGACACAACAGAGGGTGTAAGTATCATTGAAGATCATCGTCTTCTTGATTTGAGTCGGGTATCTCGCACTATGTACACATAAGCTCTGTTCGATCTTTATGTACAATAAACTTTTTCTCGATCCTTTTCCCTGTTGCACGATGTTTGTGCCACCTGATAATACAAATTGATGCTGCGTGGTCCCATGGACTTGTCGTGTCTCGTAACAATTTTCCGTAATCGCAATCAATGCTTTCGTTAGTGCACCATTTGAAGATGCTTGTTAGGTTCGTATAGAAAAAAAAAAAAAAAAGGCCTTTTAGGATAGCCCCATGGCTGTATCTTACTAGCTTAGTCGACGCGGATGACGACCCTCCATCCGAGTGCACCAGCTTCGCGGATTGCGCATGCTAGGCAGGACCTCCTACGACGGCTTATGATGGCGTGCCAGCCTTTCTCGGCACAGAAGGCGCGCACAAGGACCTCCAGGTCAGAGCCAAATTGTCGCCTTCGTGTCCTAAGTTGTATATTGGCCTCAGGCGTCGCTGAGGGTGGCGGGTCGACGCGTTCGAACCTACTCATGCTTGAACGCGCCGTGCTAGGGCGACGCCCGAGTTCTGGAGTAGAGAGTTGGACTGGGGGTGTATTCGTCGGCTCGAGTGCGAATGACGAAGAAAGGGATGACACGCGCGAAAGTGATGGTAGATCTGGTGAGCGGGGTGGAGCAAAGCCGGTTATACAATCGATGACTAGCACGCGTTGGGGCCTACTAGCAAAGGAAGTTCTTGATGATACGCTACTCGATCTCTCGTGGGTCGGAGTGCCTTTAATGAGATCTTCGAGAGTTGTTGATGCAGGTCGGGTAAGGAGATCGATAAGATGAATCGCAGTATAGGTGTAGAAACGGTGAAGCGGGTGGCCTGGAGAGGTCAGTAAGGCTGCCTGCATTAAGATCATATTAAACTATACACTCACCTGTGATGTGCGCTGGGCTCGAAGGCTTTCCATTGAAATCGTGACCACCCACGTCGATCTGCTGAATAGTTGGGCTTGATGGCGACTTCAAATACTTCACATAACTGGAGGCGACACACGGATGTGCTGTTACGAAATACACATCATTTGTAAGCGAAAAATTCAGATCAGCATCGTGGTCCGTAGCATCGTGAGACATAGAAAATGCCATAGAGGCCGTGTAATCCCGAATTTTTGAGGTCGTGTCTGACTCGTCAAGTGGCTCTAACCCGTCTATAGAAGGTGCAGTATTCACACTGCTAGATGAGGCATCGAGATCTAAAGACTTGAATTCGATTCGAATATTCGATGGTGGTCGATTCAGATATGTAGCTTCATGTGGAATGATAAAATCGGCGGGAAGTATGTCTGAGGGATCAGCATCGCCTAGCACACTTGATTCTCTTTCGATGGCAGCTTTTCCCCATATGCGTGCTTTCCTCGCAATCTTAGTCACATCGTCTAAAATAATTAGCCAGCTCCACCGCTTCGAAGATATCTAGATGAGACATACCACGAATGCTTTCGGCGGTGATACTCACCCAACCGTCATCAAGTTTTTGTGGAATGACATCAGTTGAGATCCAGCCCATGCATTCGGCAGACCCTTTGCCTGCTGCCAGGACACGCCCAATGATACAGGCCGTGCTCCAAAAGCTTTTGCCATTATACACAAACCCCCCGCATAAATTAGCAGTTGGGCCTAATATTTCAATAGCATCATTATCGTTTTCCACCAAGGTTGACATAAGAAAGTGAGGAAGTGCTTCGCCTGGTAGTATGAGGCCTGACATGTAAGATTTAGATAGCCAGCCAGAGGCATGTAAAGCTGCATCGACTTTACGCCTTCTGCCTGGTGGCTTTCCTTTATTAACTGAGGCTCGATCACCGCCAAAATAGGACGAACGTGGTGTATCGCCCACTGACATAGGGGTGTTGATTGGCGTTCCCTCGCTTAGGGCCATTGCGTTTTCAGACACATATACCCCTGACGTGTCTAAACTTGGCCAGCGCAATTTTCGAGCGAAGTGTAACAAGCCAGTGACTTGCCTCTCGGGATACCTCCCTTTGATTGCATATATATACTCAGCAGTAGCATTGTGACGATGTTGGGTGTGATCAGTGAAATGAGCCCCATACATATGGTCATGTTTAAGGTTCATTTTACTTGTCAATGCTGTCAACCAACCTTTTGGCGTGGATGATCCAGACGTACTCGCATTTGCCTTAGAAATGGTTATGTTCTCTAGCCATGACCGAGCAAGAATAAGCGACCATCGCACTGAAATGTTGGCCTCTTTCTCGAATTTATGGACATCGGACTGTTTTAGTACATGCGTGGCAAAATCCTCGCCTTCTGTAATAGTGTCGAGTCGAGTTAAGAGCTCACAAGCCAAGAGAATTTGTAGCAATAGCCAGTATCGCTCTTCACTTCGGTCTTGCGCGTTGCTCTCATCGGTTATTGAAGAGCCATCAGATACTTCATCATCGAGAGGAAAGCCCCATAAGACTTGGCCAAGGCGTATTCGCCACTCTACTCGAGAAAAGTCGATCCAGGCGTTGGATGCTGCAAGAACCTTGACTAGGGAATGTATCTGCACTGCTAAACCACAAGGGTCTTTGGGGTCAATAACTCTGGTTGGCGGGTATAAAATCTTCCGAAATAGGTCGTTATATAGCTCCTGAGGCCTATTGCGTGATAGACTCAGGCCTTTGTGATATCTTTCTTCCACTTTGAGTAGCTGTTCCATGATGCTAGCATCATCTAAGTGACGCAAGGCGTCCTTGGATGTGAGAAGCCGCTGCCGCTGCTCAATGATAACGGGAGCCTTGGATCCGAGACTATGGAAGCCATACTGCTCCTCCTGCAGAGAATCAGCAACAGAGAGTTCTAGGGCAGCCTGGTAACCTATGGTGCCCTTTTCCAGACCTTGCATGCTCAGCATGCCGGGACGCTCCCGACATCGTGAGTTGAAGTGGGGCCGTGCCTTGAAAGTGGGCGAGGGCGCAGACAACGGGTCACGCTGGATGAGGCGGGGAATAGCGGTCACACAGCCCCAAGCATCATCTTCGATTTGAGCGTGGTCAGTGAGGTCTCGGATAGTCAGCTCTTCATTCAGGGGGAAAGCTACTGAAGGATGCGGCGCTCCGGAGCCATGGCCTTGCGACCGGGCGAAGAACTGCGGAGCTCCGGAGAAGAGCTTCTCAATCTCAGCGTCGTTCAAAGTGGCCATGATGCGGTTCAATTTGAGAATGGGGTGCCGGGGCCTGCCATCGGCCTTGTCAACTGTACCCGGAGGAGGCGGAGACGGCAATGGCTTATGCTTGCTGGAATTGATGGTCGACCGGGGCGATTGCGGTGTCTCGGACGACGGAGATACGGATGCAACCTTTTGAGTCAGGTGGTATTAGTTATCTCAACGACGGGATCGCCTCCCACAGCTTGACGGATAATGACAGAAGGAGAGGGTAGAGAGACAATAGAGATTGCGGTCAGCTCTGGCAGACATGAAATTGCTCATGCAGAAACAACGCACGGGCGAGTCAAAAGCTGTTACAGACAGCAATGACTAACAGCTGGGGGTCATGGGATCGCACGAGAGCTGACCGCACTTGGACAAGCATATAGGTGCTGGCAGCTGTCCAGTTTGCTGGATCTGCATAAGTCCAGTCGGCAGCCAGCTGAGGTGATTGAATGCTAGGGTATGCTACATGTATGCACGCCCAATGCGGCATACAGGTACAGGTACAGGTACCTGGACTAACACTTGCATTGCGCTCGAACTGTCGAGAGGTTGGGGTTCAGGGTAGCAGACTGAGGAGTGTACTTACTCTATAAGTGTGATGTGGATGTGGGTGCGGGGGAAGGTAACACTGGATTACCTTTGTAGTGTAGTGTAGTTCAAACTTGATGTAGGCTTTGGGCTTTGTTTGATATAGGTACGATGTCTCACTCACAGTGCTGCTGGTTGCCCTCTCATGGCCACTTTTGATACTCGCGCTGGCGCTGGTGCTGGCGCTGGTACCATCTCGATGGCCGCCTCCTAGCTTTTCTTTCGAGGTAATGATTAAGCTTCGAAGAAAGGCCCTTTTTGTCGATCCTTGCCAAGGGTTCTCCCTGACTTCGTTAGGCTCGGGCTTCGTAGTACTACTACTGCCGCTGCCGACATCCTGGTCTTCTTCTCTTGCCTCTCGAACTTCGCCGACGAAGCTGCGGGCCACCCGTTTAAGTGGCTTTAAGGATGGCATTCTGCGAATCGAGCTGTGTCTTGTGCTGGTGTTTTGTCGATGGCATCAAGCAGGACGCCAAGCTGCATCTACTGCCGATATTATGAAGAGTCAAAACATCGAAATCGAATTCTACAGAAGGCCCTAGTGGAGAGAAAAAAAGATTAGCTCTAAAGGTTGATGGGCTTGGTAGGTAGTAGCAACAATAGCTGTGATACTGGCGATGATACTGGTGCTCAAGTGAGCCCCAAGCACACATACATACATGAGAAGGACCAAATACAAGAATCTGAGACGAGTTAATCAATCATATCACCGTGCCCCGACATGATTAAGACGAGGATCGATCTCAATCGCGCCGCAGGGATGCAAGCAAGGGGGCAGAGGGCAAGCAGGAGGATGTCAGTATAGGTAGGAAGAAGCACGTCCATGTGCGTGCGTACGGTAAGTATCGCCCAAGATATCCCCCAAACAAAACAAACCCGTATGCGTTGTCGAAATTCCCCTGCCAGTGTCTCAGGATCAAACTGGCACAGATGAACAAGACAAAAGAGTGTGGAGTCACGAAAAGTAAAACTGCTTAGGTACTACGCGTCTCCGACGGGATGACGAAAAAGAAACAGGTTCGTTGTTTCTAACGTCTAGCCTACTGTATGTAATCAAGCACACCTATCTGAGCTCGCGTGTTGATTCGTGTTCGGTCCGGTTGCCTGAATCTGCCAATCGCCAAGTCTTCAAGGTATGTAGGTGTCGCACAAACCTGCGTATACTTCCAATATATTATATGTACGAGTAAATAGGTAGATAAAGGCACCTTGTTTCTTCGTTTCTTTTCCTGTCGCCAAGCACCTATATTATATGTATGTAGGTACGTTACCCACATAGGGTATAAGTACGTACGTAGGTAGTGTGTTCAGACCTACATACTTAATTACAAGAACAGGGATTGCTTTACATACCTACCTATATATAAGTAGGTATTTCAATTCATTCATTCACCTGAATCCTGATCGTAAGGCGTGATCAAGTATAGCCAAGCGATTAATTCATCCAATGTGTACATAGGCACACTGCAGACCTACCCCTAAGTTGTTTCCGACCGATGGGTGCAGAAAAAGCACTACCTGCCTCTATATCACGCCATAATAGATAACAGCCAGGCACATCGAGGGCTAACTTGTATGCTGTACGCCATTACGTTAGATAGCTGAGGCGCAGAGTAGAACGCGCTACATACCTATTACACCAAGCCGGGGCTAGGGTTAAAGGTATAGACCTTTTATGGTGCCGGTGCCACGGCATAAGCTGCTATTTTCAGCTCTGGAAGTCCTACCTACTGCGTACATAAACAGGTATAGTGCATGCAATATACTAGCAATGTATCTGTGTTACATGGTTAATTACAATACTCCGAAAAGAGGCGGCCTTGTGTTTACTCTTTATCTATCTAGATAGGCATTACCTACATACATACCTAGGTAGTACTTAGAGGCGAATATCTAAGTGCGCATAGGTATGCCGGAGGCTAATTCTGCTGCGGGGGTCCCTCCCTGTAATCTGTAGTAATCTGCTGAAACAAAACTACTATACGGGATGATGCAATGTCCTACCTATTTCTGCATAGCGTAGTCCCGGTGGGTATGCATTTCTAGGTACGCAATGGTCTAGGTATCAATATAATGTTCAGATCATCTATATATTTTGTGGAGATGACCTGTCTCGCCTGCTTCTCGAAGAAGTCGAGAAAGCCATCGGTGTATCATGTGCCGTACAGCTGCCTCGCGATCTTCTCTTCCCCTCATTGTGGCAATCGACTGCATCAGCCGCAGCCCTAGATAGGGATGTACTGTACATACACTACCTACGTACATGTACGTTGCGTAGGGGCATTCAATCATCCTTCGCTAAGACGCCCCATTCGACCTTGTGAGTTTTTGAAATATGACGCGAAAGACATTTTCCAAGGTGCGCTCTGGTACCTGTGAGATAACATACCAGTTGAGCTCGTTGGCTTTAGAAAGAGCGGTCTATTCAGCTGACTTTATCGTTTGCGTGGGTAAACTGACCATTTAGATTCTACATAAGAGCATGAAGTTAGAAGTCGGTGGAGAAGAAGTGATGTTTCAAGTCGGCTGACGATAACCCCATTCTCCTACACATCTGCATGATTCCTATTCACCTACATACTGCGCAAGTAGTACGCTACTTCTCAAGGCCGGTATGAAGTGAATGTTAATGGGTGCTGTCATGTAGCGAGCCTCACTCACCGCCCCCATGCGATAGGCATACCTACACAGGCGACTGCTGATCACTGAAATGAGAAAGATGTTGCGGCTGATGGCCCAATATCCCGAGCGCTGCTACGTTGTAGAAACCCCGGTGTTATAGAGAGTCGCACTATAGTATCACCATCACCGCGACTATGCGCACATTAACGATCGTCGCCTGGGGTGCCAGCCCAGCATTTATCCCAGTTGCTCGTGGCACACCCGCACCCGCACTCGGTAACAAATACCACGGTACCCATCTACTCGGCCGGGGCTTGGCTGTTAGCCGACCGAAGCACCGGGCAGGACGTCAGGAACTTTTTTCAGCAATGGCGTCGCCTCGCAGCCTCCAGCCTCCTCGATAACAGATATCTGGGTCAAGACAAAGGGGCGTGGTAGCGAAACTGTCAACCCCACCAGAGCGTAAATATGTTCATGCACTACTGGCGATCGCCCTACCCAACAGCTCCTACGTGGCGCTTACGAGTTTCAAGCCGTCGCCCTAAACACTGCTTGACCACTCTCAACCGCCCAACCTGTGAGCATGAACGGCTTATGTTCCATACAATTCCCTATTTACCCGACACAACATTTGACGGAGATAGGATAAAAAACCGCCTCGGAAAGCGAGGTGGGCTGCCAATGATGAACTATTAGCGAGTTGCGGAGGCGACTGAGCTCATCGTTACAAACGTGTATTGTTCAGCCTTTGCTCGGCCTGCATAGGGCTGGCTGATCCCCCACAGAAGGGACCTTTGGGTCACATCCTGGACTCATAAATACATCAAAAGCCAATAGTAGTCTAGAGTAGACTAACCACCCACCACATGACCTCCCTGTCTGAACACATACATACACGACTTCAACCCTTGTGAGAGTGTTGGCCCCTAACCGGAACCGGAGTACATGTGTAGACTGGAGTATCCATCCGAGGAGGGTTACTCTCGCAATCTTCTTCCTAGCTGAGGCGGCTAGCCCCTGAATCGTCTACATCTACAACCACACTCGTGACCCCAAGCCTGCTTTTCCCCGGCCCGTCTTACCTATTTTCAAGGCTCGTCGAGGCCAGGATTGTTCTATGTGCACGCCCTCATCGGGATCGCTCGTGGGGTTTTGGGTTTGAAGCAGCTGATAGCGGGTGCCCTGGAGGCTTTTCGAGCTATCTATTATTATCACAGGATGGCGGACCTGTGTGTGTGGGACGCTGCCGTTCGGTATAGGTACAATCTATCCAGCCAGGCTTCATATCATGGTCCAGGGTAGGATTTACCGACCCTACCGACGAGCGAGAACGCTGACCAGTTGGTAAGTATCCATCTCAGGCCTACGCCGTGCCCTCCATTCATTATTCTCAGCGCCATCTGCTCAACCCTGCAAATGCACCACGACGCAGACATGGTATGATGCGATGAGGCCACCAACACTAGTGCCCAACAACATGCAAGAGCCACCGCCACTAACAAGTCTATGGTAACGAGCCAGCCAAGATGATTACCCGAGCGGTACGATGAGAAGTACTGCTCTAGAATATTGATATGCTTTATTCTCTAGTCATAGGGGGGTATCATTTTCACCAAAACGCCTCCTTGTGCTAACAAGCAACTACTCTTCAAAACACCCATCAAAAAAAAATAAAGGGCCGGGGATAATTTGACGCAAACAGCTCTTTGCTAGCGGCTTCGTTAGACCGCGCGGCCTAGCTAAGCCCCCGATATAACAATCCATTTGGCATGGTTCAGGCCGGCGGGGTATCATGAATAACCACGAGCAAGTATTTTGGCTCAGGCACAATGACGAACTCCTGCTTCTTCGTACGTAACCTCAGCAGCTTCAGTTCGTCCTGTAGAGTGTAGATCTGCGGTTAGCCTATTCCGTCTAGCATCACTACGTAGACATGCCAATTGCATGAAAGTCCCACAGGGCTGAAGGCCATACCTCGCTATCTATCTCGTCCACCAAGCTCCCAGCCGAGCTGAGGAAGCTCCACACCATGCTTGCCAGCTCCTGCGCAGCTAGGGATTCGTTGCTCGTGTTGGTGTGGACGTCGGTCGAGAAAGACCCGCCAGTAGGCGTAGGCAACGAGGGAGAAACACCAGTATTGTTGGCATTTGAAGACGATTTCGCAGGCCGGATGGCGGCGATTTGGCCGTTAGTTTTTAGGACGGAGCCATTCGTCCGGTCGAGCATAAGCCAGGCCTTCACACCAGGCTTCTTGGATAGCCGATGCAAGGCCTCCTCCATCGATTCGATATTGACTGAGCTCTATTTCGTAGTCAGTATAGCTAATGCGATTGGTGTTTGCTGGTGTAAACGTACTAAGCCTTTCTCCGCCATGTTTGTATCTACGTGTTTTATTAAGGCTTCCTTGATAAGACTTTATGCGCTTGAACAGAACCCCTAGTGAAAGCGAAGCCGTGATATGGTTGTGTTTGGGTATACTGAGGGAACATCAAAGAGCTCCAGGCGGTTTGGCGGGGTTTCGCTGCAATGTTGCAGAGCTTCAGCCACGATTTCCAGAGGTAATCACCCAAATACGCAGTTCGCAGCCACGGGCATAGCGGGCTAGTAGTACCTAGCTATGACCGCTATTGGACCCATGCAGCGATAAAGGCTAGCGCCACAGTAGCGCACCAATAGACAGGTTTCTTCCATAATTCTGCCCAGAGCTACCGCCAAAAAGTCCAGAATCAACTTGAGCAGCGCCTCACGACAGCGAAGGTCGCATTAACGGCAAGGTGCCGGCATTAGATTATATCACGAAGCTGGCTTCGTCTCAAACTGTTGTCGCCCCAATGACTGAGCCGAGATGGGCTCCAGCGATAAGAAAAAGAAAGAGAAGAAGAAGGACTTTCAGAAGCCCAAGTTAAAGGTCGGCAAGGCTAAACCGAAGGCTTCCAACTTTACCGATACCAGCTTCAAGGCAAAATGTAAGATAGACGCATTTCATTTAGTCTACCACGAATCAATTATCCGCTGCTAAATATCGTCAATTGTGTAGCTATCGTCTTACAACAGCAGCTCTCAGAGACCGCGCCCGATGTAGTAGAGCGATTCAAACATCAGCTCTCCCTTACGAGTTCTCGGACCGACACGCAACGTCGAGATGCGCTATCCTACCTGACGGGCCAGCTTTCGACAACCCCGCCCATGAATCCGGTGGGCACGTCCACGCTTCTGCAGAAGGTTTTGCCATTGATGCCGGATTCCTCCAAATCCGTTCGCAGTCAACTTCTAAAGCTCCTTCAACAGCTCCCCGCTGAAGAGGTCCGCCCGCACCTCCAGAAGGCGATGCTGCACATCCGTGGCACCATGACGCATTTATCACAAGATGTCAAAGATGATGGACTGAATTATATGGAGTGGATTCTCGATATCGCGGGCGAAGATCTGGTCGCAAGCCCTGGATGCTGGGTGAAGCCCCTGAAAGACCTGATGTCGGTGCTGGGATGGGCAGTCTCGACAGCAGCATCACAAGCTACAAACGGCGGCTGGACCTCGGCGCCGCGCACGACGTTCGGATCCAAGAAGTTCGGGCACTCGTTCCCACGGCAGATGACCGTGCTGGCCAAATTCTTGGAGCACGGATTCAAGCCCGAGACCCCGAACGCCTGGACGGCCAACGACTGGGTTAGCGGTATTAGCACGGTACCTCGGACGCCAGACCCGTTCGGATATCTGGGACTCTTCAAGCCCCCCAGGGACGAGGACGGGGAGATTTACCGCAACCGGGAGGATCGACAGGATATATTTGCTAGGAGGTTCCTGGACGCTGTTGAAGCTGGTGTCGAAATGGCTAAGAAGGAGGGTGGTGCTGCCGGGCGAGCAGCTGCTATGCTCGACCAAGCACTGAGAGATGGCATGGGCGATTACGAGCGCTCGTTGCGAGTTGATGATGATGATGAAAGCATATGGACAGGTTATATCATGTAAACATGGATATTTGGTACGTATTACTACTCTTCATGGATTTTCATATCTATTTAGTATCACCCGCAGTTTATTAAGAGCAGCAAGGTCATGTCCTTGCCTCCCGTCATCCTCTCTCCCGCTGCCTATCTACAATTGCTATGTTGTTATAGTCTCGAGAGGCAGCTCTAATTCCCAAACATTAATAGGTAATTCTCCTACAAATTAATACACATTCATCTCAAGCCCCTTTACAAGCCATCTCATACCTATATGATATGTGTATATCTCAATCTCATTAAACCCCATCAAGGACAATCTGGCTTTGTTGACAATCCTTTAAGCGGTCCATGTGCCATAGGTCAGTCACTGTCGGCGCTACCTTAGCCAATGCTCCTTCCCTCAAGCAACAAGGCAGGTATATATACCTTAGGGACATTGCCATTATCTCCATGCACGCCGTTGTGGCTGACAATCACATTAGGTAGGCGCCAACTTGAACATACTCTAAGGCAGTCACACCTACACTTGGAACTTACCTCTAGCCGCCTGTAGATATAAACCCATGTAATACTTGCATATTTTAATCTCCTAGGTTTCTATCCTCCCTCCCTCCCTCCTTCTTCACAATTTCCACCACCTTCTTTCGTGAAGATCTCCAGGATTACCTTAGTATCAACTCTTCACCTACTTCCTACATAGGTAGGCAGGCAGTACAGATTGCTGCAGGACCATTACTGTAAGTGTTATGTTTACCCTTTATGTTTTTATCTTGCTACCTGAGGTAGATATCTCCCTGTTGCCTTGATGTCTCCTTTCCTTATCTACACATACCAGCTCACCCATCTCCCCATCTCCCAGCACTACCAATTTGTATACGCATCTTTTTCATCTTCAACTCTAGTCTAGCTTTTCTTTAGCAGACTCAACATCTTCTCTCCTTGAGGTCGAGAATATCTTGTTATCTTCTACAAGTGAGTACTCTCCTGCTAAAAATATGAGACACCTCTACTTCCAATACCGAGTCTCAAGAGCAATATCCCCTTCATTTGTATGTTTCCTCTGGTACTCAAGAATCGGCTCCCATTCGCGCCTTCCTATCTCTGAACCTGCCACAGCATAAGGCAGTGGGTACTTGTACTTAGGTGTCATGATATACGTACCTGCCTCGACCCTGCCAATCACCCACCCACTCCCTCACTGAGCCAGTAGCTCATCCAGTACAGGGCTCATACTTCCCTCCCTAGGCAGCCTCAACTATCATTTGAGTTTTTCAACTTTTTACATTTCTTTCAATTTCTGTTTTCTTCTCACCCGCCTCCCTTGAGTCAAGCCTCTATTCATTATTCACGGTGTCTGAGAATTTCTTTGATTCCAACTAACACCTTCTAGCTACCGGTGAGTCTTTCTAATATATTGATAAACGTTCCGCAGCCATGTCCCCCATCTCACTACCTGCCTTCAATCCGACGCCCTAAAAACATACTGTATCATTATTGGCCAACTGTTCTTCCTAACATCGCTACTACCAACTCTACGCCTGCCTACCTACTCCTACCTACTCCTGCCAGCAGCGTATCTCACCAGGTGTCCACCAATTCGTCACACTACTAGAGCCTTGAGATCCCGGGTGCAAAGAGCGTCAATCTCACTGCGCCGTCGTGTCTCTTCTAACTACTCCTTGTCAATCATCATCTCGTCTGCCATACTAATACTATTCCTACCTCAAGTCACCTTTGACGCATTCTCAGTTCTAGTTTGATAGCCAAGACGAAGTAAGTCGAGCCTCTCTTGCATAAACTCACCAAGCACGCCCTAGAAGCCAAACCCTATGCGGGTCTCGGTGAAAAGTAGCGTGCCTTGTTGTCGTATACTATATATTACCACGTACCCTCATCCTCACTCTACTCCTTCCACATTAACCCCCTCACTTCCCTACAGGTTACTCGCTGCTATTTCCTGTCTTAACAGATACTAATTAAACCCCCCACATTACAGATCCGCAGTTCTCAACTACGAATATCTTCATGATGTCGGGCTGGGAAGATACCAATGACCTGAGGGCTGCACTCCCTCAACAGGGCAACGATACTCAAGCTGCGGGCGCCGCAGCTGAGTACCCTAAAGCGCCGAATGGAAATTGGGTTCAAAAAACCCAGAACAACTACGACGAGGAAGATAAGGATGTCGAGTGGGAGGGGAACGTTAGGGTTTACGAGTGGGATGGAGAGGAGGGAGATATTGGTCCCGAGCATCCACAACTCGAATTCGAGCTCTTTGGAGATCCCGCCACGCGTGATCCCCAAGGGATTGACTTCAGCAAGTAAGTTCATATTTGACTTATTTCACGTATGCTACCTCCTCTAACACGTATAGAATTGCCAAGATCAACGTCACTCAAGAGGGTCTTCAGCGCATTCGTCCCATCGACTCGTTCAAGGACGCTGGCTTGCACCCCGCTATGCTTCGAAATGTCCAGTTGTGCGGCTACAAGACACCAACTCCAATCCAGCGTTACTGTATCCCGGCCATCAAAATGGGATACGACTTACTTGCAATTGCACAGACTGGTGAGTGATGGGCCTCGCTTTCGCAAGCTATAGAGGCTCGTAATAAAGACTAACTATCTCAATTAGGTTCGGGAAAAACCGCTGCATATCTGATTCCTATCTTGAACCACCTTATGGGCAAGGCAAAGAAGTTAGCTGCGCCTCGCCCGAGCCCCCAAGAGGCAGATTCTGGTGCTCGCATCCGTGCTGAGCCTTTGGTCGTCATTGTCGTGCCTGCTCGTGAGTTGGCAATCCAGATTTTCAATGAAGCCCGCAAGATCTGTTATCGCACCATGCTGCGCCCCTGCGTTGTTTACGGCGGAGGGCCTATGCGCAGTCAAATTGAGAATCTTCGGCGAGGATGTGATGTTCTTATCGGATCGCCTGGTCGTCTCATCGATCTGATGGAACGAGACGATGTGTTGTCATTCCGTAGAGTCAAGTACATGGTTATTGACGAGGCTGATGAGATGTTGCATGCCGACTGGGAGGAGGAGTTCAACAAAATCCTCGGCGGTGGAGGTAAGTTAAAATATCCATACCTACCTCGAGTCTAACTAACGCCAACGACAGACCAGGAAGAGGGCAATGTCAAATATATGCTCTTCTCCGCAACGTTCCCTACGCCCATCCGAAATCTCGCCAAGACACACCTGGCCGAGAATTACGTGCGTGTCAAAGTCGGGCGCATCGGAAGCACCCACGAGAACATCAAGCAGGATGTCATATTTGTAGATCAGTTTATGAAAAAACAAGCCCTGCTTGATCTTCTCTGCTCCTTGAAGCCAGCACGGACCATCATCTTCGTCAACAGCAAGAGAACAGCAGACGAACTTGATGATTTTCTGTTCAATAAAGACCTCCCGTGCACCTCCATGCATGCCGACCGCACCCAAAGAGAGCGCGAGGATGCAATGAGAGCATTCCGAAAGGGAACCACTCCGCTTTTGATTACCACCCCCGTCACTGCTCGTGGAATTGATGTTCGCAACGTCATGCATGTCATCAACTACGACCTTCCGAGCATGGACCATGGGGGTATTCAGGAATATGTTCATCGCATTGGTAGTTATCTCTTGTTGTACCTCAATACCCACTTACTAACGTGATGCAGGTCGTACTGGACGAATTGGCCATCATGGTCTGGCTACCTCGTTCTACACAGAGCGAGATGAGCCCATGGCTAAGCTTTTAGCGATGACTTTAATGGAGACCGGCCAGACAATCCCGGACTTCCTTGAGCAGTATAAACCCGAAGAGACCGATGTCTCGAAGCTCAAGTTTGAGTACGATACGGACGAGGAAGACCCAGGTGATAATGGCGGGGCCTGGGACGCTGGTACTGGTGACGGCCAAGCCAGTGGAAATACCTGGAGCGCTAGCACTGATGTTGGTGCTACTAACGGCAGTAATGGTGGTGGAGATGCAAATGGTTGGGGTGCGCCCGGCTGGTAGTGGCTGGGGCGGAGGCGGAGGCGGTATCTCGAAGGTCGAGGTCACATGGTAAAATCGTGAGCCTAGGTCTCAAGTTGGTGGTATTGAGATAGCTCCTGAAGCTGTGTGGCAATATACCAGCCTGGTACAACATGCGGATGATATCGCATTTTATATGACAGCTGAGGGGGAATTGTTTGACGTCAGAGAATCGGCATTAGGATGACACTTCTGATAATATCTCGCCGTGTCTCTAGAGAGCTCTGCCGGTAGTTGTGAGAACTATCTATGCCTACTATGGGTTTCACGCATGGCTAGTCATCTAGCAGGAAGGTCAAAAAAGTCATAAAAGTCGGACGGGGTTAGCTGTAGGTATCTAATAGGAAACAAAAAAAAAATTCGTTGCGCAATAGCTCATATTACTTTCTTCTCTCGCGGTCTTACTATCTTTAGATTTAATATTCTTCTGCGTAAATATCATCACTGTTCTTTCGTCAATTCTACTCTACTAAACTTCGACTTGTCGAGACTTTTTACACAATCTCGAAAGTTAGCGAGAGCTCCTATATACCACAGCTAAGACACACATCATATTGAGGGTACCTTGCCCTACTATTCAAGTGTGCTACTAGTATCTAGCTACACAGGTGAACTTGTGTGAGGGCGGGTAGAGCAGAGCAGAGACCGAGCAGCCTACCTAGGTACCGTTTCTTAAGCTATAACCTAGCAATATAGTGTTCGCGTCAGTTAGCCTCTCCCACGGTATCAAGGATAGCGTCCGGGGTTTATAGAACTCTCATTACAAGAAAAGGGGTAGGGCAAATCCCGTGCTCTAGCAAGGCATCTTAACTAATTGTGTATGCCGACCGAGATCCAGACGAATGGGCCCCCAATAAACCTCTCTACGGCTCGTTTGATAACCACAGGTAGTATTAGTCGGGCACCGCTTCGCTCACGCTCAGCTCGCATAAACCTGCCTAAGCCCGCGGTCATCGCTTTGGGGACATAACTTCGTATTCTATGGATGGACGTAATCGGGACTCGGGCGCAGCGATGGAATTTCCGGAGGGAGGGAGAGAGGTCGGGCTGTGTAAGGTTTATAGAAGGCAACGAAGACCGAGGGATCAGATATGACTTGATGGAGGCCTAGGCGTTAAATAGAGGGGCTTGCAATCATTCTTCTTTACGTGCGGGTTGTTTAGATAGCAATCTGCTGCCGGTAGTGAGCAAAGGATGGGCAGGACGCCTCAGTTGACCGCTTGTGTAGCCATGACTCAGCCAGCCAGCCAGCCAGCCATGCTTGCTCGGGGTCTGAGCCGGGTCAGTGGCGGAGACGGATGACGTGATATACCAAGGCGGTTTTTTACATGTCGGCGACTGAGGTTGAGGGCTAATGGATGAGATAGAACTGTATGCCTAGATAGGGGTCAAGAGGTCTACGAAGGTTCGGTGGTTTTAGGTGCGGTGCGTAACACGGCAGATGTCTGCATAGGTCGGGATCAGACAAGATCGTAAGTGTGATATCCATAGGCCGGTATAATCCCCGCGTGAGCTGCACTCGTCGTCTACCAAGGATGTGGGTGAGCGCCGTTGCTCTCCGATAGTGCTGGCAACCACCAGGTTGATGCGAACATTATAATCATCCTTCTCCACGGCTGCCGGCTTAACAGAGCGGTTGCGCATGTGTTTTGCAACGGTGAACCGGAATTCCGGTAAAGTATAGGCGGGTATATTAACAGTTATAACTGTCATTTTTTAGCGCATGACTCTAAAGAGACGAATAGAATAAGATAGTTAATAGGATATAGTTATGTAATGGACGTATATTGATTGCTGCCTAAACGAGCAAGGGTAGCTGTATATTAACTACCTATGATTTTTTAGTAGCGCATAGAATGACTATACCATAGAATAAAAGGAATCTCTTCATATTCTATCACTCTAATCCATGACTAGGTAGTATAGGAGACTGTCGATACTACATATGTTTAAATGTAACAAGAAACGCAGCGCTGCTTGCTGTTGAGATATGAGAGACGGAAGGAATCACGAAACTACGGAATCACGAAACTACGGAATCACTTAACCTACCGCCATGTAAAGGAAATACAAGGGCAATGAGCATCAATCATCAACTCATTGTACAATAAGAAGACCTACCTATCTTGTTGGACACCTACCAACGTACCTACCTATTTTCTCCGCACTCATCGAATATCCAGGTCGTGAGATACGCATAAGCACATCTCGCGGTTACGTACCCTTAATGCCTACTGTAGGAATAACTAGGCAAGTAGACTAAGAGAGGAAATCCACATGTGGCGAACATGAAATCTCTTCCGAATCGTGGGATCACCTGCGCGTCTAGACCACGGAACTGGACCAAAACTTGGGGATAACGCGCCCGAAACAGGCGCATGCGCGGAGAGCGTATCAGAATGTGCTAGTAGGTTAAGAAAAAAAAATCGTACTGGCTCCCAGTACACCCAGCGCGTGCAGCAACACATATGAAAAACGTAATAACGGAGTGCTAGATAGATGGGGGGCCACGAAGGGGTAGTGTAGGGTAGGGTATCAACTCACATGATCATGTAACTATCGTGAATAGCACCGCCAACTTCCCGTAGTAAACCTAGCCAAGATTCACGTGGTAGACTAGCCTGTCGTTTTTCGAGCATCCTCCGCACGACCACCTCCAAGTTTCATCACGATTACCTACATTGAGGCCATAAATATACACATGCCGAAAAGAGTATGGGTGGTGTGGAGGATTATTCTCGAGTCCTATGTAGTTGCTATGCTCTTGAAACAGCTGAGTAACTACTGACTCTTGGCACCACACAGCCTAGATAGGTGTTGCCTAGGGACGGGAAGTAAGTAGATGTATGGAGTTTGGCGACAGGGATAGGTGGTTATCATTCGTTGAATTGATTGGGCGGGGATTCGATTGCAAGCCTTCTCACCAATGACTCACCCACCGATCGATGGGATGCCGCGTATGTAGTATCATTCCGCCTGATCTCAGGTCAGCAAATCACAAATCCGCAGGCTCACTACTAGGCAAGCCCTAGTCCATGAATGGGCAACTTGCACGTTCATCAGCCAATTTAGTCGGAATTCGCAAATCGCAAACATTCGATATCCACTTCAATTCTGAAATGCATCAACCATGATTCGTAGCAAATTAAAAATAACCCCGATCAAGCGAGGGACACAGACACAACGAGTGTAATGACGAGCCTTGGCTTTCCAGTATGAAGTAGGCGCGGCAATAATCGTCCTGCTCAATGCGAGGTTCAGATTTGGAAGCTATCATGAAACGGAGTTCCTTTCTGGGTCTTTCTCAAAGAGTCATCTAAGGCTTTTAGTTGTTTGCTAGTTTTTCGGTACGCAAAAACTTGTACACTAAATCCTCATCGTTTCCACTCAACTTTAAGCTTGTGCAGTTACCGACCCAGGAGTAGTGACAACCGTTTTCCAACGGTGCCAATATCAACAGGTCGTACACTGTTGTTGAATATTGTAGGTAGGCCAAGCAGGAGCAAATACCACAAACTCCTAGTTAATGCAAATTGGTTACAAGCTTTCCAACCGCCACAATGCCTGTTTCTGGCAAAGGCACAATTGACGATGCTTGTGTTACTTGCCTGCAACCTCCTCCTCTCTTCCCGCCACACCAAAAATTACCCTTAAACACCATACAGAGCCAAGCATGGCCACCAATGAATCGTACAAACAGCAACTAGCCTTCCTGGCGAACCTCCCGTAATGCCGTAATCCAGAAAATGCACGCAGACAGGTAGCATGCCTTATAAGCATCTCCTGAACCTGCCTTCCAGGTTGTCTATAAACTTAGTAAGCATCAAAGGGTGGTATCAAGGATCCGATATCAATGCAGTTTCCCAAAGACAAAGGAAACAGTTGAATATTATCACAAGGATTCGGTATGTCGTAGTTCTCAAAGTAGCTAGCTATAGCTTTTTGATATCTTTAATTCAATATGCCCTCCCACATTCCTGGGCCTCCAAGCCCTCCAAATGCGGGATGGGTTGCGGGGATAACGTATGGGCGTAGGAGACCTTCAGTCGAGTAGCAAAGCCGCTTCCTGCATCCATCATGCGAAGTATGAATAGGTGTTCGCTGAACGTCTATATCGGCTGCCGACTGATTGCTTGTCGTCCTATCCAGCCATTCATCTTCATTATATGAGTTGCGTTGCCCAGCCAGAATTTGACGGACATTTTCTTGAAGAGAATCGTCAGTTGATACCCGCCGGCTTCGCTTCAAGCCAGGCCGAGTCGTGCAAACTTCGGTATTCAAATGGTGGTAGTTGTGAAGCTCCTGCAACGCTCGTGCAGCATCCGCGGCATCTTCCATATCACAATCTCGCCTCGCTATCGGAGTGTCTAACGACATTTGATACAAATCCTTACCCACCGTGCCGGTGTAGGATTCGGGCGAAGACGTGATACAATTCTCTTCAAAGTCCTCTGGGACCGAAGCAATGGCCGGTTTCATGCTATACCTCTCACCGTACAGCTTCGCATTCCGGCATCGCGCCTGAACATCAAGTTTGACGGGCGGCGCGCTGACCAGCGACGAAGCTGAAGAGATTGAGGATGAGCGTGATGTACGTGATGAATCCGATATCATCGATTCTGGTGAGGATGCTGTGGAGATAGAATTGGCAACAGAAGGGCGGCGCGTCAATGAATAACTACGAGGAGATGTATTAATTGGGCATGGCCACCTGTCTAAAGTTTGGGACGCAGACACCTGGGCAGCCTGAGCCATAGCAAAACTCATGGAACACCTCCCACCAAGCAACACACTCGTAGTGGTTACGGCAGGAGTGGAGAACCCAGTCAATTGTGGCGTCAGGCGCGGTGTAGGAAGTAAGCCTAGAGCAGGAGCAAGCCGTCCAGGCGTGTGGACAGTAGCTGGTGCCGGCTCCATTACTGTCGGGGTGGCAATATTTTGAAGGGTTGGAGGCGTTGGCGTTGCATCGAGAGTTTCGATCATTAAGGTAGATCTAGCCCGGGGTGTTAAAGGCGATGGGTTTGGTGATCGAGACAGAGATGCTAAACGTCTCCGCGGAGATGGATTAACGGACATTAGCTCTTCGATATTCCCTAGATCGGGGTCAAGCTGAAGAATAAGATTTTTCCAATCCAGACACTGCTGCTCCGATATTTGGAGGGACGCCGAACCTGAAGACGGGGGTTGAGAAGGTATATGTTTAAGTATAATTTCGGTCCAGCGCTTGAACACCGCATCTGTGATGTGGAGTTTCCAATTCACCGCGCTCAAAAAGGCCATTTCGTTCTGGTTAATTTCCTGAGTTGCAAGTCCAGAGATTTTGCTCCAAGCTCGCGCGGAGTAATTACGATCTTGCAGATACTTCGATGCTAAAATTAAGGCGGCCAGAAACATTCGACGGCCACACTGTAGCGCACGCACTGCGTGAATATCGTCGGGCTGCTCCATAGTGAAGTCATGGTTGGGCACATGTGGCTTAATCAGAATTAAGTAATACAAGGCGACTTGCAAAGTGGAGTAGCTGGTGCGGGAGCGGCGCAGTGTCTCCTGAATGAAGGTGCGCAGGGGCAATACAGCCTTATGACCCAATTCTTGTCGATGAAAGACCGAGGCAAGGGGCCATATGGCCTCAACTATTTGGGTTGACGAATCTAGAAGTATTGAGCGCGTGCGACGGGGTGCAGAATTGATCGTTCGGAAGCTTACCAACGAGGTTATCGACAAAATTGACCTTACGATCGCTTTGGCGTGCAAGGGTAGGAGGGCCATTCCTGGTTACCGCGCTGTTGCTCGTCCGTCGCGGGTTTTGCCGAAGTGGCCGAGGAATTTCAACTTGATGGAATTTTCCAATTCGCGAAAGACCACGGGTATACTCAACCCGGCAAAGGTTAGGCGGCTGCGAATAACAACAAGAGTCGTATTGATCGAACTCCGAAGCGGAGGAAATTGCTGTATTGTCGGATGTTTGGGACGATGGTTCGGAGAACACAGAAGAGGAGGAAGAGGAGGCAGATGAAGCCAAAGAAGAGCTATAAGGGCCATCTACAAGAGACCCGAGGGTGAGCTTCAGCGAATCATGTTCGCTGTACATTTTGAGTGTGATAAAGGGGGGGGAGGTTGAATCTTTAAACCTCCAGTCGCCCGTCGAAACAGAGTCAACCAATTAGATCGTTATACCGTAGGTAGTTTTGTGAAATCTCTCGTCCAAGTAGCGTCCTCACAACAGTGACATGGGGGCACCGCTGTTGAGCTTCAAAGAATCGAAAGGTGGCGTTTAGAGGCAAAAGTCTAGCACCAGAGTTTCACGAACGATCAAACCGGAGAACAGAGCAGGACGGACGACTGGAGTGGAGGAGAGAATAGATATCGCAAGCATTGTGTGGCTGTTGCTTCGGTTGAGGAAACAAGTAGTTATATGGCGGTAGGTGCAGCAACTAGACGATCCTAGACGATCATCTAGCTGACTGTGGCGCTACCGTGTATAGCCGAGAACGGAAGTCGAGCTGGTCGAAGTGGCGGTAATAGTAATAAGAGTGGTTGCGATCGAGGACGGCAAATCGGATGACGAACACCTGGCTGCGCACGTAGTGTAAGTAACGTGTTGGGTAGGTGTGTGTAAGTGGATGGTAAGTTGATTATGCAAGGTACGGGCTGCAACCACTTTCAACCGATGAAGTGCGCATGGGGGTAAATAGGTGGGATTTGCGCGTGTTTTAAAACGACAACTCGAGGCTGCTGCTGCAGCGGAATGAATAACAGGTAACCAACGGCAGTATGACTTGGACAGCGCCCGGGGGTGGGATGAGTCGGCGCGTTGAAGGCAAAGGGGCAACCGAAGACGGACACGGGTGTGGCAGGGTGGTGGCCAGAAGGTTGACTGACAGTGGTCTCACTTAGCGTTGGTGGTAGCCTTTGGGCGCTGGGCACGCTGCTCGATGACTCTTATCTGGTGATTAGGTGGCGAAGGCTGGGTGGGGCATTACCGCAGTGCGTCCAGCAGTACGGGATAATCCCAAGACGTGTTGGTGATACAGGGTGGCCCGAGCTCTGGGTTGCTGAAGCCTGAGATGGCGCCGGACAGGGGTCCTCGAAAACGATGGCTCAGGTGGGCTGGGTGGCTAATTAAGAGGGAGGCGGCCTGGACGGGGCTAGTACTAGTGGACAGATGACTCCAAGTGGCACAACAAAGCAGACACAAAGAGACAGGTCAGAGTCTGTGACGACGGTGGGAGCCTGGAAGGTGAATCGACGGATGAATCCTCCGGTTTCAACAACGCCGGTGGCAAGTGAGCAATGCAAATAAAGGACTGAGGGGAGAGTGAACCATTCGTGACGAATATAAGAAAAATGAGAATGACGGAATTAGGGACACATAGGTGCAAGTAGACGGTTTCCTGTTCCTTTGCCTTTTTAAACTTTTGGGTTATGCGCCTTGAGGCCTTTTCGGTGATGGAAATATGACTAAGTAAATGTTGCCATAAGGAGAAGGGGAATGCGGTTTGGAAATTGATAAATCGATGAGAACAAGTTGTTTTACGGCGTGTGGATGAGTTCCTTTGTCATAGGCGCAAGAGTACAAGTGAATGCCACTGCGGACACAAACAAAAGGATGATGGAGCGGTGCTTGTTGGGACGAACAGAGGGATGACAAAACAGGGGGTTGAAAAGAGTGCTCTGTATACAGATTGCACTCGAGCAGACTTTCAAAAAAGTCGCCTCTTTTTTTTCGATCTTTAGATGTTATAATCGCACATTGCAACGGCTTTGTTCGATAGAAGAGAGGGAAAACAGGGGGACTCGGCTGCTGCTCGGGGTACAGAGGAGTTTTGAATACCTGAGACTTCGGGCTGCACTGCGGGCGGACCCCAAGATAGACGGTCAGGAGAGGATCGATTTTACCTACACGGGAATTGGTGTGTACCCCCGTCCATGTGTGAGTCTACATAGTACATGTACAGATGTAGTGTGTCTGTATCTGTATGTGTGCGCTGTATGTGTCCCCAGTGCCTGTAGCATTTTGAGCCAGTCAGGTTTGATGCTCTCTCCTCAAGAACTGCATGCTCACACCCCACAGCCAGCCCGAAATGAATAAGGGAAAGACGGATGGAGTGTGCATAGAGACGCCATGTCTTTCATTGGTCAAGATGGCGCTCCCTGAGGACGAAAAGAGATAGGAGGGCGACTATATACTAACAATGCGGTGTCATTCTATCGGGGTATTCATCAGCTAATATCCTAGCGTTATATAATATCCTACGTTGATTGGCTTATATTGGCTCCACCATACCACACCTGCAGAATGCCTGCAGAATTGGTGGGTAACCATCCCATCATAAGGAGTTTAGCGTAACTGCAAGATTGCAGCACAATGGCAACAGCCCCCAGCCCGCTACGACTATACCTACCTAACTACGCGTATAGAAATTTGATTGATGAAAGACGGGGTTGGTGGGAGCTGGGAAGGTGAGGAGTCATCAGTGCATCACGTCTTTATTACATATTCCCAAGACTCCATCCCATCCAACACTGAGAGAACTAGGGAGATACTGGACTTGGTGTGTTGCGTGCATTACCTACTTAATCGAACCACGAGAGAACCACGAGAGGCAGAACACTGAGGAAGGCGGAATAACCCCCTTCTTATACCTTTTCATAGCCACGTGCATCTGCTGTTGTTAATATGTAGAGAAAGTTATCTACCGTCCGTGCTGTGATGTAGTGTAGTTACATTACAACGGGACGAACAGTCGAGATTCTCTGGATAGGTGCATCTCTATCGGTATTGCCTACCTGTCTTCTTGCAAACAACCAGTTAACATGGTAGAACTGCCCGCCTATCTACCGTAGATAGGTAAAAACTGCATTAAACGAGTCTCGAAATTTTCAAGGTATCGTACCTACCTATCTATTGAGGTACCAAGTATTTGCTGATGCCAGCTGCTTGTTATCGATATCTACAGTAAGTATTCTGTATGTGGGATACATATGGGATATGGGATATGGTACAGACCTGTAGGTACCTTGTCCGGGGGGTCCGTATTGCTACCACACTTGACACCATTCAGGGAGCCGTGATGGGATTTCCATCCCATCAGCGTTTCGAGATAAGGGATTGAAACATAACTCTTGCAGTCTAGACTTGCATCATTCAGACTGCAAGTAATCCCCAGCCTGAATGTAATTTTCTACATTCAAGTCCAAAAAAAAAACTGCTATTTCTATATTTGGGTTCCAACTTCGCCTTGTCTCCTCACTAGGCAGTAATAGGGAGTCTAGGGAAGGCTGTACTTTGTGGAGGTGGGATGCGATCGTGGCGGTACAATGTATCTGCCTTCCCCATTCATTCCCTTCCGTTCATCGGAGAAGGGTTCGTAGATAGAGGGATGCCTGCTACTTACGCAGTATGATTCACTGGATATTGAAATGCAAGCCTTGTCAACTTCAATATTACGGTTTAATTCGGGTGTTGAAAGCGCTCAGTCTACCCTCGGTCTCTGGACCCTCAGGTTATAATACAAGCTACCTTTGTAGGTATCTAGGTATGGTCTCGGTGTCATTTTATTGTGCATAGCTTTATTGATAGTACACAAACCTATAATATTCGTTGCCTACTTTATCCATTACAACGTTAATTAAGTATGCGTACTAGCAGCCAGCCCTTGTTTCTTCAACAAATTCACTGATGCAGATGCAGGGCTTGAGAGTCCCGCGGACGCCGCCATCTCCCCACCATGCAGAGACATGTACGACTGTGAACCTGCGGAATCTAAAAAAACGAACGGCCCCTCCATTCTACTATGTACAGTACTGCGTAATTAAGCAGTGTAACGCACACCGCTGGATGGTGATTCTAGGCAACGGGAGCGGGTGTGTTCTCGTCATTATCATCGCTGTAATAGCAGTTATCGTAAGGCATACATGAGCGTACATGGGCATACATGGCCGTACATGGGCATCCCATCTTCAACAATGCAAAAACACCCGAAGCAGACCAGGTCTGCGAATCCAACCCAGCCACATCAGGCGAAGAAGCAAGCTGGTCGACAAAGCCAGAGGGTCCTAAAGTTGATGACCACCCGCGACAACGAATGACGAACTCTGTACCTATCATAGGATTCGAATTCCCTTGTCTGCAACCTGTTTAGCCTCTCTCACAACCATCCTCGCCACAACCAATGAGGTCGCATTGTCGGCCCTTTCGGTTGCAGCCCAAATCGTGGATGACTCAAAGTCACTAACTCAGCTGTTATCCTGTACCCTCCAACCATTCCTACGGGCCAATTCACATATACTATCGTACATAGATAGTTGGAACTGTCTATTTATCGAAGGATAGCGCGAGATCGGAGTGCCATTTTGTTTATGCTCACCTATCCATCGTGAATTTTGTGGTGCTTACAAGCGTACGCATAAATCGTCTTCTTACATACACGGCCAACAATACAAGGCCTTGCCAATACAATACGTTGTGTTAGTCAAGGTGGGCATCGCTTACGCAAAACTAGGCCCAGATGGCTAGTGTCACAACCCAGTTTGTTACCCAAAATTCGCCTCTCAGCAAGCAAATAAGCGCCTAGATAGAGCCGATCTAGATTTAACGCACGTAGCATACATAAGTACACACACGTAAGGCCGGCTGAGAAGAATAGGAGCGAGGAGAGAGAAAAAAAACTTCGCATCAGGCGTGGCATCATAGACGGCAGCTTGCGATACGATGACTTCATTCGCCGTGTACATCTCAATCTGTCATGCACTCACCTTACCTAGTTTAGTACCAAATTCACATCAGTCAACTAAAGATGCCACGCACACCAAAACTCCGCATTCTCCCGGTCATCCGATGCAAGAGGGCCCCAAAGAAAATCCGCGGTCAATAGTAAGTACTGCTAATAACAGCAATTGACCGTACTTCGGAGATTGTTAGGTTCTAGAATAACCTAGAAGTCGGCCAGCAAGAGTGTAGATCTCGACATTCTAGACATTCTAGGTATTCGTATCGAACACAACTTTCAATAGCACGGGGAAAAAGACATTTCAGCCTGGAACCCCTCTTCTGCAATCTTGTTGCAAAGAAAAGCCACCTTTCCACACGCTGCAGCCATACAGTATGTTATTTCATTTCGAGAAGGGCCTTTAAAAGGGGTCGGGGAACTAGGATAACATTGCTTTGCCAGACCGACGGATGCATGAGCATGAGCATCATGCTGCTGCTGCTGCTGTTCCTGCTGCTGTGAATTTCATACCTACTGCCAAGGTAGGGTAACGCTCAAATGCTCAAGACTTGGCTGCGCGGGCCAATAAAAATGTGGCTGTCAAATCAGTATGAGTAATAATGGCCAAATGACAATCGCGTATCTGCATTGCTATACTACTATCACAGGCCCTACACTAAGCAAAGATTGGTTTAAGAAATTAGCTTTTGGTTTGACATAGAGTAGCAATGCTGTGTGAGCTGCCTGCTTTCTACGTCTATATTAACTACAACGATAAGTAGACAGAAGAGATGCCGTCTACCGATGATCGATGCCGTGATGCTTTGCTGTCAAGGTGGCGAGTCCGAGACATTCATCTTGGACCTAGCCAATGAAACTTGCTGCAGTTTAGCGAAGTGCCATTCCAGGCAGCTCAGGCAACCACTTGCTCTGCTGTGTGCATTTACACCTACCTACTCTGAATCATGGACCGCAGTCGAATACGATGATAAGGCATGATCAATCTAAACTGTCTCATTGATAATGAGTTGACGTTGATAGCCTATGCGTATGCGTAGGTAGTATACGCATAGGTTGTTACATACAAACGCGCGGTAAAACAATGACGCGGACTCAGCCACTGGCCGTGTCGTGTCGGCGGGGTGAAAAGCGAGCACCGCCATCATCGAGAACCTAGAAGTGCGCGTCGCCGGATGAAATGCCTGTAGCCCTCGGCGGCGGCGGCCAGGGCCTCCCTCAGTATCGTCTCAACTTACAGAATAGCCACGAACCTGTCCACCGGCGGTGTTAATCATCGCCCAAACCCCAAATCCAAAGGCCGCCTACGAGGTGGATAGCTGACGCCGGCTTGCGTCTTTTCCGAACATATGAGGGGAGCCTAGCGAGAAATTACTGCGTCATACCCTTGAGAGTTGTGACCTAGGACCTCGTATACTACATTATTTAGAAACTCCGAATCAACGCGTTCTAATTACCAAGCAATTAGGCGTACAATACACACGCCACATTGGGGCCAACACGATCCTACTTACAAGTGCATAGAATTAACAACTATTACAGAATATGCTAGATAGCTCCGATAAGCAAACACTTCCCACACTGCCGACGGGAACGCAAACTGACGTTGACGATCTGCCAAGAACACCTCTTTCTGTCCTCATCCCTCCCTTATCACTTAGCCAATAATGATTATTTACCGCCACAAACTTTTCGCCAGCGAATATTTAGCCATAATAGGTATAGTCATGACTTGATTCTGACTTGATCTACCTATATAACTATGCAAGTCGAAATATTGAGAACACCTGTGCAGACCTGCGTACCGATTAGGTCCCGCCACTACCTCTCAACACGCCTACCCTGTACATCTTGACTCTTTATGGATGTGCTGCTTTCATGATCCTACCACGTGCGAGGATGAATCTTGCCCCTTCGCCCCCTCACCAAGTCCTTACGCGCTTACCCGGAGGCAGACCTACTAAATAAGCCACCGACCTTGTCAAACAAACAAAAAACGACCTTGAGGACAAAGACATGCATATTTTTGCGACTTCTAGCATCATCATTTGCAAACCTAGACTAGGTATCTAAGCTACTGGTAGATACAAGTCGATCTATGAACCTAAACGGACGAGTTCGGAGTTGACCGGATGTGCGCCGCAGACTCTGCGTTGGTAACAAGACTGTGGCCTGTTCGTCTTCCAGAAGTGTTCCAATAGCGGGATCGCCAACAAGCTACGGGGACTCACTAGACAGGATCCTCCGAAAATCCTGCCATATAGCGTGCTGCACAATTACTCACATACCGAAGTTACTTAAACCGGATTTGCTATTAGTCTAGGAAAGGATCGTAGGGTATATCTCAGTCACGCTGGCCATGATTGCCCATGTCGTGATTGGTGACATGCCACTTGCCTACGAGCAAGTACATACGCACAGATACGCAGTATGTATGTACGTCTCCCGCGTCCCAAGACCATGTAAGATATTACATCGCAGGAAAATCAACCCCGCACGGGGTCACCTTATTCCCATAATTAATTAACCTGAACTGTTCAACTATGTACGCATATGTATGCATCTTGTATGTATGCGTATGTAGTTATTTTTCAGTAGGGTTGGCGTGGTGATCTTAGCAAACATTGACCTCGCGGTTACGTGCATAGGCCTAACATTAACATACAACAATAAGTGACAGAGCACCTAGTTATCTAGCGGCCGTGATACATATACTTTGATACATCCCTCCATTTCACGACCAAACGGGAGTCAGGCTGATGATCATTTTTCTAATTATTTTTCTTTTTATTCTTAGGTTTTTCCATTTATATTTTTCCGTCGCCCTATATGCGTATAGTAGAGAATAGAGTAGGTGTGTGAAGAAATAGGTGTTAGTTTGCATATCCCACGAGGTTCCAGGCAGCAATGATTCTGCAGACGTTAACCAATACCCAATCAGTGTCGACCCGTAAGTAGGGCTCGGGACATGGCAGATATTTGTGCGATCGTCCTATCAACCTTAACCAGTTGTTCTAGATTGGAGGGGTGGCAAGGTCAAACAAAACAAGGCAAACATGCGCCATGTCGCTTAACCCCACAACACATGGAAAAGTGTTCCACAAAGTCAGTATAATTCCAATCATAGCTAAACAAACTGCACTTCCCTCGATAAACCCAGGGGCCTTGCGGTTTGAAGATAGAGGGTTGGATAGGCAGCCTCTGCTTCATGTTAGATGACGGATCATCTTTCTAAATGTGTCATCGCCACCACCTCCCTTTCTACGCATGGTAGATATCTACAGTAGATCTTAAATTCAAGGCTAATCACGACCTTCGTTCAGCCTTTAGGCAGGCTGGGAGGGCGAAAGTCAGCCGCCCCGGCTCCTGCAGCTAGCCTGCCTACACGTCCCAACCCCCAACAATAGGACAACAGAGGCGTCATCTAACGTAGGTAGTTGCCATCGCCGGGCGCTTAATGCCCTTTGGAATCTTATGTCAGGAATCCTCGTTTTGCTTTACTGATATGACTGTTGGTAACACTAAGCGGGTAAGCCCCGCTCGAGATTTCCCTCGGGATCTGCACAGGACTCAGCCTGGGATGAGAACTCCGACAGCCCGCGAGTTATCTTCTGTGGGTAGGCAATCGCCTAATCACAGTCACCGGTCACTTTGATCTCGCGATGGTGCTTCCGTTGTTGACGTAACAGCGTGGCTAACTACAAGAATAGCTACCTACATGGGTAGGTCGTTCAGAGGCGACGGAGCTCGGTGTTTCACAGGGATCCCCAGATCGTGGCGGCGGAGGTGGCGGAGCAGCGCGACACGTGAACATCGCCAATTCTCCTCTCCGTCTAGCGAGCGTCAAACTATGCGTCGGGATAGGCAAACTCAAAACAATGTGGCTTTTGTTTATTTTTTATTTTTTTGAGTTTTCGTCACGCCGGGGTCCGCAAATCATGGTCACGATGTATGCCACGGCCTTCATCCCTACGGGTCGCATCGGGCCTATCGAAAACTCGAGCGCGTCACAAGACCCCTGACTACTCCAAGACGCGACTCGCGTAGGAAGACGGCTAGGCACGGCTGGGAGATTCAGCTAGATGAGTGGTAAACTTTGGATGATTGCCGATGCACTTAGGAGGTTACGATCACGGCGATATGACTCTGAGCATCGTGGGCTTCGCTGCCTGCTGCGCATCTTTTGCCCCACGGGCACGAGCGGCAGATCTCGCGCTAGGTGGCTGACCAACCCATGCGTCGCAAGCGGATGCCGACTAGGCCTCTATACGATAGAAGAAGGTTTCGACATGTCGTTAAAATGGCTTACGAAGGCCACTGCAGCCTATGCTCGGATTCCGGATGTCACATTTGCCCGTGCAAGATGCGCGGGAGTCGGAGGCCGTGTCACTCATCTCTCCGTCACGCGGTCTGGCAGCGTGAGTCTGACGGATCCTGTAAACTATGAGTTGCCTGTTCGACATGTTAGCTTTGGCCATCGCCGTAGCTGACGTGTGCAGGGTGTCGCTGTTGTAGTCGGCTCCCTACTTACGGAGTTGAGTGACAGGGAGCTTCTCAACATCATTGCTGCTTCAACTGAGAATATGTGAGTCACCGTCTTTGTGGATTTGGTTTCGGGTGTAGGTCGTACGTGACCCTTGTTGTGGCAATAACAGGCCTACTTGTGAGTGTCACCGCAGAGAACACGAAAGATTACACTATAGCTAGTCACCTAGTACTAGATGTCTCAAGGGAGGATCGATGTTAGTCATAACGACAAATTCTGAGATAAGATGCGTATTGAATCAGCGGTGCTCCCCTGACGGTATTGAACAGAGCATATTCTTCTATTTACATAGTATCACCGAGCTTCCTGAGATCTAGTGACTCGATTTCATGATCTAATACTCAGTGTCTCAGCACGCCGTCATCTAGAAGTAATTAACATATTATTGACATCTCATCAAAAACATGATGACTCAGGGAACATGCGATTTATGATCTGTCATGATAATGCTTTGACAATCCTCGTACAGTCATCTTAGCTACAGGCGAACCGTGTATGATATAGGTATATCCACTCAGAAAGTACATTATCTATACTTGCTAAGCCTTACGACCATAGTATTCTAATTCGTTAACTCTTCTTGCTAGTATGGTATATGCACTACTAAGATACTAATTGAAATATTAAGGCGAACTTGAGCGGTGTTACATCCAAATGAGTGCTGTCATAAATCTAGCCTCGCTGATGATTTTCAAGTTCTTAAGTAGTAACACAGCTGTATATCTTGTTAGGGGAAAACGACGAGATTAATCGCGTATGCGGTTGGCGGTATATATAGTAAGAACTAGTATGCGACATATCTTTATTACCATCTGATGACTGATAATGTTGAAACAAGTCGTTAACGTATCACCGCCCGCAGATGTTTTTCTTCTGTTATTATCCTATAAATACTATACTTACATAACAAGCCTATATATTGCTATTATCATGAGACGGGAATCTCAAGCAACTCTATTAGAAACAAAGAGTGTTATGGTGACACTGTCACCTTTCGTAATTTGAGGATTAAGTCGTCTATATCATATATCGAGAATGTCGCGTATCATATATATCGCTAACCATGGACATGGATTAATGATGTTATTTTTTCTCTGTCACAAAGGACGTAAGAAATATCGAATTAGACAAATCTAAGGGTCAATCATTATTGTACTTGTTTAATCTTATTAAGTTGCTTATAGGGGTCTTAAAATGGTTGACCCTCGGTGTTCTTTTATCTGAATCTAACTAGTTTGGAGTACTTGTGATGGGTGAAATCTTGCCCTGAAACTTACACATAAAATATATGAATTAATTCTCATATCAATATACAGGGATGCAGTAGTTGTGAGAACTTGCGGCATTCAACTATATTTCCTCAATTCGAACCTAGGTTGGGAGGGGTTTCAATGAATGTATCATTCTCTGTGGAGGCTGTCTCTCTATTTTGAATAACAACTAGTGAGGTTCCGTGTGTAAATTATAGATAATAAAGAGCGAAATCTCATTTGTTAATGTGTTAAGATCTGTCTGATTACCCCAATAGTCTACATTATCATGGGTTACCACCGATTCTGCTAAACCGAGAGATGCTATTAGTTTGAGCAAGTAGTAGTTTTCATCGCGTGTAATGAGGCCTATGAGATCATCTAAGCTACCCTCTAAGGTAAGGAAAGGCGAAGAGCTAAATCTACGCGTCTGTAAAAACGGCATCTCGACAAGTGCGAAATGCCATTGATATGGCTTCCTGTGTGAGAACAGCGTAAGTAGATTTATGCTAGTTATGGAACGCCTTAAAGCTTCACTATAATTTATAGCGCATTTGAAATGAGCCTAGGATAAGAATATGCTGGTGATGTGATTATATTGTCTGGTTTTTTAAAGCGATGCTAAAATCTACCCAGCATAAGAAGGACGAAGTCAACCTAGCACAGACCTACCTAAGTATCTGTTTGAGTGTAGTAGTCATCGCTATATATGAGTGTTTTGGGAGCACTTCGTTTGTGGTGGTAATCTCTGCTAGAGAATCCGATTATGAAGTAAGCATATAAGAGCTAGTGCTAGGTAGATGTATGGTCTACCATGACAAACATATATATACATAGACTACATACCTTGACGTATAAGTATTGGTTGTAATAATCATATAATATCTTGGCTCTATGCCTTGAATAGGTACGTCTTCTAAAAATACTGGGATATACCATCAACAAAATATATTACAACAGGACTGAGGGCTCGATTCTATTAGAATTGTCGTTTAGACGCAGGGCTACGACGTGGTAAGACATCACAGCACACATTGGACTTCATCCGTGTTTGCGTAGGCGTCCCTCAATAGTACTAAGTGAAAAGATTACGTTGCGTATATTTTTGTTGACCGGATCGTTACAGGCTTAGGCGCATCAGTTTCGGAATAAAGTCTAGAGTGTCTTCCATCGTTTTATTAGATGTATAGTTATATTGTGAGTTATATCGAGGTATATATTGTACATGACTCTCGACGACGTCTGATCTGCGACAATAACTCGACTCTAAGGGCCGACGGCAAAGTAATAGAGCCATCGAAGCGCAAATCTCTAGATCGCGGAACTGATAGACGGCGTAGAAAAGGGTGAATAGGGTATCCAGCTCTATAATGGGTATATAAACCATTGCTTGCCCCTGTCTTCCCAAATAATGCTTAGAGGTGGGAATGGTACTCGCTAAGTTGAGAGTCACGAAACGACGCACACGGCCTCCTCTATATAATTTACAGGTTCCCCCTCCCCCAAACGCCAACTCTGATCTCTATAAGATCCATGTAACGCCGGCCGCATTTCCAAACATGTTTATACATCGCCCTATAATTTGGGCCAAACCGAGGTCTAACGGGCTGCTCACCACCACCTCTTCTTAGGAGCCTTCTTGTCATCGGCCTTCATCATCTGTAGGCGTCGCAGTTTCTCGCGGTTTCGAGGGTCCAGGAGTCCAACATTGCCATCGTCGTGAAACCAGTGGTACTCTCTATCACGGCCTGGCGGAGTTTCTCCCTGCATCTTGATGCGCTGAAGGTGTCGTAACTTGGAGAGACCGTATTTGCACACCAGCAGGGACATTATGACTGAGACGCTAGTAACTACGCCGAACCCCCAATTAGTGTCCTCGATGAAGTTCTCTAGGTTGGCGCCATAGAGGCCGGCGATGAAAGTACCCATGGCCAATCCTAGTGTGCCGACACTGAACTTGAGATCGAGGAGCATCAGCGAGTTGCGATTGGCGTCTAATATGGCGCGAATGCTAGGAGATACGAATTAATGGGATTTCTGTAACAGGGATGGATGGAGCTCACATTTCCTCGGTATTACGAATAGATGATACCAAGTTTTGCGCTTCCTGGACAATTTCATCGCAGAGTTTGTAGTAGGATTCTAACAACATTTCTACTTCGGTATGGTCGTCAAGCTGTCGGGAAATATCGTGGGTCTTCTCGGTAAGATACATAGCTATTAAATCATCGTCGGCTTCGAGAAGTTCGTCAATGGCGTCGCGGACGAGCTTTGCCTTCTGTTCGAAAGTGCTGACTCGCTTCGAGAGGATGAGGAGAACGCGCAGCTTGTGGCGATCAATGTCGTCCTCTAGCTCACCTAAAATGCGAATGACGGGATCTCGTACAGCCTCGAAGTCGGCTTCCAGCTCTTGTGTTACGGACTGTAGAACGGCTTCGATGGCGCGGAACTCGTAAGGAAGGCCGCCATTTGTCGCGACCGTCTTCTGCTGAAGCTTCCCTTGGAGGTCATACATGAAAGCAGACTGGGGATAGGAGGCTTTCGTGCCGTATACATCGAATAGGAGTACCCGATTGTGTTTTATTAGGACTTTAAGATGGAGCAAGTTGAGCAAGATCGAAGTGGGACGGACGAGAATGTGCGGAAGGTTGGACGAGTCAATCTTGCGCAAATCGCGAGGCAAAAGACCGAACTAAGCCTCGTTAGCTAGGATACTGACAGGTGAGCGCGGTGCTGTGTTTGCGCGTACCTTGGCTATGAGCTCGCTCTTCTTAAACTCACTGTCTACCAATATAACGTTCCCGTTCTCGTCGACTTCAGTACAGCGAAGCCTGGGCTCGGAGGCCGCCTTCTTGCTGAGTTGGCGGCGGGTATTAAACATGGAGTTGTTGCCCCTGTCGCGATCGACTTCGGGGAGGTCGTCGGGTTCCAGGGGTCGTCCGGGCCTTCGCGAGCCAAGGCCCCAGAGCCATTCTTGCCATGCTGGCCGGCAAGGCTTCGGCGGGCGATCTGGGGGGTTGTGGCCGTGGCGCAAAGCGAGATTCGGGTAAGGCGAACGTTTGATCCGCACCGTCCGAGGACTTCGTGCTGGGACAAGCGACCGGAAGTCTAGGATGCCTGCGTGCAGGGGTGCTGGCTGGCATTGGACGGCGCATTGGGGTTTGCGGACGGCTTGTCTTCCAGAGAGGGAGGCGACATGGGAGGCAGCATGGTGGTTTGGGTGAAAGAAGCTGAGGCTTTCGGTTTGCTGTCGGAGGAAGCGCAAGAGCCTGGCAGAAGGCACAGGCAGTTGCAGAGACGCCATCTGAATTAAAAAGAAAGATAGGGCTATGCTATGGCGATGTGATGCATGTGACTATGTCCATGGTTTATCTGGTAACGGTAGCATTCAAGGAACTATCGTCATCCAACCTTGTAAGTCGATAGCGCGCTGGTGATATAAAAATCTTGGTGATGTGCTGCTATCTTAGATCTACACTAGGGTCCCTAGGTGCTCAATGAGAACTTTTTGACAGCTGGACACGCTGATAAGCACGCCTGACGGCGCGAGACCAGGTGGTATCAGTGATATACCGTGGGGCTGGATGGTGGGGGTAGGTACCTAATGGAAGTGCTTTACAATAGGTAGGTACCTCCTAGTTATAGGTAATAGGTACCTGCTGCCTGAGTATCTAGGTGCTATTACATACATTTTTATCACTACCTATCAGGACCTTTCTAGGAAGCGGCAATCATATTTTATGTTCAATCTTTGAAGCTTCAAGGAAAGTTTAATGAATGTGACTCGTTCAACTATTCCCTCCTAGTTAACCGTGCGACATGTCTCTCACCTGCTCTCAACCCAGCCTCAAGAACATACATCTCAATCGGTGAAAGATCGACCTAATAAACGTTACTGTCTGGCAGCGGCACATGGAACTGACACCAATCAGGGTACGCGGGAAACGGCGTGCCCGAGGAGAACAGCTCCGGATTGCTCCTCCTCCAAAGCGCCGTGATACACGTCGGGGCCAAGGGAAGCAACCCAGAGTCCGCCACGGAGCCTCAATCCTATCCCTGCCTCTTGAACTTGTTGAGCAGATTTTCTGGCTCAGCGAAAACCTCAACTTCCCGCGAGCTGACCTTCGTCTTGGACGCCTGCTTTCTGGCCGCCCTACTCTCCGTCAGACATTCCTCGCGGCGTTTGCGCCGACGTGGGAGGTCTGGTTCGGTTGTGTTGATGGCTGGGGCACACAGTCTCCCACAATTCATAGTTATGTCGGATGGCAGGAAGATGAGGATCGGTTTGGTGGAAACCCTCGCTTTCAAGTTCGTTCTTTTTACGTTGTTCAATAAAAGTCGGCTGCTAACGCTCGCTAGACTGACGTACTGGCCTGTTCCTGGGCAACGATCGAGATGATTCTCGACTGTCGAGACATCTGGGTTCAATGTCATGCTCAATATGCACCATATAATTATGTCCCCCTTTGGGGCGACCCCATAAACCCTAGTTCCTATACAGGCTCTGGTGTCACAGTTGGAATTAGCAACATCAAAGACACCAGATGTTATTTCTACAACGATTACGACGCTTTCCGAAACGTTGAATACCAGAACACTTTCTCCGAAAAGGACTATCGCAAGGAGTGCAACCACGAAACCTGGATTGAGGTCCACAGGTACACTGAAATACCAGGCCATCTCATAACCGGCCCATGGGACGAAGGCTCCCTCCAGAAGCTGTTCTGGCTTGTGCAGGCTGGCGCCCACCTGTCTCCTAACCAGACTTGGGAGGATACCTTGAGAGGGTTTCGCAGCGCCGTATATGATCAACATGCTCCCAATTTTACTGCCATAAGATTACTCTCTATCCTAGGCGCGTTCCGGGAATGGCCAAGTCACGTCCAAGATGAGGAATTTTACAAGTTTACCTGTTTTTTGAAAACCTGTAAAGGAGATATAGACGGGCATTGGCGTGCAAAATATGACTACCTTGATGGGGTCTTGAGATATACCTAGTGTTTGGTCAACTCTATTACAACGGTATGTTTCTAGTATCAAGCGTCAAATGGAATTAGACCTTGTACAAGATACTAGGGGTTCTAGGTTCTGTATATCAATTTGCGATTGGGATTAGGCTAGTACCACAGTCCTCCATTGCGGCCTAAGTTTCACCCATTCCTCTGAATATACGACCCCTACAGCTAGACGAGTGCAAACACTATCCTTCTCTTCCATTACCATCACAAGAAGACACAGTTCATTCAAGTGGTGTATGGGTAGACTGGATCGTTCCCCCTTGTTCCACTGCATGAATCTCTTGGAAGAGCAGACACCTAGGAGTACGACAAGGCACTCTCTCCCCTTCTTGAACACGTCAAATGTCAGCTGCGGAGCCATAGCCATGGTGATACCGACGGGAATGCCATCTTTATTTTGAATGGCACACCCGCTGAGTTGTTTTCGAGGCGGTATCCTGAGCCACATACGCCCAAATGGCCCAACTTTCAAGTATGCACAGGCGGTGTTGAATATTAGACTGTTGGGGATTTCTTCTGCAAGAGTGCTAGCTTCTGGGGATAGATTCTCTAGTTGTCGTCTGGTTTCAAGATCTTGGGCGGTTGTAGGTGGCCACCACTGGGTATCGGTATGCTCCTCCAAGTTTCGTAAAGCTGCGAAAGCGGTCGCGTCCTCGGAAAGGTCGTGGAGTCGTTCCGTCCGTGGAGTACGGGCCGTAGAAGGTGGCCAGGGATGAGAGGCATCACCTTCCCGTGCTTTATGATGTCCCCAGTCCCAGACATGCTTTGTGAGCTCGTCTAGCTCTCCAGCCCCGACAGTCATCGGATCATCAGATATTGAAGATGGCCACCATGAAGTTGCTGCCTCCTTGATTACCTTAAGAGCAGCCCGTTTTTGTTTTGTAAGGTAGTGTTCTAGAGACAGATGTTGCTCTCTGATAGGTCTAAGCCCGTCTTTCGGATCAGACACAAAAAAATTGACAAAACTTGCCTCTACTTGCGAGACTCTCCATCCTAGAAATATACCTGGTGCGATTGTCCAGTCTGTATCCCACGTTGCCCTGCTGTCCCAAGATGCCCAGCTCCAGCTTGGCACATTATCAACCACCCGTTTCGTCCCCATGAAACCAGGTTCGGGAACCCAACGTAAAGACTCGGTGAAAAATTCCTCAGGATGACCTTGAAAGATTGGTCTCTTGAGCCTCGTCTCTAGTACGTTTACTACACCCGCGAATGCGCGCAAGACATCCTCGGGGAATGTGAGTTTCCTCGGACTGAACTGGGCTATCACCTTGGAATAAGTTGCGAAGGAGTCTACGCCAAAATCCCACTCGCGTCGTTCTTGTATTTCCCAAGGGCCCGCCTTTTCCCATTCCATTCCATTCTCATCTTCTGGCTTTTCTTGCCACCTCTGTTTCATACAATTGCCGTAGACTTGGCCTGCATCGAAGTAGATTTTACGCTTTGACAAGGCTCTCTCCTGAAAAGTCCAACCTCTGGAGTCCCACGTCGATTCTGAAATGGCCATATCGATGAGTGTTGGTCTGGCCTCTCCTACCGGGTTCGACATAGTCGGTAGTAAATCCCACTACGACACATAGAATTAGTTATCACCACCAAGAAAGTGGTTTGGAAAGAATTTTCTCCCCTAGCAGTGTGAAGAGCTTTGAAGATATAGCTGGGGCCCGAGAAGGGGCCTCTATATTTGAGTCGGTGAAGCAAGTAGATAATAACCCCAAGAATTACTTACACTCCGGTTGTGGAAGCTCTGGTGGCGTGGTCGGTAGGGAAGCCCTACTAGGCCGGGTATAGGGCCGTCCCCAAGAGCAACGATTGTTAGAAATGCACGATCGTATATCACGCCCATGGCATTAATGTGCTGTTCTTTCAGCTCTAAATCGTTTTGCACGATGCAGAAGCGGTCAACCCAGAGATATCGCTGCCCAATCTCGACACACAAGCTAATAGCATCCGCTACCACTTCTGGTAGGATTGAGTCGTTTAGACTATCGGGCTCTTCTAGATCTTTTATGTTTTCGAGCCGGAGCTGCAAATTCTGCTTTTCTGGCGAAGACGATGCGGCACTCCAGACGTAGCTCAGGGCGACGTACTCGACCTTTGACTGTGGCAGGACTACTCGTCGCTCGAGGACATCGATCAATCGAAACCCCTCCGGCACGTTTACCGAGGATGGGAACCACGAATCACCGCACGCCCCTCCATGCTCCTGAGTGCAGCGATGAAGCCATTTGGTAATCTGGCTCGTATCCATGACTTTCCTCTCCCACGGGACGACCTGTGAAAGATCGTAGCACCACTTCTCGTACCGGAGAACGAGCTCGGTGACGCCCGGCTGGTATGTCCATGAATTCTCACCTATCGGGGCCGTGGCGATACAGATGGCGAGCACGCACTTCTGCAGCCAGGGCACCATGCCCCTCTCTTCGGCCGTCTGCTCATCATGCACATTCCACTGGCTCTTAGCCGGGTCGAGGATGAAAGGTCTCCAGACGGCGATTTTGGTCTCCTTGCCGCCCCCACTCTCGCTACTGGCCCTCTGGAGAGCATTCCCGACTGCCGAGCACATGATGCAGTTTCCGCGGGCTGCATAGTGCTCGCTTGAAAAGAACTTGAGGTCTTTCAGCTCGCTGTAATTGCTCCTTCTGTTCGGTGGCCAGTCTGGGTTGTGCTTGTAGCAGAAGAGTACTGGGTTGAGGGGCGCGTGGCTCCCGGTCCTTTCGCGACAGTAATTGACGTGGAGGAGGTCGTCCCAGTCTTGACAGTCGCCACATAGCCGAGGGTTGACGCGGGGCGATTGACCCGCGTCTTTGGCTTCGCAAATTGTACATTGTCTGACGTTCATATTGTCATCCATTCATAAAGGTAGAAAACATATCTATTTTTTTTACAATCTAGTATATGGGAATCTAATAAATACCTAGATAGACTTGCCAAGCTTTGGGTATTGGCAGCTGAGTCTAGGCTTATGCCACTAACTCTCGTCAGTTGGTGTTAAAGATAAGCCGGCGGAACAATAGCTGAGAAGTTGGGAGGTTTAGCTTGTGATACGATTATAAATGATAAGTAGATTCTGGTTGGCTATTATAGTGCTGTAAGGACCTATTCTATAAATTATTCAGACGTACCTTGCATATATTTAAAGAAATAAATACCGAACCAGAGTTTAATCTATACACCATCTTTAGCAATTGATTATAACCTCGTTAGCGGAACCTAGCTTATTAACAGGAGTATGAACAACGGCAGAATGTATAACAAGTACTCGATGTATTACTTAATTACTTACATACCTACTAAATCCAGTAGACTTTGGATCGTAAGTGACACATAGACGATCGGGCGACCGGCTAACTTTATTGTATTAGGTAACTATAGTGTTTCAGGTGTTACACATGTATTAATTCTTTAGTTTCTAATAAAACACTAAAATAGTCGTGATAGTATTCAAACTGCTACAAAATCTAGCTTCAGGTAGTAGCGAGTTAATGGATCGTAACTTGCTGCTGCGTACTTTGGCCATGGCTAAAATGTGAAGCGACTATTAAACTAAGTAAGTAGAGGGACCTAGTCTAGATATGAAAGGTGTCTAGTGTAGGTGGGCTGCTTAACATGTAAGCACTCTTCAGCAGCAGCAATAATATGGTTCTACCTGTCCTAGCGCATACTAGAATCTTACTGTACTACAAGTGCCCGCCACGATCTTTAATGATCTCGACAAGATCCCCAGACGCCGCCACAGATATAGCAAAACTGCCCGCCGCATCTACATGTCATGTGCGTACACCCTGATCTCCTCTCGACCATGTTGTTGCAGCTGGGGCATGACCTCCAGCCATTCCTCGCTGCAAGAGAGACTGCTTGCTGCATGCCGACGTCCTGTGGGCAGATCCCGGCGTGAGCGGCATTCCGACACATTCTGCATGTCCTAGACGCGCACGCGCGACAAACCGCTACATCCGGGCCTTGGTACTGTGCCGGCGGCACAAAGGCCCCGCAGGCCCTATTTGAGCAATAGACGGGGTTTGGCGTTCTCAATTCCAACATCATGAGTCTATACCTCTCCCGAAAGTCCGCCGTTGTGGTGGGACATAGATCTACCGGAATCTCCTGAGTACAGCACCGAAATGGCTGACGACTATCTAAGGCATTCTGGAGAGCGGCTTGGTTTTTCCGAGTTAATTTAAGCATCCTTTGATTCTGCATAGCATCTACAGAGATGTGAGGGAACTTACTTTGAAGATCTTGGTGGCAATACCAGTGCGCGCAGGGTGCCTGGGCCATGGAACCTATATCATCCTCTTCTATGCAGACTACACATTCTCTGAGACGTTCCCGACGTATCCGCTCTCTCTCTTCCGCCTCTGCCTGGGCCTGTATTCGTGCCTCTTCGGCTCTGGCCTCTACCTCTATTTGCTCAGCGAGTATTCTGGCCTCTGCTTCTATTTGCTCGGCATGCATTCGGGCCTCTTCTTCTACCTGCTCGGCAAATAATCTATCTTGCTCTAATTGTCTCTGTCGTAAAGCTTCATATCTCATCCGGATCACGGATTCTCTTATGGAATTTTGTATGGCCTCTCTCCGTACTTCCTCAGCAATTCTTTCTTCTTCCACTATGGCTCGACGAGTCTCAAACTCCAACATCATCTGCTGGAAATTATCTATCTGCTCCTGACGCCGAGTTTCTTCTCGCTCTTGTGCTTCTCTCGCAGCCGACTCGCGAAACTGCCGAAATATTCTCAACTCTTCATATTGGCGCTCTCTCATCGCCAGAGCTTCTGCTCTTACATGGTCTGTCAACCCATCCTGCGCCCTTTTCGCCGCTGCGAGTCGTTCGTACGTATTCGGAGATAACACCGGCTCTGGTGGGGGCCGCGGAATCGCAGAAGCTTCCGGATACTCGACGTATCTACTGGCGGCCGAGCCTTGCGTTGGATTAGACCGCGGGAGCACCGAAACACTCCGCTGCCGAAACTGGCGCGCATCTTTCGGACGGATAATTTGGCGTTTGGCCGCCATCAAAGGTATGTAGATGTATCATGAAAGCTAAAGAATTGCGGCGTTAGAGATAGGAGTCGAGCTGCGGGGGCCACATGGCATGACCGGAGATGCATAATCTAGGCCAGCACCCATGGATCGAATAAATCCTGGCAACCACTCAAGATACAGGACTGTCAGCCTCGTTTGGGCGTTATATCGTCTCACTATCTCCAAGCGCGCAAGCATCCTATTGGTGACGCCTCTATTACCCGGTCATCTTGAATGAAAGACCTCGGCTTGTTCTGTACGCAGGGAGTTAGCACCTGATCCTACCTACTCTGTAGGTCGAAGGGCGTTATTAGCTTGGACGAGTATGTAGAGCATGCATGCTATGCGCGCCCTCTTTCTCACATAGACCAATAGCATTAGAAGTGCACTAGAAGTGCATTAGAAGTGCATTTTGGTAGGATGCCCCTGGACATGATTGTTGCGTTGCAACCATACAGCGTAAGCACTGCACGAAGGATCTATTTACGCAGGACCAATCGATAAGATAAAGCTGGCTAATACGTCGCCGTATGGTGCGCGGTTCATCGAATCCTTCAAAGCTGGGTTGGGTGCCCTTGGCTGCAACCTCATTCTACGAACGCAACGTTCGCCGGGCAAGGACAGATAAATGCCTGCCAAGGCAGCCTGAGTTGGGAGATTAAACAGGAAACCACAAGAACCATGTTCCCTCCCTGTTCTCGCTAATCATGCATCCCCATCGTTTGTGTTAAAGATGAATGTGAAACTCTCAATTGATGGTCAAGACGGGATACTTATAGCCCAGAGCACTGGGCTACGGGGTCTTCGGACGGATGGCGATCTTCAATTACAGCTCTATGATAAGGTATGTCACGGATCCGGGTGCTGTACCTACACGATACTAGAACCTTGCTCCTATAATAGAACCCGTCTCATTTTTTTGGTGCGGATGGGGTTTGATTTGAATATAGTGTTCTAACTAAGATACGCAGAGCCTAGAGTACACACACAACGGGCGTCCTGGAAAGGACGCCCCTGGGTCGATACCTGGATCAGCGGCCGGTCACCTTTCAGTACGGATTGTTGAGTCTCCCGTAATAAAAGGCGGCATACGTGCAATAGTTCTTGCATCTCAGAGCTCGCACGAGCTCCCTCCGTCCATAGATGTCCCAGTAGGCCGAGATCTGCTCCTCACCGCAATTGGTGGCAATGGTGAAGACGGTATGAATGGCGAAGACGGAGTTGATGGGCGACCCGGGATCAATGGAGTGGATGCGTCAGAGACCTTCGAGGCTACGGTACGAACAAGTAATGCGTATACTGCTTCCTTCTCAGCTGATAATAAGAAAGCCAGGTTCTGATGGCGGTCATGGCGGCAAGTCCGTTGCCCCTAGTATTTCCGACTACGGCGAATATTAGCTAATCATACAGGCAGTGCCGGACATGGCGGCGATGGCGGAGACGGTGGAGATGGTGGCACCATAGAGATTGTTGTGCACGAAGATCAGACGCATCTTCTCATGGCAGTCAAGTGGGATATTTCCGGCGGGAAAGGCGGTCGACATGGTAAACATGGCCAGCCGGGTCGCGGGGGGAGCGGAGGAAAAGGAGGGAAAGGATACGAATGGTATGTCTTCTACCCAACGTCGCAGGGGCACGGATGCTTATTGCTGCAACATAGGCAAAGGCACGATGGCTATGTTTATAGTTGTACCGCTCGCTGTATTGGAGGTGATACGGCCAACAATTCTAGCAGCTTTTCCAGCAGCCTAGTTCGTTACAAAACAACAGTGGACATGCGCCGGTAAGCCTCCCGAGCACTCCTAAGGCACTGTTTCTAAAGCATCCTACCTACTCGGTTTAGCAATCTAGCGCTCGCACACGTCAGCAATCAGGTCGCGACTAGTAGTAACACGGCTCATTTTATAGCTCAGGTTGCAACAGGACTGCGGGGGGCACGCGATCCGCCGGCGAGCCCTGGTGCGTGCAAATGTCATGGCGGGCAGGGACACTGCACTGGATGTGACAGCCGTCCTTTGATGCAGACACATAAGCGAGTTGAAGGCCTGGATGGGTTGGAGGGTCATTCTGGTACACTAGGTACAAGTGTCCTCCACAATGGCGAGAACGGTGCTCCGGGCAACGTAACAATTGTGGTAGAGAATTCGGATGGAAGCCGTCAAGAGTATAGCTCCCTATACAGTCTTGAACTCATAGATTTTGACGTCGAGGATGAGAACGGAGACGGAATTTTCGAACCTGGTGAACATCTATTTGTTCGAAGAATCACAGTTCAGAACTCCGGTATGTGCTAGTGTACCATTGTGGTTACCTTGGGTACTAACTCAACCGTCTATAGGAGGAATGCCTTCTCCGATGCGCCCCATACAACTGAACTTGGTTGAATCAGATTGGTTCAAGCTAGTAGATGAGTATGATGGTCAGACTTTTCTGCCCTCGATAAGAGAGGGGTCATCAGTTACCATCTACGGTCCTATCAAAGTGCGAATCCGAGAACGAGAAGAGTACGAGATCCCGGAGACAGGGGCTTTATTCGTCCATCACGAAGCTATTCACCTTAGTGCGATTATGCCTTGGATTGAAAGAGAAATTGCGAACTTCGGGTTCAATGAAATGGTTGAGATCAAGTTTCCATGTGAGCTGAGAAACTTTCAAGCTCTGGCTACGATCGCTCAAGGATCACAGAGTAAACTGTCGTTTGAGGTATGTACCTTATTATCAGCCGCTTCTCAGGGTTTAGGATTGCTAACATTAAGAAAGGTATATAATCGTGGAAGTGTCTCAATTGGACCTAACGGCTATAACTCCCGAATTATTGAGATCGACGTTTCGTTCCCTGAAGCCTTTGGAGAGCTCGAATCGGAGCCTGATCAGTGGCATGAATCCATTACTATTCCTCCTGGTGATAATATCCGGGGTGGGGGAGGCCTGGTTCTAAAGCGGCAGCTCCGTGTCCATAGTAACGCCCCTTGCTATCAACATGTTGCGGCCCTGTTCAAACTTTATTTGGGAAAACCAAATGATCGTAGACCTAATGGCCAACAGGATGTTAATCTTATACACGTTGTTGAGATTAAGATGCAAGTGTCTGATCACTATACCGCTCATCCCGACGCGTCTTTCCTCTTGGTAACCAACTCTGAAACCGTAGGCGAGAGAGCCCAGTCAATACGTCGGTTCGTCAACAATTCCCTTGGGATGGAGATCGATACGTGGAATATATCCCTTTACGCCGGTCTTTACCAGAAGGACCAGGATTCTGGCGCCGTGAACATCAATGTTTTGTCTAGGTATCACGGGAAAACAATCATATTCTTGGGGAATGAGTTTAGTTTCTTTGGCCAAGGTAGAAAGAACATATTCGGTGTTTGCGATCCAAGAGATATTGCTACTGCTGCTGCTAACGATACCAATCTTCTGTTTCTGGATACACCGGATTTTAAGCCTCACGAGAAACTACTCAGCGACATCTCTTTCTGGCCCAGCCAACCCATTTCTGGTACGCGAGCTAACATTAGTCAATCACATCAATTCCACAGTGTACCAGACTTCGTCACAGCAATCACACAGCAGAAGCAGTATTTTAATCTCAGCCACAGGAGGGATATCATAACATTACCCAAGAAGTGGCATCAACTTGTTTCTTTGAGTCCAGAGACGGTGGCAAAGAAGGTGGCAAAGCAGCTTCGGCGGAGTCTCCCCGCAGAGAGATTTCTCATCACATTCCATGCATCGAGTCCTCCGGACATTATTGTCACTACTGGAACCCCACACTACAGCTCAATGGCTGCTGTGGAACGACGGGCACCATCAGAGCAGATAACTGACACGTCGGCATCTGATGGACTCCCCCCTATTGAAGCCTATATGATCGTGGAAGCTCTTGCGTTGCACCACAAAGTAGACCTGCTGTGGGACACGGTGGTAGGATCCGTCAACGTGGGCGCTCTTAACTCTGAGTTTGCTATTCAGGCCCTTACTATTTCACTTATACAGACAACCCATCGTGAAATCGAACTGCTATTGCATAAAGCACCCTGGCCAGACAAACTGCTACCATCGAGCCCATCGAAGTCCTCCTTTGGAGAATTGAAAACTCTGTTCGCCTCTCATCTACCCGCGCTTCACGCCATTATATTTCATCCACCAGCGTCAGAACCAGCCGTGGTTGTCAATGAAAACGTCCAGTCAGTCCTAATCTTCGCACTTTCTGCTACACGATCACAATCGAAACGGCAAGTTGCCGCACGGGTGCTCATGCCTACCCACAATCGCCGGCGGAGGGTAGACGCCTTTCTCAGGACTGTGATTACTATGTTCTTGAGGAAGAAAGGTTACACCGAGATTGAGCTATCGGGTCTTTTTTCTATAGTTAGTCAAGTGCACATGATGGCGAAGCGAAACACGAGCGCAGCAGTTTTGCGGCTGGTTGCAGATTTGACTAAGCAAAGCGAGTATGCTGTATTAAAGGGGAAACAAGATGCCACTGACATAGTGCGCGGTTCGACATATCTTGCTCCGGGAGATTGGGATAATAGGGCGGCAACAGCAGAGGAACAGTCTAAGAAGGTAATGAAAGAAGCGAAAGAAGCACGAAATATGCTCGATAGAATGCTAGTATCATGATACCTACACTTGATAAAGATTACACGGGACGAAGCAACTCTTTCTTTCTATTTCCTACTTCTTGAATCTCACCGTCAGTGCGTTGTTAGAGAATAGTACCGTTACTATGCATTGTCTGTCTACACATTAACACCACGGATCACCCACTTCAACGCCAAATGACTCACCACCGTGATAATTACGATGGAAGGTTATTAGCATGTCGTAAGTAGCCCGACAAAGGGCATAGCGACAGCGCTCCATTGGGAGGGTTCCCAACGAAATTTGGGGGGCACTACCATGTCGCGTGCCGTCGTCATCTTCTGGGTTGGAAGGCTGATGGGCTCGTCCACGACTAGGTTTCCCCACGACATTTGCCGGTTTGAGGACACGCAACAAGGAGCGGACACCTACAAAGCCCGTGTTGTGAGCGATATGGCTCCGTGGAGTTTCCGACTCAACTAGCTGGTACCATCGACTCAAGAGGTCAAATAGATGTCGTCTAAGAAGCTGTGGAAATCAGCCTGAGATGCGTGCGACAGCATCAGGGGTCGAAACACAAGCCAAGATCATTCAGCCTCCTTTATTATATGCCATCAATTTCCGACGCAGATAAACGCGTCAGTTTTCGTACGTTGCATTAATAATTTTTTTGATGCCTGGCGGCAATCTAGTTGCCTACCACCAACTTCGTTGGAGATGAATCTCGGTGCCTGATGGCGACTCCACTCTCGAAATAGGGGCTTAGGTATTGATCGACCTGTAGCTAGGAAAGGTGAGAACCAACAGACAACATCGCTGACGTGATGCAATAATCTCATGATAATAATATTTGAGGTGTCTACAAGCCACGAGCAAGTCTATCTACATAAATCATCACCTCGCCTGTCTTTTACTATCCTTCTCCTACGGTGAGACACTACTGAGTTACTACCCTCGATACGCATAAAAGCATCCTTTTAGCAAGTTGAAATTGGTTGTCAACGATTTATATAAGACTTCAAACGCGACTACATATTACCTCTCCCAATCACTACTACTGTTCACGTTTCAATCGTTAGCCTACCATCTTTGACCATGGACGTACGCGAGCAACGAAGAACTCTTACTGAGGCCGAGACAACCGGTCTCGAATACATCGGCCCATGCCCTCCTCACCTGGGCGAGGCGTGGATCGACGTCCCTCTTCCCGACGGTCAAACGAACAGGACAAAAGTGGTGTGGCCTCGGCCGTCGGGCGAGCTACCGCTGCGATGTCCGCTCGTCGTCTACTTTCACGGCGGCGGCCTCTCGGTCTGGACCCCCGACTCAGTCCTCGCGCCCGCGCGCGGCTTCGCAACCCTCCTGTCCTGCGTGGTAGCCTGCCCGACCATCAACCAGCTCCCCGAGCAGGGGTTTCCGGCGCCCGTGCGCATCGCCTGGGAGACATGTGCGTGGCTATCCGATGCCAAGAATCTGAACGACGGCGTCTTGAAAGATGTCGGGACAAGCGTCGATCTGGACCGCGGCTTTGTCGTTGGCGGCCTCAGCTCTGGCGCCGCCGCCGCTGCGGTCATCGGAACCATACCCGGTGCCGTCGCGGCTGGGGTTGGGGAGTTTGTCGGCTTGACTCGCCTGCAGAGTCCCATCACTGGCATCTTCACAGGGCTACCGTTCTTGGTCACTGAAGCTATGATCCCGGAGAAATATCGACCTATCTTCAAATCCAGGGAGGAGACCGAGAAGAACAAAGCCACGAGTGCTGGCATGCGTCGAGACCTGGAACCTTATCTCGGCGTTCACTCTCCCTGGTTCTCGCCCATCAATCTGGAGTTATCCGATCCCAAGGCCTTCCAGGGTCACCCGCCGAAGGTCTGCATTTATGGTGGGGAACTTGATCCGTTTCGGGACGACTCTATTATATACGGGAAGTGGCTCGAGCAGCTGCCGGGAGTGGAAGTCAGGGCTTCTGTGCTCGAGGGCGGAGACCACTCCGCGTCTTGGATATCGGCGCCGTGGCCTACCTGCCACACACGTGAGGTTAGAGAGGTGACTATCGACGGTATGGCCTGGCTCTTGAATGTGGACTGGGATAGAAACCCAGAATCTCTCCCTCTCTAGGTTGGACATTATAGCCTATATGGGATGGGCCGAGTAGCAACAATGGAAATTTTTCCTTACCCTTTTCTTCATATATTTTTCTTTTCTATATCACAATATTTTACCTTTTCTCTTCAATGTAGCTCATCGTTTTATGGATGACAGAAATGTCGTTTCTACATTGAACCCTGGAGGTTGGCTATTCGCTTTTGGGATCTAGTGGGAATCAAGGGTCGGTTCTATTCGAAATTGTTGAAGGAGCTGGAACTCCTTCACAGGTCGTACTCAAATGCGCATGGATTGAACGTGCTTTTTTAACGATATTTTCTTGTTTTTCTATTTTGGTATAAATATCTTCGTCATCGCCAGTAAGTACATCATACCCAACCTATGAAGTTGGCGTGAGGATGATGCGGCGATAGGCCGTGAGACTCATATCTCTCTGATCTTCCACCGACAGCAAAATATGCATAGTCTTAATTCGTCAGCACGTACTAGTAAATTGGATACTTAGGGTAAAAACTTACGATATTGTTCAGCGGACGAATCTCCACGATACCATCGTGTCCTCCGATGGGAGTGATGGTAACATTCTGGCTGACAGGGCTAATGGGACCCTCCTGCATGCGTGAGACGACCTCGCGGTAATGAAACCAATCAAACGTGAGCTCGTCGTCATCAGGGTCCCAACTGGCAGAAGCATCCAAAACGACCACATCGCCGAACTTGTACGACAGCTTCATGACGCTTGGTCCGCAGGTCCCGTTCACGACAGCGATTGGTTGGTGGTTATTCTTCGCGAAGTCCGCATTGACCGTCCACTGCATGCGCGCCGCAAAGTCATACTGGTACGCCTGTCGCCACCGCCAGATCGACGCATAGGTGCTGACGTAGATCTCGCCGTTGACACCAATCGCGACGTCGGCGGCATCGCTGTAGAGCGGGTAGCGGCCGTCGGAATCGACAAGCAAGTAGCGGCCGCCCCAGTTCCCCCATTCGGGATGCTCGGGGTCGCCGAGGCCGTTGGGGATGAGCGGGAAGAAGGAGGGCGTGTCGCCCTCCATGATGAACGAGTAGTTGAGGTAGTGCGCGCCGAGGTCGCCGACGCGGATGTGCGTCTGCAGCCAGTCGTTCGTGACGAGCGAGGTGTCCGGGCCGCCCTTGTCGAAGTGGCGGTACGCTTCTCCCGAGATGCCGGTCCAGGTGGCTTGCGTGTACTCGCTGAAGCCGTGCAGGGAGACGACGTAGAAAAGAGACGGGTAGTTCACGCGGATCCAGGCACCCGCGTTGTCCTGGTCTGAGATCGAAAATACCCGCAGCTTCTTGATGAAGCGGGATACCTGCGCTGACGTCCGCGTTTGTGAGACATGATGCAGTGCTTCGGCTACCACGTTTGCGCCGCCCCATAAGCACACCCACAAGGGATCGTCCGGCGACGACGCATCGCCCGCTTCGACGAGCGCGAGCGCGGCGTCGCTCGGTGGCAGCTCGAGTGCGGCTAGCCCGTACACGGGGTGGGCCAGCTTGACCTTGGAAGCGAGGCTTTTCGCTGACGGGTATTGCCCGCCTGCGGGAACATTGGCGTTCAGGGCGGCCGTGACGTTGCCAAAGCCGTCGAGGACTGTGTACACGCTAGCGTCGTCGAGGGAGTCGTTCTTCCAGGTCGAGGTGACAATGGCAATATTCTGGATGTCCAATTCGTTCGAGTACGTCAGCAGGCGGACAAGGCTCATCTGGTCATCGGGCTCGTTGCTGATGTCCGTTGCGATGAACGTGCGGTGCTTATGTTCATAGCGCGAATTCTCACATTGTCCTCCTTTCCCAGGTGCCGCGAGACACTTCCAGGCTGAGATGGCCCAGAGAAAGAAGAGCGCGACGGCTCGCGAGATGATGTACGACCTCATCGTGTTCCGGGGCATCAGTTTCCAATCTAAACCCTACCTAGTCCCCATTAACTATAGCAGATAGCATGACCAGCGTGAACACCGGCCGCAGAATCAGCACATCCAATCGCGCTCTTTAAGTATTCGTTGGTGGAGTAGACCTGGATCTCGACACCGTACTTTGCTCGCAATCCCCCGCATCCCCATCATAGCGTGCGAAAGTGATGCGTAGCATCGTGAGAAATCCGGCAACGTGAATGCGGGGAAATCCAGAGAATGGCCCGAAAGCCAAGGGGGATAAATGCTATCCCGAACGATTGGGATCGCCGCTGATCGCGAGATTTGAAAGTCGAACAAAAGTGCCCATATTGTGCCGTGTCAGTCTTAAGTACGGGGTAATGTTACCCGACGTCGGTCATTTTAAAATTTTAGTGTTCCAATATACGCCCTAGTTCCTCGCAGACCATCTTTTTCTATCCGTAAACCAGCCGAACCCCTGTTTAGTCACCCTAATTTATACATGAAAATGCAGGACAAAACGGAGTACTTCATGGTTTTAAGATTTATTATTAGCTGTTAATAGTGCCGCCACCCGTTGCAGTGGCTTCTATGTTATACATACTTTGTTTATTTACAGTATTATCTGTATAGTTGCCTAGCTTTATTTTTATAGTTATAATGACACTGATATTGTTTTCAAGAGTTCGAAAAAACCTGCAGGGAACTACAAATATATTAATGGCGTATTTATACACATCCCTTTGTTTAATTATCATTTTAGGCCTACGGTTCAGTTGTTGTAGCTGTAATAAAACTCTATTCTAGATTTTGAACTGCGTCTGTTTTAGTTCCATGCAAATTTCTTTGTATAAAAGCAAGCACTAATCCATAACAATATTATTTTATTTTCATTTTCTATCAACCCACACACACTAAACTCACTAACAAAGACTCCCACTCTTCCGACCATACTAGTCAGTACACCAACCTCTTTTTCATCTTCATCCTCTCTGAGATAATGGAGATTCCAATCATTTCCCTGACCCAGGGTGTGCATTGTCGGGTCCGAGCTGACTCTGGATATGACAGGGTTGGTATGCCAATAATTTGGCACCGAACAACACATTCAGATGATGCCGCCAAATGCCAATGTCGCCAACATCCCAACTCAGACCAACAGGCGGCGAATGATAAGGTGCTATGTGAGCATCTATATGAACTTCTAGAGTCTGACACGATTGATATCATCGAAATGACGACTATCTTCGGCAAAATTAAGCTCGGTGAGCGTATTCATCCTAAGGTCCGGCTACTTTGGGATGAAGAGCGGAAGGTTTGGATCACACCAGCTCAACCAGAGCAGGGACAACAAGCACAAGGCCAACAATCCTAGGATTAACCGGCATCCCTTTAGCTCTATGATAGGCTGCTACTAATACATATTAGTTCAGCAAAAGGTAACAGAACGCAACCCTATCATCATATTTCCTATCTTTGGAGTTATTGTTCTTTCTGCATTTTCTGACTTCGGAACTGCATCCTAACAAATAGATAAACTAATAAAAAAAACCATAAAACCAACACTCTCCTACTACTATTATCAGTATTTGATTTTCTAACTCTTTCCTTGAACAAGAAGACCTGTAAAAAGATGTCATTCAGCTTTGAGACAGATCTTACACAGTTCTTTGAGTAGCCGTCTGACGATATCGAGGGGGAAACAACTTAAACTTGTAACTCTTTTGATCATGAACTTTTAAAAGGAATTTAGATAAAAATTTCCTCAGTAGTACTAGGAAAGCTCTAGATAAAAGCGGAATATTTTGAATGAGAGAGTATGAATACTTCCATCTGTAGCACATAGAAGCAAAATCGCGGGGGATAGGGCGATGAGCCACTATAACATATCTACGTGAGTCAAACATTTCCAATTTGAAGGGAAATCTGCGTAGACGAAGTAGTAGTGGCCTACCATGTGGTATTCTTTTTTCACTAGATGTATGGAGCTAGGGGTTAATACTTTCAGCACGACTACGAAACAGCTTGAGGCTTTTAATCTTGCAAAATAATGAAAGAACTAATACTTCTAGAAGTACTTGATGTAAGGCAAGCCTGATTGAAAACCTTGATAGATACCTATGTTTGAAGTAAGCCTTCCCCGCTAGTATCACCCAGCAGAAAATCGACAAGTATTACATTACAAGAGCCTATAAAAACGGGACAGGCGTTGGTAAATGGATACAGACGGTGGATAAGTCACCCCTGGAACCTCGAGCGGGATGAATGCTGCGTATGTATCCTTTGGGCGATACCGGGCGATTCTTTGTATATTCATACTTAGCACGATCAGGAACCAGCCCACTGGGTTTTAGATCGCAAAAATAGTGGTAGGCTAAATTACTTAAGAGTGTCTCGAACCCTGACTACCTACATAGATACCTACATGTAGGTTTGATTACGTATTTTAGGTATCTAGATAAGCCCGATAAGGTACACAGTAGGAACATAAATGTGTGGCTAGTACCTACCTAACCTACATACTTAAGTAGGGTAGTGGCTCAAATAGCTAAGGTCGCTGTAACCACAATAGACACCTACTAACTCCACTATATCTGTATCTACCTCTCAAGACGTTACCTTCCACCTTGGCCAATTTTCTCACACCGCTACGGCCTACCTCACCTTGCTGGCTGTAACGATGCCAATATAGGTATCTAGATGAGAGGCGCCTTACACCTTCCGCTCCTTATATTTAAGCCTAAAATAATTCACAGCATTGCTTGCACATCATGGTTAACCGGTACTACCGCAACAAAAGCAACAACAGAAACAAACACGAGTCAGCGAACGAGTATGCCGATGCTTCCATAACTCCCAAACATGGCGCTCACTGCGCTGGCAAGCCTGACGTTGCTTATAAACAATTCCCATTACCGGAGTACGCGAGTGAACATGGATTCTGCGGGACAGAAAATCTTGAGGTCGATGGTCATTACGGCTTTGTGCATGTCCGCTGCCCATGGGCGTCGGCCACCCCGTGTAGCTGTGGCCGACAGAGCCTGCACGTCGACTCGCTTGTGGTAGCCGTGGACGGCGCGTGTCCGGGCAACGGAACCCCCCTCGCCACCAAGTCCGCCTACGGGGTCTACTTTGGCCCCGACGCGGCGGCAAACGTGGGCTCCCGCGTGCCCGACACCCCTGGGTATAACCACACGAGCCAGCGCGCAGAGCTTAGCGCTGCTATAGCCGCTATAGAGGCCAGTATAATCTACATCCGGGAGGGCGGCCAGTGGGAGTGCAACGAATGTCCCACTCCCTGCCCCGTTCGCCATTTGGTCATCAAGTCGGACTCGGCGTATCTCGTCGACGGCATGACTGCGCACCTCGAGAAATGGCGGGCGAACGGGTGGCGCACGGCCAAAGGCACCGAAGTAAAAAACCAAGACTTGTGGTCCCGCTTGGACGATAAAATTCGTTATATCCAGCAGGAAGAAGATGTAGCAATCAACTTTTGGCATGTCCCGCGCCACCACAACACCGACGCTGATCGTTTAGCCAATCTGGGTCTTTTGAGGTGGCTATTTACTTAAGGCGGAACGCTGTAAGAAGCGAGATCCCTCGTGGGATCTGATCTAATCCACATAGGCTGTAACCCACCAACAAGGAGTGTCGCATTGAAACTTGAAGCTATCACAAGTTCGGTAATGTGTCTTGTGATGTCTAGCACCCATGCCAAAAGCAGGAAGACTGCGTTACATAAGCACGCACCTTAAAAATCTAAACGTGATTCTTAAGTTCTTCCTACTAATGGCCAACAAGGTGTAAGGAGCCCGCCCTATTAATTGCAATTTAACAAGATCCTACGTAGAGAATTTCAGAAGTCGATACATGTATTGTGCTGTACTACGTTAATTCTCTAGTAAATAATTCAGAGGGGCTGCATTAAATGTCACGCATGGCATAACAAGTTTACAACACATCGGTCTTGCAAACTTCGTGAGTTCATTAATTAATGATCGTTTTCTGATACGCCAAATCCTTATCCTAATCCTTAGGTGTATAGTCTTTTGAATTCGCATTACATTAATACCATTAGATCCTAGCCTATTTCAGGTAGTTATCAACCCAACCCAAAAATCCGTCGCCATCCAGTTAGCTAGGATACGCAAGACACCTAGTAAGCAATATGCGCTAGTCAGGCTGTTGGTAGAAGCGATATCTGAGCCGCTCTTGCCGACTTTATCCGCTGGCTTGCGGTACATGCGAAAAACGACTGTAATAGCATCGTCACCCGTATTATTCATATGCGCGCGCATGAGGTTGCCTAGTTGTTCCTGAATGTGACTAGGCACCTTAGGGTGCTCGACAGCCGAGTCTCGATTATAGTGACGTGACCATCCTACATTGACAAAATCGTCGTTTTTAAAGATAACGTCTTGTTCCACCCACAATGGGTCCGATTTCCGAACCAGAAAGTGTGACAGGGCCGCAGAGCTCGTAATGCGAGTCCATGTCGAACGCGGACCAAAGGATCCATGAGCCAGATGCAACCTCCGAGATGAGCAAGACGGGTATAGCAAGCCTTTCGCTTTCGTCTGAGCGTGGAAACTCGGAGACACGGCTATACTATGAGGCTAGCTATATACCGAGCTGAGCTTTAGCTTCGGAAGACTCATGAATGCTTATCCTAGTCTTGATCAAAACATCCGATAGCATGTAGCACAACAAGTCATAGGAGGACTGATTGAAGCTTGGATAAGCGAGCGCGTTCATAAAATTGACAACCCGTGACAGAGGTAGCCCCTTATTGCTGTCATTCTCGTTGCCGCCTCCGACATAAAGCGTGTCCAAAGGTTGTAGGACTATAGCATAGTCGATCGAAGGGTACGGAAACTTCGGGCGATCAGGTTTCAATGGCAAAAACTCCTTCGCGATTTCAGCGCGAGTCATATTTTCGACACTGACACCTAGTGCATGCAGAACGGCTAGTTTAAGCATATGCCCATGGATCTGTTCGTTCCAGCTAGCCCCCGCGCGGGGAAACACGATATATTCCATAGTTGTGGGCGCGAGTTTACCAAGCGAATCAAGCACCCAAATAAGCGATTGAAGATGGAGAAAGTGAGACAAGAATGGGACTGCTTTGCTCTCGTTCCGCTGGCTGTGTGGGAGCAATGACTTACATGTGGTACTAATAAAAGAATTTGGCGTCATCTGACTCCTCTCTGAGACCAGAAACGAGGAGCGGAGATCGTTTCGCATAAGGCATATCGTCGTTGACGTCGACTTCATCATCTAAGATACCACGAAACTCTGTAGGCAGATGGCCCTTGCGTATGCTTAACATGTACGGGCTTATCCAAATTTGTTAGGTCGGGTACCAGTTTCACGGGGCGTATAGAACGCGAGTAGCTTGAGCTAGTAACTGCAGATTTCAAGAAACATGTCGGAGAGCGAGGAAACGAAGGAGCTGCCAAGCTATGTGACAATATCGATCTCGATCGAGTTGTGATGATAGAAGTGACGGGTGGCTGAGGGGTGGCAAAAGGATCCTTCTCTTAATTCGAGTCGTCTCTGTCGTCGCGTTGAGGTTCATCCTCAGGTCGCGAAGGGTGACCGGTTAGGTCTGGAGTCATCATTTTCTTAGGGCTCCGTGGTATTGTTGACGTCTGGTTGTGATCAAGAGAATAGGGTGGTGGTGGTGGTGAGCTCGAACAGACATCGTACAGCCAGGTCGATCGATACTATCCTTGAATCGTAAACTACCTGCTAAGGATGTATGTTGAGTGTTGAGTAAATACTACCTACCTACCTGGCCTAGCGAAGCAATTAGCGCGACAACTGTTATATCCGGCACTAACAAATCCTCCTGCCCTATCAACCGGCGGCACCCCACGATTTCTACTTACCAAGACTACGGCACAAGTCCTTAGTGGCAGTGCCGCTAGTGCATGGCGTAGGTATCCGTATACGCCGTATTACAGCTTTAATACACAATAGGTACCGTTAAATTTCAATGCCTCATACGTCATACTTCTTACTGCCGCCGATCTTACTAGCACTCTTGTTGGCTATTATTCGACAATTAAATTTGAGTTTTGAGTTTAGGGTTCCTAGCGTTTTCTCACATCTCACAGGATTTGAATCCATCTATGCAATTATAGGCCGTCGATGATGATTAAGTTGCCCCGCTAACGGTTTTATTGTTTTCCCCACATTACACCGTGCAACCCTTTTGACAAACTCATCTTACATGGAAATAACATTGGTGCCTGTGTGCCCTTCAGAGCAGGAGTGAGTAGCGGTGTCTTTTAGCGAACTCGCGACACGTGGTACAGGTAATGTAGAACCGTGCCACAAAAGATGACCGGTGTTTTAAGTAAGCAAAATGAACTAAACTTGTAGCTAAAGCAATACAAGCTTACGAGATCGTCCCCAATAAGATATGTTCGGCATAGACTGTATGTATACAGAATACAAGTGTGAATGGCCGAGAGCGGCGATCTGCCTGACTTACGTACTTTAAAACCATTAGGTCTTCAACATACGATGCTTATGTTGATCGGCTTGGCGAAATTGTCGACCCGAAAGACCTTGAATTTGTATGGGGTTAGTTCCAATATTACAACATAATACAAACTTTTCGCATCATCCTAGCACAACATTTGCACATCCAGACAATTAGCAATACATGAAGTATTCGAAGCACCAGTTTAGAGTTTATAAATCGTATGCAGCTGTCTGAGAAAATACCTCTAAAGCACCTATATTATCAAAGTACTAAAGCAATATGATTAAACGAGGCCTTTGTACAATTCACGATAAAGTCTAGGCAGTTTTATATATAGAACATATGGAGCAAAATATGGTTGGATGGCTTGGCGAATCCATCATTTGCTAAATTATCATGGTTCATCAACATTGAACCTTTCATATGGCCCTGCCGAAGGCGCGGTGAAGGAACGAAATGTCGATCACGAGTAAGATTCATCGTGTAGTCCACCATCAGCTGATTTGGGTTCATGTTGAGAATTTCCCTTAGGTAACAATGCTAGAAATACGTCTATTCCTCCGGTTTGAAGAAATATAAATATGTGAGAATATCTCCTCCGGAAACTCAGATCTCTTCTACATCAAACCTGCCAAACACTTCACTCCACTCGATTAGAACATCCATTACCACTATAACAACCACATCTCTCAAAATGAAGGTCACAGCTTTCCTCTGCACCCTTATGGCCGCGACCGCCGTCAGTGCCTCAGCAGTCCCTGGGCTCCAGGTTAGAGACACCTGTGGCGCCGGTTATGGTGGTGACCAAAGACGCACGAACAGTCCTTGCGAGGCCTCGAACGGAGACCGTAAATTCTGCGGTTGCGATAGAACCGGCGTGGTATGTTGATATATCTAGAGTGAAATACTGAAACTCTTTTGCTGACAATATTTCTGTGAAAAGGTCCAGTGCCAAGGTGGCCACTGGACAGAGATTCAGGACTGTGGTGCCGGCACATGCCACGGTACCAACGATGGCGCATCTGTCTGCTAGAATATGAACAGTGGGTGTACCCATAATCAGGTTGCCGTAGTACGTTCGCTAATTTTCAAAAAAAATAGCTATTCTAGATCGCCATTGATCATAGTTTTCCAGCTGGGGAAGCCTGGTAGGAGAACGAGTCTGTGAGGAGTTGAAGAGAAGCTACTGCTGAGTTTTCAGAAAGATTCAACATCAATCGACATCAGCAGGTTAGGGCTCCAACAGAATTGTCACTCGTTGATAGTTGTATAATTTACAAAGTCCCATGGTTTAAAATCTGCCGTGTTTTGTTTAAGTTTATGATTTGCTAGTTGATAATTCTACTTGCTTTTTGTTTCATGATAAAACTTAAGCACTGTAAAGCAATGCTATGAAAGGTAGGATGTTGTGAAGTTAAGCACATGACCATTTGTAGCCAATTGTGTCGCGCTTACATTTAAAGCCGCAATAGATACCCCAGTGCGACTTTGTATGACCAAACATACCATCCACGACGGGTAGCACTATATTAGCAGAATATAAATGTATCTTAGAAAAAGTTAGTGTCTAGAATGTTCGTATCATAATGCTATTGCTTATTTACCCGGGTACGTGTAACTGCAAGCTCTTCTTAGCTTGGTATATTGTTTGTAAATTAAAGGTCTATGAATACATTGTTTACTCTTTCTAGTGAGGATTCAGACGTATTCTAATGAGAACAACTAGCACGATGTTCGATTCAGTATGTCACGATCCCATATATAAGACCTGCAAACGGTCAAGGTTCCTACCTTGATAACGTTCTACTTTTGCATCAGTAGCGTCGCGGTTAGCGTTGCAGTTCTGTTCCGTGACACAGCATAATAATATCAGGCTGCGAGGTAACTCTATCGCTTGCTCTTTTAATCTTTTAAGAATACAACCTGGCTATCTAGTATCTAAATAACACCTCAATATGTAGGTCTCCCAACCGCAATCACTGCAATACAACGGGATATGCTGACTATCTTGTATGATTTGTAAAGAAGGCCTCTACATGGAAAAGCTTGAAAAGACGAGAATAGTTACAAATTTTTCGAGTTGTAAAGTATGTTTTATTACAGATTCTATCATACTTAGTTCCTTGTTGTTGTATTTCTACGCTATTTAGCGGGTTTGTAATTTTGTACCTACGCAGGAATAGGCCACAGGTGAGAAAGCTATCTGGCAGCCTAATTTAAGTAAAGGTTTGTTCATCAAAATATATTCTCACTTCCTTGGGAAACAAGTTACTAGTTAAGGAGTATTTGGTCCGAAGAATCTGGAGTAGCCACTACAAGCATAAAGGTGCTAATACAGCTTTTATCAACACTTATATTTTGCCCCTTTATTTATTTTATCATGTGGATTAGTGACTATATCGGCCCACGTTCAGCTACCATCAAGGACTTGTTTCTTTCAAGTTTCCCGGTTTAGTGAAACTCTCCTTTCAGCAGACCTTCTGGGCCTGCAGTTAAGAGACTCTCATGACTATGATCATACTTTGCTCTCCTATATTCGGTTTATTTTAAGTCGTTATTAGAGGACAGACTTTTACTCAAGGTTATGTTTGTTTACCGCCGTGCTAATATGTCGTCATTTTCACCACAGTAATGGGGCTTAATAAGATCTACTGAGCGTCAAGGATGATATGATTAATATTCAAAGACGTGTACAGCGAGTAGTGGGTTATTTATAAATTGTAAAGAATAGTGAATAAGGTAAACATTCGTGTACTGAGCACGCGGAATTATGATGATAGATCCTACCTATATAGAGGATAGTAGGGCGAGAAGTTCCCAGTACTAGTCTAGGTGTAAGAACGAAACTTTGGGATTAGCCCGTTCAATATCTTCTCCTTGCAAAATTTAACTATCGACTTGCTTTCTATTCCGCCTCCTATAATTTTCCCTTGTAGTAATTCTATTTATATCTCGGCATGTTTCGTATGGTTTTAGTTAATTACTTGTAGCTATCTTTGTGATCTCTTGTTCATAGTATGCCGGATAAGCAGTAATTGGTTACCTGCCGCCCCAGAACAGAGCGCCATTAAACTGCTGAGAATGCGCGCGAAAGCCTCTGTGTGTGCTTACGGCTAAAGCTAGACAATAGCATTATAGGAAACAACTTTTTTTATGTAAGTTTATTGATATACTATTAATGAGGTCCTATTGTATTATGTTTTGGATGGTAGATAGAATCGTTGAGGCGATAACTGGGAATTTGGGGTGTCCGCTTTAGACAACTATTATGAAACTTCAGGACGCTGTTGATCATGTAAACTCGACCACCTTGGGGAGAATTCCGTTAATCTCGGGTTTTTGAACATGATGGAATTTTATAAAAGGGGATCTCTTATCCATATTTAAAATTCTTCCAGTTACTGCATTTATATCCGCGGGGTCGGTCTTGGCATTTGTTTTCCCCACGTTTGAACAAAATGGCGTTAAGGATTTAATATTATGTTTTAGCGAATTACTTAGTTCAACGTTAAACGCGAATATATTGAATCTTGGCAATGCAAGCGTAGACTTTAAAGATTGGGGTCCTGTTTTGTGTCCTCCAGATCTTGCAGTGAGAGATGCGCATGAATATCATTTTGTTGAGTCACAGATGAAAGAGGATCAGATAAAGGCCTACTGTGACTCTGCTAGGAGTAAGTGAGACAAGTATGAGGGTTCCTGCAGCATGTGAGTTAGTAATCCTAAGCTTACGGTAATAGGTATGCCTGGACATCATTCCTATGCATATACGCACAACGTAATATTAAGTGCTAGCTGGAATCATTGACTAATACCAGGTGCGCCCAAGTTATGTAACTTTGGCCTGTGCAAGAGCTTGAGCTTTAGGCAAAAAACGGCATGGCCTAGATAGATAAAATTCAGCTTAGTGCAACCTATGCGTGCCTTCTTCCTGCAAGGTGCTTCCGAGACTTTATCTACGAAAACAAAAGCGAACACCGAAAAGAGTCCTTAGAGAGCTTGTGGGTAAGCTGCCGAGACAAGAGCTAGATACATATACACTAAGTGACCAGAAACGGAAGTTAATAATTTGTCTATTATGCTTAATCTGACCACCAGTGGTAACCGAGATCCCTGCAGCATTGAGTCGCTGCTCGGCTCTTACGCAGTACTACATGCTATACCTTAGGTACTTACCTAACCTATTTACCTGTAAAGTTAAGGGTACCTAGGTGGTATTTGATTTCAACCTCCTTGGTGCATGGCAAGTATGTGGTTATGTTGCTCAGACTTAATAGCTAGCGAATTATTTATCACTACTATTATGTAGCTTATTTGCGCAGAAATACTTACGTAGGTAGTATGGAAGGCTGAGCGAACGACATGCAGATAATTAACAACCTTGAAGCGAGTGCCCAAATACGGTTGAGCAAGGGTCTACCCTCCTGTCTATCTGGATATCGAGATAAGGCAGATCTAATCAATATTACGAGAAAATGGCTATACAGCAAATTGTTATACGAGGTAACAGCTACGAGGTACCTATAGATGTACTTAGGTGCTTGTTTTATATCAACAAAATATCAACCTGCTGTACTTACTAGAATGAAGAAGTTAGCTACAACGTTGAATAAATTGTGCGTGTTTAAATAATTGCAAACTTAAAAATTACCCAGCTCTCGATGGGTTTTGCATTTGTTTGTTTTGTAGTAATTACTGCAGGTATTACATGCACCCTGTAAAAGGTCTTGTCAGGGTACCTAGTTCTATGTATCTTTAAGTGCGCAGAGCATGTACATGGTAACTACACCCCGGCTTGATCGGGACATAGATACCCAACAATAGGTACCTACCTTGGCATTAATTCTTTATATGTATATTTGACCTGCTAATTTTTGATGCAACACTGCTAGGTATAGGTCGGTTGGCCTTACTCAATTGCTTGAGTCAGTAACGCAGGTGGGCGTTAATAAACCAGCACTTCAGAGTCTAACCTGAAGTCTTGGCTGAAGCTATACCAGGAAGCTCTATTATGAACTCTACAAGTATACTATCACGGTACGAGGTGTGCCCCTTGTCCCGCAGACCCCTTTTCCTTAGCCCAATGCAACCAAGCTGAATTAGGAAGTACAGCATGGATACTGACCAGTCACAAGACACAAGCTTGGGCATGGGCTTTGACAGACCTATAGGCGGTACATAGATAGTTTGTGTATGTATAGGCAAATATGGTATAATACTACTGGATTTATCAATAGGGGTCCAATCCTCATCATGCCCCATTAGATGCTAAGATCTTTAACTGGCCGAAATGGACAGGCGATTGGCGGGGGTACTGGACACAAGAGGAGAAGGGGATTGTAACAGCGGAACAACGGAATAATGGAGCAGACGAACAGAGGAAAAGGGTGCAAAAGAGCAATCACCACGGAATGCGGAGGTTATTTACTTGTAAGGAGCCTATTACTGTTTGGTAGCGCACCTGGTAAGTCTGGACTGAACTGCACTGCACTGCACCCTAATGGGTAAGTCCTTCCCTTGGCAGTCTACTTGCCATCCTCCGTGATCATCTCCTCGTCTTAGGGCAGTAGCACTAACGACGCTTGTTACCTAATCTCCTCAGTGTACATACGGGGTATACAGGTTCGGTACTTCACGTGTGCGTGCTCCCCAGGTTCGCCCTCTAGGCTTGTTCTCCAGGCTGTTCCATTTACTACAACCTAACTTGCCTGTCCCTTGCATTTAACAGCAATCCAAACCACCACCACACTTAATAATTTTGAACAACTCTTGCAAAACATCATCGTCGCTGATCAATCCACCAAACCCGCCTATCACTACTTCATTGATTCAGTCATTCATCCATCCATCTATCCACTCATTCCTCCATTCAACCAACCCCCAGCCACAACCTCCTTTTTTTTCTCTCTCTCACTCTCTCGTTACAACTCGACCTAACCCTAGATAAACTGACAAGCACCGCTCTCGCGTGATTGCAGCAGCATCTTCTACAGTTATTGATCGGATTGCAGTGCGATTTAATACCCGCGTGTCATTGTACCATACCGCGTACATCCCTACACAGTCCATCAATCCCCTGAATAAGTGTGCCGACCGTCTATCATCGTTGTCACTTTAATCCCTTATCCCAGCGGCGGACGTCATCACATGTCACACCACGCGGCTCTAGTCTATCTAGTGTAGACTTTTCAGTTCAGCACATACCCATCTAAAATCACAGCTTGCTAGGTTTACCAATCATCGCCCTGAAGATCGCCTATCCACCCCTCAGCAAAACTAAGGTTGCTAAGCTTAGTCCATCAAAAACCACCCGCAACCGCCGACTAGCGATTTGACCGCCTAATAACCTACGTACCAACAGAGCCACCCGACACCGGGCCTGGTCAATTTACTCGCCCGCCTAGCAATCCGCCTCCACAACAAACCATCCCAACTATTTATTAGTTTAGATAGCACGGCATAGCAACCACTGTCCACTGGCCCAAACAAGGACCGAATTACTTCCGACCCGCTGTTCGTCCGCCAGGCATTCTTCCTGGCAGCCCACCGATAGTCTCACAGACTGCGACATTGGGAACAGCAACGTTGCAACCTAGGAGTGAGAAGATACAAGGTCGGAGACGTCAAAGCAGGTTTTGGCCACCATGTCCGCTATGGAGGGCGATCTGCTCGGCCTAGGTAAGAAGCCCTGCAGCATGAACGCGTCCTTGGGAGATGCCCAGAGGTGCCCTAGAAAGAATCGCATCGCAAGCCAAGAACCCCTTTTATCCATCATGTACAGCCCAGTCTCCCGATTGCCCTTTGGCCTGCCCTATTGCCCCGTTACCATCGCCATGTATCCCTAGTTCAGTTTGGCAGTTGCCGATTGAAACGTCTTGCCCAGTTATCTTTGTAGGGATTGGGGGCCCGAGTACTCTGTGTTCCACTTAACCAGGCCAACTTTTGTTTCATTTGTTCTGGTCCTGTTTCACAATGCCCGGCAGCATCGTCATTCCCGCCTGTAATCAGCCGCTTGCTCCCTGCTAACATTCTTCTGTTTGCTATGCTTATAGGCCAACCATCCAGTCAACGTACCACGACTGGCCCGTCTGCTGGCCTGTCACTTAATCTCTCGTCTAACAACCCCTTCCGCAATCGTGCCGCATCGCCCAATAGTCTCGCTTCTCCGCTCCCTCGCTCGCCTTTTGAAGACCCCCCTCCCCGACCGACCTCGAGAAACCCATTTCTTGATCCGTCTTTCAGTTCTTCTACCTCCCAGTTAGTCACGTCTCCCGAGAAGATGACGCAACCCAAGGGCGCTCAATCGCCTACTGCTGAGGAACTTTTTGTAAGCTTGGACATCATTTTCAACGGTAACTGAATGACGACTGACGGCAGGGCAAACAGGATTCTCTCAACATCAACGACAACTCAAGCAAAAAAACACAATCTAGGCCGAGCGGCGGACAGTCCTCGAACAGATCTCATCGCGGCCCTCCCCGTGGTGAAAATATCCCACCGCCAGGGCGTGGTCCCCCCTCTAGCTCTCATCGCCCTGCACGATCGCAGGAAGAGGCCCTAAAGTCGCGCAAAGCGCAAGCTGGCCCAAATGGAAGCAAGCCGACAAGTGGTTCTCCACAGCGACGCACTGAGCCCCGTTTACGCCGCAACAGCGACTCCTCCGTCATGGAGAAGCCTGCTACTGACGAAGAGAGAAGAATGCGTGAGATGAGACAGAGGGATAGAGAGAGGCGCCACCGCGACGGCAAGTCCCGTCCTAAAAAATTAGATGTTATTGACCAGTTGGATGCCACCAGCATTTATGGCACTGGATGTAAGACTGCTCTACATGCCTGGGATAACATGAACTGACGTATTTACCCGGCAGTATTCCACCACGATGGCCCGTTTGATGCTTGCAATCCCCACCGGAATCGAAAGGGAAGTCGACGCGCGCCGATGCAAGCCTTTGCCAAGGACTCTGCGAATAATACAATTGGAGGCGCAGGCCCCTTGAACAAGCGACCTGATCATAAGCTCTTCATGGGACAAGAGCCTCACGATGCGACAACTATGTATGCTAGTGGTAGAGATCCCTCCAAACCCAGAGCTCATGAGATGGAGCTCTTTGACCCAAAGCAGCGAGGCGATTTCGAATATGGCGAGGAGACCCTTGGCCTAGGAAGCTCAACGTTCCTGGAGGGAACGCCAGCCGCTCGTGCTGCTATCACCCGAAACCAGGAAGAGACGGCTCAGGAGGCCGCCGAGTCCGGACTGGGAAGGAAGAAGTCTGTGGTGCACCGTTTCAAGAGCATCAAGCGTGGCCCAAGGGACTACAGCGAGTCGGGCCGGGTCACTAGCCCTGAAGCTTATTATGGCCACAGTCCCAGACCCAGCTTACCCGGAGGAAGCACGGGCGAGGCAAACCCTTTCTTTGCCGAGTTTGATAAAGCAGACGAACAGATCAACGTCAGGCGAAAGGACAGTGATGCTATGACGCCGCTCACTCCTCCCCCGACACACGGCGCCAGTCTTGAACGTCGAGCCACAACTGACGCGACTATGGATGGTCCTGCCGATGGACAGTCAAAGCAGGCAGGCAGTGGTTTCCTCTCCCGAGTGAAGAGCTTGAAGGGCGGCCGACGACAGCGGCCAGAGCCTCCAATCAAGGACGGTGTCCCCCCTTACAACGCGGGGACTGCGATGTAAACCGTGGCGTTTTCTTCGAGGGCGAATTGAAGGGGTGCGCTCGCGCGGGAGGGTGATTTGAGACGCTGGGTAGTTGGTTTGCGGCCGGTCAATAAATGCCTTGGCTCGAAATGTATTTGATGTATGATTTTGGTAGGCTGCCCAGTGCAACGGCGTCACTTTCAAAGTTTTCCGCTTTGTATGGGTGGTCCGAATTGAAGGATGACTGAGATATCGGTTGATAAACATGGGAAACACGGAAGATGAAGACCTAGCTTTAATCACACTCATTCGCCGCCTCGACAGGGTTTTTTCTTTAGGATTTTAAACCTGTTCTGTATGGTCAGAGGTAGCTCGATATCCAACCAAGGGACGATCTGCCATAGACGGAGAGCCACCGTTTACTTGAGAGCCCGCTTTAGAAACCACTGAGGTTAGGTTCAATAATCAATTGGTTTCAGGAATAGTTCTAAGTGTGCTTAGCTTCGTCTACTTGCAATCTGCGGATATTTTATGTAATTCTTTAATTTGGTGTGAGGAATCTTGAACCCCCGATGCCCCAATGCCAGTAAAACTCTTTCCACCTCTTTCACCTCAACACTCTCTGTCTCTCTCTCTTTTTTTATTATTTAAGTCCCTCTGCCCTTTTCCCTATCTCAGACATTGATGATTTCTTAGAGAATTGAGAGGAACTAACGTAGTTCTTCAAATACACCTCCAGGGTTGTATTCTACTGCATTAGTATCCTTTCGCCTAACATATACATCACTAAGCTCGTCTTCCCGCTCCCACCACGCGGCGCCTATCCTCGCACACCCGATCCCTCGTATCCGCTTTCTCGGTCAATTCGTTGGTTCTAATTATGATTAGAGATACATATCGAATAAGATCCGTAGCCTATTCTTTGGACATTCTGGCAGCCGCCTGCCAGGGTTGTGCCAATTGAGTCTTCCGAGCGCTAAGGAGCTCTCCTCACGCACACGAGAGCCCCACTGGTCTCTACCACCTTCCGATGTCACGGAGAGACACCTTACCCGACGCTTCATCATTACGTACCTGCCACGGAGCGGCGGCCATGGACGGCAGCCCGAGCGCTGCGGGAAGGGCGCCGGGGCTCGCGCCGCCGGTGTCGGGGGCGGCGCTCTTCGGGCGCGAGATGGAGCGCAGGATGAGGCTGTGCCGGCGGGGCACGCTGCCTACGGGCTGCTCTGAGGTCGACGACGCGCTGCTCTTGGGGGGCGGGTTTGAGCGGGGATGCGTGGTTGGCGTTAGTGCTGAGGAGGTGGACTTTGGCGTTTTGGTAAGTTCTCTTTGTTTCTTTTTTTCATCTTGATCTAGCTTGCATTTCCGTCAAGGGGGGCATTGGACAAATTGAGAGAAGCCTAATGTTCATCGATGAGTGGGATGTCTCTAAGAGTTGTTCTATCTTACCATATCATATCACATCACATCACATCATAACGCACTGCTAGTGCATGAACCTGGGATTTCGGTACCTTGCACGTCTCTATAATAGTCGTCTTTCTTGACCGATAGGCTTCTTTTTTTACCCCCTAGTGCTCAAACACTGACGATGCTTATAGCTAGGCCTCCAAACCATAGCTCGCGCGCTGGTTTTCGAGAATTCTCTTAATGAGGGCCGTTCCCACTCGCGTGGTAGCAGCAGCAGCAGCAGCAAACAGAGAGCAGCTATTATTACAACGTTACCGGTTACAGCAATTCTGCCAACCTTGCGAGACGCTATTCGTTTCCAAGCACAGATAAAACACGGCCCCCAAAGCGTCAACGTTGATGCTGAGGTGAGGCGAAGTCTCGAAGCCATCTCGGTGTCACGCATCTTTGACATCGAAGGCCTGTGGGAAGTGCTTCGTGAGCTGGGAGAATCTCAAGCTGAAACCAGTTTCCAACACAATCACAATGAGGATACGAGCGGCGAGTCAGAGTCTAAAGCCAGAGATGCCACGCGAGGTCTGGCGAATGAAGAGATAGAAGATTCCACAGAAGCAGGGGCAGGACAAGCAGACACAGATCTCACAAATCCTACAGATCCCACCACCAACCTCATACCACGCCGCAGCCCTTCCCCTGAAACCGTGGCTCCCTCACCGAGACCAGCAACCCAGCTGCCGCCATTACGCATTGGGAACGAACATCTTGGACCAGTCGTTCGAAAAGCCGAGATCCTCGACAGCGAAGACGAGGAACCGCTCTCCTCGTCTCCCCTGTCGTCTCCCCCTCCATCCACCATTGCGCCAGGCTCTGCATCCCCAGCCGAGGAGCCTGCCCAATCCCCCGCGGAACCAGAGCCCCATCACACCCCGTCTCCAGACCCGGAGCCGGAAGGACAGCCGCGGAAATCGGAGTCTCCCCCATCTACACCACCCGAGAACCCACCGCCACCAGTCCCGGACATTATCCTCGTAACCCACTTCTCCTCGCTCTTAACAACGCTATTCACACACACCGACAAGACCACAGCACACACAAACATACAGCTCCTCTCCTCCTATCTCCGACACCTCGCCACCTCATCCGCGGACCCTCTCATCATGCTCCTAAACACAACCACCTCGCCCGCCGTCGTCCCTTCCACATCCACATCTACTACCGCCCCAAGACCATTCCCAGGCCCAGACCCCCACCCCATACCACCGCCAGGCCCAGAAGCAGCAGCGCGCCACAGACCCCTCGACGCCACCCTCCGCTCCATCTTCAACCCCGCCCCGCACTCCCACGGCGCGCGCCGCAACAAGCCGTCCTTCGGCGCCACGTTCGCGCAGCTGCTCGACCTGCACCTCCTGTGCACCTCCCTCCCGCGCACGCGCGACGACGCCGAGACGGCGGTCGCGCTGGGCGTGGGCGACGTGAGGCGCGCGTGGGTGGTCGAGGTGCTGCTTGATGAGGGGGGTGTCTGGCTGTGGGAGGGGGCGAGAGGCGCCGGGCGTGGTGATGGCGGGGGAGAAGAAGAGGCTGGGAGGCAGCGGCCGCTGCGGCGCGTGAATCGTGAGCAGCGCTGGGCTGCTGTTGATGTGCGTGATGGCGTGAGGGTCGTGAACGCGTTTGCAGCGGGGGGTGGTCGTGTGTGATGATGCTGGCTCTTGTGCTTCATGATAATCAACTCTCACAGGTAATGAGATCATGGCTTGGCCAGAAAGACAGATATGCTGTATCATACGTTAAGAGCACAGTTGCTAGGAATGTCTTCGTCTAAGTCTTTAGATAACAGATATCACGTATAGTTGGCATCAAATAAACCTGTAGAAACATTTAAGCTGAACGTATATTCTTCAGACGAGTTCTCGCGATCTCTGTTTAGTTATTTACTAGTTTTACTATGTCGGACTTCAAAACGAAAGTGTCTTCGTGCGTCTCCTAGCGCAAAAAAATGACCGGATTTTTCCATCTTACCAATCATTTTAGATTCGCCCATATACTGTGTTAATGTCGTTATTTTTGGACCTTGCCTTGCGGCCATTTCTCACTTCCTTCGTCGCCCACTTCGCTAGCAGGGTCCTTATAGCTCGCCCCAAGTCTGGTCCTTACCAGCATCGACGGCTTTCTCGCCCTCCTCGTCAACGTACGGCGCGAGCCTCTCAATGAGGTCCTCAACAGCCATCTCACCATCCGCCTCCGTCCACGCGCTGCCCTCCGTCATGCCCTTACGTGGCGGGAAGATGACAGCGTCCATGATCTGCAGCACGCCGTCGAGGCAGACGCCGTCCTCGACCACGACCTCGAGGTGCCCGTTGACGCGCACGCGGATGAAGCCGTACCAGCGCGCGATGTCGACGGCCAGGTTCTTGCCGTCGAGCAGCGTCGGCATGTCGATGTGGAAGTGGCCGTTGCCACTATTGCGGCTCTCGTCCTCGCCGCTGCTGTCTTCGTCGGAGGCGACCATGGGCAGCGGGTCGTCGACGCGCCCCTTGAGCCCGTAGTACGCGTCCGAGTACAGTGTCTGGTTGGCCACGACGTGGTACTTGAGCAGCGCGCGCAGGTAGCCGAGGCCCCTGTCCGTGTTGAACAGGAAGGCGTTGGCCGCCGGGCCGAGGCGCGCGAAGGCGCGGTTGCTCGGCGCGAAGACGGTGAGGCCCGTTAGGTTGGCGTGGCCGTGGTAGTGGTGGTGGGGCGCGGACTTCTCGTCGCCGTCCTTGGGGTGCGTGGGCAGCAGGCCCGTCTTCCTGGCGGCTAGCTCGAGGGTGGAGAATGTGGAGGGGAGCAGCGCGATGGTGCGTGGGACGGGGGTGGGGGGATGAGGATGCTGTTCACGCCGTGGGCGACCCCGTTCTTGGCGAACTACATGTGGAGGTCTGTTGTTAGCTCTATTTACAACTTCAGGCTCGGCGAAGTAAAAATTCGGCACGGGAACGGAACAGTGGATGTAGTGCGACGGATGGGGAAGAGAGGGAAGGGAAGCGGGGAGGGAACACACCAAGTTCAGTATAGTGACCCTGCTGTAGAAGTTGAGCTTCAACCCGAACACGGCAGGACTGACCCTCAGTCGCTGAGGTTGGTCGCCAAGCGCCTTGCTCTTGAGAGCGGTGGGCACGGTGTGCGAGGTCAGCACGCGGCCGGCTGGGTAGTATCCGGGTAGAATGTGGTATTGGATGATCTTCTCGATGATCTCCTTGGGCGGCTTGTGGTCAGGGATCCTCTCAAAGGCGGTGTCGAGAGGCACAAAGACGGTGACGTTGGTGTCGGTGGTGTTCAACAGCTCGATGACGTCGGGGAAGTCGTTAATTAGGGCCGCGAACTTCTTGGTGAAGTTCGAAGACTGGATTGCCTCATATACGGTGAGGTTCGTCGTGCCGTGGTGGATCGGCGAACCATGATAACCTGGAGGCCCGTGACGGCCGGGAGGGCCATGGTGACCCGGCCGACCCGGTGGGCCGTGATGATCTGGGGGGCCGTGGTGGCCCTCATTCGACTTCCCGAAAGCGAAAAGGTCGTCTGAATCACTGATGTCGACAACATGGTCGACATGGTCATCGTCGCTGCCGGAGACGACATGGTCAAGAATGCCATGTGCCTTCTTGTCGATGAAATCCCGAGTGGCCTCGTGCGCCTCGTGCAGAGAGTCCCACCAGGCCGCTTTCTCGGCGTTCTCAGCCGGCTTCTCGACCTCAAGGCTCAGCTGCTGGGCCGTCGCGTCATCGGGGATGACAACGGCCGTGGCCAAGACTGCCGCAAGGGGCAGTAGATTGGTATATCGCATTGTTGCTTTTCCAAATTAAAAGGCCAAAGTAGACTATGTCTTTTTAGCCCCAGTGTCTAAATAGAATATCAAGCAGGCAAGCAATTTAGGGGGGACGCACCTTCGACTCGAGCTTATAAGCCCTATCTAGCTGAGATAAAGGTCCGGGGACGTAAGCTGCCCCTCTTATGGCGAGCTAGGTATCTTTTTATACGTACTTAGCCTCTTAGGTGTGTGTACTGTACATAGAGCTGAATCCTAGAGTCGACTGACCGTTACGTCACCACAACACGACCACCAGCAATCAACCAATTTTATAGGAGAGAAGACAATTAATTTGAATATGAATTCAATTGATTTAAACTCTATAAGCGAACAATGTCAAGACTCATTAAATTCTTAGTTATTCTGTACAATCGCCAATTAAGGACCTTTGCTGCATCTTTTAAGCGCCATAGCTTCCGCGACAATTGTCCGCGTCATGATTTCAGTTCAGGTAGAAAGGAGGCTGTTTATTGGGCTTGGCGATCCTCCCTTGTCTTGAGCTTCGGGGTTCAAAGTATCCGCAAACCCGATATCCGATGGTCCCCAGCCGTCACTACCGAGTCTTAAGTATTATCGTACCTAGCGTAGATAATTTTTAGACGATGATGTTTTCACTCGTTATTAAATCTAACCTTTTTAATGAGGCATTATCTAGAGCTACTTGAGTTGCAAGGACTACCTATGGACATATATTTCTAGAAGTGCAGCGAACTCAAGGCGAATTAGAGAGCATATCTTGGTTACTATTTGGCTCTTTGGGATGCAAGGATCTGGATGCTTGCATTGCTGCTGCCTGAAGTACCTACTCACGTCTAGGCTGTGTATATCGTTATATCAAGAGAATTTCTACTAAGCAGTTAATCATAAAATACAATGCTGTGCTTAATAACAGCAGGTAGCCTTCAAAAATCTCGTCCCGTCATAATATGATTGCCTCGTACGTCACCAAACATTACGTGCTTCATCTACTCTTACCATTACTGATTGCCCGGCATCCACTCTTCCCAGGTAGTCCCTCCCGACTAGGAGTTTGGAAACCTACTTCAATCTCACGAACTCGGAATATTCATAAACTCGTCGCCGTACGTTGAGGGCACTTCTACCACTTTCAATTAGTAGCTCAGTTTGATATTTTCATGTTTTTGAATATAGTAAGCCCCTGCTACATGCTTGAGGGATCTAATCCCCCCTCCTCTCTTCCCTACGATGTCACGCCTTGGTATCTTGCTCTGTACATTTTCCAGAAGCAGAGAAAGACGGGTCGTGATATATAGATAGAAGCGAACAATAGCGAATTGTGAAAGGCAACATACTTGTGAACTTTACTGCTGCATGTTTTCCAGTGCTCTGAATTTGGTATTAGTAATTATAGTTCTTTATCGCAACTGTGCGTGCTAAAGCAGTTCTACCTAAGACTCGAGAAACTGCCAACAATTTACTAGGGCAGAAGACACCTCCGTTAACTTTTTCGACTTTTTCCCTGAGAAGGCATAGGGTTGTGGCGTGTATAAACATACTGCAGTAGTAAGCAGATAATAGGAAGATAGTCGTGTCGCGTTAATGGATATTAATACCCTTCATAGTTCTGATTCCTGAGGGTTGCATTATAGTGCCCAGTACACGCGTACCTGAACCTTTTGGACTTTATTTACCCATCCACCGAATCTGGCATGCCCCCAGACAGTCACCATATCTCCAGGCTTAAGGCTATTGAGAAATCTGCCATCTCCGGTAGCAGATCCGCGGCCGCACGCTTTTAGCTCCTCGGCTTCCCTAGAATTGGGATCAATATCATCCGTCCATGACCACTCGATGTGGTGATGCTGCCAGTCGCGTTCTGCAACTCGATTGCTCTGTATCATATGATCGGCAATTGGACAGAGTTGATGGTTGTAATCGGATAAGCTCTCATTTAGGGGTGGCCATATTGGACGTATGGCGGATGTGGGAAGCGCCTGTTCAGTGCTGTTGGAGGTTTCAGATTTGGAGCTTTCTATGTCTTCAGCTGATCCTAGAGAATGGTTAGCGTGCGGCACTATGCGATAGCTGTACACGACTAACGTATTTGTCCTTTATCGAATCGATCAACCCCAACATCAAACCACGTCCAAGAAGAGCGAAAGGAGCCATTAGTGTTAGGCTCGCCGCCCCAACCTTGATCTCGACTAACGATGTCAAACGCGATCTTACGAACAGGATGCTTGAGCTCCACGTGTGGGCCTTCGATGAAGCTCTCGAGCTCTTCTTTCGTGTATTCCTCCTCTAGTTTGCGTGCAGGGGCTGCTGCCTGCCAACGGCCCTGGTCGTCCGAATGCCACGTAGTAAAGCCTAAGGGCTCGGTCCGAAGCTGGCATCGAGTATTAGTAGAAGTAGCATAATAATCTCGTCCGGTAACCCTAGACTAACCAGGAATGCATCTCCGGGATCTCCATTCTGAATGGCCAGGTACGGGAGGTGCTGGTTGGCGTTCGCTGAATAGTCGATGCTGGCTATTGAGCAAGCCCAATATTCGGCCAAGTCCATCACAATGTCAATGATCTCAAACGGGAAGTTGGTGGCTTTTTGTAGAATGCCCTTGACCACATTACATTGATTTGGCGTCGGATCATAAGTGTACTTCAACTCAGGCTGTCGCTCAGGTTGTGGCTTAGGGCCGTTTACCCTCTCTAAGGGGATTGGCATTCTGCGTCCGCGGGGGATCATGTTGGGCAGTTGATTAGAGCTTGATTGGGGTCTGGTAGATAGAGATTCTAAGGCTAGTCTTGAAGATAATTGCTACTAGAGAGAATGTGATATGTGGTTGTTTAGGCACGACAAAGGATAGGACAACAATTGGTCTCTTCTTGTAGGAAAACAGGCTTGACTGGTTACGTAACAACTCTCTATGACATGTTTAGAGTAGGATTCTGTCTTGTGCTAGCTGCTGCCTGCCGGGGAAGAACAACATACAGTTTCGGTGCTACAACGTGATGAGCCTATGATGGGGATGAAATCAGAGCCACACGGAGCTGCCTGTTAGTCTAGGTAGCTCAGGGGATGAACTACCGCTTTCCTAATCCTCGATCGATGACGTCCGACCCGACCCCACCTCCGATAAGATGCACATGCGATAAGCATCCCACCATCAACCCAGCAGAAGTACCACGTTCCGATCGGTCGACCGATCAAAAATGGGTCTCTCTTCCTAGTCTAGTGTTACCCATGCATTTATTTTCTCCATGAGGCCGGAAAGCTTCGCAACGGTTCCCCTGCTGACCAATCTAAGCGATGGCAATAAAAGTCGTCTCGGAGATTTGCCGTCCATCTCGGGCTTGTAATTCAGGTACACTGTAGTCTGCGATCAAAGCCACCATGGGGGCTCACAGATGTGGCATTGCAGCCCTTGGCCGGGCCTCGGCATCCTTGCGACCGACAACGCTGAAGGCTGGCGTTCCTGGTTTCCTAGCAACCAAAATACTACCACCAAGGCCATTCCGCGATTCAGGCTACAGTCATGGAGCACGAAGGCTACATTCGCAATCGCCTAGACGCGCCACCGTTAGTCAAGGCGAGGCCTCGAACCCTGCGATGGCGTTTCCCTGCCTCGATGCGCTCGAGACGAGGTCCGCGAAACTCGAAGCGAAGTCATTATCGAGCGGCCCCGAGCCTGCGTACACTGTCGGCGCGACTGAAAGCTTCCACTGCGTAGATCCTCTCCTACTCGATTGGGGTGGCGTTCTGCCCGAGTTCAATATAGCCTACGAAACCTGGGGACAGATGAACGCCGACAAGTCGAATGTCATCCTTCTACACACGGGTTTATCTGCCTCTTCTCACGCCCACTCGACTGAGAGTAACCCGCAACCTGGATGGTGGGAAAAGTTCATTGGGCCCGGTGGATGTTTGGATACCGATAAATACTTCGTCATCTGCACCAATGTCATTGGAGGTTGTTTTGGATCGACCGGTCCGAGTAGTATCGACCCGGCGGATGGTCAGCGATATGCCACTCGCTTCCCTATTCTAACCATGGGCGACATGGTCAGGGCCCAATTCAAGCTTCTCGACCACCTGGGCGTTGAAAAGTTATATGCGAGTGTGGGATCAAGTATGGGAGGCATGCAGTCTTTAGCAGCAGGCGTTTTATTCCCTTCCAAGGTTGGCCGTATCATCTCAATCAGTGGATGTGCGCGGAGCCATCCGTACAGCATCGCCATGCGCCACACACAACGACAAGTCCTGATGATGGATCCCAACTGGAATCGTGGGTTCTACTATGGAAAAGTCCCGCCACATGCTGGGATGAAACTGGCGAGAGAGATCGCCACAGTCACTTACCGCTCTGGCCCGGAGTGGGAACAGCGATTCGGCCGGAGGCGAGCTGATCCCGCTAAGCCGCCGGCATTGTGTCCCGACTTTCTCATTGAGACATACCTAGACCACGCCGGCGAAAAGTTTTGTTTAACATATGACCCTAACAGTCTTCTTTATGTCAGCAAGGCTATGGATTTATTTGACCTCGGCCGTGCAAATCAAGAGGTCACTGCCCAGAGGAGAGCAGAGCGCGAAGAGTTATTCCAGTCTGGGTCTCAGGCCGGAGTAAACGATACATCGTGTAGCTTGACATTACCTGATTTGCCTTACGCTGAACAAACAGATAGCGAATCGCAGATAGACGAGTCTGTCATGTCTCTTCCAGCTGACTCGAGACCACCGGAAGATCTCATCGCTGGACTCTCGTCATTGAGAGACATTCCCACCCTGGTGATGGGGGTCGCGAGTGATATCCTCTTCCCTGCCTGGCAACAGCGCGAGGTCGCTAACGCACTTCGACTTTCTGGTAACAGGAATGTTGGCCATGTGGAGTTGAGTGAAGAGCAGAGTATGTTCGGACACGACACTTTCCTTCTTGATCTTAAGAACGTCGGAGGAAATGTCAAGAACTTCCTTGGGTGAAGTCTCGAGCCACCCGGCGGATTAAAACTGTCAAGAAGAAGCAACGCGAAAGTGATGACCTCGGCTTTTGAGCCACCATAGAATATACCCTGTATATAACATGCCTCTAATGAAATCGAAATGTACGACCCGATGCCTCTTATGTTCTCAAAGCTTGGCATATGGCATTGTGTCTAAGTTCAGACGACGTGTTCCTTCGTAATCCCTGCCGGGGCCTTTCAACGGCAATCATAAACCATTAGTACTAAGAGTTTTAACTATAGGCGAGGGAGCGGCCTAATATTTGTCTAGTAGACCTGCGTCACCGAAACCCTCGACAGATGATAGAATCCACGAGTTAGTACCTTAGCTTTCAACTCGATTATAAAAATTGGCAATTTTATACAAACAGGGATAATAAGCCTTAGTACTGATTGCTACTTACTATTGCGAGCTTTGAAAGGTAGTTTCAAATATTGCGCCATTGAAGGTATAAGTAAAACGAGACAGCTCACGGATTTAAAGGCGGAAACAAACCTCATGTTTAGAATAAAGGTATTCCAATGTTGAGAGCCTGGGTAAAAATATTTCGAAGATGCCGCTATTGAAACAGATTGTATATATATATAACAACACCGCACCCTAGAGGCTTGATCACAATTATATAGCTATCTAAGGAAATCATGAAGGTTTCTGATATATCAATCAAATTTGGCAATGAAGCCCTAGCGGGGCTACATACTAACTAGGTCTATATAGGAAAAAATCAACGAAATTAAACTTAACCAATAGACTCGCCTGTATACCTTAATCCCTCTCCCTCGCACTGTAATATTATCACGCTCGATGCCTACGGATAGGCATGAAGGTGACGATGAAATGAAGTGTTGTGTTCAGTTTTGCGGTGTTAATGCACTGATCTTTGTATATTGTGCTGGACTTGAACATAGAAGAGCCTGTTGACAATAAACTGACAGCAAGACATACAATCATAATCACTTCGAGCAAAATGAGGAGCAGCACATTGAACCAGCCAGCTCACCGCCAAAACTCTTCCCGAATTACACTTAAGTGAAACACGGCCGTTATAATTTCGATCGGGAAAGGAGATAAATACAAATCGCTTAGCCGTACATCCGTGATCTCTATTCACCGCGCAGACGCTTCAATTTGTTTCTTTTTACTTAGCCGGCTATCTGAGCCCTGTTTGTTGTTTGCAATTGCTTAGTTTCATAAACTACCCCGTTTTCAAGGCTACCTACCCAAATGGTGACGTTGGTCTCCAAGGTGTTTAAACTTGTAGTTTTGGGGTTCACTAATAGTAAAGGAAAGCCTCCCCGAGTGCGTTAAAGTGCATTAAAGTGCATTATCTATCCCGGAAGAATCAATTATTGTGCATGAATGCTACGCTGACATGTCTCAATATCCGTCTGAATATGCATACCCCTAAACTCATCAACGTTCACATTGCTTCATAAATATGCCTTTCCAAGCTCAAGAGTTGATCAACATAATGCCTCTCTTCTACTTGGTTTGCCTTACTCTACTTCTCTCACCTAACGATCCGAAATACCTATTGCGTGTTTTCCAAAATCAGATAGTTGCGCAAATAGTCGCTTCCTTTGAGGCTCCGTGTGGATAGAAATAGTTAACTGAAAGGAAGATCTACTCATATATTCCTTACTCGGAACCGGAAAGTGAATCTTTAAGGGTTACACACACCTCGGCTGAAAGACGCGCCACACTTATGCATGAAATATTAGTTCGTTTTCATTCTCGCCCAGTAAAGCTGTACCCATGATGTTACAGCAGAGACACACCAATGACCCTGTAAGGTATGTGATAGAGAATTGACACATGCATGTATATCTTGGCCTGTGGGGGCTAAAAATACCCTTGTTATCAATTGAAGTGAAAGGGGTGAGTAGAATAACTGCCTGTACAAATAAGGCTTAAACCTCATATTGCTATGTAATAACGCAGCTTTTGGCAAATCCCAATTATTTCCTCCGCGTTCTACCGTACAATTTTAATCTCTTCTCGAGTATTTGAATGAATTTCTTCGTAGTCCCCAGTGATATCCAACCTTCAGATTCATCTCATCACCAGCCGTAGAGTCCAGCACCATATCAGTCTCAAAACCTAAGGCTCTCACCTGGAGAGTAACAGAGATCCCGAAAGGCACCACAAAAGAACAACTTGTTCATTTCTTTGAGTACGAAGACCGTGATATGATATCTGTTAACTCTCTCTGTCCTGACGCCTCAGGCGGTAATGAATTGACTGCGACTCTCCTATATCAGCCGCACCCAGATCGACCTGATGAAGGACCAAAGTTCACCCATGGTAAGCCAAGGGACGTGAGCATCGACAAAGATTTTGAGCACTGGACTCCTCTCTACTGCCCACCTGCAGGCACGATCATTGCAGCAGAGTAAGCTTCAAGTGTCTATTGACGGACTCCAGAAGGTAATAAGTTTGCAGTATCATCGCTATCACAGGCCTCGCTGGACATTCGTTTGGGTCTTGGGCTTATTCCGAGGAGAACATGTGGCTTCGTGGTACGTATTTAAATATGTCGTTATTGTTTTTTGTTCTTTACTTTCTATGAATCTCCTTTGTCATAACACTTGAACGGTGCTCTGCCTTGAATAATTCTAGAAAGTAATGATATAGACACTAACGCTATACGTTTTTACCTACGTAGATGACGTTTACAAGTTTGCACCCAATGCACGGATCTTGACATATGGCTACAACACTCCTCTCGTTGGACCCAACATGTCCATCGTCAGAATGTCAGACTTGAGCGATACTTTCTATGAGAATCTAATCAACATGCGTGAGGATTCGAAGGTGAGTCTGTTATCTATGCAAAGATCAATTTGCACTATCTGCTGACCACCATAGTGTGAACAACGGTAGTAACATCATCTGAATTCTGATGTTGTTTGATGCTGATTTGACTATAGTCCCATAATATTTATAGGACACAGCCTTGGGTGTATGATCATTAAAAAGGAAGATAAGAGCCCTACCCCTGTGATACGATCGAAACTTACTTGAGGCTATAGGCTATGATAATTGCAAGAGAGAGAAATGTGTATGTTTTTGCGCCACATCTTGTGTTTAGTCAAGTTCTAATACACTGAGCTTTAGGGTTAGCTCTCGCCTACCCGTGAGATGCATTATCTTCTTGGCAGCGCCTCATCGCGGAATGGATGTAACAGCGTTGCAGAATGTGGTGAAGAATGCACCCCCTGAGCAACTGGTTGAGGAACTCCGTCCAGAATCCGAGACACTGAAGTTATTAAATGAAGGATTCTCTAGAACTGCGCAGGATATCGACATTCTAACATGTTATGAAACTAGGCCGACTAAGACTGTGGCTTTTGATGTAAGGCAAACCTCTTCACATATACCAGATCTGCCGACACTAACATATGTGTTTAGGAGGCCAAGCAGAAATGGACTCGCTCAGGTGACTCGACTATGATATTGAATCCTTGGTCTGCCCACCAGTATTGGCCAAAGGAGAAACGTATCCTAGCCGACGCTGACCACTGTAGCATCGCCAAATTGAAGAAGAACAAAACCATTTTTTCGAACGTGAGAGCAGCAATCTCCCGAGCTCTCATTCCCACGGCGCAAATTTCGAGAGAGGAGCATAATAACAACGCTCAAGGGCACAATTGGGTGAGTAGTAGCTCCTGACTATCAGTCAATGATGACTTCCGTCATTATATCCCGTTGGCTAACAAAATGTGTTCTCAGACAGAAGCCATACCTAGATCTCAATCACGTGCTTCCGATGGCCAAGACTATTGGGATACCCAGCAGAATCAGTACCGTCAAAGTCATGTTGAGCGAATCAACCCTCGCCGATCAGCTACAGGCTCATCTGGCCACTCTTCGGTGTCTCCGCCAATGTATTCGCCGCAACCAGAAGAAAGGAGCGCTATCTCGCATGGGGGTCAACCCTCGTGGTTTTCACGTGCTCCTGAAAGCCATGATCCTCGAGAGACACAGCAAGAACAGTACCGTCGACAATTTGACCGCAACCCCCCTGAACAGTATGTTAAGGACCTACCTTATCAGGATCCGTCAGCATGGCCAACGGATATGCCGCTTCTGGGACAGCGGGATACGCCGTCGAATATGAACCGCCCTCCTTTTCGGGGCGCATACGCAGACTTTAATCGACCCCAATTTCCCGGAAGCATGACCTATTCACCTACACCAGAGCAGAATACGCAGGGTACTAACGAGTTTCGAAATTCGGTTGAGTATCCAGAAGATGCGGTTGAAGCCGCCCGAGCAGGTACTTATGCTCCTGCTCGATTTGATGAGCAACAGGCGCAACGCGAATTGCGGGACTCACCCGAGCTCCAAAACTACGATAGATCGTACGCCTTGCGTTCAGTATTCATGGACGGCCGTGATTCGCCTTCACAAGCTTTCGGGGAGCGTGCTTTACCACAACTTGCTAGTTATAGGGATCGCTTCAATCTGAGTCGGGGTTCTAAACCTTCAGACGCTGACTTGTACAATCAACACGATTCATCGTACGGCACTAGACAATCATCTCATGGCAGTTCACCACAACCTCGAAGCGCAGAAATGATGCAGGAGTTTGAGCAGATAGGTCAAGGGCCGAGCGATATAGATGGTTCCATTGCTCGCCCACAACTGCCGACGTTGGTTACTCCGCCACCAAGCCAACCTAGTCTTAGCCAACAACTGTCCGTCGGTCGTCCTGGGTTGTCGCACCATGCTAGTATGCAGCAATTGCGAAGCGCAGCAGCGATACAGGAGTTTGAGCACATGAGCCTAGAATCGAGCAGTCGAAACGATAGCTTCGCTCTCCTACAACCGCCGACGCTGGTCACTCCACCACCACGCCAGCCTGGTCTTGGTCAGCTATCCGTAGCACGTCCAGAGCTGGCGCACCACGCTAGTATGCAAGAAATACGAAGTGCAGCAACAGTGCAGGAGCCGGAGAAGGTGGATCTGCAATCTGACAATAAGAATGACTGTCCGTCTCCTCCTTCACAGCCATTAGACTTGGCCACCCCACCAAAAAGTATCACTTCGGATCAAGCGCTTTGCACACCTGGCGACAGCAACAAGGAAATCGCGGATCCGAGCTTCTGTCCTCTTGAGAGTATCAAACGCCCTCATAAGCCAGCTCGTTTCTGTGACGGCTGCGATGAAGAAGTCTTGGGTTTGGATTACCACTGCCTCGACTGCCCTGACTGGGACTATTGCCCTAAGTGCTTCGAGAGCAAGCTCGCATCTCATCCCAAGCATGAGTTTCAGACTATCGTCCCAGAAGGGGATGATGACGATCTAGAGGTCAATAGCACTGAGGATGATGAACCTGACAGGCTCGCTCAAGCTGAGTGCTCAAGGTGCAAAGCGGACATAGTGTCGACCGACTTCTTCTACCAGGGTCCCACCTGTCCTCTGGATCATCGTGTCTGTCAGGTGTGCCAAAAGGACTCGAAGTCATGTTTAGAGTGTGCGAAGCCATGCCAGAGGCGCCAACTGATATGGTACGGAAAGAAACTGGGATCTAACATATGGATCGACCCGAACCCTGACACTCAAGACTCCGCTCTCGTGAAAGCTCTGAAATCACAAGACGTTGATGCATTAGACAAGTTGGTTCATGATCAGACTCTCTTGAAAGCCGTCGATGCCGATGGGCGCACCCCACTCCATATCGCCGCTCATTTGAATCTAGATGTTGGTGCAAAATTCCTCATTATGCACGGAGCCGATCTAGACGCTGAAGACAACCTTGGTCGCACGCCCCTCTCTTATGCAGTCCTATCTAAGCACGAAGGTTTAGCTCTTTTGTTGCTCGGCAGAGGCGCTGATTGGGGCGTAGTGGACCACAGAGGCAACAACATCTTGCACTTAGCATGCTTCGCAGGGTGTGAGGAGGTGGTTAGAGTCACATTGGAGGCCTATGACGAAGAAATCGAGTCGGAACTCCAGTACATTGACGCGTTAGACGATGCTAACCGGACGCCCCTTTTTCGCTCCTGCGAAGTTGGAAATTTCAAGATCGCTAAACTCCTGCTCGCAGAGGGTGCAGATCCCAACGCGAGCGACGGCAACGAAGCTAGTCAGCTGGGAGAGCTCGCAAACTCCAACCATTCAGAAGCCGTTGTTTTCCTGCTCGATCACGGGGCAGCCGTAGGCAGCCAAGACATTGTGTCTCGCACGGCACTATTGCGTGCGGCCACGGCTGATAATTTTGAACTCTGCGAGACCCTGATGAAGCGAGGCGCGGACCCTAACGCGACGGCGCGAGCGGGCGGACTAGGGCTCTTAGCTGCGGCAGCTTACGCCGGCGCGCTAAAGACAGTCGAGACTCTCCTCCAGGGAGGCGCTGAGATTGATGGTAAAGATAATAGGAAGCGCACCGCTTTACATAGGGCCGCCGAGAATAACAAAGTGGAAACGTGCCGTTGCCTATTGAAGCACGGCGCGAGGCTAGAGGCGCTTGATGACCTTGGGCGCACTCCTCTACATATGGCCACATTATCCGGGCACCTAGAAGTGTCTAAATTTCTGCTCGAGTTCGGTGCTGTTGCCGATGTTCGTACGAACGCTGGGAATACCGTCGTTTCACTTGCAGCGATGAATGGACATCTGGATATTGTTAAATATCTGCTTGTAACAAGGAAAATGCCGGCCACGCCCCCTTCATATGTATGGGCGAGGAAGTGGAAGAATTTCTCTTTTAGTGATTCCGTCAACGCCCAACGCAAATCTGCAATACTGGCGCTTTTAAGGGCCCATAAGCACGTTTGATGTCAGAACGAACGCATCTTTGAGATTAGAGAGGGGCTGTAGGAGGTAAATGATACTGTCTTTGGCTAGTCGCGTAAACAAACGTATACCAGGTTTCACCTCTCCCGCTTGCCTTTATTTTCCATGTCGAAAGATCGCTACTATTTCAACAATACTCCATTACCATTAATTAACATATCTGAGCATGTTGTCAGCGCTGAAGTATCATCCAATAAACTGCTAACATGCTACCTGTTTATAACTCATTTTAGGAAACATTCACAACGTCCAGTCATATACATAAAATAAATTATAAAACAAGGAATGTTCACTAATGTCATTAAAAGTATAAGAAAAATTATGAAATTTTAGATTTTAAAAATTTTGTTTTATTAATAATGTTACTAAAAAAACAAATATAATATATAATATGTGATTGTACAAAGGTTATAGGTTTTACCATTTTCTGTGCCGCAAGCGGATTTGGTTTAGCGCAAACGCCGCTTTTGCTCAGGCTCGGCTCAGCCTGTCCTCAGTTAGCTACGACAGTCCTCACCATGGCACTAGACCCCAACATACGACCAGTTATTGACATATCTTCTCTGCCAGATATCTCTCGCGATGAGTATGAGTTTCACGATACATCCTTCTTTCAGTCCCAAGCTGGTAGGACGGTTCATCTGCCATCACCTACCGAAGTTCTCCGAGAGCACCCAAATCTGAGTAATGGTGTTGCGATATATGAGGATTTGAACTTGGTGGTTAAATTCGATGATTTACGCTTTCTTCGTCGAGAAGAGGCACAAGCATTACGAGTTATTAGGCAAGCCTTTCCCGACGGCGAAGTACCAGTGCCAGAAGTGTTCGGCTGGAAAGTATGCGGCCATCGTATGTTTCTATACATGAGCCTTATAGTTGGCAAGACGTTACGCGAGGCTTGGCCGCTTCTCACCAAACATGACAAAAGCGCAATATCCACTGAGCTCAGCCACATTGTGACAGCGCTTAGGCGGGTTTCCCCCGATCCTTCAGGCCCCTTCATCGGTACATTACTCCCCTTGCATGCCTTTGATTCTGTTTCGGCTGGATTATTGCTGAGTAGGCATGACCGTACTGATTTGGGTCTTTCTAATCTAGGCTCTGTTAGTCGAGGACCGGTACAAGATCGATTCTTCCACTTCGACTATGTGGAGGGGCCTTTCCTCACCATCAAGTCTTTTCAAGACTGGTTGTTGGCAGCCGCCACTCGCCAACAAGTCCGGCCTGGTGAGGAGGTAGTAGTCCTGGATGGCCTGTATCGGGACTGGCTTCCTGACACTGGAAATATTTGTCTAACACATGGCGATCTCACCATAGACAATATCATCATATCGTCAGACGAGCATGGCGCTTATCACATTGCCGGCATCATAGACTGGGAGCAGGCGGGATGGTATCCTGAGTACTGGGAGTACTTTAAGCTGTATTATGGCGTCGAGATTGACCACAAATGGCGGACTGAAGGTTGGGCAGACAAAGTCATGAAACCGTTCGAAGACGAGTTCACAGCTGTCGCAGAGTATTTTCTGTGGCGAAATCCATGACCCTCTCTGGCGGTGATATTTAAGGGACCGTCAAATGGCTGTTGATAAGTAACGCCGGAAGCCGACGTGAATGTTACCTCAGCTAATACCAGCATCAATAAAAAGTTTGAAGTCAACGGCTCTGCTTCGGGAGATCACTAACCTTATAGTTCAAGTGGAAAGCTTCAACCCCATGAAATGTGGATTTTGTATGGTAGTAGGTGGTTAACCCCTCTTTACAAAGTGGGGTAAATTTGGTCCCTAGAGCCAAGCTTTATTATTGTTCAGCACCTGCCTAGGTACCTATGTGTAGGTACCTACTTCTTTCCCTGCAAGCTGTGAGTCACCCCTCACTCACCCAACCTATCTTTCGCACCTACTTTATAACATCAGTTCCCTAAAGTTGCGCCTTCAGCATATATAATACCACCTTAACGCGCATCCGGTTGCGCCATCGCATCCACATCCCCAGTCTAAAATGTTAAAAGTTCAAAAGTATCAAGCTTGAATTCTTTTATTTGATTACTTCCTTGTCCTAGACTGCCTAAAATTTATATAACTACTCCACCTTATCGTCTACTTCTAGCAAGTTCTTACAAGGGTTCAAAAGTATTAATAAGCCTCCCAACCTTCCACTTTTCTCAAGCTTCACGATCCCACAGTCAATCCCATCATTTCAATTTACACAACCTTGACTCCTAACGCGGCACCTTGATTGCTTCTATGGCTTGATAAAGACAACAGACAATACCTACAATTGTTGTTGTTGCTGCTGCTGTTGGCGCCTACACAACATCCATCTACAGGGTAGCGACAAGCCTCACTACCTCGCACTTCCATTCACCGTGAATACTAGATATAACATTAATCTGATCCTCTCTTGCCCAAGCGCAAGGATTATCGACCGGACTTATTTAAAGTTAATCCTTACATCAGTAGTCATTCTAGGCATAAGCTAGGTAGTACCTTGAGTACACCCATTGGGCCTTAATCACACAACAATCACCTCCTTCCTCAATTACCCATCATATCTCGTCATCATAGATCCTTGACCTAGGGTTCATTCCTGTTTCCAACCCGCCATTGCGTGTGTTGTGCTACAGATTAATTAATAGCACATTCGTGCTTTTTATATCAATAATTACACACTGCCCTGTACACGCAACAACACTAGAGGGGTCCTACCACCATGGATTCCACTACCACAGAGCCTATTATGAAATTAGAGCCCGGCGTTTCCGAGACTACAAACACAATGGATTCTTGTATTACAACAACAGATCCTATGGAGATAGAGCCTGCCTCCGAAACTGACAATATAGCTGATTCTCCAATGGTGGGAGCAGCTAATAATGCAGATACTCAGGTTAACTTAGCTAAGACTGTTCGAGTCTTTAATATGGGGGGGAACTCGGTCCAAAGGAAAGAGCAAATGCAAAAGCAAGGACGAAGCATAGCTACGCTATGCCGAAATAGCGGGCGTGGAAAAGGGCCAGACGTTGATGACGAGATGAGACGACGGTTTGAGGATGCTCGTTTATATCTGGATTGGTTAGATACTAATGTGGACATGACACCACACATAAACTCTACCACCGGGGTCAAGAAGATTCTTGAGGAAATAGTTGATCCGAAAAACAAAGTTCCCGAAGAATTGGTTAATCAGGCCAAAGAGATGTTAAATAAATACGAGGCTGATAACTGGGGACAAGACAATATTGCCGAAGAAGAGGTTACTCCTCAGGCAGCCTTTAACGAAGCAACTGGCTTTGATGAGATCCAACTCCCACCAGACAATGACCCCATCTTTGGCGTAGGCGGGATTATGTATGGTATTGTCGTAGATACAAGTGGCAGGCGGAAAGACTATCGCCTAAGGGCAGATATTCCACGCAAATCCGCCAAGGTTTACGGCCATAACGATATCGCTCTCGGCACCTGGTTTCCCCTTCAAATAAACGCCCTTTTCTGGGGAGCGCACGGTGCTCGCATGGGAGGAATCGCGGGAAGTGTATTAACAGGAGCTTGGTCAATCGTTGTGGCTAGCACGTACGAAGATCTTGACACTGATAACGGGGAGATACTGTACTATTCGGGCTCGAATAGCCATGAAAACACGAATCCACGCCAACCAGCGCCCGCCAGCCAAGGTACCAAGGCTCTCCTAGCTTCCATCAACACCCGTAACCCGGTTCGGGTTCTTCGATCTGGAGGTGCGTCCAACACTCGGAACCAGAATCCCCACCTCCCCGTGTGTGGCCTACGCTACGACGGTCTATATCGTGTCATTCATTCCCGGCGACGCACGAACAGAAATGGCGGTCTCTACGACCAGTTCAAGCTCGAGCGACTACCAGGACAGACACCCCTTGCTGAGCTGGAACGCACATCTCCTACTACCCAGCAAGTTTTTGCTCATGACAACCTTCGTCGAAGGAATTAAAGACTGAAATAGGTATGGGCTTGGTCTTCTGTTTGAAGGCGAGCTCTACACCAATATTAATCAATAACCATAAGCTCATCGTAGCCTGGAAACACTCCTCCTACACTGCGCTATATTTGAAACTCATTTTACGACACACTTAAATTGGACGCGAAGGCCTACTATACTACCCTATCATAGTTCAAACACTCTCGTATAGACGGAGGGCAATATGTCTCGAGGGCTAAGTTCCCAAGGCTGCTCGATACTCAATACAACTATACCTATGATAATGTTTCGGGTGTTCTTAGTGTGATGGGCAATAGCCTTCTTTCTTTAGTGCTCATTTTCTCTGAAGTCAAGTGAAGTCTCGGGGCATGCTTGTTGCTTGCGACTATATCGCCGAGATTCCTTTTAGTAATCAGATATTTCTTGTTACAACAAGGAGGGAAATAAACAAGGGGATTATAAATCGATCTAGCTTTTAGCTTAACGGAGAGAAGAGGGAATAGGGGAAATAGCCATTCAGTGGGCGTAAGAATGTACCGATCGGATATAATAGCTACCTAAATAGGACACTTTCGTTTATCACCGTTTATTTCCAAGTAAACCCATGTTGTAATGCAAGTCCGGTGCTCGAAAAGTCGTAAGAAAATATGGCATTCCATAATAAAGTTTAGCAAGCGCGGCCTAATTGTCTCCGGACGCCTTGCCCCCATTCGCGGATGTAAGGCCTTGAATCGCAAGGTCCGATGCCGAAGGTAGGATATAAACATGAAGCTATATAGACGCCATCATAGTAGAGATATGGCTACATCAAGAGTAACGCTCATACCTTGATAACTCATAGTCTAAGAAGATAATTTAACATATATATTCCTTTTGATTACATAGGATTCCTCCCATTCCTCACAGACATCAGCCCGCAGCAATGGCCAAATACAGCACCAAACTCGCCGGGAAGCACGTCGTCGTGATCGGCGGCTCCAGGGGCATCGGGCGCGGCGTGGTCGAGGCAGCCATCGAGTCGGGCGCCCGCGTGACGCTCGCCGCGTCCTCGCAGCAGAGCGCCGACGCCGCCGTCGCGTCCATCAAGGCGGCGTACCCGGGCGCGCAGCTCGCGGGCATAGGCTGCGACCTGTCCCGCGCGGCGAGCGTGGAGCGGGACCTCGACGCGCTGCTCGCGCGCGCGGGCGAGATCGACCACGTCGTCTTCACGGCCGCGGACCCCCTGACGATCGCCAAGCTCGAGGACGTCACGCCCGAGGCCGCGCTGGGGGCGGCGCACATGCGGTTCCTCGTGCCGCTGATGGTGGGCAAGGCCGTGAAGAAGCACCTTGCTGGCGCGAAGGGGAAGGATAGGAGCCTCATTCTTACGACGGGGTCTATTGCCTCGAAGCCGGCGCCGGAGTGGAATTTGATGTCATATTTCGCCGCGGGGCTGAAGGGATGTAAGTACTTACCTCGTCACCCTCCCCCCTTTTTCTCAGATCCCCGGCATGTTTTAAGGATCTCGTGGGTTTTCAAATTGGGCTATTCACCCTTTCTCATCTGATTTGCCTTCTCGTATTTATAATGCCCGCTTGCATTACAGCATTAATCCCCGCAACGCTCAGCACTTTTCTCTCCCCCAGAACACCCAAATCGTGATCAAGCAGCTAACTCGCTCTCCAGTAACGCGCAACCTCGCCCTAGACCTCTCCCCGATCCGCGTGAACGTCGTCGAGCCCGGGCTCGTCAACACCGGGCTGTGGGACGTGCCCGGCAAGAGCGCCGAGCAGCGCGGCGCCGAGATCCAGGCGTTTGCGGAGCAGATGCGCCTGCCCGTCGGCAAGGCCGCGGCTGTGGAGGAGATAGCCGAGGCATACATGTACCTCCTGCGCGACTCGAACGCGACCGGCGAGGTCGTGCAGACGCGGGGTGGGCAGCACCTAGTCTAGGAAGAGAGATAGTAAGCAGTATCGGATGAGGGTTGGTTTATGCTGTCCGGACGACCACGTGACATATAGAACAGAAGATTGTAATAGGGTTACAGCCCTTGTTTCATCAAAGAAGCCACCTAGGTAGTTACCTGCCTAGGCACCTATCTATTTTGTCTGAGAGTCTCACTTGGCGTAGTACAGCTTGTAGATAGCGCTTATCCCAGCCTATCATCCTAAACACAAGTTCCAAGCATGCTATCTTCCCATGTACCCGCAGTCTAATTGAAGAAAAAAGTGATAGAAGAGAAATATATATATATATATATATATAATAATAAAAAAAGAATTTTTCTCTAGATGAGTGAGATCTGCTGACAAGAGTGGGACTTGAACCCACGCGGATTGCTCCATGAGGAAATTGTGCTAAGGTGACCTTAACCTCACGCCATAACCAACTCGGCCATCTTGCCGCTGCGAATTCGATGAAGAGTGTAGTCTCTTATCGGCATACTAGTTCACATTCATTCAGTGGAACTCTGACCTGTCATTTGAATTCAGTAGTGTTTGTGTGTTGTGGGGCATGCTGGTCCAAAAGACGTCATACATAGGTACCTACCTATAACTATTCTATCCGCATGCAAACAATTCCTGTGAACTGACGCCTACCCGGGTAGCAGATATATGTCTCGGGCTGAGAAAGCAATGTACTTAGGGATCAAATAGTGTGCTTAGAATTCGATAGCATATGCCGAGACATTTTATCTCATTGGACAAGGAACTAGTAGGTATTGAAGATGTTTCATATATTCGTTGTAATGATTTATACATACGTCAGACCGCTATGTTAGGCTGTTGTTGGTTGGTCAACAGGCCCATATTTTGGGATATTGAACCCGTTTGCCCAAGAATCCGTCCACATGGAATTCTCTAGCCACTATCTAATATCTCCGTTCCAAAGAGTGACCGACCCTCGCAATCGCCGAATACTAATAATAGTTGGTGTCTCCAGCCCAAAATGGAATATAAATTCATACCAAGTCACCGTGCCTTTCCATACACAGGCCAATAGGGTATTGTGAGTATGAGACTAGATACTAGAGGTAGCGCCACTAAATCAGAACACAAAATAAAATCTGAGAAGTTGATGTGAATGCGGTCCACCTTGTGGAGATCTGACTGACAAGTAGTTACTAATCAATATGATGAATTTACCCTGACCAGATTGGCACTCCTCTGTAAGCTGGAGAGTTGTAGCTGTGGAGTACGCGGTATGGGACAGGGGAGCCATATTGATCAAGGCTATGATGCCGTAGGTGTCCACGAGAAACATATCGAGTATGCTGTTGGTACTGTATAGGCTGGTTGAGCATCGGCTGACCGCGCAGGGGATCAGACATATACGCCTGGCCGCTTGCAAGAGGTAGTTGCGGGTAGGGTCCGTTGTCTTTACCGTGACTCTGCTGTGCCTGGAATGAATATCCATCATAGCTCGACCTATGCCTGAGGGTAGGTTTATCATAGGGTGCATAGTGAGGCCAAGCCTGCGTGTTGCTGAGAGCGCTTCGCTGGCTTGTCTGGCTAGCTAGTGAGTTGCGTCTGCTATGATCAAAAGATGGGTCCCAAGAGGGGACCCTGCCGTGCTTAGAGTTGGAAACATCACTATATGTCCTGTAACCTCCCAGATTATATTGGGCGCTCGAGGGGCGTATGGTAGTGTTACCAGGCATTTGAGTTGGCTGGTTTAGAAATGCTTGGATTTGGGCTGCGGAGTACGTATAGAAGCTTTCTTGACTTGAGGGCCGGGGTACGGCGGCGTGACTGACGTTCATAGGATAGTGATAAGGAGGATAACTCTGCACACCTTCTCGGCTAGGCTTGCGCGATAGCGTAGGCGCCCCTGATCTAGCTGGAGGTGTTGAACGTGGTCGAATTGGTGGCGGGACTCGAAGCGGGCCTATATTTCGTGTTTTCATACTCACAGGTGGTGGCGTCCTAGAGACCGAATACTGGCCAGGAAATGACGGCTTCTGAAAGGCAACCGTGTGTGGCTCGCTTTGGCCACCTATTGTACTTCGACGAGCGTCATCGTATATCCTCGGATCGAGGCTTCCAGTAGAAACTGATATGGAGTTTGATCGACCTGTCGTTACTATTGGTCTACCATACCGGTCTTTTCCGGAGCCCAGGTTTTCAATACCCCTCGGGTGCCATTGTGAGCCATCACTGGGATGCTGTGTGGCGGTGGGAGTGCCTAGCGCTGAGCTTGTTATGTCCTGGTCATCCAGCCTTGTTCTAGTGAGCATTGACTTCTTGTGAATGGGGTTCTTAGCCATGACAGAAGATGCTACACGAGTTAACTTAGAGCTTATTGAATTGATGTGGAAATTTGATCTGAAACCACGAATCTTATCTTGGTTTGTTCGTGTCCTGGGGCCATTATCCTCTTGGTCTGTCGAATTCTGGTCACGATACATAGATGCTTTGCCAACTGTCGCAGATGCAGAACCATCATTCTTAGCATCTGTGCTTTCAGAATAGCTACCAAGAGAATTAGGTGATAAACCAGCATGTTCATGCAACTTTTCTGGCGCTATTTGAGGAACAGGAGGCACCGCAGCCTCTCTCTCTGCAGCATGTGCGACATAAGCCGCCAACGGTGCACGAGCACCACTTAAAAGTCGTTGGAGTCTTCCAGGCTTTCGCGCATTGCTGATGCTCCGAGTTGAAATTGGTGTAACAGAGTCGTCGAAGCCTAGGGTCGAATGATGGACGGACTCAGGAGTCTCACCTGCAGAGGTCCCATTTGACATTAGGCTAGGTTTCCTAGTAATAACCCGGGAATCATTAGGTACAGCGATACCGGATTTTGGTCCCTTAGGATGATGATCCTTCTGGGGAACGGGAGGTGGCGGCCCATCGAGTAAAGATGCTTTGAACTGCAAGTCTGGAGAACCGATGGCAGTTAAATTACTCCCTAATAAAGCTTGGCCTGATTGCTTCGTATTATCAAAAGCAGGAACCTGGGGAGAAATCGGCCCAATGCTATGGGAATGACTAAACTCTTGCTGCCCTTGACGTTTTGTAGATAATGAGCGAATAGAGACACTGGAGCTATAACCAGAATCTGCCTTGGATAGTGAATTATGGGGGGCACTCGGTGTCGGACTGGCTGCGATACCACTGTCTGATCGACTGATTTCTTTCTGCTTTCCCTCCTCTAACGGCACAATTGGAGAAGAGTGGGTATTGAAAGCATGATCAAGACGTACATTCAGAGCCTCTGTGCCGTATTCGGATGATCCGTCTTCAAATAATTCATCTTCCATAGCGGTATGTTTACTTGTAGTTTGCAGCTCTGGCAACTCTGGTTCAGTTCCACTTATTGAGAATGGGCTCCAGGTGAGCTTAAGCTCTGGTAAAAAGCTCAAGGCAAACTCTTGATCGCCTGCGGCGACAGCCAGATAATCCGTCGAGGTAATTGATGATGCAGTGGCGACAGAGGATGAAACGGGGTGTTCGTCAGAGTCCCCATTTTGCTTCTCTTGGGCTGGGTTCCTATCGTCAAAATAATTGCCCTGTCGTATGGTAGTTGTTGAACTCTTGGCATGCAGACTAGGATCAGCGGTCTCCCAAGCTGGAGTCATCACCGGGCTGCCATTCGTAATTCTCAATGTACCGTGCTTAAACGCACCCGTGTGTTGGTATTCAGTATCGCAAGGCGTATGCGCACGGGGTACGAGGTTAGGATCAAATGATAAATGAGGGATAGAGAGAAGCCCAGCTGCCATGGAGCCTGGAGAATTACTACGCGGTGGTGGAGTCGGGATATCTCCAGTTTGAATATCCGGCGGTATGACGAGGTCCACTGGAACAGGTCGCGTCGCTACCCCCGGGGTCATGAGCGATCTCCTGCGCATCGGCGTATATAGCGAAGCGTCCGAGTTGTTTCGAGGAAGAAGTGTGGCAGCATCCGGGTGAACTGGATGATAGGAGGTTGTGTAGCTTTGCCGCCTCGATAACGCAATTGGCAGTTGACTCTCAGATATGACCGACTGATCTTCAAAGGAGGGGTCGTCGACGAAGTTTAACAATTGCTGTGCTTCGTAGGCGGATAAGTCATAGTTCCTTGGCGAGCTATTGTTTAAAGGTTATTAGCGACATCGATGCGGCCGTGCTTGACAGAGGTGAAAGGTAACGTACGCTAAGAGGTCTAATTGAAGTTGCTCATAACCTTGGCCTGCTCCCATATAGACTGAATTCGTCCTACTCGTGCGTCGGCTACGGCTTGAGCTGGCGACAACGTCAACACCCTGACTCCCCTGATGCGAGGCCTGAGGGTCGGGTTGGAACGATAGATGAGAATACTCTTCAGCAGGGGCGGGGGCTCCGTAGAGGGCTGCCAGATCATCCGGTGCAGTCTGTTCAGTCTCGGGATGGCGTGGAGAGGGGATGGGCGTCGTCGAGCTGTAGGGCAATGAAAGACGTCTCCCAGTAGTTAGGGAGGGGGGCCGCCGGATTATATCAGAGACGCCGCTCGGATTCAACAGACCAGCTGTTGCAGGGTTACCGATGCGAGGTTTGGAGAGCTTCTGAGCAGCTTTGGAACCCTTTCCTGGAGCCTCGACGGAGGGTGTATTGCCCATGATGTGGACGGAGGTTCATTGGCTCCAGCCGAGAGGGCGGCAGGTATATTGCTACACGCAGATTAACGAGTCCATGCCTTCGAGCTCCCCGGGCGGATGTCAGCGAGTAATAACCTGACACGGCACGCAAGTGAGGAGGCCAGACAAGAACAAGGAGCAGAAACAGGAGCGGGAGCAGGCACGGGAAGGCTTAAAGCTCGATGTTAAGCAGCATGGGCTATACAACAAGTAATAAGCCCGAGCTATGTGGGCAGGCCGGTAGGTAGCTACCTAGTTAGTTAACTATCGAGCAAGGCACGGCGAGGCTCGGAGAGGTTGGGGGTGGGGGAGAGAGAGGTCATCCAGCTCCACGTGGGAATGGCCAACTGTGCTGTTTGCGGCAAACGCCGTGGCTGGAATTGGGCTGGTACGTGTTAGTTGCAATGTGCAGACGTCCCAACCTTGTCTCGCACATGCAGAGGCAGATAGATTTACAGCGTTGAAACCTTTTTTTTTTTTGAGCACACGAGGTGCACAGAAATAAGTACAGAGAGTGGGAGCAAAGGCAAATGGCGAGCGAGGTACACCTGGTGGGCAGTAGTATGTAGGTAGGGTAGCTGCAGGACCTAGCTGCTGTGTATTAAGGTACGACTGTGGCAACTCCTTCTATCAACAATCAACAGTACAAGTATGTTCTTTTTTTGTCTTCAAGTAAGACAGAGATTCAAAACTGGAGAGGGGGAAACCAGAGAGCAGCAATGAGAGAGAGAGAGGTGGAAATTGAGAGGTCACGGTGACGACCAGCATCAGTGCCGACATGAGCAAGGAGGCTCTCGTTGTATCATGTAGGATGAATGGGAATCATTGCAAGCAGGTAGGTACATGGAATTCGATTGCCGGCCCTTATCGAATTAGCGGTTCTATTAGGTACCTACCGTAGTAGGTAAGGTGGACAGCACAATCGAGATCTTGGACAGAAGCAGCCGACTAGCACTGCGCTACTGGAAAGTGACATCTAAAAGCACCCATACGTCATGGAGAATACAGGTATATACCTTGTAAAGGCGCGTTGCGTTGTACCTACTGCGTAATACTCTGTCGACTTATTTAATTGGTACAAATCAGCCGCCAGGTGTAGACAGGTCCGGAGGTCCAGGTAACAGACATATCCCTGTGACCGGCCACTATGCTCCCGAGAGTAGGCAGGGTGTACACTAAGCTACTACATACCTAGATGTCCAAACCTTACCAATCAAAAGGTAACTAGGTTAGGTAAGTCGCTACCTAGTCGAGATAGATCGCACCTCATAATTCATAATTAACAGATAACTACCCCGTATTCTAGAGCCCATCTTGACAGAATATTAAATACGACATCCCACCATGTAATTGTTGCTCTAATGAACTCAGATTGATGGCCTCATACCTACGAACTACTAACTACGTAAACCCTCAGCTGATTTTTAGCGTACGATGGTTAAGCTGTAGAAAATTGGATACTGCGCTACACTTAGGTATGTAGATGCACTGTCGATCAATGTGCCAGATTCGCATGTTGAGATTGTTTCATACCATTCGCTACCACAAATAAATATTTTGCAAACAACAACCACCAGAGGGATATTATTATTCGATAACACGCGTTCGTTGTTCCGTCATTGAGAGAGAGAGCCTCCCAAAAAAGAAAAAAACATCATTCTTTACTCCACGCCCCGCGAAGCAGTCTCAAATGTGGGCTTGGCAGCACACGCAATCTTCGCTTTCTCACGTCAACAGTTGCTACATTTCAGCAAGCATTTGTGTCGCGCATCCTAGAAGCTTAAAAAAGATTTGGATAATGATTACTACATACAGTAGTTATACGGTTAACGCTAAATGACTAGCTACTAAATTATATAGCTTATCGCACAAGGAGTACGAAGTACCTAACGAGCAAGGAATCCCATCTAGATACCTACCCAGATGGAAATGGACAAGGATGGTGGTGTGCGTATGCGTAATGTATGAATGCGCTACCGGACCAACATGTCCTGCTTGTTTCAAGTCAACTCTACGATCCCGTGAACGCTTCTTGCAAGATCCCCAGCCAGCTTCAACCATCCGGAGATTATTTTGTTTCTCCATCGTTGCATTCCTCATCGGACTATCTAGATGGGACAGTGTATTGCATGCTGTAGGCGCCTGTCTAATTGCCGGCCATTACAGGGTGTGTTGGAGCAATAGGCATCTGGCTTGTGGTCTCTTCGATGGGCCAACGTTGGTGTAGCAAGGTACTCGCATGAGTTTCATCTTTGTCTACCTGCCTACTGCAGTCGGCATGTGAGCTTGCAGCCTACTTTACATGCAGCTCCCCTGGCTTTGCAGGTGTCTGTCTCTCTCTCTGAGCTTAGAGGCGGTCAGTCAAGGCCGCGTGCTTCTATCCTTACTGACAAGACGAGCCATTTCAAGATTTCGAGGTCAGATGATGGCACCAAAATACAACCCAAAAAAAAGATCAGACGTTGACACGTAAAGCTTGTATAGACACTTGACTAAATATGAAGCTATAAAATTCAATCTAACTAATCAGATGGGAACAAATGGGAACAAAAAGTTTCCGAGTCTAGGGTTATAGCTTACACGACACGCTAACTATGTATACGTACGTACGAGGCATCACCAAAAGAACAGCAAATCTCACAGGATCAACACAGCACAACAGATACCGGTCTCCGAGAGCCGCATGGAGTCGCATTTGTGCGAGAGAGATTGAGGTGTGCACCACCACCTTGCTGACCGGGAAAGTCTGGGCCGCGTCAGTATCCTTGGCACGGCTGAGCCATCCTGAAAGTCCTAGATGCGATGCGATGAGATTGAATAAAGTCCTCAATGCCCGTCAGATCTCTCTTTAGCGCATAGAATTCCCTCCTCCGGGGGTTTGTTGGCATTCAACGTGAGACACTTACACCAGTTTTTCGCATCCCTTCTAAATAGCCGCGGCGGCAGAAAACCCCCTGTGCCACGGATAGGCCTCCCTAGCCGATATTGCGCCACGATGATGACTATAGCCTACGACTCCATGTACCTTTGTTGTTTGAGCATGAATGGGCATCTAAGTTTAGCATGAGACTCTATGCTCACTCATACTCCCTTCAGAACTATTGCTGGCAGTTCTGCTCGTGTTTTTCAAGTCGTGTTATTCAAGTCACTCTGTAAACTCTTGCCTATCCTTATGATTTTAATACTAAACTACGAGGTAATGACACTCACATAAGCGTATGAGTGACTACAGCATCCTCTCCTGCTCCCAGAAGCTGCACTACTCAAGCGAATTGAGTTTTTCTAAAACCACTCACATTGCACAGTCAAACGATAAGCTATTCTCATGCAGTAAGAGTTAAATCTGCGCTGCACAGCGACCTCCACCTCCGAGGCCTTAGGACAACTATATCAGGCCTTGCTGATGATGAGGTGACTCTAGTGCTCTATCACAGTGTGATAATCAAGTCACAAATTTATATATATTCTCATTTACCACGCAAGATGAGGCTACTATAGCGACTTCGCGATGAGTGTAACTATACCTCACGAGTAATGACTCTTTACCCTTAATCTATCATAGACACTCACTCTTAAGGATAATATGAAGACCGATATCTCCACTCATTGGCTAAGACGGTAGCTGACCCGCCTTATGAAAGTGAGGGCTGTAGCATGAAAGGCTAAATTTATCAAGGGCGGTGAGTCGCACTTTGACGTCCGCTAAGTAATACGCACACATGTAAAGTAATCGTATACCCTGCGCTTCAGATTCTAGACACTGATGGAAATGCAAGGCTAGTATATGTGTATACATTAAACCAGCTTATCTCTCATAGCCAAGCGAGACCCCAGACTCCAGAACCTTAACTTGGTCCTGTTGTTAGGATTACCCTGGGAGCTATCTTGGACCTGCGCCTGACAGGTGTGGTTCCTGCGAATCTTGCGCCGATGTCCGAGCATACGGGCCCAGCGCCAAGATCTCGGGACTACGAGGCTACAATAACGAGGATTACCCTAGCGTGAACGCTAATGGAGTCCGGATAGCGGTGGACTGTCCCGATGCCGATCTACCACAACCTCGGAAGGAGAGACCGACACGGACACGGCTTCCCAGCATCCGCAAACCCAAAGTGGGCCGCACCGTACAGAACAGCGAGCCGAGTTAGATAGGATCCAAGCCGACGTAGACATGACCGCGTCTTGTGCCGAATTGGCGCCCCAGTGACCAGCGACCAGCGTTACCCACAGGCAAAGTAATGCCGCGCGTCGAATCCGTAATACAGCAATCGGCTGTCGTTTAAATAAGCCTGGGCATGAGCAGTCTGAGTGCTTAATTCACCTCCAGCGTCTTCTTCCAGCTCGCGCTACCCCTATACTCACTATAGGTCTAGCTCCCATGTCGCTCTTGACCGAATATTTGCGAAACCAGGTAACAAAACCGGTATACGCTCGATGGCAGTGCGCATTAGAATACGAAGAGACCTAGACGCCACCTTTAGAAGAGGAGATTCGGATCTCCTCTCGAGGCGCGCCTCCAGAACTATGAAATAATATCATAATATACTAGTCAGCTGAAATTGTATTCAAGAGAGATTTAACCTATCCCACCAATCAGTACTTCCAAAGATGCCATGGCCCAAGAGAGACTCACCACCTAGTCTAGCATATAAATAATGAGAAGGCAATGCAGCTGGTCGAGTCAACGGGGATGATGGGGAGATAGCAAGCAGAGCTGGCCAGGCGCCGATGATTTAAACCAAAATCAAAGTCTGAGGGGAATTGCGAGCTCCGAACGGGTTCTGCGCCACCAGTTCATTGGTCCGGGGAAAGAATAAGGTGGCAACTCCTACCCTTGCCCAACTCTTTTCATTCCCTGTTAATGTCGTCAACTTGTGCTGGTGCAATAGCAAACCGGTGGGCCGTTGGTTAATATTTACATGCATATACAGCAGCGGCCCGATAATACTACCGTCAGAAGGGACGTCGTCAGTTCCAACGTCCAATTTCGCGTGCGCAAATATATTCTCAGCCGAATCGTGAGTCCTGGAGTATACATCATAAGAACCCCATTTCCGTCCACCCCTAGCGCGGTGTTGAATACGACATACTTGTATACACAATGCCCGTACTTTCAAATAGCCGCATGGACTCCCCATCAAATCCGCACCAGCTCGTCCGTGGCCAATGACCTCGAGTGGATAACGAATAAGCATCTGATTAAGAGATGCCGGGACGGATCTCAGTTCATCATTAATGGTCCACTCGGGGAGAACCACGCTCCCATCGAGCGAGGCCCAGGACCACGTTGGGGCCCGCCACGGCTCACAACGCTTCCGGCTGCCGGATATCGCGGTCCAGAGTAACTCCCTGCAGGCGACGCTGGAAGACGCCGAGTTGTCCGCCAACGGTGGCACACACGTATTTGGTCCTGATCATGATCGCAAGCTTGCGGAACTACGGGTCGCTTAGCTCCACATGCCCGCAAATGATATGTACTCTTGCCCGGTCATGCTTGCCATGCGCGTGGCAATGCTCTGGATCGCTACAAGCTTGTCTGAAGACTTGGTCAAGTTGCGCTCGCTGTACTGGCTAACAAAGAACCGCCACCAGGCCTGAAGCTGATCGGCCGGTATGGCGCCTGACTGAGGCCACAAGGGAATAGTCCTGAGCTCTTCCTTGTCTGGAGGCTCGTTTTCTTCGGACTCTAGTGCCCCGCGGCATTCGAAAAAGACCTTGTTCTTGCAGAAGTGGAGGATACGGCTCGAGAGACCGCGCTCTTGCATTGTCCAGCATCGCGTGTTCCATTTGGAGCCGTTCACAGCGAATAGGCGGTGGTCGGCCATGTGCCATTCTTGCCAGCGGAGGACCATATATTCAGCATTCCCTGCGGGTGAACGGTAGGGTATCTTACATGTTGGGGCTTCGCCGATGTCCCTTTGGAGGAACCCGTCGTGAGTAGAGGTCGCCTGGGTCGCGGCGATGGTCACGACGGCGTATTGATACACAAGATGCATCTGGGCAGCTTCGTGGCGCCAGTCGGCATCGGAGTCCTGAACGATGCATAGGGAGTCGATCCACAGATACCGAATATCAAGTCGCAAGCACACTTTAGCCGCGTCGAAGAAGTTTCTCGGCAGGTCAGATGGATTGATATTCTCTTTTAGCCGCCCGTAATTAGACCCAAACAGTCGTAAAGGAGGCGATAGACTAATGTCTCCCCACATATGGCTTAACGCAGCATACGTTTGGTCTCTATGTCTGAGACCGTCGTCATTTTCTGTCTCAATGATTTGGCACCTAAAAGTATTCTCGACTGGCGTAATCTTCACAAGCCGAGTTGGCACCCAATAATCAGTGTTGATGGAACACATGGCATGATTTTCTTTACAATTGTCAATCCATCCCTTCATTCTTGCCACATTCGCCTCGGATAATGTGGAGAGACTAGGCAAGACTCTTCTATCTTGTATTCTTCCACTGTTCAGGTCTAAAAAATGATGATGGCGAAACGGTTAGCATTTGCCCACACGCAAATAATCATAAGTATTGCTTACCAAGTGAGTCGTACACATAAAATTGAAGCTCATTAAACCCCCATTTGAAAGGTTCCCAACAACTCACTTTCGCGGTAGCCGGCTGGAACCGTAGTTGCATACAAAAGATCATACCTCCGTCTTGATCGTCGGCCTTTGCCGAGCTGTCCAGCTCAGCAGCATACCGATCGCAGAATTCACTAACTACGAAAATGGCAGTGATTCTCACCTTGCGATCCCAATCGGCAGCCAGAATTTTCTGCCGCAAGTCTACGGGATCGGCGAATCGCACATACCAAGGGAGAAACTGTCTTTCCGGAGGCTTGCTAGGGCTTGACATTACGGCGATGGCGTGGGATATAAGGCGACATAACGTACAGCCCGCGTCAGCCGTCGCCTGGATTCCCGGGTAGGATGGGTACTCATCGATGCGATTGAGCGGGGACATGAACAAAGTCTCTCCCCTTACTCGAGGCGGTACGATGTTTGCGCACGCGGGACAGACCTGACCAGGGGGTGGGAAACGACTTTGGAGAACTCCATGCCAGGTACTCGTTAATATCTGATACTACCAATGAGAATCAGCACGTCTAGTGTGTGTAAAAAGCTTTAGTATCGCCATTAGACGTGCCGCTGGAGTGTAAAGGGGGGGGATGTCAAAAGGGGGGAAATGTCACGGCGTTGCAAACAGCCTTATAAACGCACTGGGGGGGGATAGTACGCAACATATGTGCACTTTAATGGCGACACACAGTGCAACAGGATTAACAGGCTTGGCGGTTTAAGGTTATTAAGCTATATATATATCACTATTAATAGATTAACATTATAAAAATAACCCTTATTAACAGCAATAACGAACTAACAACCTATAAACATAATATGCTTAACACCATTAACACCTTAATAGATGTCGATACAGCAATAATAAATGTTGGGGATAAATGAGAACGCATACTACTTCTGAATCCAGATACGTATGTCCAGCTCATCCCAGGCAGCGCGGAGGTACCTATACCAATCGGGATATCAAAAGTCGATGACACCCTTCAACACCAACAGGCCCAGGCCACTTAGACACTTCTCCTAACCGGAGTGCAACCCCTCATGGCATCGAAACGAAGGTCACGCTTCCATCTGGGGCTCGCACGACAGAATGACAAGCCCGCCGAGGCTGCATATGTCCAATGCGCTCGAGTAAGAAGCGCAATCCCATCACTGCACGACCGGCAGCCGTTACTGCGAACCCCAAGTTTTCGCGGCCTCCCCGGCAGCGACCCAGCGAATCGTGGCCGCCGCACGGAGTTGGCCGACATCCCGAGCTATCAGCGAGTTTCTGGATCGGGCATGCGGTGCTGGACGATTGGATGCGTGAACACGCCATTCTCGCTGAGCTGATGTTGAGTTGGGGTGCTTTGCTTGCCCCCCAAGGTCGTCGGGGTGCCAACCAGCGCGTTACGCGCCTGGAGGTGTCGGGTGAGGCAGCGGTAGTGAATCGAGGCTCACGGGTATCCGAGACGTTAACTATATTCCTACCCGCATGCGTTCAAGAGCTTCAGGAAGAGTCGACCCTCCCATGCTCTATTTCTAATGAAAGCACCTACTTTCCACCAGATATTTATGGCATTAAGGCTTAGATTCAAGCTCTGTCCGCCAACCGGCGAACGGATGTAGTTTGCATCGCTGGTGATACTACGTTGTCCGCCCCGGACCGGTTGTGTGCGCCCTATCACAATGAACTCCCGTGATATCGGCCCCTTTTAGTCTTGCAGCTCGCTGTATGACTCCCTACTATATATAGTTGTGCGGTCGAACGTGACTTATTCGTGCGTCGCCGGTACACAGTCGTATTTTATCTAAGCCACCATTTCTATAAACTTGAAACTCGCCGTGCTCGATCACATCTCCCCTGCTTTCTTAGATGCATTAGACATGAACTTGTGATCTTTCTAATATACCTAAGTAATCCTAGCGCCATGTCTAAATTAGCTTTGGCTGCTGCCCGAGCTGCCTTTACATAGGTCCTATCCTGCCCGAGGGCTAGCTGTCGTGCAACGTCTCTTAGGTTATATCATACTATAATATCTTAACTACCCTATGTGTTCTATGAATATTTTCTAGTGATCTACCTTGGCAACTTCTTTACGCAAGCCTAGCTCATGTTACCACATCTGCATGAGAACCTGCCCAAATTAGACTTCGGGTTGAGCTTGATGCGAGTAAAGTAGCCCGCGGTTTCCCCTTGGAACCGAGGCCAGGAACGGTGAGTCTTTGGCCCTTGTAAATTACGATGGGTGACGAAGGGCTGGGGATTTATCAAGAACCACGACTAGGCCGAAGGCCTATGATATCGTGACTTCTTAGGGTAGGAATAACACGAAGAGTTCCGCTATAGTGTGCTCATTATTGAGAATTCATTGCGCATCTTGTCGTAAACTCATATTGAGTTTTGCCGACTCATTGGTCACTGAGAGTATCCAGGTAGTTTAACAACTTATACTTTGATCGTGGTGAGCCGCAAGGGTGACAAAGGACTCGTCAATAACTCGCGCAGCATTTATTATTAGTGTATAACGGAAATATATATGTATATTGTGAAATGTAACCTGGCGACTAATAATATAATAAGACCTTAAAGCGATTTACAATTACATATCTTAAAACAGCGGCGGGTGTGAAGCTCGGCCAGAGCTCTGTTCTTCTCAGGACAGCTGGGCTAGTACGCAGTAAGTCCCGCTGCTCTTGGAGAGTTCGATTAGAACCAAGACTTGACCGAAGTTAACCGGACTGTACAGAATATGGGTCCGGACTATGGAGCCCAATCGATTTTCTCCCTGGGCAGTGATGTTGCGCTCGCGGCTCTTTAAACCCCTGCGTTTATCAGGGTCGCCGATCATTTGTTCTCGCCCCGTGCAGAAGCAAATGCTTTTTCTCGGTAAACATTAAACTCAAATCAACATTCTCAATTCTGCAACAAATCAATGGGGCGCTCGGTATACGATCCTGAAAAGAGTATGTCGTAGCGTAAGAATGCTGTTATGAATTGCTAGCCGGGACTCATTACGCTAATGGCTTTTACCTAGGTCCTAGGGGAACGTGACCGTAGGTAGTTAATCTGGGGAAGTAAGGTAGTCTTGGCATTACTGGCCGTTGGCTTGACGTAATGGCCAATTACACGGGTGTGCTCCCTTCGTCTCAATCGCCTAAGACCATAGTGCACCCTTGTGGCCCAATCCAAACCTCGTGAACGCGCCGGGCATCGACATCAACGCGATCACCCACCGAATAGGTCGTCTTGGTTGGGTTGTCGTCTCTGGGGTAGGTGATGGTGAGCTGGCCCTCCACGATCAGATGGGTCGTTAGGCTATCATGGCTGTGCGGGCTGTAGTATGCATTGCTGCGCATCGACGGACAGTCAGTAAGCCTCGTTTTCTCTACCTGCCTATGCTACCTTCGTCTTCATCTCAACCCAGCGGGGGACAAGGGGCTATCTAGGGGCGCGTGACACGTACGGGCCATCTGTCCAGGTAAGAATGTTCGTAAACCCCCATGACCGTACCTCATCTTCATAGTCTTCGCGAGCCTTTGTCGTGGACGCCATTGGTGGGTGTTGTCGACGCGATAAAACCACGTCAACCTGCGATTCGGAGATGACAAAAGACAGCACGCCTATCTAATTCCCAAGTGGGCGCAGGTAGTTAATTAGTGAATTGCCTCGCTGGTTGTGGGGTTCAACATCGACTGATCAATTGGCAATTTGTTGGCGGTCGGTGAGATAATCAGGAACAGAGGGCACTTGTATGGCATGTCAGTCAGTAGCGCATGCAAGGTCACGGAATGAGGGGTGGCTGTGAGAGCGTGTCGATGCAACCCTTTCGATGCTTGATCCCTATACCTCGGTTGGTGACGTCGTTGAGTGGTGGGTGGACGAGCGTCAATTGGCATTCTGTATACCTAGTATATACCTACATACTGTACAGTATATACCAACATGATCTGGTTGTTGTAGATAGTACTGTACCTATATACCAATAAGTGAGTACATACTGTAAGTGACTGACTGATTTGATTCCTGGGACTTCTGTAGCGGCGGCGCTGGAGACATGCGGCGGCTCCCACTACTCTGTACCACTACTGCCTGTCTTAGACTTGCAGTGTTCCTACTTCTGGTCCACAGCACCGGTGGTACCCACCCTCGGCCTCCATGCACGTGTGCGCTGGTTGCTCTAATGTCCATTGATCAGACCGACTAGGAGATGACGCTGGCAGTGCCTGCACCTCCCGCAGCTCCCGCTCCAATCTGTAGCCATCGCTAACTGCTGGTCTAGGCCAGATCACGGTAGGTACTGTACTTAACTTACAGAATACCTAGGTACCTAGCTGTTCTTCAGTATCACCATCGCAACCATCACCACAAGCCGCCAGGTCAACGTTGAACAATGTTCTCCGCCATGGTGATTAATTAATTGCCTAGTAGTTAACATGTAGTTTACGATGATCATATACTATACTGAAGTTAAAAACAGGTAGATGTTGTACATATGTAAGTAAGCTTCAAATGTTCTTTAGGTCTTTCCCTATTTTTATCTAACTCAGGTCTCTTTTCGGCCCCCACCCAATCATAAGTTTCCTCGTTACCCCCAGCTTTGGGTTTAATTGGCTGACTTCATCAAATATGAGTAAGTATATGTACGTCTGTGCTGTAGGAATTTAGTGCCCACCATCTTGCCTAAGACAGATGGTGAGTGGACTCGACTCGCGCGACCCTGGACCTTGTCAACTGGCTCAGCCCCCAAATCATTCAAACGAAACGAAATCTCTACGTGTGGTATGCTGTACAGATTTTCCGCTCTCCCTTAGTATTAGTCAGATGTTACGCAGTTATTGTCGCTAAACATGCCCCATTATCCCTTCTATCCCCTCCTCCCCTAAGTCCTTATCAAGGAGGCGTGTTTCGATGAGGAAGCAAGAGAACCAATTCCTAAGCCAGTACAGTATACTTACAGCCCTACTATCAGTAGTATGATTTGCGGCGCTCGGCGGCGACTAGTATAGTAGTGTGTAGCTTGGCTAGTATCAATCTGGGCCGGGTTGGTCCTGACTGGAATCCATCTGGGGCTTTTTTACCTGATGTAGTATAGAGTGGGCAGAGAGTGGGGTAGGTCCCTAGGTTCCATACCCGTGAAGTTGGGTTTGCTGGGTTTGCTGGGCTCGCTACCACCATGAAATAGGGCTAGTTCCGAGCTGAACCCCCCAAGCCCCCCCTTGTCTTGGAGGTATCTATACCTTGCCTCTATACTTGCTACTTTCTACCGACCTTAGTACTCTGTAGATAGATGCCTTACAGCACCTACCTACCTGCTGTATCCTGTACGTAAAGTATTAATCTCCATATCGATAACTTTTATTTCGTCTCCTGGTCGTGTTTATTCGCTCTTCTGCTCTCTCGTTCCGGGCCACCGCGAGTCCTCTACTTATAAGCTCGATGCGTCGCTGAATTCGCCAGCTAATATGCCACCTTTTGCGGAAGGTCCAACTCTCGTCATTTGGCGTGCATCTTACCCCCAAACCTTGCTATCCGAATGAGCTTCAGAACCTAGACATCGTGCTCTCCGAGAGTGCGAACCGCATCTCATACTCATGCCTTTCCTCCTCCAACAGCAGAACAACGATAGAGCCAGAGCTAGAGCCAGAGCCAGAGCCATGTGTTTCACGGTATGTCTTCCTGGGACCTTCTGCTTCTTCTATTACTAATTATTGCGCTTCCTCCCAGAAGCCGAAGTCGCTCTCCAAAGCCCGCGCCGAATCGCCGCCACACCGCCGCCTGACATTCAACGCGCATGGCACCCAAGCTATTTCCTCACTGAAGCGTGCGCTGAATATCGGGCTGTTTATTGCGCCCACTGTTATCCACCTCCATGGCGATGGTGGAAAGAGAGACATTTACTTGAGCGCTGCCATTCAGCGCTCTCTACGACAATTATACAACGACTTGCGCCGAGATGAACCCAAATTGTCCCGTACATTCTTCCAGTCCTTCTTAGGAGAACACCAAGGAGAGCCGCCAGACAAGGTATCCATGACACTTGCGGAAGACACGTACTCGTTTCAACGATTCCTTGAAGTATGGTGGAGGGGGTTCGGCCTCGAAATAGAAAAACCAGTCGCCCTTAACAAGAAGGATCTTACAAAACCACTCACGAATTACTTCATCGACAGCAGCCACAACACATACCTTGCTGGCAACCAATTAAGCGGGAAAGCCTCTGTCGAAACCTATAAGCGCGTCTTACTCCAAGGCTGCCGATGTGTTGAAATAGATGTCTGGGACAACAGCACATCGTCGTCCCCTGCCAAGTCATTGGCTGGATCGGCCAAAGACATTCCAAGATCCGAACACTCTCAAGGACGATTTTCGACGAATACTTTACACACAGCAGCAGCACATGTCAAAGCAGCTGTGGATGACAAAATTGATCGGACTCGGCTATTTCTTGGTGTTGAAAAGACCCATAGTTACAGCCCAAGATGTAGCAAGTTCAATGTTTCAGGCTCGTCATCGCTCGATCGTGAGAACGGTGTCTCTCTAGACCTTCCCGATGCTGATGACGGGGCTAATGTCGAGCAACCCAATGTTGAGCAACCAAATGTCGAGCAACCCTCAGGTGGATGGAAGCCCGTGCTGCCGCTAGATGAGCCAATCGTCATGCATGGATGGACGTTCAACCAACCCATAGGGTTCCGCCAAGTATGTAAGGCAATTCGGGAGGTTGGTTTTAAGACAACACATCTGCCCATCATTATCAGCCTGGAGGTCCATGCTCTTGCAGAGCAGCAAGAGAAGATGGTCCAAATCATGAAGGAGGAATGGGCTGGATTGCTCGTTGAGAAGCCTCATGAGACATGCCCCAATGGCCAGATGCCGCGGCTCGAGGAACTACTCGACAAGATCCTGGTCAAGGTGAAGAAGACCTCCTTAAGCACAGAGAACACAATGACTATGGGCTCGTTGACTCCAAAGGGCACGGCTGTAGAGAACGATGCTGCTTTCGCGGCGGACGACGATCGACCAGTTAAACGGCCCCAGCCGAAAGTGCCAATCTGCGAGAACCTAAGTAACCTTGCAGTGTACACTCATAGTGAGCATTTCGTCAACTTTGAGTCGTTCACTCTCAAGTCGCCCTCTCATATCTTCTCCATAAGTGAGAATAAGATCTTAGATCTGTGGGAGACAAAGCGAGACGAGCTTTTCGCCCATAATCGGGACTTCTTCATGCGGGCGTATCCCAAGGGCATGCGCGTCAATTCATCGAATCCTGACCCTTCGCAATTCTGGCGCAGAGGTGTCCAAATGGTCGCAATGAATTGGCAAAAGTGGGATGAGGGTATGATGCTCAATAAAGCCATGTTTTCAGGCGAGCATGGCTGGGTCCTCAAGCCCGCCGGTTATCGCAGCGACGACAACGAATTGAGGGTTCAGACTAACGAAATTTCTTACCGCACATTTGACCTCATTATCACCGTCCTAGCAGGACAACATATTCCGCTACCTGAGGGCATGCCACGTGACGAATCACAATCCCTCCGTCCCCTGGTGAAATGTGAACTTCACATCGAGAAAGCCGACGAGCGGTCTCGGGGCCCTGGCGAGGGAGGCGTTAGGTTACGTCCTGTCGACTGGAAGAAGCAGACGGCTAGTGGGAGGACTGATCACCCGGAATTCAGTAGGGAACACCGGGAACTCGCCTTCAGAGGCATCCACAAGGTCGAGGAGTCGCTCAGCTTTGTCAAGTAAGAGTCCTTTCACTTCTATTATCGTACTATTTGCCCGTTGTCGGCTCTGACCGCTTGGGTCGCGACCCTGGAGGCGCCCAATTAATATTTGGGCGGCTCAACTTGCATACCGAGAAACGAGCTGTCATATGCAAGACGCCGTCAAGTGACGACAGGAGCTACTCGATTACCTCTGTGAAACTCGCTGCCTGTCAGCAGCGGGCCGAAATTATGACAGCCCGATCAGGTATTGATGAGCTAGCCTGTCGCAATCCACTATTCGTGTCCTACTTTTTCTATTTCTCGTCTTTTTCCGCGGCTATCTAACACCTGCAACGGTACTGCTGTACTTCCGCCACTTTGACTAATATTTTTTCTCCATGTAGATTTCGGGTTGAACATGAGCCGTCTCGGATCATATCTCTGAAAGACTCGTTTGCGGGCTGGGCCTGCATTCGCTTGGACCGGTTAGCGACTGGCTATCGTCTTATCCCCCTTCTAGACCACGAAGGCAACGAGACTACGGGCATGTTATTCGTAACAGTTCGAAAGAGTTATCGTCAGTAATGGTTGCCTCGGATCATCGGAAACGTTTGCCCAGGGTCGCACTTGATACATCACTTGCATGGCGTTGACGCGTCTAGTCTCTGCTTGCTTGCATAATATCCTCCCATAGGATATGGGTATAGCGGCGCAGTTTACCGCTGGACGCCGTGTTAGTCCCCTGAATTTCCGGTCTATTTTGTTGGATACGTCCAGACTGACCTCTTGTATGAGCAGGCCTGTTCGTATGCGTTCTAAACAGCGGGGCATGCATATTTCCTTTCGTCGGTTACCAGCTCGGAGTCACACTTGGCAGCATGGATACATAGTTTAGGATACCCAAAGACGGCAACATGGCGAAAATGCCGCTTGCATTTTGCATTTTATTTAAGCTGTTTTCTTCTATCGCTTGGTTCAATTTAGCGTAGGCACTTGGCATTCAGATGTAGACATAGCGCTGCGTCCCACAATAGACAGCATTTCTTTTGCTTTCGTGCTTTCCAACGTGGTAGATGTGTGCACAACATGACTGTCTCGCCCAATCACAATGGAGCCGTGATTGCTTCCCTACCTATATGTTTCCCATTTTCGTGGCCGAGAAAAAGGCTTACTATCCCGGATCTGGGCATTCCGGCAAATCCGACTGGGCGTTTAACGAACCGTGCTCGTGTTCACCTATCGTCGGAGGTCTTGGAAGAAGCCAGACAAGAGTCGGTCAACCGGCCAAGGGCGAGGGCTGGTACGCTAGGCAAGGGAACGCAACCGGGAAGCTGGAAGAGTAGGTATGGCGTGTATGTAGGTATATAGAAAGCACGGCCGAATGGCATCGTGGGAATGCAAACCTAGTTACGTGATTCCGAACGCAGGCTACGTAATCTAGCCCGTGTCGGTTTACGGCCCAGATTAGCAGGGGATGGTGTAAGCCGGGTCGCCGCCCATTTGTCGAGGCGAGGGCTGGCGAGAGATCCGGAGTGGGTGGGAAGGTTGCAGAGGAAAATCCCATGTGGCATGAGTTTTTTCTGCTCGATCGATCTAGGTATCTGATCTACATACGCTATCTATCCACCATCGTTCGTTCTAGAACTTACGATATTTGGGGGTTGCATCGAGCGAGCGCGCGCGGTTGGCGTCGGGAGTCCGAGTCTTTTACGGCAAGTCTGACGCTTTCCGCTCCTCCGAGGACCACCGGGTGAGGAGGTACAGTAAGGATCTAGAGTCGACGAGTCGAGATCTTCTCTCGTCCTATCTGTCTGTCTTTCTGTCTGTACGTATGTGCGGCTATGGCGTGCCGCGCTAATGCCGAGACAAGCGTGTGCTACTTACGTGTGTCTGTGCGGCACGCTACGGCGAGATGAGAGAGTCCTCGCGAAGTTGATGGGCCGATTAGGGCGAGGAGGATAGCGGGAGAGCATGAGATAGGTCAAATCCCCCCTTGCGCGGGTTCTTGTACAAGTAAGGGTAGCTGCGTTAAGCCGTTCTATATGAGCGAGTCGGTGTAGGGTACGTGTATGTATGCGTGTGTAGCGCGATTTCCCCCCTCCTTCTAAGTTTTCATGATTGACGACCACTCTCGTAGTGCTTTGGAGTTCGGGGATAGACGAGCAGCTTCCCCGGATGGTATGATAGTTAAGATAGAGAGCCTAAGGCAGGTCTGTCGTAGATAAACACTTTCTCTAGCCTTACATGTAAGTTTAAAAAAGAGGCATGGGGAAAGGGGCTCGGCCGAAGACCAGGGGGTCGTAAATTAAGTTGAGCGACATATTAGACGCCTTATTTGAGCCCCCAGCTGGAGATCAAGGCTGAAGAGAGTTGACAGCCGCGAAGGCGTGGCTTGAGAGCGGGAGATTAACGGGTGCATCCGCATCCCGCCAGTGGGAAACATTGCAGCTGTCAGACTGATGTCGTGCCACGGCTACCGAGAGACAGTCTTCTCGGTTAAGGGGGCTCATGCAGGTACGTTAATACCGGGCACGAACAGGATCGAATATTCTTCCGGACGCGTCCTATACGGGGTTTGAAGAGAAAATCCTCACTTTTCGAAGAAGAGCCTCATTGTAGTCACGCCATGAGCATAGGATGACAAGCCCCGCCCCTTGAATTTGTTCCATATGTACGACTGAGACTAAAGCATAGAAGTCCGACGTGACCGCCCTCTCCGTGTGCTTATCCGGCTGCCTTGGGCATCAATTTAATATGACATGTATTTTGTATCGAGAAACCCTCTTTACGCAGGATCCCGAGGAGCACCACAGGCCGTTTTAGACGGTGTGATGTTAGATATGACATGCGGCTATCCGAGAACCATTGGATTTAAACATGCTGATTTGCTAGTTTATTTCCCGGTAGCGGTGGCCTCCCGGTTGTGGATGGAACATATATGCGTCGGACTTGTCTTTGTCTGCACGCAGGGAAAACTTGACCTCGTGTACGCCCAGCGAGTTCACGGTCTTAGCCTTAGATCGTAGATCTCTGCAGTTTGCCCTTAGCTGCATATAGTAGATAGCGATGGCTCGGGAACTCATTGGCGAGGTCGGGGATGGTGTGCTGGTTCCGGCGCCTCCTGTCTCGGATCAATCGTCGGTGTAGGCTCGATACGTCCGGCGCAAATAGCCTAACTACTGTATATTCCGCAGCGTAGGATGTAGGCCTGGGACACATCCGACAGATGTCGGTCCGCTTTAGCCATATGACGGCAGCCACGGCAATATGGAGCTGAAAAGCAGATGTTGTCATGTGGCGGTGTCTTTTAAACCAATGGTAATTATGTCGGCGGTGGCAGCGGCGGCGGCGGCAATCTCCTCATAAGCATATCGCCGGATCAGTATAATTACCTATCTATTACACATCGGCATCGCATGTTACGGTAGGGTAACAAGTCGCTGCTAAACTATATTTAGAGTCAAGCCGCAACGTCATATCGATTCGATCATCGTGAGCTCATGGAGCGAACTGAGGTGATTTTTTACGACTCGTCATATTCATGGTGTTCGCAGCAGACCACACACTGACCTGCAAGGGTTGGATTGGGAAGTCGTGTGAACATAAATCTATGCGGGCGGCAAATTGTGACTGGACAGCTCGCCTTGTTCATTGGAGCGCGTGAGCATTGTGAGACACACTGTGCCTCGCAATCCAAAGAAAAAGACCCGACACATGGGTTAGGTGACTCTCAGGACGAAGGCAGTCGTCTCGGTAATGTAGGTACCTACGGTAAAGATCAGAGCGGGTAGAGCCGAAAGGAGACGAAAAGGTCCAAGCAAACCAGACACCGTCCCCGGACCCCGACGTACCCCCGATCCCAGCTCTACAGCATAAGCACTGGGCAGCGTGCGCGCTGTAACTAACAGTACGTGAGCAGTAGCAAAGGGCAAAGGGTCAATAACCACGCGATAGATTTGCGCCTAAAACTATGCCGCCACCACCTGCTTTCACAAATTCGCATCGCCGCTGAGACTATATCCAGGTCGGATTACCAGGAAAACTGAAACATAAATAAAAATTAAAGAAAGATGACAATGCAATTCCGAGCTACCGAGGTCCTTTGGTGGGGCAGTGTAGTGTTCTCGCTTTAATATGTATTAATTAGTAGGTGTTCAGGGATCGATGTCAGTTTGTTGTCACCAACTTGAGGTGGCCCTCAACTTGTCCATACCTACGCATATGCCGTGTGACGTAACTGAAGGATAGGGATTCGCTGGTGGTGAACGCCATCGAACGATATATGCCCACCGGGCAAGTAACCGGCCGAATGCTGGAGGATCTAGAATAAGAAGTGTGATCATTCTGAGGCTGCCGCTGTCGTGCTGATAATCGGCATATCTCGATGCTTCGGTAAGGCAACCTTCGAATTCTCTGTGTGTAGCTTTCATATAGATAGATGAAGCCCAAGTCCGAGCATGAGCTCTTGGACAATGGTAACTGTAGCTGCCAAGGCAAAGAGGGCAGCACTACAGATATGAGATGTTTCCCTAGCTTTACGTAGCCAGCCGTAGAATGAGACCGCGTATATTCCCTTTTTATTCTTATGCAGTAGTTCGAGGTTACCTGTTCAACAACCTCACAGGCTTAGCACAGCGATCAAAAAAAAAAGGTGGACTTTCTGGGGGTTGTAATGTAATATGTAATGTGATCTGTCAAATAGGACTTGGAGCCTAACGCCTCAGGGTGAATAAACGAAATCCGCGTCAGGATCGCCAGGCCACTACCTAGGTTATTCAGTGACTGTGGAGGTTATGACGCGCATGGTGGTCGTACGTGTTTGTCAGGGTGCTGTAGGTCGGATATAAGTGATAAGCCCTATCGGATAATCAGATAAGTAGATCCAACAGCCCATACAAATCTAGGATGATGCAAAGATGTTAGTGGCTTGCGTCTATGCGTATGCCTGGACTCGATTATCGACAAAGACTTGCGCATCTAGCAAAATATAACATTTTAATTTATCGATCTAGACCTGTCAAAAAACAGTCGGGTGACAAGTCATAGAAAAAAAGAAACGAAATTTTGGGGAACCCCAGTCAAACCTTTCGACGGGATATCCGGGTTGTCTATCGACAAGAAGACGGCGCTAGCGATGCAACGCTAAAAGAACAAGGGTGATCTGAATATATACATAGAGTCTAGAGATGCTCGAAGTGCAAAAACGCTTTACAATTGACAAAAGGGACACTAGATAGTGTCCAGTGAGTACAGAATAATGCATGATTGTCTAGGTAATACCAATGCCCCACGTGATAAGCTCGCCCAATAACAGACAAGAAATGCAAATACCTCACCCAATAAAACCTACCCGGAGTAGATGCCGACCATCTCTCTATGACCTGTCAACCTACCAACACAATTATCACGAACGAAGACTCGGCTTCCGTAAACACAACACACATACGTACATATAAGTAGGCAACATGGCTCCGCAGTAACACCGCCGAGTGAGTCAAGAGGGGGTTGCAGAGGAAAACTATCTACCCACTACCCACTTTCTACCCAGCAGATTGTCCAAAATAGATACTGTAGCGGTTAGGAGGACCTTGGTTTATGTAAACCTCCAGCTTACCAACAGAATACGGGGAGGGATTACCCTAGTCTATATACTTTACCTGTTTAAACAACTAGGCGCGTTTTGCGACAAATATTCATTGGCATGTACCTAGGTACTATCCGCGATGCCCTTTTATCTACGTCAAAAGTTGCTGCTGACAAAACTGATCGGCTTCTCCTGTACGCGCATACGGCTGTCGCTTTTACACGTACACGGGAACAAAACATTACTAAGGTAAATAGCAGGAAAGTGAAGCTAATAAATTTCCGCCAAAGACTACTTATACTTCCTTAGACTTGAATATGGGTATGGTTGATATGCAAATGCGTATAGACGGCTAAGGGTAAGCCGTCTTTGCTTTGCCTTATACCCCTATGCTGCCCTCAACTAGGATTGAATCTGCAAGATTATTCAAACTACACCTTATCATGGCACCAATAGCCTCCACATTAATACATAGCACAGTACAGCATAGCGCATGTTTCACGAGATGGTCAGACGAGTCTTCTATACCGCTCGGAAACCGGGCTGCAAGCGCTAGAGCACAGATCGATATGTCTTATTGACTTATAGACTATAGCAACCTCATCATGTTCGTACCTACTCATATTCATCCCTATCTCGTCTCATATACTCTCTTGCCTCTCATCTTCTCTTCCTCCGACTCCTCGCAAGAGATATCTATTTTATTATTATATGCGTTAGGGAACTTGCCTCTCTCTGCAGGCCTGCCCTCTACACCATCGACTTCTACGTACTACAATTCTTAAACCTCTCATCGCCCGTGATAGTTGTGGCATCATACTCGTCATACCAAGGCTTACTAATCCTGTTAATCTTATTGCTCCAAGCCAATCCCATGCGTCGTCTAACGTCTTGATGACGAGCATTGCGCCAGACACTGAAAGTGGTTCAGTAGAACGGCCACATTTGATCCCCCCTGCCCGTCTCATATTGTACACTTGGTGGGGGCGTCCAATATCTAGACAGTTCCTTTCATGGAAACCAGGATTCTCTTTGTACTAGCGGATCGCCTTCCGCCATACATAAATATTGTAATAAAATCCCCTGGAGGAAGGGGTATATAAACAGGCCATCCACTATGCAGTCACACTCATTTGAGAATACCTATCTCCTTATTTCTGGAATCCCTGTTGGATTGTTGTCTGACCGCCTCGTTTCTGTGCCGCTGTACGGCTACACACATGGAGATCCGCATTAACCATGCTCATCGTTACACTGCTTTCTGATAGGTAGTAAATAGATCACTACCGGGATATGTCTACCCTAAGGAGCTCGCACGTGCACAAAAATCTAGGTATATATGCCACGCAACGTCCATGTTCTACTCTCATGGAAACATGCCCACTACCACCCATACTTTAAGCTCTTCACTCCACAACTTAACTTAAACGACTCCTATCCCACATTTTTCTCTTATAACTATTCCCTCTTATAAACCTTCAACATCATAATGACAGGATCTTGCAGCTCAGAATCTAACCACGCATGCCCACTTGTGGATATGTCTGGTACTGTACGTTTACCTCTTTCTTCTATTATAGAACCATCACTGACTTCGTCAAAGGCGCCTGGTAAACGATGCCCAACTTGCCGGGCGGCTGGGCGAGAGGTTTGGGTCTTCGCTGGGCGAAGTTGCCCTATCTGTGCCACATACGTTGCTTAGACAGGTATGTAAGTTACGATGTTCAAAACAGATACTAGCTAACCACAAAGCACATATAAGTCAGCAAGAGATAGGGGCTAATGCAGCTCTTGCCATCCTTATGGCATATCCTAAGGCTGGATCTCCTCTGGTCGAGATACGTTTCGCTATTAAAATATGGATTCGCTTCTTTCATAGGATGGGGATTTCATGGCGTCCTAAAGCTAGCTCGGCTTTGAGGACAATAATTGGATGGCTGCTAAATAAATCAGCCCAGAACCAAGGAGCAAAATACTGGAGCCTCAACGTTGAGAACGGAAGCCTAAACGCTCTGAGGATATTTCTATTCGGCTTAAACAGGGTTCGAATTGGCAGTTATCAAACTATCAGAGGCGCAATCCCTCCTTTTAGATTCTGGCATTGCTATGTAGCATACTGGAATGCACGCAATAGCATACTCGCTAATCGTCAAGCTTCATTCGTTAGTATACAGACTGAAATCGAAAAGACAATTGTGCGAATCAGACTCATAGAGACGCTGTGCTAGTTACGCAAGGAAGTACAATACTAGTTGTTGTGGAATCTCCCTTTTCCTCTTGTCTTACAAGATTAAAAAAGCATACGTAGGTCGAGATTCGTAACACCTGGAGCTAACATGAGATTAGGGAACAACAAAATGTACCACATGAAGCTAAGATAGATCTCTGTCTCACCTCAGCTCCCCAAACACAGTCCGCCAGCCACCGACAACACCACACCGGTCCCGTATTATGATTCCACAGCTCGTTCAGCGACTGACGATACCACCGGCATCTGCTCGCCCCGAAAAAGGGCATGTATACGTTCCGGGAAAGTCGCCCGCGAAGGCTAGGCTGCATCAGTCGTAGCTTAATGCAAGATTACCTCAAACCACCCACGAATCCGAACTCCCCCCCAGCATGAAGCTTGGAAGCCGTTCTATCCCATACCTCGTGTCCTTGGATCATTGCTGACGTCTTGCGTGTGTGATGGGAAATACCTACTGTAAAGTGCCCCTACCCAGTTAGCGTCTTGGTAGCGAGAGCCGGCTGCCCCTCCCCACTCCGGCTCCGGCTCCGCCCTTCCGGCCCGCCGATGGGCCGCATCCCCACCCTGTTCTTAACGACCCCTACTATTTACATACATACGCGTATAGTGCATAATATCGAGGGTCTGGTGTAATGGTTACATCCGAGTCCTCTTAGGCAAGTAGTATTTCAAACGAAATAAACTGCCCGTACCCTGCTCGGTGAAGGAGAATAGGGGTTGTATTTTATGTGCTAAGACTCTAGATTCTTTTCTCTCGCAAACTCAATTCCTTGGCTCAGACTAATACTATTTAGTTGGGGAATGCATAATAAGGTTTCCGATTGACGACATCCCCTCCAGATAAAGGTGTCGTCTAGGGTTGGTCGTTGTATAATTTGTCAGCGTCTGCGATACACTTTGTATGTGGCAGGACAGTTAGCGTCGTCGGATTATCTAAGGAAAGGAAGGGTATCATCGCATGCTACAGAAAACCCGTGACCCCGACCACACCTAAAAAAAAACAGGAAATTATTACAAAATTTAGAGATAGCAAGACAGAATATAACTCAAGGCGGTTTATGTCTGTTGAAAGGAAAATTGATGCCGCTCATTTCCGAAAGGGGACTAATAATATCTTCAATATGATCTAAATCACACCGAGCGAGAAGTCTTGTCCTCCTACTAAGTGTAAATTATGATAGCGCGAGCGTACAAGCTGCTGGAAGAAATAGATATTTAGTTACAGGCCTAGTCTAATATCTAAGATATATCAGGTTACTTACAGTATTATAGGTGCTCCTTAGCTGGCTACTCAGGCCGGTCCTCGAGGCCAAAAATTATTTGATCGTGTTTCACCTAGTGTCTAAAGTCAAAAAACCTCTGAGAGTGCCATCGTGACCTTCGTTAGGTCTCTAGATTGTGGCATGTGCCTTCCGCTCGTTCCGTTTTAGTATGCGCCTTTTAAAACTATAGCCAAGTTAGTTAAGAATATACAACCACCACTCATTTCGTACATGCCGAATCATGGTTGCGCAGTGATTATAATTGGGGTCATATTTAATTTAGAATTTAAGCATAATTGTTGCTGCATGTTTAGCGGCAACTGAAGATCCCGCAGTGCTATATCACGAACACTGAGAAAGAAGGCTAGCAAAATCCAAAGAAAAGCAGAGACATTGTTATTACACGCTAACATCCGAATGCAAACAACCCTTATTTTAACTCCCAGAACACCAACTCATACGCGGTACTCATTTTGGACAAATTTCCTTACGTAGCCATCGAATCGTAGAATGGGTGCCCAAAAACCCACCTCTTTATACCATAAATAAACTACCTACAAAATCATCTTGAACGTTGAAACCGAAAACACACTTATCAAACCTAGCACGTTTACATCATTGCTTGTATCGTGAGGGGGGTCATATTACGGCCCGATTAAAGTTCGTCATGGCCAGGCAGGAATGTCGGTGCGCCAGGGACCCAGTCGAGAGTAGTCCCGAGGCAGGGGTTATTGTCGGGGGCCGAGCCCTCGTCGAAGATCCAATCCTTATACGGCCTACCAGCACCGTAAGGGATAATCTGGCCCTTAACGCATTGGCTCGCTGAAGGTTTGATAAGTCAGTGAGGCCACGGATGGGGGAAGGGGAGGGGAAAGGGTAGACATACCGTAGTAAGCGACGAGGTCGACGCGTTCGCACTTGGCCGGCCTAGAGCTTGGTCCTTGGAATACGATATGCACGGTTCCGTCGGCAGTCTGGCAGAATTCTGCCTCGCTGCCGGCAAATGCCGCGTCGTGCCAGTGTAGCACCCCGCGCTGTATGCTGAAGGTTGTCGTGATGGGGCCCCAGGGTATAACCTGGAACGGCATGTTCGCGGCACCAGGGTCGGTGGCGACGAATTTGCCACCCGAAGATAATTGGCCGTCGTGGAGAGTAAACAAAGTTGCCTTATCGCAGATGTCTGGGCTAGCCGTGCCGGCGCCGCCGACGAATCCTTTGACTGGAATGTGACGGCGTAAGTCCCAAGCGCCGGGCCGCTTCTGAGTGGTGCATGGTGCTACTTCTAGGATGATGGGGTAACCGTCAGGCAGATTGGTGATACCAGCAACATCATATCCGGTAGCAGCACTTGAAGCGCTAGCTGTCCCATAGGAAGCTGTCCCTGAGGAAGCTGGTTCACGGGAAGCTACCCCATAAGCTATCTCATAAGAAGCTATACCATAAGAAGCTGTGCTATAAGAAGCTGTGCCGTAAGAAGCCGTGCCATGAGAAGCCGTCCCAGAAGGCGCTATCCCGGAAGAAGCTGTTTCATAGGCAACTGCCCCTGGGGGAGCTACCCCATAGGACACTGTCCCATAAGCACTGCTCGTTGGCCAGATCGTGCCATTACCCCGGGGTGCTGTGCTATTCCCACCTCCGGTTGGTGCTCCAGATAGGGAACTAATGGGACAACTGGTGGAGGCGCTGCCACTAGATTGAGAGGATCGAGTCGTCGAGGTGGACGTGCATCGAGAAGACTCAGTTGTTGTGGTACAAATAGATTGAGAAGACCCAGTCGTCGAAGTGGAAGAGGAACAAGAAGAGCTAGTGGTTGTGGAGGTGGATTGCGAAGATCTAGTTGAAGTGGTAGAAGTAGATAGAGGAGATCTAGTTGTTGATGTAGTAGTAGATCTAGTAGAAGTAGAAGTTGGTCGGGTGGTTGAGGTGGAAGTGGATTGGGTACTCGAGGTAGTGCTCGAGGTGGTGCTCGAGGTGGTGGTGGATTGTGTGGTGGATTGGATGGTTGTAGTTGTAGTAGACGCAGTTGTCGAGGTGATAGTTGACGGAGTCGTTGAGGTCGAAGTGCTACTACTCGTCGATGTACTTACGGTGATAGTAGTAGTTGGCAAGCTGGTCGTTGTGCTTGACCTAGTGGATGAACTAGCTGCGTACAATGTCAATATTACTCGTCATGGCTATGCCGAAACATAAGAAGGCTAAAAATGCACTGGAATGGTTTCGAATCATTCAATTCGAGCCCAAGACCGAAATGCTGAGTGCTTTGAACGATATTGCAAAGAATATTAGGGGGAGAGTAAGGTTAGAAATTTAGGACTTACAAGCACTACTCGTACAAGAATAAACGACGGTATGGGACCATGACGAGGTATATAGTTGAGCCCATTGATTAGGTGTCACATCGGACCTGGCGTAGAGTAAAGGGCCTTTATCACCACCGCAGTTCTGTTGAGCCGATCCTGGGCACTACAACCGCTGGAGTCAGTAATTACTCTTTTGCGTAATTCTACAGCTCTCGAAACATGCTCCCGAAACATGCCCCTGAGACATTTCGGGAGCTCTCAAGTTCCTAGAAAGGGAAGAAAATGACTCCAGGGGTAACTCACTGGTTGATTGCAGTCCTCCATGGCACCGTTCGGGGTAACATTAGACTTGAGGGTATCTCCACAAGCGCATTGACTATTCGGAGGTGCGCCATAGAGGGCAGCGAATCTATGGTTGTTAGAATCGCAAAACTTTACGCACGTATCTACGTTAATAGTGTTGTTGGGTATCGTAGCTATCGTGACGGCGTCAAGTAGGTCCCCGACCAGAGTGTTCTGCCAGCAGCCGTAGTTCACGAAGGCATTGGCAGCAGGGCTGGCGGTGGCGATGAAGCTCGCTGAAGCTGACATCGTCCTGGCTGCATATTTCACAACGGGCGAAGCAGCGCGAGCTTGGATGCTTTTTGGCGTCGGAAAGCATTCGTATCCATCCGGCGCTGGATCATCGACATCGGGATTCGCCATTCCGGGAATTATTGGGGTGAAGCATCCCATGAGTTGAGGATTCGCATAGACCGGGAATGGACCGCTTCCAGAACCGCAGCAATCTTGTCCAGTACACCCGCTATGACCACGATTAGGAAACTCCCTACAACGATGTAGACACTGATGGGGTTATCTTACGTCCTCTGGCTGGGATCGGAGCAATGTTCAGAGCAACCATTCGTGTCAGAGCTCACCTGAGATGTCTTTTTATTGAATTCAGAGCCACAGTTGCAATTGATATCCCTGCCCCCATAATATTAGTAAATTCATCTGAAATATTAAGAACAAAATAGAGTTATGCGCACCCCTGATTCACGTCTCTGGCCATATACGCGTAAGGCATCCCCAAATCTGCGCAGTACTGTAGGCAAGTAGCGGTTGATTGTACTGATACGGATGTCACAGAGTCAACCGCAGAGGGAAATCTGGCGTTCTTGAAGCATCCGAGGAGCGCGTAGCCTTGGGCAATTATCGCAAAGTCGGTTAACTTCCTCTCGTCGGGAAATGATGGGTCAACGAAGATACGCGCACCCCGGTTTGAACCGCAATTTTCACGGCGGTCACCGCCGCAAGGAGGCCACTGATTGTTGTCCGCGCCTGTAGTGCATACTGAATCGGAATTCGCATCAATGAGATTGCTGAGAGTAACATTCACCCCGCCAGTTGTTGTGTAATCCAGGCTGCTTCCACAGTGGCAGCCCTTATCCCAAAGAGCAGCGTATTTAAAGCCATGGGCTCGACACGTCTGGGCGCAGAAATAAGGAGTAATCGTCATGTTGACAAAATCTCCGATGTCAAAGTTGATATAACTCCTCGAATTATCTGCCGTAGCAGCTGGGTCCCAACCAGTTGGCGCAAAGGCGAACGGCGCCGAAGTTGTTGCCGCACACCCCAAGTATTGATAGTTGTACCTGGAATTGCATTGTACGCCAATGTCCTGGTAGTAGAAGCCTTGGGCCTCGACCACAGAACTCAAGGCTCCTAATGAGGCGAGAGCCGTGACTCCAACGCGCATCGACAATCCCATGTCGACGAGTCTGGCCCCTGGAGGCTTCGTCGCACGGATGGGGAAGTTACTAGAACTCTGAACTATAAAAGAGGGAACGAAGAACTGAGCGTGATGAGAGTGGTGGCGTTGATAGATATGGTAATGACAGAAATGAAGACCGAGAGTTGACGAACTAGATATCGGCGGAAGGCGTGATACTTGAAGCACGGAGTATGCTCTAAGGGATTTATGCGCCTCAGCTAAAAGTCCTAATAGTTGAAAATGTCTCGTGTTAGAACCCTCCGGCAAATACGCAAAGCGCCATTCTAGCACGCTTATGGCCTTCCCCTAGCTTCATTGTGGTCGATTATCGAGTAGCATTCACGAACTATCGGTTTTATTAAATTCGGCAGCCCTCTTCTGCCTTTGGAATGAGGGCGGTGGTTCTATATTTTGGCTTAATCCCCCTTCTTCACTCAACTCAGTGACGCCACGTGTTGAGGGAGATCAGATTCCCGTAAGGGCTGCTGATCGTCGTTAGTCTCAGCTAGTATATTGCCCCTATGTTAATGGCGAAGAAATGTGGAATAGGGAGAAACCAGCCTCCCAAAATTACATGCATTACCATCTCACTGAAAGCTTAATACTAATGTCGTGTCTCAGCACTCGAACGCTTTTGACTTGCAAGTTTCAATATCTTTGATACAATAACGGCGAACAAAACAATCATGTTCCGAACTAATACCTAACTCCTGTTGTATGCTCTACATGCATTTCAGCTTTCAAACTCTACAATCCTTTGCGTCGCATTATTTGCTGTATACATCCGTTCCGCTTGCGCATTATTGGCGTCAAGGTGCCTGGAACCGCCTGTCTCTTTGGTAGCTCCAGCGTCTGCGTCCGCGCCATCTAACAAATCTCTATCAGAGGATCGCACACTTCTTCTTTCTGCGTCTCCACTGTACGCCCCTGAAGACTTGATAGGGCCTTGAAGATCTTCCTCCTCTTCATCATCCTCATCCCTCTGCCCTGGTAGTGCGTTTTTCTCCAATTCGCGTTGTGCTTCTTCCATACGTCGTCGTACTTCTGCCGCAACGCGGGATGCATCTGTAACTATGTTGTCAAGCACACCTCGCAACCCGCGGCCAGCGCCCGCTAGCCCTGGCTGTGCTCCAGCTGAGGATACGGCAGCTGGGCGACTAAAATTTAGATTAGAGAAGGTTGTGAGTGACGAGGACTGGCTGGCCGCATTGGGCAAACCATCGATTATATGTAGTGAGGTGGGGAAGGAAGATTCAAAGAATTGTTCGAGAAGTTCATCTGCTAGAACAACCATGCGGAACGTAGGCAGCGTAATGTGGAGAGGATTTGAAGGGTCAAGTGCGACATTTGCTTTTTCAGATTGGGCCTTTGACACACTTCTCGCAGCGATATTTTCAACTGGTGGTTTGCCAATTGCTGGAGGTATTAGCTCCTGATCAAGCTTCTTCTTGCCTCCAGTGTTTGGCATAGTCGAGGGACCTTCAAAAGCGAGAAGGTCCTCCTCCTCCTCTTCATCATCCCCGTCATCACCGATCGCAAACGTTCCTTCCTCAACTGATATATCCTCGAGTCCAGTTGACGTATTAGGACTGATGCTCTCAATAGCGTCATCATGGTTGCGAGAATGATCAGGGTCAGCATATTCAAAACAACGTCTAATGAAGGCGCTGACACTCCCAAGGAAACGTTCATTTACAGTGCCACCTATCGGCGGGCTCAATGAAGCGCTATCCGTTTCTATCATGCCGTTTAGCATCGTCGTTGAGTTGGAATGACTAAGGGCTCCTTCGAGCCCCCGCCTAGAAAGGAATAGAAGTGCTTCCGAGACTCGTAAGATACCCTCACGATCTACTTTGCCATCCCCGTCATCATCGTAGAGCTCGAAAAAGTAGGTGATGGTACCCATGATGTCCCTCCCTCCCTTAATTTGAGCTAGCCCAGTAACGACATTCTGTAACGTTAGACTTGAACTATTGGTCACATCCCATTTACGAAAAAGCCTTTGCATAAACTCGTGATTGGCCGGTTCCGGACCACTGCCCCATGGTGAAAGTGGGTTAGGATCAGACCGTCTAAAGCTTCCAAAATACGAATTATTGTCTGAGGCAGGATCGCGTCGAGAAACCGCTGGCGCATCTGAAATTGCCCATTTGGAAATACTAGCTAAGAACTCTCGGAAAGCATCATAATCCATTAGACTAGTACTAGGGCCAAGACCGACTCGACCCCTCTCAACACCGTGGTCATGGTGCTCTGCGAATGCTTCACTGGCTCTCGTTTTGCTAGCCTTTGCACGACGAAGTTGTTCTTCCTGAATGATGCAATCGCGCTGTTGCCGCTCGTATAGAACCCCGTAAAACCGATCATAGAGAGCACCGAGTTCTTCTGGGCTTAGAAGCTTGCTATCAGGGCCTAGATTACGGATAGCTGTTCGTTTAGCGAAGTTCTCAATGTTATTGAGGACTGCGTCTTTATTTTTCAGCCGTAGGTCTTGTATGGTACTGTGTGTGATGGCGGAGAATTCTTTGAAAGCGACAACCATAAGTTCCTGAAATCGATTGATCGCACGTAGCTTAGGGTTCTCGGATTTAGGGTGTGCGGACTCATCTAGACGTGAGAAGTAAGATTTGAGGACTGAAATAAAAGCGCCATCATCTGTTGCATCGAGCAGTTCTTCGCCGTTGATCCGTAAGATAGCCAAACCGACCTGAAAAAGAACCTTGGGTCCCTCGACAAAAAAGACGTCCAGAACTCTAAAGGCAAATACTAGCGGCATAGAGTTGATATAAAGAGATAAAAACCAAGGAAGAGACACGACTGAGAGTTGAACATCACTCTTAACTAGATGCTCCCACAAAATGGGCATGGTCTTCTCGACGAGCGACTCAAACACTTTCTGGTCCAGGAGTGTGCCGTACATGGTGGATGAATAGTATCCGGGCACTAGTTTGTCACATAGAGCCGAGAGTAGAAAAAAGGCTTGCGTTTCTGACATGTAGATAAGGAGGGCGGCTACCACGATATTCATAGCTTGACAATAACCAACGTCAGGGTTTATCCAACTGTAGGCAGTCAGAACCCGACGAAGCCGATTAATGCCATCTTCGCTTTGAAAGCCGGGGTACTCGGGAAGGCTGCGATTCAAATCCTTCTCTATTTCGTCAATAGCGAGGGACTCGCGACCAGAAAATTTGTCAAGAGTCTCGGTATAGAGTGTGGGGGTTTCAAGTCGAAGATATAATGAACCAGAGGTCAATTCCCACATCTCGCCCCTTAGGCGGTTGGGGAGTCCAACTCTTATCAGCTTGTGGAAGGTAGGTTGACGGATTAACGTTGCATTGCGGCCGTTATCGCGTAAATACTCAGCCCATAACCTCATCTTTGCGCGGTCTCTCAGCTTCTTTGGGTCGCCTGGGTATTTAAAGACTACACCGAGGCCGGCGTCAGGGGACGCGGCATTCTTCTTTTCCTCGGGCCGTAGTAGGTATTCTGAATAGCACTCGGCTACAACCCTTTTCAGCTTGCCGACGCTCCCGACAGCTCCTCGCAGACCTTTCTTGAGCCCATCGCAAAACCTCTCGCAGGCCTGACGGTTGCCGGCAAGCTGTATTGTGATTCTTTGCTCCCGGAAATCCTTGCGCTCCTTCAGAGCCTCCTTGTCCTTGGCCTGTTCTTGGCTAATTCCGTTCCAGGTTGTGAGCGCAAGGGAGAACTGGGTGGAACAGTGTGTCAGCCACGTGGAATCTACAAGAGTATCATGCTGTTTACCTGGAAGTTCTGGCTGTTTAAACGCTCGACGCGTCGTATCGCGCAGAGAGGAAAGGTGAAGCCGTTGCCGCTGGGCCCGGCACCATGGGTTTGGCCGGTGAAAGCAGAGGATGTAAAGGTACTAGCGGTCTGGGCGAAGCTCGACGGGGTGGTGGAGAAGCAAAGATAGGACTCGGAGAGATGTAGCCTTCCTGCATAATGCCAACCTCGATCGTGGTCTTTGCCGCCATGGGTGACGTTCGATGGGGGGATGGTAAGTTCGGCGGGTATCTCAAATAGAGGCTTCTGGGAGCTTGGGAGACGGAACTGGCTTTGGAAGAGAGAGGCTTTGGAGGGATTTCTGTCGGAGTTGGTCAGGTTCAGGCCCTGCATGGGATCAATCAGCTGCTGGGCGGCCGACTGAGCCTTCTGGACAAAGCTCGAGATATTGAACATGGTTGCCGCAGCTCAGTGCGCTTGAGCACGTCGTCGACGATATGGGGGTTAATTCATAGCGGAAGTCAGCTTTCGGTGTTCGCACGGTTAACGAGCCTGTTCCGTAATAAAGCGGGATGAAGGGTCAGATAATAGAGCGCATGTGCCTATGTCTAGGTGCTAGGTGGGTTGGTGGGTGGTTGTGTGGTTGTGGCCTGTATCTACAAAGTAGATAGATAGATACTGGGTAGGTAGGTAGGTAGGTAGTCGGTGGTCCGTAGTGTCAGGTGTGACTGGAGATGGTGTCGTGGGGTTGGTCTGTTCTGCCTGCTACTTACCTACCTAGGTCTAGGCATTCATAGGCAGGGAAGGGTGCATCAGTGCAATCTTGGATTCTCTCGCTCAACTCCAGCCGCAACAATACCTATAGGTAGCTAGAGTAGGAGCATTGATGCTAATGGCAGGGGTAGGTCACTGTGGGTATAACGGCACATAAGTGACCTCCTAGTGTACATAAAGTACCTAGGTACAACTAGCCTGGAAACATGAAGCTCTCCTGAATTTGCTGACTCAGCCACCGAACCCGTAAATGGTTAGATAATCAGTTACGATCTATCCGATAGTACCTACCTACTGTAGGTAGTCACCACCACTTGTAAACTTATCTAAGCTTATCAAGAAGACAAAGAGAAGCTTATTGCGCGTGCCTTTGTTCAGGGTTCTGTACTGCGAGTACCTAATGGATAGAATTTTACTAGCAAATAAACATTGGAAAACAGTCATAAGTCACTATTTTAACTGTGTCCTTATTAGAATAAATCCCTGTGTAGCAACTCCTAGATGCAAACCGGGACGGAGTTTGGTAAGTAGTATATAGCTCCCGTTAATTGTGGTGGTAAAACACTATTTTGTATCGTATAACTTATGATAGAAGCTTACGTGCGCTGTACTTTGAGCGCACTGCCTGGAGATCAAATGTTATGCTATTTTACTTACATGAATTGGTGATTTTAGTCAATGGGCTAGGAGATCAATACCTATTCATCAGGCATCTCTGTTATCCGTGTCTTGCTGTGTCTTGCTGTGTAGCAACAAAGCTTATTTCCGTGTTGACTTTATTGAAATGGTGCCTTCCGAGGAGTGGCAAGATAAAAGTTTCTCTCTCATCCGGTATAAGTAGAAATTGAAGTACTGAAGAACCAGCTACCAGGTAGGTAGACAGTTCTATGAGATATACAATATTGTTTTGTTTTCAAGGACAATTCGCAAATGAAGAGACAAATAGATCTACAGCATGTATGTAGATACAATATTACATTACACGGCTGGAATCAATGAACTTCTATGATACAGACTGTCTATTGGTTGCTGCCAATCATAACCCACGTTTTCTACCTTGTTTCTTTTACTGACTGGGTGTACAACATATACCTACGACATCCCTATGTATAGGTACAGCAGATCAATCTTCTTACCGATTCGTGCATCTCGCCCACTAAGAGGTAGGTCCTAGATACATATGTAGGCTATATCGGCGTGAGATGAGGACCCCACTCTCCACCTTTCTCCATAACCCCGCCGCCTACCTACGACTATACATACATGTTCCAAATCCAGTCAGCATTTCTATAGGTAGGAGTTAAGGTACAGTACGTCATTGTTATAGGTCTATGGCGGATTTCGTCTTCCTGACCTCTGTTCCCAACCTTGCAATTACACATACATAGTACAGTACACTAATGTTTTAGATGGATGTCTCAATAATGCATACCTACCTATGTATGTTAGGAGCCTTCTAGATAGGCAAGGTCGAATTGCAATGTGAATCTTACAACGCTGCTGCTTCTCTGCCCACTGCGTGGTAGGTGGTGGTATCCTGTACTCTGTACCTGAATTCAAATACTGGATCATCGATCCTTCAGACTACCTACTACCTACCTCTCTAGAGACTACCTAACTAACCTAGTAGGTAGTCACTACCTGAGCGCACCGGCATTTTCAACATGGCTGACACGCTGCATCCAGATAGACAGGCACCTACCTACCTACCTAATCTTACAAAATGAACTCCGCAGCATCCAGATGGCCCACGCCACCCGCCCGCCTGCCCGCAATGTTGTGCCTTAAGTATGCTTACCAGTAGTATGCATAGGGTATCTAGTAGCGTACCTAGTGTGAAAACATCTTGGTGTCGGTGGGCGGGATCCATTGTCTGCATGTGGATCTGACATGGTGACACCCCCCCATCCTCCTCCTCAACCGATCAGCCTCCTCTTGCTCCTCTTGCTTCTCCTCCTCCTCCTTCTCCTCCCCCTTATTAGCTGCGTGCCTACCGCAACCGATGATCAATGCGCTGCCATTGCGCTTGTTCCCGGCCTCCCAATGCTGACCCCCCAACAGCATAGGGTCAACCCGAGTCTACAAAGCCGCAAGGCATTGCATTGATTATGGCCGCGACAGTTGCTTCGAAGCCAGGTCTAGTACCGGGCACCGTGCCAGACCCCAATTCCGTCCCCATCGCAATGACAGCAATGGATGCTGGTGGCGGGGCTTCCCAGCAAGAAGGTCAAGGTAGCGAGGATGCGGGGCCTAGAGTACCACCGCAGCACCAGCGAGTAAAACTCAGCGACTTTTCTCTCGTCCGAACCCTCGGTACCGGTATGTACACATCCGATTTCTATACTGTGCCCTTCCTTCAACTGTTCCTTCGTTTGCCCGTCTCCTTTCGTGATCGCGCTGTGTTGGCTAGATGCGCTTTGCATGCGCTGGTCTTGTCGTTGAGAGTGTCGAGTGTTTACGTTGGTGAGACAAAACCTACTGTCACTAACACGAGGGCTGCATCCGTGGTGTGCATCAGGAACTTTTGCCCGAGTCTGTCTTGTTCGTCCAGCTGTCGGAAGCGATGAAGACAAAGAGAAAGTCTTTGCTCTGAAGATCCTGCGAAAGACCGAAGTCATCAAGCTCAAACAAGTCGACCACGTCCGAGACGAGCGCCGAATCCTCAGCGATGTCGCCGGCCACCCCTTCATAACCAGGCTAATCACCACCTTTTCCGACTTCGACTCCCTTTACATGCTTCTCGACTATATTCCTGGTGGTGAACTGTTCAGCTATCTACGGAGGCATCGTCGATTCTCGGAAGAGTGGGCGCAATTCTACTCGGCCGAAATTGTTTTGGTGCTCGAATTCTTACATGAACATCAAGGCGGCGTGGCGTACAGGGACCTCAAGCCTGAGAATCTACTACTGGACGGTGAAGGACATGTTAAGCTTGTAGATTTCGGTTTCGCGAAGAGGTTGGGGAGTACAGATGATAGGCCAGTCGAAACCTATACCCTCTGCGGTACCCCAGAATATCTCGCTCCTGAGGTGATCCAAAACAAAGGTCACACCACGGCAGTTGACTGGTGGGCCTTGGGAATTCTGATATACGAATTCCTTACCGGATACCCCCCATTCTGGCACCAAAACCCAATTGAAATTTATAAACAGTAGGTCCCCTTGGCTACCTTGTGTTCTAGGTCTCATGTCAATACTTTTTAGGATCATTGAGAAGCCCGTCCTTTTTCCACAAGAGCCGCCTGTTTCTCCAGATGCGCAGCATATTATTCGGTCATTCTGCACAGTGGATCGCTCAAAACGTTTGGGAAACATGAATGGTGGCTCCCAACAAGTTAAAGCTCATCCATTTTTCCGGGGCGTCGACTGGCAAGCTCTCTATCAACGTCGGATCCACCCACCCATTACACCTAACGTACGGTATCCGGGTGATGCACAGTGTTTTGATGTATATCCCGAGGACGACGGTAGGCGAGAGCCATATACTGAGTCAATGATTAGTCAGTTCGACCATTTGTTCAACAGCTTTTAAAAAACGCATGATGCTACGACTTTACGCATGTTTCATCACGAATTACATACATGATACTCGAGGGGCATTCAAAGCGTCTTACAATAGACTATGAGGAGCTAGGGGCAGGCTCGTTCGTGATAGCGTTCTCTTTTTAACATTGTATAGAGCAGCTGGAGGTTATGAAGCTAGAGAGGCGGTAAGCGAGATTGTCCCTTCCCGAACCCCCCTCTCTGCGTCATACTTTTGAGGTTGCATAGTAGGAGCTTCATCATACATGATCCTAACGTTATCTACAGACGCGAAGCCGATTAAGCGGCTTAAACCATTTGGCTTCCCATGATTGGCATTGCAAATTCCAATTTTCGATAATAAGCGAACTTCTTTGATCTAGGTCACAGTTGAATAATTGAGCAAGTAACTCATTGGCAATGTGGTACTAGGATGTACATCGCTAAATACTATTGTTGTTGCTGGCTTGTTTAACTTAGCAGCGATTTGTATTCTAGAAGCAAGATACTTGGGTTTAGATCATAGCTAACAAGACAAAACCATATAGGAAGATTACAAAAAATGCACAACGTTACAGGTTAGAATATAAGCTAATCCCCCATCTTTACATTAATCTCAGGGGCAGAGGTCCAGAAGAACGGGATTGGCGTGGTACTGAGCTTGTTGGTAGATTTTAACGGGGCGTTGAACTTCGCTCCCGTTACACATAGGCCCAGATGCTGTACCGGTTTGCAATAGATTCGCGCTACGTCTCATTTGATATGGTAACTCGACGTGAAAGAATATTTCACTATTTGATAGCGCCTATGGCTATTAACTAGTTGGCAGGTTTCATTCCAGGGCATCGCATTAGCCCAGGACCATGTGTCACAGAAAAATGACGCCGTTAATCCATGATTGAATTGACGATATATAAGGGCCTTACGCGACACTATGGCATGCCTGTAGTCGCGTGGTAGATTGGTGCTATGCATACCTATCTTAATATAAACAGATGTATTTATAGTTGCTCCAAGGGGTGAACAACACCTATCTAGCTCATTGTTAGAAACGAGGGTACTATTCACAATGACGCGAGAATTATTCCCAATTGCTGCTGTTATTCCCTAGATATATTTGAGACACAAGATGCGCATACACACAGTGTCTTCCACAAACCGTATACTAGCAGAAATATACACAGCTTTCATTAGCCAATTTGTTGAGGACTGTAGCATTAACGGACTAAACATTACTTCGCATAGCAGCAATCACGTATCACCTAGCCAATCCTGACGCAATACTCAGGCCTGTTTACCGAGGTCGACAGCACAGATCACCACGGGCTTGTGGTTTAGTGGTATAATACTCCCTTAGCATGGGAGTGGTCCGGGGTTCGATTCCCCGCGAGTCCAACGTCGGAGGTTAAATTCCTCCTGTATCAGCTTTTTATTGATTTCACTACCGCAATTGTTCGCGTTTGTTAGCGTTGCTTAGCTCTAAGGGTGTCCGCCTGTCATTTTAAACTTTACTTAACCTCTCTTTTTATTTTCTCTGTATTATAAACAAGTGTATGCGTGCTTCACTAAAGCATATATCGATAGTTTTAAGTAATTAATGTTGAAACTCGTTGTAATTGAATCGTACTTTACGTAACTTACTCCATATGACGGCAAAGCTTCAGCGAAATAAAAAACGAGATTTCAAAGATAAAAACGTTGAGGTTAGGCTTAAAGCTAGGTATTGATAACGTGGACTACTCTATAGGTTATGCTATTTTCTTTATCACGTTTAACATCACTTGCTACAAGGGAATATATATCGCGTTAAGTAGCTATTGAAGATACAGCTGATACAAGTGCTTAATTGATGCCCTCTTTACGGCAGCGATATACTGGCTGGCCGTATTCTGTACCTAAAGCAAAGTAAAGCTAAGGGGGGAAAAGATGCCAGTGCTTGTTCACAAGCAGAAACTTTGGGGAAACCTCCTTCGCTATGCATATTACTATTCCTTGTAGTAAATATTACAATATGCTGCTAGGTGTTGAAAATTGTAATGCTTTGATTCATTAGGTAGTTTTACAGGCTTACTGGGCCTACTATACAACTTCTACACTACAACGCACACTTTTCGAGGCACAATTGCAGCGATTACAACACTGTTTTTATATATTAAAGTTGAACAATTTGCTTGAATTAAAATTGCTGCATTATTAAGCAATACTAGTTTTTTTTTTAATAAACTATTTAATTATAATAGTTTTTACATATTTTACAAAGTATAAAACACTTAGAAAAAATTTTTTAGTTAACTTATTTGAACTAATTTAAAGTATAAAAGATTTAAGTATTAAGTTAACAATTTAGCTTTAAAACGAAGTAAAAATAACTAAAAACGAAACAATTTTAAGTATACTAAAACTTAGTAATGCAAAAAAGTTTTTTTGCCGACTTAAAAAAAAAGTATAAGCTAATATAGCAAGTATTTTGCTGTTTATAAAAGAAAAAATTATATGTTGCAAACTTGTTTTACACTTGAAGCGTTTAAAACATAAAAAAAAAAAAAAAGAACAATTAATAATATAAAAATATAAATGAGCACTATATTTAATTCAGTTTAACAGTTTAAAAATAATATTTAAGTTTTAAAAAATTTATAAGTATTTTTTTATTGTTATAAAAACAGCAAAAAAGTTTTTTAGTGTTAATTTAAAACATATATTAACGATATATAAAAACAAACTATATTTAATAAACTTAATTAAACTTTAAATAAGCAAATATATATTAACAGTAGTTTTTTAGTTTTATACTAATTATATAATTAAATAAATAATAATAGTAGCTTTAATAACAAAGCTAAAAATATATAGTTTTAATATTAGTTTATAAATATATTGTTTTATAATATATGTAGTAATTTATAACTGTTTGTTTAAAAAATACTTATATGTAATATAAGCAATAAACTTGTTTGTTTAATAAATATTTAAACTAATAACTTTATATAAAGTTTGTTTTATAATTAATTTTGTAATAACTTAGATTTAAATATTTAATATTATACTTTATAGTATAAACTTTTAAACTAAACAAGTTTTAAACTAAAAAGCTACTTTTTTAACGTTAACAATTTATAAAACTGTATATAATTAGTTATTTAATAAACAAGCTATTAATAGTTATAATAGAGCTTACAAAAAGCAAAAATACTGCTTTAAGTAAAATAATTCGATTTGTTTTTGAAACTTTAGCTTAATGCGTTATATTCAAAAATATATATGTAGCAAATATAGCTTAAAAATATACAAGTTATTAGTTTATACAAAAAAAGCATAAAATTTAATAGCTGTTTTAAATATAAAAAGTAGCTTAAATATAACAATTTAAGTTTTAAACTTTAACAAAAGCAAAAGTTAGCTAATTATTATAGCGCTTTAAAACTGTTTGCTATTTATAATATAGTTTAAAATAAATATAGTTCTAACTTTTATAGTGTTTTTAAAAAAAAACCTAGAATTTAAAGCATTACTGTTTTTTTTATATATTAAAAACTAAAAAAAAGCACTAAAGTATTACTTAAACACTTTAAACAAATTAATAACAAACATTTTTTAATACAACATATAACTAAAATGTAATTTGTTACTAATATTAGTAATATTTTTAAATCTAAAATTAGTAAAAAAAAATTGCTAGTTTATTTTAGAACAAGTAGTTAAAAATTTACACTTAAGTTAAATATTTAAAATAAAAGCAAAAATGCTGCTATATAGCTTTTTTTTTAGCTTAATGTTTAAAAAAAACAGCAGTTAGTACAAAATATACTATTTGTTTTATTCTAATAGTAAATTAATAAACAACTATATTTAGGTTAAATATAGTACGTTTGAATATACTACAATATAAAACATATTCAACTTAGTACAAAAAGCTAGCTAAAGCGTATACTTAGTTAAAAAAAACTTAAAAAACGCGTTTTAAATTATTCTAGTAGCGAAATCGCAGCGCTAACTATTCAATTTTTTGTAAAAAAACCGCTATTTTTACAAAAACTGCTTGCTGTTTAACTTTTGTACAGCTTTTTTTTTATTTAATATGTTTATAAAAAGTTTCTATTAAATGTTTAAGTTACTATTAAATACAAAACATTTCATATATTATTTAAACAATTTTATATTTGTATTTTTAGTAGCAAAACAAAACAAAATATTTAAAACGTACTAAATTTATAATCAATTAGTAAATGCTTTAAATTTAATTTAAAACTGAAAAAAAAACAGCAAAAAAATATACTTAAAGCTTTTAAAAATTGAAATTAATACAATATTAATAAAAGCTTAGTTTTTTAAACAAAAAATAGCAAAAGCTTTTTAATTAATTAACAAAATAATTTAAAAAAAAATAATATTGTACTACAAAATTAAATATATTACAAAATATTTAAGCTTTTATTTTATAGTAGTTTTAATTAGTAGAACTTTTTTAATAAACTTTTAAATTATATTAAAATTATACAGTTGTATATTGTTTTGTTTTTTATTTATAAATATAGCGCTTAATTTTAACTAATAATACAACTTGTTTAATAAGTTTAATAAAATATATTTATTTTTTAATGTTAAAAAGCTATTAATATACTTGTTTATAAATATATTAAATACAAATATTAGTAGTTTTTAATACGAAAAAAGCTTGTTAAACAAAAATTAGCATTTATACTTTTTTATTACAAAAAAACAAACTTATAGCTACTTTTAAACAGCAGAAAAAAAGCTGTTACATATAAATACAGCTAAAATTATAGCTATTAAAATAGCTTTTTAGCATTAGTATAACTACTAAGTTTTAAATACAGTTATTATATATACTAATAATACAACAATAAAAGTTAATTTAATTAATGCATTAATATATAATTTGTTATTGCTACAAGCACTATATAATATATTAATAGTAGCAGCTAGCTAAAATATTTATTTTTAAGTCCGCTAAATAATTTCTGCTAACAATAGTTTAACAGATATTTTTTTATGCTTTAATGTTGAAGCAATAATTAATATATGTTTAAACTAGTAAAACTTTTTACAAAATATTTAATAAAGCATTTTTAAGTACAAATAGCTCGTTTTACTAAAAACAAAAACTATATACAGTTATTATAAGCTAGCGTAACAAAATTAACTTGCTAAGTATACAAATTAGCTATAAAGCGCTTCAAAAACTAGTACTTAAAACAAAATGTTGTACTATAGCTAGCATAAAAAAAAGTTTTAGCTTAATATATATTTAATAAAACATATAGCTGCATATAAAATAAAGTTTAAAGTTTAACGCTAATATTATACTTTTTAGCTTTTTAATTAGTTTATATAAATTTATACTTTAATACTGCAGTATTTAAAAGCTTTTATATTTAATAGCTAGTTCAAAGTATTATTTATTTATTCTTGTATTTAAACTGCAGTTTTAAAAAGTAGCTAATTTTGTTAAAATTACTAAAACAACTAGTTAGTAATAAAATAATATATAAAAAAAACGTATATAATATATAAGTTGTTAATACAATATTTATACTAATATAGCATAGCTTTTTACGCTTTAAAAAAGTAATACATACAAATAAAAAAGTTACTAATAGTTACAAATTTAAAGCTACTAAGTTAACAAAAAATTATATATAACTTTTAGTTTTAAAAAACTATTTCTGTTTATTTTTTTGCGCTAATAAAACAAATAAAAATCAAACTAGTATAAATATTATAATTAAAATAACAAAAAGCTTTATATGTTTAGTATACTATATAAATAAATTGTTTAATTGAAATAGTAACTTAAGCTATATATTAAACAATACATTTTTATTTTAATTTTGTACAAGTGCTTTTTTGAAGTATAAAGCGCTAATTATACTGCAAAATCAGCTCGCAAATTTAAAAATCTTTTGTAGTATATATATAAAGCATAGCTTTAAAAGAAACGCTATATAATATATATATAATACAAAAATGTTAAAAATAAAAATCAAACTTTTAAAACGCTAGTTTTTAAATATAATTTAATAATATTATAAAACTTTGTTTTTAAATTTATTATAACTACAAAAACAATTTGTACTAAATATAAATAGTTAATTTAAATATACAAATAATAATTAGCTAAGTTAATTAAAGCATTTTTTTTAAGTTAACTAAGCTTAACTTAACTAAAACGATTTAACAAGCTATAAAAGCTGCATAGTTAATACATTTGTAACTATAATACAAACTTTTATTATATATAAAAAGTTAACTTAAAAAAAAACTTGCTAAATTAATAAAACATTTTTACTAAGTTAATAAAAGTACAACTAAATTAAATATAGTTTAACAAGTTAATTAAACTATATATTTAAACTGTTTATAGCTATTATATAACTTACTTTTATATAAAAATAAACTTAAAAAAACAAACTTTTTAAATTAAATTAAAGTATTACTACTAAGTTTATTAAAGTTTAAACTTATTAATTACAATTTAACAAATTAAAAATATTCCGTTTTTAATAATTTTACAACTATAAAACAGTTTATATTAAATATAAAAAACTAACTTAAAATTAAAAAAGTATTTATTTGTTTATACTAAATAATTTAACTACAAATTATAATTTAATAAATCGAAAATAACTTAAATATATATCGCAGTTTTTTTAAATGTTAATTTTACAAGTTAAAACAAATATGTTTATACTATATAAAATCTAAGCTTTGTTAAAAATAAACAAAGTTTTTTTAATAATACTACTAAAAAAACTATTAAAGTATATAGCACATATAGTATGTTAAAACGCTTTTATTGAAATTTTACAAATTGTTAGTAACAAATTTACAAAATGTAAAAAAAGCATAAAAAATATATAAAACTTATTTATAATTTTATAAAACTTGCAAATATTTTTAAAAATATGTTTAATTTAAACAGTTTATTAAATATTAACAAAAATAACTTATTAAGTACAAACTTTTAAACTATTAACGTTTAGCTATTGTAGTATTAACAACATATTAATAAAGCATATATAACATATAAAATATTAATTTTATTTATAGTAATATAATTACTTTTTTTTTTTTTTTTGTAAAAAATAATATACTGCATATATTTTTTAAATTTAAAATTAATATTTATAACGCAATAATTGTCGAGCTTTTAACGCAGTATTAATAAAATATAAACATATTATAAAAAAGTCAAAAAAAGCTTGTAAAATTTACTTAAATAATTTAGTTCAAACAATTATTATAACAAACTTTAGTTTTTTTATACTTAAAAAAATTTTAACTTATACAGTTTTAATAAATTAAAACTAGTATACAAAAGTAATAAAACAAAAGCAAAAAAAACACGTAAAAACTGTTTTTTATTTACTTTTTTTATATAGCTTAAACACTTTTTTATAAATAGCAGTAGCTGTAACAACAGTAATAACAGTAGTATTAATAAAGTTTTTACAAAGTATTATTGTAATAACTATAAAGTATTAATAATATATTAAACTTTGTTTTATATATATAATATTTATAGTTTAAATAAATAAATAAAATAAAATAAACTAATTTAATAAGTCAAAATTAAAATAACGCAAAATAAATATAAACATAAAAAAAAAGCAAAAAAAAAACGTAGCTACTATTTATTAATATATTGTTAATATATTATAAAACTAGTTTTTTTACTTACTAAAATAATTAGTAAAAATAAAAAAAAAAAAAAAAAAGCTAATAAAAAAAAAAAAAAAAAATCTATTTATACTGCTAAAAAATAATAAAAAACAGTATTAATTAAGCAATAAAAGTTAGTACAAATAATATAAAATAGCAATAATTTTGTATATATTACATTAAAACTAATAAAAATAACTAAATTAAACATAAGTTTAAACTGTTTTAAATTAGTTTATAAAGCTTTATTGCTTTAGTTATAAAAACTTATTGCAATATTTATAGCTTTTATATTTAGCTATCAATTTATTTGCAATTTATAAATTAGCTTATTATATTTATACTTTTTTAATACAAGTTTTATTTATTACAATTATAGTACTTTAAAGTGTGTTATAAATAAGTAGTTTTACAAGCTTATTAAGTTTATTATACAACTTTTATATTATAATGTATACTTTTCGAAGTATAATCGTAGCAATTATAACACTGTTTTTATTTGCTTACTTTTTTTATAACTAGCAAAAAGAAATAAATTAATAGTTAAAATAGCGGGTTGTATTTTTTAGTTTTTTTTTTGTTTTTTGTTTTTAGTTTAAGCTGTTTTAAGCTAGTTTACAAAGCTTTATTGCTTCAGTTACAAAAGCTTACTGCAATACCTGTAGCTTTTACGCCTAGTTATCGACTTATTTGCAACTTGTAGATTAGCCTACTACGCTCACGCTCCCCCAATACAAGTTCTACCTACTGCGATTATAGTGCCCTAGAGTGTGCTGTAGATCTTCTGGTTTATCTATTCAATACTTACTGAGATGTGCATGGATTGCTTAGGTAATCGCGCCATAGCAATCTGCTTCTAGTTGGTCTGGTGGTCTAGTGGTATGATTCTCGCTTAGGGTACACCCTACAGCTTATATGCGAGAGGTCCCGGGTTCAATCCCCGGCCAGACCCTTTGTTTTTATTGTACTCCTTTTTGCCTTGCAAAACACATGACAATTTTAGCAACCAACACTAGCTACTACATACCCAACAGCGTCAATGATTAAGGATCTGTTAAGCCGTGTTATCTATCACGTTAAAAGATGAGTAGTATATATATCCGGCAATGACTGCCGGCGGATTAGCCAAGACGCAAACATAATACCTAAGTCCTCTGTAACACTCCTCTTTGGGGGTCTATTACTGCGCGGGCTTTCATTAGCTATCTGCGGGCGTGTGGGTCGTTCTATTTCTGCCAGCCATTGATATAGAGTCTGACAGGGCTTATTTGGGCCAGCTCATTGGATCGCGAACGCGACACGGTCGAGCTGGACTTGGGGATCTTCAGGCCTCCTACAAATGCACCGTCTGTGCCGCTGCACCCTTGTTGAGCTTACATTGATACGTAGGGTATTCTGTAGTAATGATATGATCTCGAATTATGTGTGAGTGGCTGTACTCTTGGCATCGTGACGTAGGGCGAGCCTTATTCTCCGGGAGACAACTCGTCTATCCCCCCCTTTCCAGGACTAATCCATCAATCAATGTTTGCCCAAAATTCCTATATGCATTACCTACCTCCCACCCCGGCGCTCGCAATACTCTTAACTATTAGCTCGTCTCTTCCCGTTGTCCGATGGCGAACGAAGGCGGGTTGTGGTCATATCACCGTGGAAGGTGGAATACGACAAAGTTCGTCTTGCGGTGCTTGAGCTTCGTCCTGAGCATTGGTATAATTGGCGTGTCTGTAAACGAAGGTATTCGCGTCTTGGGGTTGCCGGGATACGGCTGGCGATTTTACGTCGACTGGTGGTTTACTCTCCCCATCGTACGTCGTGGTTCACCTGAACACGTCTCCCTCCCCTCGACTATCTACATAGACTCACCTCACCTTGTGCGCATAGGCTCTCATTAGTATCGGCATTGACTGCGCTGAATTAACATTCAGCTTCCTCTGGAAGCGGAACCCCGGCCTTCACCCGGGCTGGCACATCGGCATAGAGCTTGCTCTGCTTGGCGGGAATCTAGTCGCCCTCATATTTATATCAAGCACGATTCCCTCGGAAGGCGCATATTATTACGATCCTAACCTTCCCCGATTCCTTCAGTCCCTTGCAGTAGCCGTAGTAACGTTGCTGGGGATCTTCACGTGAGTGGTAATAGTCCTCCAGCTGCGCTGCGAAACTAACAAGGCGGAATAGCATCAATCGATTCGTACTCTTCGTGATTGCTTGTGTAGACACACACAGATACCATACCGCCGCTCAGGTAGAGTTGATTGTGCAGACACTACGACAACAGAACCTCAACGATCCAACGACGGCTGCCATAATACACAACGCCATGTATCCTACGAGCTACATAAACCATCGACAGTCCATCCCTCTCCAAGAACTCCCCAAGACGACATCGTCCGCACACGATCATAGCGACGGGTCTACATTACATCCCGAATTGCCAGAGAACCACAAATTCTTGGCCGACCTACGTCCTAGTTTAAAATAACATAATATATTTAATCAGCAATCGCGCTATTCTCTCGATCCACAGTCGTTTGGCGCATCTTCGAATATTTTTAATCAAAGTAATAGGCCTTGTTGGCCACGATATGATCCATGATGCTCCACAAGCCATAATACTCCCGGCTTGTGTCGCCAACCACGTTAGTCTTTGACAAACTTGTTCGATGCGCGCCCTGATGTTAGCCCTGTTGACTTTTGTTCTAGCCCACACTCGCTTTTGCCTTAAAACGGGCATCGATCAGCGATCCCTATACGGCATTCTCATAATCACGCTCGTTCCATGGTACTGATTGAAGCCTTGCGTATCACAGAGATTTCAGGTTCCCTGCGCAAATAGGAAGGCTTTAAGCTTCAACAATGGCTGGACCCACGCTGCAATCCCTAGCAGTGGCCGGTATGTCTCCTGATAGGCTCGGCAGGGTCAACGCTGATGAAGGCTGAGAGGGAGCCAAACAATGATGCTTCGGAATGAATAGAAACACGGTCTAGTAGCTATATAGCTCTAGGAAACACCGAGGGCAAATAATTACCTAATGTAGGAGCTAGTCCGAATGTTCATTTGAAATGTGAATAGAGAATTAGAGCAGAGTCGAATGCTCGCTAATATCAATATTAATTAAGCTACGCTCACAACAACAAAAACAAAGAATTCGGCGCTTTTAGTTCGTATAGTACAACAAAGTTAGCACTTGTTAAATGTGCTTGGTACGCGTCTATCATCATCTATTACCACAATATAACAGCATTCATCATTTGCAGTTATACTAATCAAAGACATTACATGTTAGGTAGTAGGAGTTTGATCTTGTTGTGCAACACATTATTCATCTACTAAGGATCTAGAAAGTCGCCGTACTACCCTATCTCCTAGACTCCAAATCAAAGAGTAATATGCTGAATAGCAGATATAAACAGCTATTTTCTTGTCTCTTTAGCTCCATTTCCTTATCACCCTATGTACAGCTAGCAGGATGGATAGCAGGGCAGCTCGCCATGGCTTCTGCTCTTTGAGAGGCTTGGTGTACAAGAAAGTTGATCAATCAAGTCATGCGGATGACTCTGTTGCTCTATTATGGCACTGCCACGCATGATAGTCCCTAAATAACAGAGGCATGGATGGTGAGACAGGGTCGGGTGCAGTACTCGTCTATCTATCAATTACCCAGCAGTTGCTAGGAGGGACCTGATGTTAACGTCATCCATGAACCGCCACTGCCTCTTTAATCACAAACCAAAACATGTTTGCACAGATCTTAGGCAGTTTTCAACACTTGAACCACTACACTTGACAAGGTAATGTAGTTTAATATCTGATCTAGCAAATATCAAAACTCTTGGAAACCATCTGATAGTCTTGGAGCAATTGTTGGTGCCTACTGCAGCAAATAGTTTACCTAACAAAGTTAAACAGAACAGGTCACAATAAACAAAGATATAGATATCGGACATATTCACAAATTTGGGCGTCCATCACAATAGGGATTCTAGTTACCGGGTGTTGTATTACATTAGTGCTAAGAAACAGTGAATTTTTGTGCGGTGCAGAGACTATCCTCCTATCCGTGCATTGCTACATGCCAATCCCTGCCAGGTCCTTCAATGAGGTGCACTCCGAGAATTTTTGCTTTTTTTAAGCAAAACCACACAGCTATTAGTAGCAACATGACCTGAAGTGCAGCGTGACTTGGACTGCAACATGACTTGTGCCGTGGTATACCAGGATTAAAACAATCCTAGTTACCTAGGTGAAGGAGCCAATCTCCAGATCTACCGCCTGAAGTGATGAGGGCGATGTCGTCGTCTCTGTATACCTCGATCCGATCACGTTTGGCACAGAACCATGGCCCAACAAACTTGTCGGCAAGAGGCGTCATGAGATCTGGCCAGAGAATATAATAGCCGTACTCCTCAATGAACATTCGAGATTCTCTGCAAACCGCACTGCAGCACTCAATCAGCCGTCATCATCCCATAAGTGACCTATAAGTTGATCACCCGCGTGGAAATCTTGCCCAGCAGAGGAGAGAACAAATAATATGATGGTAATTACTTACGCGAGGGGGAAGTCTTCAAAGCTCTCCGGATTGAGAATGTCGGGCGCAAGCATCTCACGTGGGAATTTCCACTGATCATAAATCTCGAGGGGTGGAGAGATGCGAAGGATACGTCTCTTTGGCAAAGCCTTTTTCCAGATCATTCGACGAAGCTCGGGCGGGAGCTCCATGAACTTAGGGAAGGTTCTTTCATCATCCTCTGGATCGTACTCGAAGCTGAAATCAGAGGCGTCGTCGTAGTCGTCATCGTTGGGGTCGACCTTTTCCATATCTCCAAGCCCAAGATATTCATACCACTCCTCGTATACCTCCTCTTCTAACTCTTCCTCCTCTGGCTCCTCTTCTTCTGGCTCTTCTTCTGGTTCTTCTTCCTCACACTGTTCTTCCTCCGATTCCTCTTCATCTAATTGCTCATCTTCTGAGTGGTCATCCTCTGCGGGGTTATCTCCTACGTGGTCAACTCCGGGGTGCTCATTGCCCAAGTGGTCATCTCCTGAGTAGTCTGCCATGGCCACTGTAGAGATTCTTGGTTGGGTGGTTTGCAATACGTATGATTGAAGTAATGGAGTTTTATGCTTGGTTGCTTTGTTGGGTAGGTGACGACGTTAAAGTGAAGATGTGTTCCGGGAAGCTTGAACCAGCCACAAGGTATCCTACAATAATGCTGTGTTAGGCTATGTTCATATAAATTGATTGGGATTGGATATATTACCTGTCTCTAGTTCCACAAGAGCTGAGTGTTTGGAAGATGTGGTTAGAAAGTAATTAGGAGGTGGGAGGTGGGAGTTGGTCGAGAGTAGGTCGAGATTAAGAAGTGGGAGGTAGGGAGGCTTTAAATAGACTAAGATACATGGAATGGAGTGATTAAGAATGGGGGTGCTCAGAGAGACCCAGGCAATCACTATTGAATTAGCAAACAAATCAAGATAAATTTGAGCATTGGATTGGCAACAGCTGCGTGCCTGCCTCCTACATGTGAATTGGGATACTTGAGCAGATAAGTGCACGTAGGGAATAAATGTGTTTACGTACCGGTACGTACTCTTTTTGTCTATGTACAACGTGCCTAAGTATGTAAATATTATTTAGCCTGGTTAACCAAGTGTTCATTTGTGATATAATTAAGCAAGAACACTAGATATTAACTGTAACCATAGGTTAGCATCAAGCAAGAATACATGTGCATGGATATTATATAATAGTAACACCTATCTAACTCAGAATAAAAAAGCATTAATTCATATAGCCTAAGTTTTGCAGGACTTCAAAAAAGAAAAAGTTCATCATTTGGTGTTTATTTAAGCCAATTATAAATTTGCAAACAAGTAAGGTTACGTGCCTGGCTTGGTGTTTGATTCTTAGAGATGGAAGCATTAAACTAAGTCAAGCTCAGTAATTTTAAAGTTTGATCACAAGAACAAGCTTCTCAGGTTGCTGATTGCATGTAGCTCTCTCTGTGTAACTCTTAGCCTTGCGTGGACAAGCGATTGCCTTGCGAATTCTGGTTTTGCCCAAACGTGTATAGGTACGTATTCCTTGCAATCACTCGATAAAGCCGACCCTAGTTTAAATCACGCTTTCTCTAAAGTCTATTGATTTCTTTATTTTTATTTAGCCTTAGGAAAATCTGATCGACAGTTCCCCTCACACGATCAGTATAATAGAAGGTTTGTAAATCACCACGTTGTTGAGTCCCTGTGCGACTTAGGCTTTAGGCAGCTATTATTAATCATAAATCTAACTCATGCATTGAGACGGTGTGGGCGGCACGACTACATGGGGGGTAGGTTGATTCGGTCATCAGCGCCTAGTTTTTCTTTTTCTATTTAAGTTAGTTAGTCGGAGTTAGTACTTCTATTACACGGGCACACTTTTCACAGCGGCCCCTTCGGGGCCTGCTACACCAAAAATATACTATTGCGTTACCAGATTACTTGTTTCTATGCCCTCAAATCTATAAAAGTGATTAAGATGGCCGTGGCCAATCCTCTAGAGTACGTAGTGTATGTATTGCACGCTTTGTTTCAACGTACATGCTTGTACATATTTACAACTTTTCTCCCTTGCACATAGGCAATCAGGCAACTACCGACCGCTGTATCTACAACAGGTATCTAGGAAACAACAAGGGATGGTGTTGAGGTGGGAAGGTACGATAAATACTATATAATATAGGTCTCTGACCGTAGCTATAAACCCCTTTGATGGATGGGCACTGCCAGTAACCTACTTTCTACAATTCACCTCCAGACCTTCTATTTCACTTATTTACTTATGTAGTCGCCTTCTATACCCTATTTCTATTCCTATTGGTGTGTATACAAGTGTGACTCTATGCTGCGCCTATACTCCCAATGTAGTCCCCCCTTTGGGGTGCCCTGATGGGGCCATAAGCTGTGAGGTCAACAGCTAGAAAGACGGATTGTGTAGAACTAACCCCACGGCTTAGAAGCTCAGATCACAATCAAATAACCGTTTTCAAAACGTACTAGTAGAATCAATCGAATGAGTATAGAAAACCTGCTTACCTGCTTGACTATTTGCCATTAGAAATTGTCTAGAATAAAAGCTGACGTCGAAGTCAGGGCTCTATGCTGTTAGCAGGTGGTGAAATGGGATGTACAAGATTTAGCAAGTTATTAACTGATAGAGCTCTCATTAAAACAATACTATTGCGTGTTTATCATGTCGCGTAGTGCCTTAGATATCATCAATCATCCACAGTATTAATGGCGTAGTTTCTCCGTAACAACTCATAATACATAAGCTATCAAGTATATCTATCCAAGATACTAGGCAGAGGTGCTCCGGGAAGCACTACCTTGCATTTTCTCTTAGAACTCGTAGAGATTCCACTTCTAGAAATACTTAAGTTGTAAAAATGCCTGCGAATATTTGTAGACTTATTTCACCATACCGAGTCATCAGAAACTAATACTTGTGTTATTAACAATAGCTCAAGCTTGCTGCAAGCTGACCCTATCAATAGTCGGTTAGGCTCTCAATCCTACTGATAATCATTATCGATGATTGAAAGTTAAAAAAGGTGTTAACACACTGGAATATCCCATTGAACGAACACTAAGTGGACTACACTAGTGCTAACAAACTCGGAGATCAGATCCTGATTAAATCAGGGGGGAGGGGTAAGAGATAAGGTTTGAGAAAAGGGGAGCACAGGCAAATATCTCAAGTAGGAACATTGATTAATGTAATAAATAAATGCCCAGACCGACTTCATATTAGGCTTCCCATATGTAAGATCGCATGAAGGCGAAGAAATAAATCATTCGGGGAGTTTCCGCCTCATAAGGTTGTCAATAATCTCTATTATATGAGTTACCGGTATTAGTGAGGATTCATACTAGTGACATCGTCTTCCTCAAATAATTATAAACCAGCATAAGTGAAAGTATAACTAGATCATGATGAAAATGTTATCTATATGATTTATATGGTTTATGCGGTTAAAGGTTAAGAGCAAGTGTTCTATAATACAGTAGTTATTAAATATATAAGAAGTAAATTAAGCCTTGTATTTTAAGTGCTAGAAAGCTCTAACTAAAAGTAAATACTTTTTATTTTAAAAGATTTTATTTATATATTTATTTTATATATTAAAGAAAATTTTTTTAAAATAGTAATAATATATAATAATAATAATTATATTAATTAATTTAATTAATTTAATTAATTTAAAAAGTTTATTTTTAATAATTAAAAATTTTATATATTTTTTAAATTTAAAACTAAAACTATTTATAATAAAATAATAGTTTAATTAATTAAATAAAATAATTAATAATAATTTTATTTTTTTTATTAAATAAAAAAACTTTTATTAATAAAATAAAAAGTTTTTAATAAAAATATTATAATTAAAAATTAAAAAGTTTATTTAATATAAAAATAAAACTTTTTAAATTATAAAGTTTTTAAAATTTAATTTTATTAATTATTTTTATAATTTTATAAATTAATTTAAATTAATATAAAAAGTTTTATTTATAATTTTATAAATAAAAAAAATAATAATAAATTTATTATAAAAATTATAAATTTTATAATTAAAAAAAAATAACTTTTAATATTAATTAAAATATTTATATTTATATAAATAAAAAATATAATAAATATTATTATTAAATAAAAAAATTATAAAAATAAATAATTTTTATTATTTTTTAAAAATATAAATATATTATTATAAAAAATAAAAAATTTATTAATTAATAATATAATTTTTTATAAAAAATAAAAAATTATATAATATTTTTTTTTAAGTTAATTTATAAAAAAAATATATAATTTTAATTAAAAAACTTTTTAATAAAATATTTAAAAATTTATTAATTTAAGCTTTTTTTTAAATAAATATAATAAATAAAATTATTAAATATAATAATTTTAATTTTAAAAATATTTATTTTATAATAATTAATTTAAAAAAAGCTTTTTTAATAATTTTATTTAAATAAATAATTGTTTTAATAATTAACTATTTAAAAATTAAATAAAATAAAAAAATAATATATAAAAAAATTAAAATAAAACTTTAAAAATATATATTTTATTAAAAGTTTTTATTAAAAGTTAAAAAAATAATAAAAAACTTTTTTATTGTTATTTTTAATAATAAAAAATTAAAAAAAAATTTAAGTAAAACTTTTAATAAAATTAAAAAATTTTAAAATAAAAAAAAACTTTAAAAAAAAAATCAAATAAATTTAATAGTTTAAAAAAAAAAAAAATTATTAATATTTTAAAAAAAGTTATAATTAAATATTAATTTTTAAAATAACTTTTTTTATATAATATATAAAATAAATTATTATTTTTAATAATTATATTAATATTTTTTTTTTAAAATAGTTTTTAATAATTAATTTATAAATTTAAAAATTAAAACTTTAATAAAAATTTAAAATTAATAAAAAAAATTAAAATTAAAAAAAAAAAAATTAATAAAAAAAAAAATAAAACTTTTTAATTAATTAAAGAAATAATAAAAATTATATTTATATATTTTATTTATAATAATAAAACAATTTATTTATTAAAAAATTTAATTATTTTAAATTTAAATATTAATATATATATATTTAATAAATAAATTAATTTTATAATATTTAAACTATTAATTTAAAAAATTATATATATATTAAAAATTTTATTTTTTTAATTTTAATTTATAAAAATATAAATATTAAGTTTTAAAAATTAAAAAAATTAAAAATAATAAAACTATATAATATAATTTATATTAAAAAAATTATTATTAATTTAATATTTTTAAAAATATTAAATAAATAAAAAATTTAATAAAATAATAAATTTATAAATAATATTTTATATTAATTTAATAGTTTAATTTTTTATAACTTTAAAATTAATTTAATTAATTTATAATTAAATATTTATTTTTATTAATTAATTATAATATTTTTTATAAAAAAAAAAACTTTATAATTTTATATATAAAAAAAAATATTTTAAAAAAAGATTTAATTAAATAATATTTATAATTAAAACATTTTAATATTAAATTTTTAAATTATTTAATAAATCAAGTTTTTAAAATTAAAATTAAAAAATTATTAAATAATTAAATTAAAATTAAAAACTATAAAAAATATATAAAAAAAAAATTATAAAATAAATTAATAAATTTTTTAAAAAAATATTTATAAAAATAAAAATAAAAATTGCTATTAATTTTTATATTTTTATAAAAAATTATAAAAGTTTTATAAATTTTATATTTATTATAAATTAATTTTTAAATATTTATTTTAATTATTATTGAAAAAATCGATTTTATTATTATATTTAAAAAATATTATTATATTTTTTAAATTAAATTAAAATATATTAATAATTAAAAATAATTATAATAAAAATAAATAAAAAAATTATTAAAAATTTAATTTTTAAAAAATAATTTTTAAAAAATTATAATATATAAATAAAACTTTTTATATTATATATATAAATATAAAATAAAAATATTAAATATATTAAATAATTTATTAAAAAAAAAATTAAAGTTATAAAAATAAATATTTAATTATAAAATATATATAATAATTATATAAATTAAAAAAAAATAAAAAAAATAAAAAAAATTTAATTTTAAAACTTTTATAAATTTTTTTATTAATTATAATTTTTTTAATATATATTATATTTAATATTTTTAAATTAATAAAATTGTAAAAATTAAAAATGTTATTTTTAATAAAAAAGCTATTTTTAATAATAATATAAATTTTTTAAAAAATAACTTTTTAAATATAAATTTAAATGTTATAAAAAATTTACTATAAAATATTTAAATAAAAAAACTTATTAATTTAATTATTAAAAAATTATATAAAAAAAAAAAAAAATTATATTTTTATTAATAAATATTAGTTTAAAAAATATATTTATAAAAAAAAAAAAAAGAAAAAAAAAAATTAAAAATATTTAAAATAATAATTAAAAAATTTAATTATTGTTTATTAAATTTATTATAAAAACTTTATTTTATTTTTTTATATAAAATAATATTATAAATTATTTTTTATATTTTTATTAAATTAATTAATTAAAAAATTAATTTTTTTAAAAATTTAATAAATTAAAAATTTGATTTTTATATTAAAATAATATTTTATAAAAATTATTAAAAAACTATATTTAATTTTAAATATTTAAATATTATAATAAAAATATATAATAAATTAATTATAAAAGCTATAAAAATTAAATTAATAAAATATTTTTATTATTATTTTAAAAAAAATTAAAATAATAAAAAAAAAATAGTTAATTTATTAAAAAAGCTAATAATAAAACTAAAAAAAAAAACTATTAATTAATTAAAAAAATTTATTATTATTATTATAATTTTATAAAAATTTAAAAATATATTTAATAAAAAATTTATTTATTAAAATAAAAAAAGTTTATTTAATTAATTATAAAAAAATAAAATTTTAAATAAAAATTAACTTTATTAAAATAAAAAAAAAGCTTTTTTTTAATTATATATAAATTTATATATATAAATTTAATAAAATTTCTTTTTTAAAAAATATAAAATAAAATTAATAATTTATAAAAATTAATAACTTTTTATAAAATAAAAAAAAATTTATATTTTTATTTTAATTAAAAAGTTTTTTAAAATTTTAAAAGTTATTATAATTAAATTTAATTTTAAATTTAAATAATATAATATTATAAATATTATTATAAATATTAAATTAAATAAAAAATTTTTTATAAAAATATTTTTAAATTATAAAAAGTTTTTAATAATTTTATAATTTTTTAAAATATTATATAATTTATAAAAGTTATTATTTTTATATTAAAATAAATTAATAAATTTATTAAAAAAAATAAAATTTTTATTAATTTTTTATATTAAAAAAATTAATAAATTAAATATATTTATTATTAAATTAAAAACTTTTATATAAATATAAAAATATTTATTTTATAATAAAATTATAAATTAAATTTTAATATATTTTTATTTAAAAAAAATCAAATTAATTTTATATATTATTATAATAATTTAATTTAATATTATTTTTATAACTTTAAAATTAATTTAATTTAATTTAAATTTAAATTTTAAATATTATATTATTATTAATAAAATAATTTTTTATTTATATAAAATAAAATATTATATTTTTTAATATAAAATAAAAAATAATTTTATAATAATTAATAATTTTTTTATTATTAATAATATTTTAAATTATAAAAATTTATAAAATTTATATAATAATTTTATTTAAAAATATAATAAAATAAAAAACTATAAAATAAAATATTATTATTATTTTTATTATAATTGTAAAAAATATAAAAGCTAGTTTATTAATTTTATTAATTAAAAACTTTTAAAAAAAAAAAAAAAAAAAAAAAAGTTAAATTATATATATATATTATATAAAATATATAAATATATAAAACTATAAATAAAGTTGTAAATAAAATTATAAAGTTTAATTAAAGTTTTTTTAAAATAAGTTTTATTAAATAAATTTTTTAAAATAAATTATTTTAAAAATTATAGTTTTTATAAATTAATAAAAATTATAAAGTTATATTATAATAAAATATATAAGTTTTAATTTATAATTAATAAAATAAATATAAAAATTAATAATTTATATAAATTATTATATTATTTTTTTTTAAAAACTAAAAATTTAATATAAATTAAATTAAAATTAATTATATATAATATTTAAATTTAATTTTAATATTTAAATTATATATTTTATTATTATTTTTATAATTTTTTATAAATTTATTTATAATTATTATTTTTATTTAATTTTATAATTTAATTAATAATTTTAATTTAATTAATTTATTTAAATAATAATAATTTAATATAATAAATATATTTTTAAAAATTTTTATAAAATATTAAATATTATTAAAGTTATAACTTTTTTATAAAATTTAATATTATAGTTTTTTAATTTTATGAAAAATTTTTAATTTTAATATTTAGTTTATTTTAAATTTTAATTTATTATTAATTTTTTTAATTAATAATAAAATTTATAATTATTATAATAATAAATTATTATTTATTTTTTTTAATTTATTTATATAAAATAAGTTTTTTTTTTATATAAATTTAATATATTTAATTTATAATTATATTTTTTTTATTTAAAAATTTTAAATAGTTTAAAATATTATAAATTAAAATAAATTATTAAAATATATATTAAAAAACTTTTTTTATATAAAAATATTTTATTATATTTAAAAAAGTTAATAAGTTTTTATTTTTTATTAATTTAAATTTTTTGTTTTTTTTATATAGTTTTAATAATTTTATATATAAATTTTTAAATTTATTATATTTAATTAATTAATTTTTATATTTATTTAATTTATTTATTTATAAAATTTTTTTTTTTAAATATAAAAATTAAATAATTTTAAAGTTTAATTTTAAATACTATTTTTAAAAATATTATATTAATTATTAAATATTATAAAAAATTATAAATAAAGTTTAAAATTAATAAATATATATTTTAATTATTTTAATGTTTATTTATATAAAAATATAATTTTTAATTTAAATTATAATTTGTTTTTTTTATAATATTTTATATTTATAAATAATAAATATTATTTTATTTATATTTAATATTTATTAATAAATTTAAAGTTTTTATAAATTTTAAAATAAATAATTTAATATTATTAAAAAATTAAATTTTTAATATATTAAAAATATAATATAATATATAATAATATTTTAATATTAATTTTTTTATATTATTTATTTTTTAATTAAATAAAATAATAATAATTTTATTAAATTTATTAATAAATATTTAAATATAATTATATTTTTATTAATTTAAAAATATATTTTAATTATTTATTATTATATATTTTTAAATATTTTATAATATAAATATTAAATATAATAGTTTAAAAGTTTTTTTTTTTGTTTTTTTATTATATTTATATTTATAACAATTATTAATATATTAATATAAATTTTTTTAAAAAAAAAATTAATAATAATTTTATTTTAATATTTATATTAATTTATTTTAATTTTAATAAATTATTAATATTAATTTATATATTTTTTATAATAAAATAGTTTAAAAAAAATTATTTTATTTATAATAGTTTTTAATATTACAATTTTTTTATTATAATTTTTTAAATTTTAAATTTTATTTTTTTTAAAAATTAAATTAATTAAATTTATATTTTTTATAATTAATATTTTAATTTTAATAAATTAAAAAACAGTTATAAAATTTTTAATTATATTTAATTTAATAAATATAAAAGTTTTTTTTTTTTATTTTTAAGTTTTAATTGTTAATAAATTAATTATTTTTTAAAAAAATATATTAATTACAATATTATTTTTTTTTATTTATATTAAAAAATAATATTAAAATTATTTAAAAAGTTTATTTATTTAATTTATTTTATTAAAAAAGCTTTTTTAATTAATTAATAAATTAATATTTAATAATTAATAATTATTTAAAATTATATATTTAATAATTTAAAGCAATAATATTTAAAATTTTATATTATTATTAATATTTTTTAATTTTAAATTAAATAAATTTATTTATATAAAGTTATAATTTTTAAAAAATAATTAATAAGTTTTTATTTATTGTTTTTTTACTTTTATTAAATAGCTTTTTTAATTATATTATATTATATATTTATTTTAATATATATTAAAACTTTAAATTAAAAAAAAGCTAATATTAAAATTAATATAACTAGTTTTTTTATTATTTTAAAAAACTTTTACTATTTTAATTTTAATTTTTATTTGTAGTTTTTTTTTAATAATTATATAAATAATTTAAAAATATTATTAATATAATAAATAAATATTTTTATAAAGTTATAAAATTTTAAAAATAATTAAATTAATATTATAGTTTTAATTTTTTTTAAATTTATTTTAATATTTTAATTAATTTTTAAAATTATATTTAAATAATTAATTATAATAACTTTAAAATAAAATTTATAAATATTTTTTTAAAAGTTAGCTTTATATAAATAATATATTATTTTTTTATATTATTTTTAATATTTTAAAGTTTTATTAAAATAAGTTAAAATATTATTAATATATATATTAATAAATTAATTAAATAAATTATAAAATTAAATATTAATAAAATTTTATTATTATATAAGTTTTATTTTTAAATTAAATAATAAAATTATTTAATAAAAAGTTTTTAATTTAATTTAAAAAGCAATTAAAAAACAAAATTTAATTATTAATAATAATTAATTAAAAGTTTTAATAATATTAAATTTTAAATATATTTTTAATTTATAATAATTAAATAATATATTTTTAAAATGAAAAGTTTAAATAATTTAATTTTTTAAAATTTAATTTTTTTATTAAAAATTAATATAAAATTTTTTATTAATTAAATAAAGTTTAAATATAAATAAAACAAATATTATATTTAAATTTATATTTAATTTAATAAATTTTAATTTTAATAGTTTTTTTATTTTTATTTTTTTAAAAAAAATATATTAAACTAATATATCATATTATAAAAAGTTATTATTTTTAAACTTATTATTAAATTTTAAAATTATATTATAATTAAATTAAAATAATAATATTTTAATTAATTAAATTTTAAAATTTTTTTTTTTAAATAAATTAGTTTTTTAAATATTAACTGCTTTATTAATTTAATATATTTAAAATTTTTATTAAATAAAAACAATATTAGTTTATTATTAAAGAACTTTTATTATTTTTTATATAAAATATTAATATTAAATATTTTTATAATATATTAAATTAAAATTAATTTATTAAATATATTAAACTTTTTTTAATAAGTTTAATTTAAATTATTTATATAGTTTTATTTTAATTAAATAATAACTTTTATATTAATAGTTTAAGTTTTAAAGTTTTAAATTATATTATTAATTAATATATTATTTTATAATATTTTATAATAATATTTAAAATTATTTTTTTTTAATTTAATTTTTATTTTTAAATTTATTTTATTTTATTATAAAATATAATATTATTTTTTAATTATTTTATTATATTAGTTTATATTTTATTAAACTTTTAAATTAATAGTTTTTTTAGTTTTAATTTTTAATAAAACAATAATTATAAAAAAAAATTATATAAAATATTATATAAAATTTATAAAAAAAATAAAGCTTTAAATAAATAAAGCTATATTATATAAAAAATTTATAAATAAAAAAAAAAAAAAAAAATTAAAAATTTTTTTATAAAAAAATTATTTATATATATATATATAAAATAATTTAAAATAATAATAAATAAAATTATTTATTTAATTAAATAATAAAATTATTTAATTTATTTAAATAATTAAACTAATATTAATTAATTATAATTATTTTTTTTTTAAAAAAATAATTTATTTATAAATTATAAAAATTAAATATATAAACTTTAATTAATTACTTTTTAATAAAAAAAAAAATCGTTTAAAATATTTATTATATTATTAATTATTAAGTTTTTTTTTTTTTAAATTATAATATAGCTTTTTTATATATTAATATTATTGTTTTTTTTAATATTATATTTTAAATATATTTTTTATATGTTTTTTTTTTTATAAAATTAATAAATTATTGTATTTATAAAGTTTTTTAATAATATTATTTTAAATTATTTATAATTAATTATTTAATTTTAATAAAAGTTTAATTATATTTAAATTATTATTATAAAGTTTTTTTAATAATATAAAATTATTTTAAAAATTTTTAATATAATATTATTTATTATTAATGTTTTAACTTTTTTAATTAATTTAATATTATAATTTTTAATAATATAGTTATATTATATATATTTTTTTTATTTTAAATTTTTTTTTATTTTTAAGTTTAAATATTTTATTTTTAAAATTATTGTTTTTTTAATTTATTAATAAATTATTAAAATATTTTTATAATTAATTAATATAATATTATTTAATTATTTTTTATAAAAAAAAAATTTATAATATAAATATATTGTTATTTTTTTTAAAAAATTTATATATTTATTATATTATTAAATAATTAAATTTATTTAAAAGTTTATTAATTATTTAAAACTATTATTTTTTTAATATAAATATATAATTATTTATATTAAAATTAAAGTTTTAATATTTTTTATTAATTTATATAGTTATATAATATTATATATATTTTAATTTTTTTTTTATAAAATTTATAAACTATATAATTTTTTATGTTTTATTTTAAATATTAAATTATAATATTTTTTTAATTATTAATAAATTTTTTAGTTTTTTTTAAATTATATAATTTTTTTAATTAAAATAAAATAATATTAAAAAATTTATTTTGATTTTATAAAAAAATAGTTTTATAAATTTATAAAATAATAATATTTATATATAGTTTATTATAAAAATTTATTTAAATTAATTATTTTAATAATAATTAATATAAAATTAAAACTATTAATTTAAATATTTATTTATAATTTTAATTTATTTTATAATTTTATAATAATTTATAAATATTAAAATATATTAAATTTTTATAATTTTATATAATTTATTTATAAAAATAAATATAAACTAAAATTTTTTATTAAAAATTAATATAATTAATATTTTAAAAATTTTAAAAAAACTTTTATAATATATTTATATAATATTTTTTATAATTATTTATAAAATATATAATATAATTTATATTTTTTTTTAATTAATTTATTATAATTAATATATTATTATAACTATATTTATTTTTAAATATTTATTTAAAGTTTATAATTATATATTTTTAAATATAATTTAAAATAAAAAAAAAAAAAATTTATTAAATATTTTATTATATAAAACTTTTATAAAATAATATTTTATATAATTAAAAATATATATATTACAATATTTTTTAAGTTTAAATTATTAATAATATTTTATAAAAAATTTATATGTTTTTTTTTTTTTTAAATATATAATAAATATTTTATTATATATTTTTTAAATAAATTAAATATATAAATATAAAAAGTTAAAAATTATAAATTTTTTATTATAAATAATTAAATTATTAGTTAATTATTATAAGTTATTTTTATTAATAAAAGTTTTTTTATAATAAATTTTTATATTAAAGTTTTTTTTATTTTTTTTAAATATTTTTATAATTAATTAAAAATTTAATAAAGTTTTTATATTTTTTTATAACTTTATAATAAATAATTTAATTTAAAATATTATTTATATAAATATATTATAAACTATATTATTTAATAGTTAAAAAATTATTAAATATTTTTATGTTTTTTTTTTTTTTTTATATATAATAAAATTTTTATATTTTTTTATTAAAACATTAGTTAATATATATTTTTTTTTAAAATAATAAATAATATAAAAATTATATTTTATAAATAGTTTTATTTATTTTATTTGTTATAAATTTAAATATTATTTTTAACTAAAATATTTTAAAATTTAATAATTTATTATTATTAAAAAAAATTTAATATAACTATTAATTAATTTAAGTTATTATTTTTTAAAAGTTAAAATATTATAAATATTTTTTTATTAAAAGTTTTATAATTTAATTTAATATTTTATAAAATTTTAAAATAATATATAATAAAATATTAATTATTTTTATATTTGTAAAATAAAATATTTATAATTATATTATTAAAAATATTAATTTTAATTTTAATAAATAAGTTATATTTATAATATTATAATATTAAATAAAATATAAAAGTTTTTTTTAATTATAAAAATATTTAATTATATTTATTAATTTATAAAAAAGTTATTTTTTTTTTTATTAATTATATTATAAAATTAATAATTTAATTATAATTTTTTATAAATTTTTTATAAAAATTATAAAACTTTAAAAAAAACTATATTTTTTTTATAATAATAAAAGTTTTTTAATTTTTTATTATTTTTATTTTAATTAAATTAATTTAAATATTATTTATATTAATAATATATTTTAAAAATTTAGTTTTTATAACATAAAATTTAAACTTTTTTAAATTTATTTAAAATTTTATAATATATAATTGTTATAATATTATTTATATATATTTTTAATAATTATTTAAATTAATTAAATAAATAAATATATTATTTATATATATATTATAAAAATTATTTAAATAATTAAATAATATATTATTAATATATTTTTAAAATATAATAAAATTATTAATAAAACTAAATAAAAATATTTTATATTTAAAAAATTTATAATAAATATAAAAAATTATTAAGTTTTTTTATTTAAATTTTATATATATTTAATTAAATATTTATTTTATATTTAATTTAATAAATATATTAATTTTAAAAAGTTATAATAGTATTTTTTTAATTAAAAATAAAAAATATTTTTTTTTTTTTATTAATTTATTAAATTTTTAATAATTTATATAAAATTTAAACTTTTTTTTTAATTTTTTTATAAATAATATAAAAAAAGTATAAAATATATTATTAAATTTAATAAATTTTTTATATAAATTATTAATTAAATATTTATAAATAATTTTTAATTTATTTAATAATATTTTATATAAAAAATTATATTAAAAATTATTAAAAGTTTTATTTTTAATAAATTTTATTTTATAATTTATTTTAAACTAATAAAATAAAAAAATATTAAAGTTTATTTTATTAAATATATATAATAAATTATAATATTTTTTAAAAATTATTTATAAAGTTTTTTTATAAAGTTTTTTTTTTTTTTATTAAAAAAAGTTTTTTTTTTATTATTAATAAATTTATTAATTTTATAAATAGTTATAATTTATATTTTTTATATAAAATTATTATATTAAATTATTATATTAAATATAATTATAATAATATTAGCTATTTTTATTAAAAGTTTAATTTTATATTATTTTAATTTATTTTATTATATTTTATAAAAACTTAAATTGTTAACTTTTTAATATAAAGTAATTTTTTTGTTTTTTTTTTAAATTTTTTTTTTTTTTAACTTTATAAAAAAAATCAAGCTATTATTTAAATTATATTATATTTTAATTATATTTTTTTTAATAAAATTAAATTATTTAATAATTAAAATTTAAAATATTATTTAACTTTTTTTAATATTTTTTTATTAATATAATTGTTTTTTTTTTTTTAAAAAAGTTTTATATTTTAACAATTAATATTTATTTAATATTTAAAGTTTATAAATTATATTTTTATTTAATTTATATTTAAATTTTAATTAAAATATTAATTAAAAAAATAACTAAATAAAAATATTAGTTTATATTTTTAATAATTAAAAAATATATTATATTTTTAAAACTAAAGTTTTTTAATAATTATTTTATATATTTAAAAAAATATTATTATTAAAAGTATATTTTCAAATTTTTTTTTTTATATTTGTAAAAATATTAATAAAGCAGTTTTAATATTTTGTTTTTTTTTATTATTATATTTAAAAATTAATTAAAAATAAAATTAAATAATTATAAAAAAATTTAATATTTTTATAATTTTTTTTATAAATAGTATATTTATATTTATATATATATTTATTTTTATATTTTTAAAAAAGTTTTTAATAATTAATAAAAATTTATTACTATTTATAATATATATATATAATAAAAGTTGTTTTTTTAAATATTTATTTAAGTTATAACTAAATTATATTTATTATATAAAAAAACAATATATAAAAAATATACTAAAGTATTTATTATATTTTATAATAAATATTTACTTTATTATATTAAAAGCAAACAATAAAAATATAATAAATAATATTAAAATAATAACAGAAATATTTACTACAAAAAAAAAGCTTATATATAATTAAGCTTACTATTGTAAATTTAATTTTTTTTTTCTTTTTTTTTTTAATTTAGTTTTTTTTTTTAAATATATAGTATTTTTATATATACTATATTAGCTATTTTTTTTTAAGCTTTTATAATATTAAGTTTGTTTTATTTATTTGTTATAAATTAATATTAAAAAATTTAATTTAATATTAATTTAATATTAATTTAATATTAAATATATTTAATACTAATATTAAAATATTAATTTATTATTAAATATTAAATTTTTTATTTAATATTAAGTTTTTTTTATATTTTTTATATTAACTTTATATTTTAAAAAAAAAAAATGCTAAGCTATAATATTGCAAGCTTTTTTAATATTTAAAAAAAAAAAAAAAAAATATTTATATTAAGCGATTTTTATTTTTATTTTAAAAACAAAAATAGTTATTTCAATATAAAAAAAATAACTTTAGATTTTTTAGTTAAAAAATTTATAATTTATAATATTATTTTATAAAAAACTATATTAAAGTTTATTAAAAAATATTTTAATAGTTTTAAAAAAAATATTTATTAATAGTATTAAAACTATATAAAAAATAAAATAATATAAAACTTTTATATGTTTTATTTAATTGTTAATAAAATTTAATAAAATATTTTTTTTTTAAATAAAAAATAAATATAAATTAATTTATTAATAAAAATAATATTATATATATAAAACATTTTTTTTATTTAATATAATAAAATATAAGTTTAAAAATAAAAAGTTTATTATTAATTATAATATTTAAAAAAAATTAAATAAAATTAAATTTAAATTTGTTTTTAATAAAATATATATTTATATTATTATAATTTAAATATTTTATAAAATAATAAATTAATTATATATTATAGTTTTTAATAGTAAATAAAATTAAAATTATTTATATATTATTTATTATATTATAAAAAATTTTATATAAAAAAATAAATAGTTTTTATAAAAAATTAAAACAAAACTAATTAAAAATAAATAAGTTTTAAAAATATATAAAAAAGAAATTAAAAAATTATAAAACTATAATAAAGTTTTTTAAAAAACTTTAATTAAAATATATAAAAAAATATTTATTATATAAATTATTATTAAATAAAAATTTATTTAACAAATATTTATTTAATAGCTTTTTATTTAAAAAAGTTATATTTATATAAATAATATTAATATTAAAACTATTTTTAATTAATTTATTTTAATAAAAAATATTTTATTTATTATTATATTTAAAAAAATTATTTAAAACTAAATTATTTAAAACAATTTAAATTTTAAAATAAATATTTAAAAATTTATTATTTTATATATATTTATTTTAAAAAGTTTTATTTATAATATATTTATTTTAAAAAATACTATTTAAAAAAACAATTATAAAAAAAATATAATATTAAATTTAATATTTTTAAACAGTAAAAAATAAAATATAAAAACAATAAACTTTTTTATTTTTATTAATAATATTTTTTTAAATAATAAATTTATAATTAAATTTTATTACTAATATTTATTTATAAAAAATAAATTATAAATAAATATAAATTATTTTATAAATAAATAAAATTAAATATATTATATTTTAAAATATATAAATAAATTAGCTATTTTAAAAATTATTTTATTTATAAAACAAATTTTAAAACAAAATAATTTTATATATATAACTATTATAAAAGTTTTAAAATATTTATTAAAATTATATAGTAATTTTTATAAATATAAAAAAGCTAAAACTAAATATACAAAACTTAAAATAAAAAAGTTTAAAACATTTTTAAATTTTTAATTTAAATTTATTAAATTAATTAATTAAATTTATATATTTTAAATTAAATATAAATAAAACTTATATAATAAACTATTAAAATAATTAAACAAAATTATAATATTTAATATAAATAATTTTAAAATTATTTTTAATATTTATTATTTTTATATTTAAATTATTAATTATTAATAATATAAAAATTTTATTAATAATTTTATTTTATAAAAAATTAATTTATAACTATTAAAATATAATATAATTAATATTTTAAAAAATTTATTTATAAAAAATTTACTTTTATAAAACTTGTTTATAAAGCTATTATTTAATAAAGTTATATTTTTAACTATTAAATAACATTTTTTTATTTTAATATTTAAAAAATTAAAAAATAAATATAAGTTTTATATAAAACTATAATATAAAAAGAAAATAATTTTAATATAAAAAAGTTTTTATTTTATTTATTATAAAATTAGCTATGAAAATATTAACTATTTATATTATAAAAAATATAAATATTTAAATATTATTTAAGTTGTAACAATTATAAAAAAAAAAAAAAATTATTTTAAAAATAATTAAAAAGTTAATATAAAAAAAAAAAGTTTAAAAAATAAAAAAGTTTAAAATAACTAGTTTTTTTTTTTAAACTTATTATATTGTTAGTTTTAAATTTAAATTAATATAAAAAGTTTTATTTAATTTTTTAAAAAAAAAATTTAAAAAAAAGCTTTTATTAATAGTTTATTTAATAATATTTAATAAATTAAAACTTTTTACTTTTGTTTTAACTAATATAAAAATTAAAATATATTTATATATAAATATTTAATTTATTAAAAAAATAATATAACTTTTAAACTTTTTTAAATTATTTAATTTTAAATTTATTTTTATTATAAAATATAATAATAATAATAATTAAAAAATAATTAAAATATTAAATATTTATTTTTATATTAATATATATATTATTTAAAATATTTTTATAATAGTATTAAATATAAAATATAATATAATTATTAAACAAAAGTTTTTTATATATTATAATATATTAATTAATTGTTAAAAATAAAAATTAATATTTTTTACTACAAAAAAAAAAAAACTTATTAAAAATATATTATTAAATAAAATAAAAAAAGTAAAAAGTTTAAATTATTAAATTAATATTATATAATAAAACAAATTATTTAAAAATAAAATAATATAAAAAATATAAAATATTATTTAATTATAAAATTTGTTTATTATAAAAAAACAAATTTTTTAATTAAAAATTATATATAAAAAATTAAATAAAAAAATAAAAAAATATTTTTTTATAATTAATTTTATTTATATTATATTTAAATTTTTTTAATATATTGTTAATTTGTTTAAAAAAAACTAAATAAAATATAAATTATAAAAAATAAAAATATTATTAATAAATAATAATAAAACAAAATTATTTTAAAAAAATTTATTTAAAAAAGTTTTATTAAAAAAAAAACTTATATTAAAAAATTATTATAATAAATATAAACTATAAAAAAACACTATAAAATAATATAAATATTAATTTATTAATATTTTTATATTAAATATTATAACTTTTATAATAATAATATATTAAAAAAACATTAAATTATATAAAGTAATTTTTTTATATAAAATAAATTTAATAATTGTTTAAAAAAAATCTAAATTAAAAAGTTTAAAAAAAAACTTTTAAAAAATAATTAAATAAATAATATTTATAAAATATTATAAATATTTTAATATATTTAATTAAAAAGTTTTTAATTAAATATTATTTTAAAAATATAAAGTTAATTATTAAATTAAATTTATAAAAAATTTAAAAAACTTAAAATATAATATTTTATATAAAATATTTTTAAAAAAAACTAAAATTTATAAATAATATATATATAAAAACTTAATAAAAAAATTTATTAAATTTATTATAATATTTTAAACAGTATTAGTTTTATTTATATAAAAAAACAACAAATTTTTAAAACTATATATAAATTATTAAAAATTAAACTTTTTAATATAAAAAAATTAATATTTTTTATTTTTAATTAATAAAATATTTATTTATTTTATAAAAGTAAAAATTTATATTAAATTAAATATAAAATAAATATTTTATTATATATATATAATATAAAATATATTAATTTAATGTTTTATTTTTTAATTTAATAAATAAATTAATTATATTTTAATAATTTATTAATAATATTTTAACTAAATATTTTAATATATTTTATATAATATATATTAATAATATATTAATATATTTAAATAATAAAATTAAATATAAACTTTATATAAAAAAAGTTTTAAATAAATTATAAACTATAAAATTATAAATAAATTTAAAAAAATATAAGTTTTATATAATTAAAACTAAATTTTTAAAATTTATTATTAATATTAATAAAATTAAAATAAATTTAATAAAAATTAAAATAATTTATAAATAAAAATTATTTAAAAAATATAATATAGTTTAAATTTAAAAAATATAATTTTTTTTAAAGTTTTATAATTTTTATAAATAGTTTATTAAAAAGTTTAATTATATTATAAAATTATTAATTTAATTAATAATTAATACAGTTTATTTTAATTAATTTAAAATATATTAAAAAATGTTTAATTAATTAAAACAAGTTTTATTATTAATATTAATATTTTATTATTTTTTATTTAATATAAAAATATATATAAAAATAAATATATTAAATAATATAACTATAAATTATTTTTTATAAAAAAATAGCTTAAAAAATAACTAATATTTTATAATATTTTATTTTAAAATATTTTATAAAGCTAAATTTAATTATAATATTTATAACAAAAAAATATTAATAATAATAAAAAAATTTATTTATTAAAAAATAAAACTAATAAATTTATAATAAGTTAAATTTTTTATAATAATTATTAATTATATAATATTAAAATATTTTATTATTAAATATATATTAAATTTTTAATAAATTAAATAAATTAAATTAATATTATATTATAACTTTATAATTATTTATTAATTAAAAATTTAAAATATTATTTTAAATATTATATTAAAGTTAAAAAATAAATTAAAAAATTAAAAATAAAAAAAAAACAAACAATATATAATAATATTTTTTTAGTTAATTATAACTTTAAAATAGCTAACTTTAAAAAACTTTATTTTAAAATATTTTATTTTATAAATAATTAAAATTTATAAATTAATAATTAATAAGTTATTATTTATATTAAATATATTTTTAATTAATATTTTATTATAAATTAATTATAAAAATTTTTTGTTAAAAAAATATAAAAAATTAATATTTAATATATTATAAATAAATTATTAAATATTTAAAAATTTAATAATATATAAAAAATATTTAATTATAATTAATATAAATAATTTATAAATAAAAATAATTTAAAAAGTTTATAATTAAATTTTAATAGTTTATTTTAAAAAAAATAAAATTAAAAAATTAATAATAAATAAATATTAATAATTAAAAATATTTAAAAATATTAATATATATATAATTAATTGTTTTTATAAAGTTATTAAAACATTTTAAAACAAAATATTAAATAAATTTTATTTATTTAAAATTTTAAATTATTTTTAATAATATATTATTATTAATTTTAAAAATTTTTTTAAAAACAAATTAAATAACAATATAATTTTTATTATAATAAATTATTTATTTAAACTGTATTAAATTATATTTTATAATTTATTAATTATAATAAAAAATATAACTTAAATATATTATAAAAATTTTTATTAATTATTTAAATAGTTTAAATTTATTATAAATAATTAAAACTTTTAATTTATTAAAAATTTTATAAATAAATTATTATAAATTTATAAAATAAAACTAAATTTTTTATTTATAAAATATTATAAAATAATAAAATAAATAAAAAATATATATTAATAAATTAAGTAATAGTTATATTTTTATATTAATTATTTTTAAAATAACTAATTAAAAATATTATTAATTTTAAATAATATTTAAATTATATTATTATATAATTTATTAAAAAGTTTTTTTTTTTAAAAAATTATTATAAAAAAACTTATATATATAACTTTTAATTAAAAAAATAAAATAAAAATAACTATTAAACTTTTTATTTAATAAAAGTTTATTTAATATAAAATATAAATATTTAAAAAATAAATTTATAAATATTTATTTATAATTAAAAATTAAATATAAAAAATATAAAATAAAATAATTAAATAAATTATTAAATATAAATAAAAGTTAAATTTTAATATAAATAACTTTATTTATATTTTAAAAAAAAAATAAATAAATTAATTATTTAAATAATAAATTTAATTATTTTTTTATATAAATATTATATAAAATTTTAAAATATAAAAATTATATTTATTTATTAAAGTTATTAAATTAATTAAAAAAAATATATTAATTTTATATAAATTAATTATAAAAATATATAAATAATTTATTATTTAAATAAAAATATAAACATTTAAATAAAAAATTTATAAATTTAAATATTAATAATAAAAAATAAAAAGTTAAAAAAATTTTATTTTTATAAATTTAATATAAAAAATTATTTTATAAAATAAATTAAAAAAGTTAAAATTTAAATAATATATAATATTTTATTATTAATTTTTATAACTTTTTTATTTTATTATAATAATATTATAATAATTATTTTAATAAAATAAAATTATTTAAATAATTAAAATATTAATTAAAAACTTTTAAAAAAAATAAACTAAATTAAATTATAAAAATAATAACTATATTAAATTTAATTAAATATAACTTTATAAAATTAAATTTTAAAAAGTTTAAATTATTTATTAACTTTATAATTATTATAAATTTAAAATAAATTTTAAATAAATAAAAAAATAATTATAATTAAATTATATTTATTATATAAAAAAACAATATATAAAAAATATATTAAAATATTTATTATATTTTATAATAAATATTTATTTTATTATATTAAAAATAAACAATAAAAATATAATAAATAATATTAAAATAATAAAAAAAATATTTATTATAAAAAAAAAAGTTTATATATAATTAAACTTGTTATTATAAATTTAATTTTTTTTTTTTTTTTTTTTAATTTAATATTTTTTTTTAAATATATAATATTTTTATATATATTATATTAGTTATTTTTTTTTAACTTTTACAATTTATTAAGTTTAATTTATTATTTATATAATTTTTTTATAATATTTTTTTTAAATAAAAATTTAATTTATTTAAAGTTATTTTTTTAATATTTTATTTTTTTTAGTTTTTTTTATAATATTTTTTAAAATTTTTACTTTATTATAAAAACTAATAAATATAATTATAATATTTTATAAATATGTTTTTTTTTAATATTATTTAATAAATAATTTTTTAAAACATGTTTTTTTTTATTAGCAATTAAAATATTTGCTTTTTTTTATTAGTTTTAACAATTTAAAATTATTTAAAATATTGCAGTTTTAAATTATTAAAATTTTAATATTATTATTATTAGTTTTAATATTATTGTTTTTATTATTAATAATATTTTTTAAAAAGTTATTAATATTATTATAAATAATATATTAATTAAATTTATTTATATTATTAAAAAAAGTTAATTAATTAATTTTATATTTAATATTATATTTTTTATTATTTATATATATTTAATAAATTAACTAAGTATAAAGTTTAATATATTAATTAAAAAAAATATTATTATTTAAATAAATAAAAAAAATATTTAATAGTTTATTAAATAATTTATTTTTAAAGTATTTTTTTTATTTTTTTTTTTTTTAATTTAATTTTTTTAACTAATTAAATAAAATTAGTTTTAAAGTTAAAAAAAATAGCAAAATATAGTTATTAAAATTAAAAAATCTTTATTTTAATTTAAACTTTTTATTAATATTTATATTTTTATAGCTTTTTTTTAAATAGTTAAAAATATTTTAATAATAATTAATTAATTAAAATAACTTTTAATTAAATATAAAAATAAATATTTAATAATTTTATTATTAATATAAATTTTAATATTAATTATTTTTATAATATTATTAATAAATTAATTTTTATTAACAATTAATTAACTTTTTATAATATATAGTTATATTTTAAATTTAATATTGTTTTTATTTTTATTATTATAAAAAATAAATATAAATATTTTAATTAATTTATAAAATTTTTTATTTATTTAAATAAATTTTAAAATATTATTTTTTTAAAAAAATAAATTAATAATATATTAATTAGTTTTATTTAATAATTTTTAAATATAATTATATTTAATAATAGTTATTTTTAACTTTTAAAATAAATAATTAATAGTTTATTTAAAATAAAAATTAAAAATAAGTTTTTTTTTATTAATAGTTATAATTAGTTAATACTAGTTTAATTATTTAAATAAATTAAATAGTTTTATTGCTTAGTTAAATAAATAACTTTATTTACTGCTATTTTAAACCATTTTATATATATATATATAAGCAATTTTTTTATAAAAAAATTTTTAACTTTTTTTTTTTTTTTTTTATTTATAAATTTTTTATATAATATAGTTTTATTTGTTTAAAGTTTTGTTTTTTTTATAAGCTTTATATAATAATTTATAAATTATTTATATTTTTAAAATATAAAAACTATTTTTAAATATTTTTTATAAAAAAATTAAACTATAATTAATTGTTATAATAATATTAATATTTAAAAAAATATATTATTTTTAAACAACAAGTTAAAAAACAAATTAATTTAACTTTTAATAAATTGTAACTATTTATAATTATAAATAATAAATAGTTTTTTTTAATTTTTTATATAAAAATTAATATTTAAATATATTTTAAAAAATTTAACTAAAACATTTTAATTATTATAAAAGTTAAAAATAATAATAAATTAGTTATTTTAGTTTTTTTAATAAAAAGTTTTTAAAATTAAATATAAAATCTTTTTTTTATATATAAATATTATATTTTAAACTAAAAAAACTTTTTTTAAAAAACTAATTATTTATTAAAAAAATATATTATTAAATTATATAAATTTAATAAAATTATTTTTTTTTTTATTTTTATTATTTTGTTAAAAAAAAAAAACTTGGTTTAAATTTAATAAATTAATTAATAAAAATACTTTTATTAATTTAATTAAATATTTTAATGTTTTATTTTAAAAAATAAAAATTAAGTTTTTAATAATAATAATATATTAATAATAAATTAAAAATTTATATAATTTAATTATATTATTTATTTAATATATAAAAACTTTTATTAATTAAATTAAAAAGTTTAGTAAAATTATAATTGTTATAATTAATATATTTAAATAAAACAAAGTTTGTAAATAAAGTATTATTTATATATTAATTATAAAATAAAAAAAAAAAAAAAACTATTTTAAGTTTAGTTTATATAAATATATATTTGTAAATATATAATAAGTTATATATATAAACTAAAAGCTTTATTTTAATTATAAATATTACTTTAAATATTATTTAATTTAGCTATTTAGTTATAATTACTTTTTTTGTTAAAAAAATCTTGTTTTAAAATTAATACTTTAAAAATTTAAACTTGCTATTTATATTTTAATAAAAAAAAAAATCACTTCAAATATTTATTTTAATATTATTATATTATAAATTTTTATTTTATAAAAATATATAAAACTTTTTTATAAATAGTTGTTATAAAATTATAGTAATTTTATTTATAATTATATTTATGTTTATATTTTTTTTTTGTAATTTTTTAATTATTTTTATAAAAATTTTTTTTAATATATTATTATTTTTATATATTTTTAAAAATTTACTTTTTTTTATTACTTATAGCTATTTTTTTAACTGTTTTAAAAGTTTTACTGTTTTAAAATTTATTTTATAAAATATTAACAACATTTTAACTAAATTTTTAAAATTATTTATAAAATATTACTAATTGTTAAAATTTTATTTTTTTTAATTAATTTAATATTGTAAAATTTTTTTATAATAAAATTACAAAGTATATATTTGTTTTATTTTTTATTTTTGTTTATTTTTTATAAAAAAAATTATTTTGTTTTTAAGTTTGTTTATTTATTGTTTTAATAATAAATTGTTTAAAAACTTTTATAATTAATTAATATAATATAAATTTATTAATTTTTAACTATTTAAAACTTTTAATTAAAAAATAATAAAACTTGTTTATTTAAAAATTTTAAAATATTATTAAATAAAAAAATAGTTTAATTTATTAAAAAGTTTATTAATAATTTAAAACTAACATTTTTTTATAATAAATATATAATTATTTATTTTAAAGTTAAATTTTTACTTATATTGATTTTTTTAATATATTATTTTTTTTTAAGTTTGTTTAAATATTGTTTATATTATTTTTATATATTATTTAATAATATTAGCTTTTTATTAAGCTTTTTTTTAATTTAATTATTTAGTTAAAAATAAATTTGCAAATTTTTACGTTTTATTTTTTTAATTATAATAACTAAATATTAAAAATTTAAATAATATTTTATATAGCTGCAATTTTATTAAATTATATAATAATAATGTAGTAGTAAAATTTATTATTAATAATATATTTATTTAATTATTTTAATAATAGTTGTAAAAAAAACATAGTTATTAATTTAAATATTTAATAATAATTTTAGTTTATTTTGTAAATTTATAATGTTTTATTAATAATAAAATCTATTTAATATTTAATATTTTTGTTAATTTGTTAATAAAAAAAAAAAAAAATTAAAATTTTTAGTTTAAATTAATTTGTTTAAATAATTTAAAAATTTTAAACAAATTTTTATAATATAGTTATATTATTTTTTATATAGTTATTAATTTATTATAAAATATTAATTATAATAACTTATTAAATTAGTTTATTATTATAAATACAAATTTGTTTTTTTTTTTATTTATTATTATTTTTTTAAAATTAATAACTATATATTAAAACAATTATAAAAGTATAAAAATAAGTTATAATAACTTTAAAGTTTTATTTTTTAATATTTTTACTAGTTAATATTTAAAACAATTAATAATATATTTGTTATAATTTACTATTAGTTTAAATTATTAATATTGTAATAATATTAGCTTTTTTATTTTATTATATTTAAAATAAACTATTGTTATTTTGTTATAAATTTTTTTTAAAAGTTTTATAAAAAAATAATTTATTTATAAAACTATAAATTGTTTTTTATAAGTTATTAAACTTTTATTTAAAACTTAATTTTTAAATTAATTTAATTATACTTTAGTTTAATATATTTTTAAGTTAAAAAATTTTTAATTATATTTTAAAACTTTATTAATTAATAATATTATAAATAATAATATATTAATTTTTATGTTTTATTTTAAATAAAATAATTTAGTTATTAAGTTTATATTTATAAATTTTTTTTTTTATTTATTAGTTTAAATAAAATTATATATTGCTAATATTTTATTTTACTTTTTTAAATTTATAAATTTTTTTATTTTTTTAATAATAAATTAGCTATTATATTTTTTAATTTTAATTAATATATAATAACAAAATAGTATTAAATTATTAAATTTATTTAATTAGTTTATTAAAAATTTAATTGTTATTTAATACTAAAAAACTTAAAAGTTTAATAATTAGTTATAATTAAAAATAGCTGTTTTTTTTATATATTTATTAACTTAAATTATTAATATTTAAACTTTTTAATTATTATTAATATTTTTTTGTTTAAAATATTATAATTTAGTTTTTTTTTATATAAAATTTTTAAATAATATATAACAAAGTATTAAAAACTATTTTTTTTTTTTTATAATAAAACTTTTATTATTACTTTGTTAAAAATATTAATTTTTATTTAAATTTTTTTATTATAATTATAATAAGTTAATATTAATATTAAAATTAATTGTTTTTTAAGTTTTAAAAAAACTATTTTATAATTTTTATTTTATTAAAATATTATATTTTTTTTAATTAATTTAAATAAAAGCTTTGTTTTATAATTATATTTTAAAATAAATTAATAATAAAAATTATAAAATTTTAAAAACAATTAAACTATTTTTATATTTATTAATTGTTTTTAGTTTTATATTACTGCAATTTTTTTAAAATTTATTTTTATTTTGTTTTTTTTTATAATAAATTTTAAATATTTAATTTTAATAATATAAAACTTATATTTTTTTAAATTAGTTTGTAAGCTTATATTTTATAGCTTTTTTAATATTTTTTTTATATATTGTTTATATTTTTTTAAATTATTTAAATAAATAAATATATTGTTAATATAAATATTATAAAAATTATTTAAATATTTTTTTAAAATATTGTTTATATACTATTAAAAAATAACTAATTTATTAATTAATTTAAAAAGTAATATTTTATATTTAAAAAAACTATATTTTATTTTAAAAATAATTAAGTTTTTATAATTTAAATATATATAAATTTAATAAAATGTTTATTATATATTAATTTTTATAAAAATATTAGCTTTAACAATTCAAGCTAAAATTTTATTTATTAAAAATAAAAAATAACAGTTTTTTTTTATAATAATATTAATTTTTTAATAATTAATATAAAATTTTAACTTTTTATTTAATTTTAAAACAAATAATACTAATATAACAAATAAAACATTTTTTAAAACAATAAATTTTTTATATAAATTTTTTACTATATACTTTTTTATAATTTTTAATTTTTTAATTAATAATTTATATAAAAAATAATTAGTTAAATTATTAATAGTTTTATTAAAAATAAAATTGATTTAATAATTTATAAATTAATTTAGTAATAACTAATTTAAATTTATTTTATTAAATATATAAAATAAAAAGTAATATTTTTTTAAAATTTATTTTTATGTTTTTTTTTTTAATTTTTTGTTTTTTTTATTAAAAAACATTTTATTATATTTTTTGTTTTAAATTACTATATTAATTTTATTAATACTAATAATATATAGCTTAGTTTATTTATAACAAATAAATTTTATAAAAAAAACAGCTTTAATAGTAATAATATTTATTAATAACTTATATTTGTACTATTTTACTATATTTTTTTATAGTTTATATAATTTTTATTTATTATATTTTTAATTTATTTTTTTAAATAAATTTAATAGTAACAAAAAAACTTTTTTTATTTTAGCTATTTATAGCTAGCAATTTATTTTTTATATATTTTTATATAAAAGATTTTTATAAAGTTTAAAAAACTTTTTTTATTATATTTTCTACAGTATAGTTTTTTTAAATGTTTTTATAGCTATGTTTATTTTTTTATTTATTATAAGTTTTTTGTTTAAAAGCAAAAAAATATAACAATATTATTTATAATTTATTAAAATATTATATTGTTTATAAAATACTTTTTTAATTAAAAAGTTATATTTTATATTAATTATTATAAAAAATATATTTTTAAAAACATGTTTTTATAAATAAAAGTTTATTATTAATGTTTAATTAACTTTTTAATATAAATTAATATTATATTTAACTATAGTTTATTTAACAAAATTATTATAAACTATAGTATTTATTTTTATTATAATTTTTTTAATAAATATTATATTTACAAAAATATATTTATTTATTTTTATATTAATTAAAGCTTTAATAATAAAAGTTTATTTATTTATTTTTATTGTAATAATTATTAAAAATAAATTTTTATTTAAAAATAATATTAAAAAATTTTTTATATTATTTATAATTAATTTATTTAATAATATTTTTAAAAAAAAGTTTAATAATTTTAAAATTAAACTTTTTTTTGTTTTTAATTTTTAATTTATTTAATATTTTTATATTTTAAATATATAATTAATAGTTTAGCTTTTTAGCTTTTAATAATAATTATTATAAATTTATTTATTTAAAAATACTTTTAAGTTTAATATTTTTTTTTTTAATAAATAAAATAATTTTTTTTTTTTATAAATTAGTTAATTTTTTTTTTTATAAGTTTTAAATATGCTTTTTTTAAAAATGTACTAATTGTTTTAATATTTTTACTACTTGAAATAGTTTTAAATTGTTTTTTTTGTTTTTTTTTGTATTATTTATTTAATATATTACTTTTATTTAAAATATAAACTAAACATTTATATTAAAATATAAACTTTTTATATATTATCTTTTTATTTAAATATTAAAATATTATTTAATTTTTAATTTATTTTATAAAACAAATATTAAAATTTTTTTTTTATTAAAACTTAAAAAAAAATTGTTTGTTAATTAAATATATAAATTAATTTTTAAAAGTTTAAAAATTTTTTAATTTTTTTAGTTTATAGCTTTTTTATTTTATTCAAGCTTTTTTTTTTTTGTTTAAATCGCTATATTATTTAATTAAATGTTTTAATAATTTTACAAATATAATAATTTGTTTTAAATAAAGATTTTTTAAATAAAGTTATAAATTATTAATAGTAGTACTGTTTAAATAAAATTTAATATTTTTTATTTTTGTAATATTATTTATAAACTAATTTATATTAATTAATAAATAATTAAATTAATATTAAAACTATATTTTAAAATTTATTTTGTTTTTTTTAAAGTTATTATAAAAAGTAATAATTTTTACTTTAGTAAATTTTTTATATTTTAAATTGTTAAAATTTTTTGTATTAATAATAGTACAAAATGTAATAATTTAATTAATAATGTTTATTATAATAATTTAATTTGTAATTATTAATATAGTTTAATTTTAAATAACTAAGTTATTAATTAATTAATTAGCTTTGTTTAATTTGGCTTTTTTTTTTTTTAAAGCTTATTTAATTTAGTTTAGTTTTATTACAATTAATTTAGCTTTTAATATAACTTTTTATTAAATTTACTTAATATATTTAATTATAAAAGCAATAGTTTAATTTAACTTTTATTTTTATATATATATATTAATATTTATTAAATTATATACTTTATAATTTAAACTTTAAGTAGCAATTTTTTTAAATATAATAGTTTAATTAATTTTTATAGTTTTATAAAAAACAAAAATATTTATAATATTATAAAAATTAAAATAAATTACTTTGTTTATATTAATAGTTGTTATAAAAAAAAATTTTAAACTTTGAGTTTTTGTTTAATATTTTTTAATAAGCTTATATATACAAGCAATAATATTTTTATAAGCTTTGTTTATTATAAAGTTTTAGCATTTTTTAAAAAATTTTAAAAATTTAATATTTTATTAAAACTTTTTATAAACTATAGCTTTTTTTTTTTAATTAATAAAGTTGTTATTTTTATTATATTTTTTTATATAAAAAAATATTAAGTTAGTTATTAAAATTATATAAAAAAATTAATAACAAAAATTAGTTTTAAAAGTTTTATTAAATTAAATATAATGTTTTATAAAATTAAACAAATTAAATTTAACAATTAAAAAATTACTTAAAAAAATAGTTGATTTTTTATTGTTTAAAATGTTTATATAGCGTAATAAGCTAGCAAAAATAATTAGTATATTTATTATATAAATAACTTAATTAATTAAATTAATTTAATTAAATATAAAGTTTTATAGCTATAATATATTAAAAATTCTATAATTGTTATAATTAGTATATTTAAACAAAGTAAAACTTGTAAATAAAGTATTATTTATATATTAATTATAAAAAAAAAAAAAAAAAAAAAACTATTCTAAGCTTAGTTTATATAAATGTATATTTGTAAATGTATAATAAGTTACATGTACAAGCTAAAAGCTCCACTTTAGCCGCAAGTGCTACTTTAAGTGCTATTTAGTTTAACTACTTAGCTATAACTATAATTAATAAAAAAAAATAATTAAACTGTTTATTAAAAAATAATAAAAAAAAATCTACGTTTAATTTTTATTTTAAATAAATTATTAATTATTTATTTTAAAAATTAAAAGCAGCTATTATTAAATATAACTATATTTTAAAACTATTAAATAAAATCAATTAATATATTATCGATTTATTTTTTTATAAAAATAATATTTTAAAATTTATTTAAACAAATAAAAGATTTTATAAATTAACGAAAATATTTATATTTATTTTTTATAATAATAAAAATAAAAACAATATTTAATTTAAAATATAGCTATATAATATAAAAAATTAACTAATTATTAATAAAAATTAGTTTATTAACAATGTTATAAAAATAACTAATATTAAAGCTTATATTAATAATAAAATTGCTAAATATTTATTTTTATATTTAATTAAAAGCTATTTTAATTAATTAATTATTATTAAAGCATTTTTTAATTATTTAAAAAAAAGCTATAAAAATATAAATATTAGCAAAAAATTTAAATTAAAATAAAAGTTTTTTAATTTTAATAATTATATTTTAGCTATTTTTTTTAATTTTAAAACTGATTTTATTTAATTAATTAAAAAAACTAAATTAAAAAAAAAAAAATAAAAAAAATACTTTAAAAATAAATTATTTAATAAACTATTAAATATTTTTTTTAACTAATATATTAAATTTTATATTTAATTAATTTATTAAATATATATAAATAATAAAAAATATAATATTAAATATAAAATTAATTAATTAATTTTTTTTAATAATATAAATAAATTTTATTAATATATTATTTATAATAATATTAATAACTTTTTAAAAAATATTATTAATAATAAAAACAATAATATTAAAACTAGTAATAATAATATTAAAACTTTAATAATTTAAAGTTATAATATTTTAAATAATTTTAAATTATTAAAACTAATAAAAAAAAACAAATGTTTTAACTGTTAATAAAAAAAATATATTTTAAAAAACTACTTATTAAATAATATTAAAAAAAAAGTATATTTATAAAACATTATAACTATATTTATTAGTTTTTATAATAAAATAAAAGTTTTAAAAAGTATTATAAAAAAAACTAAAAAAAATAAAATATTAAAAAAATAACTTTAAATAAACTAAACTTTTATTTAAAAAAAATATTATAAAAAAATTATATAAATAATAAATTAAACTTAATAAATAAATATTTAAAAAAATAACTTTTATTATATATATATATTATAAATAGTAATAAATTTTTATTAACTATTAAAAATTTTTTTAAAAATATAAAAACAAATATATATATAAATATAAATATATTATTTATAAAAAAAATTATAAAAATATTAAACTTTTTTATAATTATTTAATTTTATTTTTAATTAATTTTTAAATATAATAATAAAAAAAATTAAAATATTAAAACTGCTTTATTAATATTTTTATAAATATAAAAAAAAAAGTTTAAAAATATATTTTTAATAATAATATTTTTTTAAATATATAAAATAATTATTAAAAAACTTTAGTTTTAAAAATATAATATATTTTTTAACTATTAAAAATATAAATTAATATTTTTATTTAATTATTTTTTTAATTAATATTTTAATTAAAATTTAAATATAAATTAAATAAAAATATAGTTTATAAGTTTTAAATATTAAATAAATATTAATTATTAAAATATAAAACTTTTTTTTAAAAAAAAACAACAATTATATTAGCAAAAAAATATTAAAAAAAATTAAATAATATTTTAAATTTTAATTATTAAATAATTTAATTTTGTTAAAAAAAATATAGTTAAAATATAATATAACTTAAATAATAGTTTGATTTTTTTTACAACATTAAAAAAAAAAAAAACTTAGAAAAAAAACAAAAAAATTATTTTATATTAAAAAACTAATAGTTTAAATTTTTATAAAATATAACAAAATAAATTAAAATAATATAAAATTAAACTTTTAATAAAAATAATTAATATTATTATAGTTATATTTAATATAATAGTTTTATATAATAATTTTATATAAAAAATATAAATTATAACTATTTATAAAATTAATAAATTTATTAATAATAAAAAAAAAGCTTTTTTTAATAAAAAAAAAAAAAAAGCTTTATAAAAAAGCTTTATAAATAATTTTTAAAAAATATTACAATTTATTATATATATTTAATAAAATAAACTTTAATATTTTTTTATTTTATTAGTTTAAAATAAATTATAAAATAAAATTTATTAAAAATAAAACTTTTAATAATTTTTAATATAATTTTTTATATAAAATATTATTAAATAAATTAAAAATTATTTATAAATATTTAATTAATAATTTATATAAAAAAATTATTAAGTTTAATAATATATTTTATATTTTTTTTATATTATTTATAAAAAAATTAAAAAAAAAGTTTAAATTTTATATAAATTATTAAAAATTTAACAAATTAATAAAAAAAAAACAAATATTTTTTATTTTTAATTAAAAAAATATTATTATAACTTTTTAAAATTAATATATTTATTAAATTAAATATAAAATAAATATTTAATTAAATATATATAAAGCTTAAATAAAAAAAAATTTAATAATTTTTTATATTTATTATAAACTTTTTAAATATAAAATATTTTTATTTAATTTTATTAATAGCTTTATTATATTTTAAAAATATATTAATAATATATTATTTAATTATTTAAATAATTTTTATAATATATATATAAACAATATATTTATTTATTTAATTAATTTAAAAAATTATTAAAAATATATATAAATAATATTATAATAATTATATATTATAAAATTTTAAATAAATTTAAAAAATTTAAATTTTATATTATAAAAATTAAATTTTTAAAATATATTATTAATATAAATAATATTTAAATTAATTTAACTAAAATAAAAATAATAAAAAATTAAAAAGTTTTTATAATTATAAAAAAAATATAGTTTTTTTTAAAGTTTTATAATTTTTATAAAAAGTTTATAAAAAATTATAATTAAATCGCTAATTTTATAATATAATTAATAAAAAAAAAAATAGCTTTTTTATAAATTAATAAATATAATTAAATATTTTTATAATTAAAAAAAACTTTTATATTTTATTTAATATTATAATATTATAAATATAACTTATTTATTAAAATTAAAATTAATATTTTTAATAATATAGTTATAAATATTTTATTTTAAAAATATAAAAATAATTAATATTTTATTATATATTATTTTAAAATTTTATATAATATTAAATTAAATTATAAAACTTTTAATAAAAAAATATTTGTAATATTTTTAACTTTTAAAAAATAACAATTTAAATTAATTAATAATTATATTAAATTTTTTTTAATAATAATAAATTATTAAATTTTAAAATATTTTAATTAAAAATAATATTTAAATTTATAATAAATAAAATAAATAAAAGTATTTATAAAATATAATTTTTATATTATTTATTATTTTAAAAAAAAAAAATATATTAATTAATATTTTAATAAAAAAATATAAAAACTTTATTATAAAAAAAAAAAAAAAAAAAATATAAAAATATTTAATAATTTTTTAATTGTTAAATAATATAATTTATAATATATTTATATAAATAATATTTTAAATTAAATTATTTATTATAAAGTTATAAAAAAATATAAAAGTTTTATTAAATTTTTAATTAATTATAAAAATATTTAAAAAAAACAAAAAAAATTTTAATATAAAAATTTATTATAAAAAAACTTTTATTAATAAAAATAACTTATAATAATTAATTAATAATTTAATTATTTATAATAAAAAATTTATAGTTTTTAACTTTTTATATTTATATATTTAATTTATTTAAAAAATATATAATAAAATATTTATTATATATTTAAAAAAAAAAAAAAATATATAAACTTTTTATAAAATATTATTAATAGTTTAAGTTTAAAAAATATTATAATATATATATTTTTAATTATATAAAATATTGTTTTATAAAAATTTTATATAATAAAATATTTAGTAAATTTATTTTTATTTTTATTTTAAACTATATTTAAAAATATTTAGTTATAAATTTTAAATAAATATTTAAAAATAAATATAATTATAATAATATATTAGTTATAATAAATCAATTAAAAAAAAAAACATAAACTATATTATATATTTTATAAACAACTGTAAAAAATATTATATAAATATATTATAAAATTTTTTTTAAAATTTTTAAAATATTAATTATAATAATTTTTAATAAAAAATTTTAGTTTATATTTATTTTTATAAATAAATTATATAAAATTATAAAAATTTAATATATTTTAATATTTATAAATTATTATAAAATTATAAAATAAACTAAAATTATAAATAAATATTTAAATTAATAGTTTTAGTTTTATATTAATTATTATTAAAAGAATTAATTTAAATAAATTTTTATAATAAATTATATATAAATATTATTATTTTATAAATTTATAAAACTATTTTTTTATAAAATTAAAATAAATTTTTTAATATTATTTTATTTTAATTAAAAAAATTATAAAATTTAAAAAAAACTAAAAAATTTATTAATAACTAAAAAAATATTATAATTTAATATTTAAAACAAAATATAAAAAATTATATAATTTATAAACTTTATAAAAAAAGAATTAAAAAATATATAATATTATTTAACTATATAAATTAATAAAAAATATTAAAACTTTAATTTTAATATAAATAATTATATATTTATATTAAAAAAATAATAGTTTTAAATAATTAATAAATTTTTAAATAAATTTAATTATTTAATAATATAATAAATATATAAAATTTTTAAAAAAAATAGCAATATATTTATATTATAAATTTTTCTTTTATAAAAAATAACTAATTAATATTATATTAATTAATTATAAAAATATTTTAATAATTTATTAATAAATTAAAAAAACAATAATTTTAAAAATAAAATATTTAAATTTAAAAACAAAAAAAATTTTATAATAATAATTTAAATATAATTAAACTTTTATTAAAATTAAATAATTAATTATAAATAATTTAAAATAATATTATTAAAAGATTTTATAAAAATAATAATTTGTTAATTTTATAAAAAAAAAAAAAACATATAAAAAATATATTTAAAATATAATATTAAAAAAAGTAATAATATTAATATATAAAAAAGCTATATTATAATTTAAAAAAAAAAAGTTTAATAATTAATAATATAATAAATATTTAAAGCGATTTTTTTTTATTAAAAAATAATTAATTAAAGCTTATATATTTAATTTTTATAATTTATAAATAAATTATTTTTTTAAAAAAAAAAAAATTATAATTAATTAATATTAGTTTAATTATTTAAATAAATTAAATAGTTTTATTATTTAATTAAATAAATAATTTTATTTATTGTTATTTTAAACTGCTTTATATATATATATATAAACAATTTTTTTATAAAAAAATTTTTAACTTTTTTTTTTTTTTTATTTATAAATTTTTTATATAATATAGCTTTATTTATTTAAAGTTTTATTTTTTTTATAAACTTTATATAATATTAATTATAATTTTATTAAATTTTTTAATTTAATTAATAAAAGTTTTTATATATTAAATAAATAATATAATTAAATTATATAAATCTTTAGTTTATTATTAATATATTATTATTATTAAAAATTTAATTTTTATTTTTTAAAATAAAACATTAAAATATTTAATTAAATTAATAAAAATATTTTTGTTAATTAATTTATTAAATTTAAACTAGATTTTTTTTTTTAACAAAATAATAAAAAAAAAAAAAAAGCGATTTTATTAAGCTTATATAATTTAGCAATATATTTTTTTAATAAATAATTAATTTTTTAAAAAAAGTTTTTTTAGTTTAAAATATAATATTTATATAAAAAAAAAAAGTTTTATATTTAATTTTAAAAGCTTTTTATTAAAAAAGTTAAAATAATTAATTTATTATTATTTTTAATTTTTATAATAATTAAAATATTTTAATTAAATTTTTTAAAATATATTTAAATATTAATTTTTATATAAAAAATTAAAAAAAGCTATTTATTATTTATAATTATAAATAGTTATAATTTATTAAAAGTTAAATTAATTTGTTTTTTAGTTTATTATTTAAAAATAATATATTTTTTAAATATTAATATTATTATAACAATTAATTATAATTTAATTTTTTTATAAAAAATATTTAAAAGTAGTTTTTATATTTTATAAATATAAATAATTTATAAATTATTATATAAAATTTATAAAAAAAACAAAGTTTTAAATAAATAAAGCTATATTATATAAAAAATCTATAAATAAAAAAAAAAAAAAAAAAAGTTAAAAATCTTTTTATAAAAAAATTATTTATATATATATATATAAAGCAGTTTAAAGTAGCAATAAATAAAGTTATTTATTTAGTTAAATAATAAAGTTATTTAATTTATTTAAATAATTAAATTAATATTAATTAACTATAACTTAAAAGTAAAAATATTATTAAACTATATAAATTATTTATATTAATAATTTATTAAAATATTTTATTTTAATAGTTAATATAAATTAATTATTATTTAATAACTAATATTAATAATTTTAAACTTTTAATTAAAAAAATAACATTTGTTTATTTTTAAAATAATTTTTAATATTTAATTTATTTTATTAACTATTTTATTATAATAATTAATTAATAATATTAGTTTTTTTAATTTAATAATTTTAGTTTTAAATTAATATTTAATTTTTCAAACTAATTATTAATTAATTAATAAATTAATTTAAGTTTTAATATTATATAAAATCATAATTATAATATTAATTTTATTAACTTATATTTATATAGTTTAAAAAAAGTTTAATAAATTATTTAAATTATTTAAATTAATTATAATAAATATTTAAATTAATATAAAAGTTTTTATTAATTTTATTTATTTTTTAAATTTTTAAAACTAAAAAATTTATTAAATTTTAATTTATTATAGTTTTTTATTTTTTAAACAATTAATATATTGTTTTTTTTAAAGTATTATTTAATTATTGTTTTTTTTTTATAATTAAAATAAATATTATTATTTTAATATATTTTTTTTTAATTATTAGTTAATTTTTTATATTTATTATTTTAAAAAAACTTAGTTTTTTTTTTAGTTTTATTAAATTTATTATTAAAATAAAAGCTTTTTTTAAAATTAACTATATTTAAAATTCGATTTTTTTAATTTTATTTAAACAATTATTAATAATTATAAATAGTTTTAATAACTTTATTATAAAATTTTTTATATATAAAGCTTAAATTAATAATAGTTTTAAAAATTTTACTGCTAAAATTAATATTTAAATATTTTTATAAAAGCTAAATTTATTTTAATTTAAATATTTTTATTTTTTAAATAAAACTATTAAAACAAAAATAAATTAATAAATATTTATTTATTTAAAAAACTTATAATAAAATTTAATAAAAATTTATTAAATTATTATAGTTTAATTTAAATTATAATAAATAATAATTAATATTTAAATTATTTTAGTTATATTATTAAATAATTAAATAATAAATTAATAATAAGTTTTTATTAACTATAAAACAAGCTTTTTAAATTAAAATAATAAATAATATATTTAATTTTTTTTATTATAAAAAGTAGTTTTATTTTTTTAAAATTTATTAATAAGTTTATAAACTTAAATATTAAATTTATTTTTATTACTAATAAACTTTTTAAAATATTTAGTTTTTATTTTAGTTTTATTTTAATAAATAATATATTAATTATTAAATTTAATTAAAAGTTTTTTAAATATAAACTATATAACTATATTATAAAATTAAAAAATAATATTTAAAACTTTTTTAAAAATATTACTTTTATATTTATATTTAAAAAATATAACTAAATTAAATTGTTTTTATAATATAATTATTTATTAATAAAAAAAGTTAATTTAAATTTTTTATATAACAATTATATTTTATTTAATAGTAAGTTTTTTTTTTTATTTAAAATTATTATTATTATTTTAATTTGTTATTTTAAATTGTTAATATAAAATTAATTTATAAAATTTATTTTTATTATTAGTAAATTTTATAAATAAAAAAATAATAAATAAAATAATAGTTAAAATAATAATTAAAGTTATAATTAATTAATTAAATAAACTTAATTAATTTTTAAACTTAACTTTAAATTTTTAAATAATAATGTTTTTTTTAAAAATATAAATAATATATTATATTAATAGTTTTGTTTTAAATATATAGTTAAAATAATTTATTTATTATATATAAACTATATAAAATAAATAATAATTTTATATTTAAATTAAATATTTATTAATAAATAAAAAATAATTTTAAAGTAATATTACAATTGTAAAAAGTATAAAAGTTAATTTATTAATTTTATTAACTAAAAACTTTAAAAAAAAAAAAAAAAAAAAAAAAAAGCTAAATTATATATATATATTATATAAAGTATATAAATATATAAAACTGCAAATAAAATTACAAATAAAGTTGTAAAATTTAATTGAAGTTTTTTTAAAATAAGTTTTACTAAGTGGATTTTTTAAAATAAGTTATTTTAAAAATTGTAGTTTTTATAAATTAATAGAAATTGCAAGATTATATTGCAACAAAGTGTGTAAATCTTAGTTTACAATCAATAAAATAGGTATAAAAATCAATAGCTTATATAAATTGTTACAATTTTAATAATTAAAATAAAACTTTTAATATTATTATAAATTTTAAAAAAAAATTTATTTATAAATTAACTTTTTAAAAAATTAAATTTTAAATTAAAAAAAAACTATATAATAATTAAATATAATAATTAATAAATAATAAAATTAATAAATAAAAAAATAATAGTTTTAAAAATTAAACTAAAATATATTAATATATATAATTATTAATTAAAATAAAAATATTTAATAAAAATATTTATAAATTAAATATATATTTATAAATAAAATAATTATAAATAAATTTATAAAAAAGTTTTTTAAAATAATTTAATTTAATTAATATAAAAAAAAATTATAAATAAAATAAATAAAAAAAACTATTAATAAAAATTTTAAAATTTTAAAAAAAAGCTTTAAAAAAAAAGTTAATAAATTATTAGTTTAAAACTAATTTATAATTTTTAAATTAATTTTAATATTTTTAAAAATAATTTTATAATTTTTAAATTAATTAATATAAATTAAAACTAATATATAATTTTTAAATTAATTAAAAATATAATAAAAAATTAAAAAAATAATATATATTTTATTATATTGTTTATTTATTTAAATATATATATTTATTATTTTATTATATTATTAAATTATTTTAAATTATTTAAAACATTTAAAAATATAATAAAAAATTAATAAAAAAAATTAATATATTTTTAAACTATTTATTTATTGAAATATTAACTAGTTTTTTTATTGTTTTATTATTAACATTTTTAAAACAATTATTAAATTAATTTATAATTTATTTTAAACTTTTTATATTAATTAAAATAATACTTTAAAAATTTAATTTTATAAAAATATATTAAATATATAAAAAATAAATTAAGCTTTATATTTTAAATGTTAAAAAGTTTTAACTAAAAGTAAATATTTTTTATTTTAAAGCATTTTATTCATATATTTATTTTATATACTAGAAAAAAATCTCTTAAAACAGCAATAACACTAAAAGCCCTTTAGGGTCAAAAGCAAAAAAGCTTTCGTTTTTAAAAGCTATATATATAAACTATACAAGCTATATAGCTTATATAGCTTATATAGCTTACACAGTTTATATATAAACTTTTAACAAGCTATAAAAAATAAAAACAGCTTTTATTTTTAACTTTTTTTTTATTAACTATATATTTTGCTATGTTTTAAATAAATAAGTTTATATTTTATATAAAAAATAACATAGTTTTAAAATAAATTTTACTAAATAAATTTTAATAAATTTTTTTATTAGCTATATATAACATAATATTTATATACAGCTATAAATTAAATAAAACTTATATATATAATTAAATTTTAAATCTTTAAACTTAATACAAGTTTTTTTTTTTATTAAATTTATATTTTATTTTTTATTACTATTTTATTTAATTATTTTTAATTATATTTATTATTTATTTACTTTTTTACTTTTTTATTTATATATATATATTATTTATTTAATTTAACTTTTTTGTTTTATATTATAAATATATACTTTTTATTTAGTTCAACTTTTTTGTTTTATATTATAAATCTACACTTTTAATTTAATTCAATTAAATTTTGTTGTTTTATTTTTTAAATTTATTTCGCTTATAAAATAAACTAAAAACACTAAAAAGTACTTTTTACAATTATATATAACAACTATAGTTTAATATATCAAATTAATAACAAAGTTTTAATTATTAACTAAAATTATTATTATATTTAAAAAATTATAATATTTATTATTTATTAATAAAGTTTTTTTAATTTTATTAACAATATAAGCTTATATTTTTATTATATTTAAATTTTATAATTTAATTTTTATTTTATTTAATTTTATTAATTATATAATGTTTTAAATACTATGTTGCTTTATTATTATTTTTAAAGTTTATAACTTTATTATTAATTTTATTATTATTTACTTTTATAATAATTATAATATTATTATTAATATTACTATTATATATTTAAATATTTAAATAGTTATTTATTATTTAAAATTAAAAGTTTAATAATATAATATTTAACTAGTTTTATTTTTTAATTAGTTTTTAACTGCTTTTTTTAATTAAAAAAACAAACTTGTTATAAATTTTTATTATATTTGTTTTTTTATATTTATTAATTATATATTAACTTAAATATAATTATATATTAAATAATTTATATATTAATTAAACAAATATTTTAGTTTATATTTTATTATATATTTTCGTTTTAAAATTTTTAACTTTTTTATATTTAATACTTAAATAAAATATTACAACTTAAAAAAATTTAACTTAGTAGATTTTATTTATTGTTTTTTTTAAAAATTTTAAATTTTTATAATATATTTAAATTAATATAACAAAGTTTTTAAAAACTATATAACACTTGTTTTTTATTATTACTGCTTTTTAAATATTAATAAATATAATATTAATTAAATTAATTTTATATTATAATTTTAAAACAATATAAATTTGAAATTATTTGCTATAAAATTGCAAAAAAATAGCAAAAATTAGCTTAATTTAAAAATATTACTAACTTAATATATTAACTAAAAATTAGCTAGCTAAATAAATTAGCTGCATTTTTTGCTTTAAAGCTTTTTTTTAAACAAATAGCTATAAACAATATTATAAATTAAATATTATTATAATTATATTATAAATACTACTATAACTAAATAACTAATTTATTTAAAACTTTTAATAATAAACAAATATTTTTTAAATAATTAATTAAACTTAAAACTTATAATATTTAAAAAGTTATTATTATATATAATATTATATATAATATTATATAATAATATTTATAGTTATAAAAAATTTTATTTAATAAATAAATAATTTAGCTGTAGCACTTTTTATTAGTAAAACAAATTATATAATAACTTTTTTTTTGTTTTTTTTATATTAATTGCAAAAAATCGATTAATTAACTAATTTATTTGTTTTATTTGTTTATATTAATTAAGTTAATTTTTAATTCAATTTTAATAATTAAACTTAAATAATACTTATAAATATAAAACAAATGTTTTATTTAAGTATATAGTTATAAAATTTTATTTATTAAGTTAAAAATAATATATGTTTTATTATTTTAGTTTTTATATTTTAATAACTTTTTATAATTTAATAATAAAAATATTATATATAAAACAGCAATTTATCGATTTTTTTTTGTTTTGTTATATTATTTAAAAATTAGTTTTTCGAATTTTTTATTTTATTTTTTTATTTTTAATTAATTTAGCGCTTTATAGTATTTTTTATATTTGTTACAATATTTTTTAAAAATATATAAATTTAAAACTTTAGTGCTTAAATTTATAAAATTTTTAAAAATATTATAAATTATAAAATATATTAAACTAAGTAACTAAATACTAATAAAATTACTAAAGCTAAAATAAATAATTTTTTAATTAAAAAATAAACTAAAAGCTATAATATATTAATTGTTATAATATTTACAAAATTAGTTTTTAATATAAATTATTAAAATATTATTAAATAATAACTAGTTATTTTAATTAGTTATAATTATTATAGCTATTATATAATATATTCTATTTTTAATATTTTGTTTATTATATATAATATTAAAAGTTTATAAATATACTATTATATTATTTGTTTTTTTTTTAATTATTATTATAAACTATAATAATTTTTATACTTTATTTAAAGTTTTTAGTATTTATTAACTTGTTAATATTTAACAAAATATATTTTTATTAAATTTTTTAACTAATATAATAAACTTTTTTAGTTTTTTAACAATTGAACTAAATAATGCAATAATATTTAATAACTAATAAGTTTATACAATTTATAATATCTATTGTTTTATTAGTAACTTTTTAGCAATATATTATAATATTAACTATATAAATACTAATTAAAACGAACTTTTAAATATAGTTTTATTATTTAAACTTAAAAATATATTAATAACAAATATAGTTTTATTAAAGTTTATTATATTTTTAAGCTTTTTTATATTAATATAAAACTTTATTTAGTTTTATTAATTAAATATTATTTGTTTTTTAATATTTTATTTATTTTTTATTCCTTTATATATTATAAATTAACTAAAATTTAATAAACTATTTTTAATAAAAAAAGTACAAACTAACTTTAAAACATAATATTTATATATTTATATATTATATTAAAACAGACTTTTTTTTTTGTGTTAATATAGTACTAGTTTATAATTTAATATATAAAATAAATAAAAGAAATTTTATTTAATATAATTATTTCAAGTTTTATTTTATAAAAAGTTTTAATATATAGCTATTTGTTTAGTTTAATTATATATTATTAAGTTTTAATAATTATAAAATACTATTATATATACTAATATTACAATATAGTTTAAATAGTTTATATTATTTTAAACTATTATATTTAATAAAATAAAATAAAATATAAAGTTTTTAATAAATATAATTAAAAGTAGCAGTATTATATTTTTAAATAAAATAATAAAATATATTTTAGTTTTAATTTTTTTAATAAATAAATATTTGTTTTTGTTTAATAAATTTAAAAAATTGTTTTTATATATATTTTAACTATATAGCACAAAATATAAAATATAACAAAAAAACTGCTAGTTTTTTTTATAGTTTAACTATTTATAAATATTAATTAATACAAATATTTTTAGTTTTTTTTTTTATTTAAAAAGATTTAAATATAACAAATAACGTTTTTTAATTTTATATTTGTTTTATTTATATATAATATTATTAATATTATTTAATAATATATAAATTATTAAATAGTTATTTGTTTTTTTATTTATAAAACGAATATTTATATTTTTGAAATTATTATTACAACTTTGTAAAAATATTTAATAGTTTTGTTTTAATTTATATTTAATTTAGTTTAAAACATTTTTGTTTATAGTATAAATTTTGTTGTTTATTTTTTATAAATTAAATAAATCATTTAAGCTTTATTAATTTCAACTATTGTTTTGTTTTTTTAATAATATAGTTATTAATAATAAAATTATTACAATTATTTAAATATAAATAAAAATATATATAATAATACTATTTAATTAGTTATTATAAAAACAGTATAATATATTATTGTTATTTAAATATAATGTAGTAACTATTAATTAAATGTTATAATTATTTATTATTAGTTGTAAAAAAAGAGCTAAAACTGCTATTTATAATATATTATAACTAAAAAATATAATTTGTATTAGCAAAAATATTTTAAAAAAAGATTTAATAAATAAAAAAGAACTAAATAACAACAACAGAAAAAAAAACTAGTTTATACTATATATAATATATACAATTTTAATATAAGCAGTTAACAATATAATATACAAAGTAGTAGTATTTAAATATAAATTAGTTATATAAACTAAAAAGTTATAACAATTTAAATAAAATTAATAATAGTTATAAAATAAATAAAAGTTATAAAATAAATAAAAGTTATAAAATAAATAAATATTAAAATAAGTTTTAACAATTTATTAAATTTAAATTGTTTTATAAATTTATAAGTTATATATTTAAACTTTACTTAGTTAGTAAATATTATAGTATAAATAGTATAAAAAATAAATTTTATAAATTAGTTTGATTTATTAATTAATATTTAAATAAAGCTTTAAAACTTATACTTTTTTTAAATATATTATATTTGCTACTTTTTATTATATAATTTAATAAATTAAGTTTTATTAAAAGTTATTGTTTTTTTTTTGTTTTATTATTATTTTTAATTAATTATAAACTTTTTGCAATTTTAAAATAAATTATTTCAAAAATAAATTTTATTTTTTTATTCAGTTTTATTAATTAAGTCGCTTTATTTATACTAATATTGTTATAATTTAATATTTAAATATTTAATAAATATATTATTAACAATTTTAAAAACTTTTAGTTTATAAAACAATATAAAAATATAGCAGAACTATTTACAAATTTATATATAATAAAAATATATATATAAAATATAAATTTACTTTTTATATAAAAAAACTATAAAAAAGCTATAATTGTAATAAAATATTAAATATTAAAAAAGCAATTAAGCTAATTAAAAAAAAACTTTAATACAACTTTTAAAAAACAAACTAGTACTTATTAACTAGTTATAACTAAAATTAAAAATTATTAATATGTTTTTACTTTGTATATTAATTTTTGTACTAATTTTTATATTAATTTTTATATTAATTTTTATATTAATTTTTATATTTATTTTTATATTAATATTTATATTAATTTTTATATTAATTTATTAATTACAAACTTTAAAAATATTTTAAATAATTTATAACTAACTTTAATTTTAAACTTTTTAAGTTTAAGTTATTTGTTTATATTTTTATATATATAAACTTTAATAATAAAAACACTAGTTTTTTTAAAAATTATAAAAACTAGCTTAAAATTATTAACATTTTTAAAAACTACTTTAATTATTTAATATATATTGCTAAAAATAATAAAGCTAATAATATTTAATTTTAAAGTTTTTAAAAACATTTGTAAAATTATATATATATAATAGCTTTATTTTTAATTAATAAAAATTGTTTTAAATTATTTATTAAATAAAATATTTCTATTTATAAAATAATTTATAAAATATATTTACTATTATTTTATTATTTTTAAATTAATATATTGTTAATTTATTTATAAATTATTTAACTGCAGTAGTTTTAGCTAAATATTTTTAACTCAAACTATATATATTAAAAATATATAATAAACAATATATATAATAATATTATTTTATATATTAAACAGTTTGTTTAAAACTTTTAACTTTTTTAGCAATTTTTTAAAAAAGATTATATAAAAAAACTTTATTACATAAATTCAAATTAATACAAAAATTAATACAAATAGCTAATTTATTAAAAAAAAAAATACCTTGTTTATTATATATAAAAAAAAGTTATAACTAATATATTAAAAAGTTTTTTTTACAAAATTAAAACTTTTTACTTATATTTATATTATTTTTATTATTTAGTTTATAATATTATAAAAACAAATAATATTAATATAAAAATTAAACTTTTATTTAATTATTTTAGCTTTTTTAGTTTTAATATTACTAAATTTTATATATTTTTTAATATAAAAAAAAAACGTTTTTTATATATATTTACTAATGTTTGCTTTAAAAAATATTAAAAAATAAAAATCGCGTTTTTTTAATATTATAACAAAATATATATTATTTTATTAATAATTTATATAAGTTTTTTTACTATTTAATATTAGTACTATATTAATTTTATATTTTTTTTTAGTTATAAAAAGTTACAATTTTTAAAATACTGCTATTTACATTATATAATATTTCTTTAAAACAACAAACTAGATTTATTTTTTTACTTTAATATATTAACTATATTTAATATATTATAAAAAATTATTAGCTTTAAATACTTTATTAAAAATATCAATATTAAAAAAAATAAATATTTATTTATTTTTAATACTAGTTATTTTTAAAATATTAATATATAAAACTTTTTTTATAATTTCAATAATATTATTTTTTTAAGTTATATTATAACTATTTAAGTTTTTGATTTATTTTGTTTTTTAAAAACTTTTTTTTAAATTTTTAAAATTTTTTAAAAAAAAAAACATATTATTATAAAGTTTAGTTATTAAACTTTTACTTTATAGTTTTATTTATATATAAATTAATATATAAATTAATATATAAATTAATATAGCTATTAATTTATATATATTTATTAAACATTTTTTATATTTTTTAAGTATTAAAATTTATTATTTATAACTATTTAATTAAACAAAAAGTTTATTTTAAGTTTTATTAAATAAACTTAGTTATTAAATTAAAATTTAATATAATTAAACTTTTAAATATTATAAACTAAAAACATTAAATGTTATATATAATAACTATTTATTTAACTAGTTTAGCTAACTTGTTTATTTAACAAAAATTTAGTTATTTATATTATTTATATTTAAAAAGATTTACTATACACTAAAAAATTTATTAAATAATTTTTTTATAATTACTTTTAAAACAATATACTACTTGTTTTTAAACTAACTAATTTAAAACTGAATTTTTTTTAACTAAAACAAATAAACGAAATAACTGTTGTTTAAAATAATTAAAATAGTATATATACTAAAATTTTTAATAACAAACTGTTTTATTTTTTTAATAAATAAAGTTCGATTTACTAGTTTTAAGCTATAAATAATATAAAAAAGCTTTTAGCTTATATAATACTAGTTTTAAATTTAAATATTTTCAATTGTTTTATTTAATTTTACAAAAACAAAATAGTTATAAAAAATTTTATAAAAATATATATTTATATTAATATAGTTAATTTGTTTGTTAAATTTTTTATTACTGTTTAAATTATACAATTTTACAAACTTTATAAATTTATTGTTAAATATATTAATAAATTTAAAAAAGCTATTATAAAATATTAATATAAACTAAAACTTTTTAAAAACAAATAAATAAAACTAGTTTATTAATTTAAAATATATAAAATATATATTATATATTAATTAAATAAAAAAATAATAAATTATTATATTATAATAAAAAAATATATAGTTTTAATAATATAAATTAGTTAGTTATAAACTAAAATATTAATTAAAAACAATATATAAACTATTTATAAACAAACTAGTTATATATATAATATATTAACTATTATATAACTATATAATAATAAATATGTAACAAAATAGCAAAACAGAATTAAAAGCTAAAATAAACTTTTAATAAAATAAATAAACAATTTAACAATAATAAACTTTAAAAATAAAAAATAATATAATAGTTTTATAATTATATATACAAATAAAAATAAACAAATAATAAAATAATAAAACTTTAAATATAAACAATAAATTAAAATATATAAAATTAGTTTTTACTAAATAAATAATAGTTAAATTAATAATTATATTAAATAACTAATAAATAAACTAGCAAATAAAACTACTAGCAAATTAATAAAACTAAATTAATAAATATAACTATAAATTTTTAAAAGTTTTTACAATAAAATAAAATCGTATATTATACTAAAAATCTAATTTAATAAATAGCTTTAACAAATAAAAAATTATTAATTAATTAATTATTAGTTATATATTATTATTAATATTATTATTTAAGTTTTAATATTTCAATACTTCAAATTATATTTATTTAATTTTATATATTTGCTACACTATATATATTAAACATTAAAATTAAAAATATTTCAATAATTAAACTAAAGTTTAATATATTAATCAAATTAATAAACAAAATATTATATAAAAATAATATTAGCTTTTTTAGTTTTAACTTTTAACTTAATAATACAAATAACTTAATACAATTAATTACAAAACTACAAATAAAAAACGCTATTTAATATTACATACTAAAACTAAAGTATTATATATTGTATATTTTATTTAGTACTTATAACATAGCAAACAATATAATTATTAATAAATCTAGTTATTATATAAAAAAGCTATAATACAAGTGTTTAATAAATACTTAATATATATTTATTATTATATATATTTATTATTAAATAATATTATTTGTTAGCTATAGCATATTATATTATATAAAATAAATAAATAATATAATATTATTATTTAAAACAAGTTTTATTAATTTTACTGTTATTTCAAAAAAAACAACTTTATTAAACTAGTGCTATATTTAAATAGCTAACAGTATTAATATTAATATTTTAATATAATAAAATAAAAAAAAGTAAATAAAACATTTATATATTAAAAAACTTAAATTAACAGTAAATAATTAATATATAACATTTGTAATATTTAAATATATATTATTAAATAAAACAGTATTAACAATTATATTAATTTAAATAACAAAATAAAATATATAAAAGTTTAAAATACAAGCTGGTTTTTTATTTATAAATTTGCAACAAATAAAATTAGCTGTTTTTATAAAACAAATAGCATTTAGCTAAAACTTTTACTGTTTATATTTTTATATTATAAGTTATATAAAACAGCTAAAATTTTGCTACAATAATTTATTAATACTAATATTTTTTATAATTAATTAATATTAAACTGTTTATTTAGTAATATTAACAAAATATTGTTTACAGTATTAAAAAACTGTTAATAATATAAAAACTATATATTTTTATAATTATTAAAAATAAAGTTAATTTATTAGCAATATAAAAGCACTGCTTTTTTGTAAATATAAGTTATTATTATAATTTAATAAACTTTTTAATAATATATTAAATAAACTAAATAATATATATAAATATAAAATTAATAACAATAAAAATTTAATATTTTAGCATTAAATAGCTAAATAACTAAGTTTAAATTAATATAAATATATACAAAAGTAAAAAAAAAAGCAATAAATATTTAAAATAAAATAAAAAAACTTATAATAGTTTTTTTAATTTATTTGTAATAATAAATAATTTTATAGCTAATATTAAATATATTAATTTATAAAAAGTTATAAAAGTAATAAAAATTTAGCTATATATTAAAAGTTTATAAATAATAATAATAAAAAGCAACTTTTTTACTATTTAACTATTTTATTGCTTACTTTTTTTAAAAGTTTAATTTTATAAAGTTTATTTATAAAGCTTATATTGTTAATTTATAAAGCTTATAAAGCTTATTTATAAAGCTTATAAAATTTATTTTTTTTATACCTTTTTAAATATACTTTTTTAAATGTACTTTTTTTTATTATTAATTATATAATATATTTATACTGCTTAATTTACATTATTTATACTATTTATATTATTTATATTATTTACTTTTAACTTTTTAAATTTGCAAAATTTATTTATAACTTTTACTTTTTTTAAACTTTTTATTTAAACTAATTTGTTTTATTTTATTAAATTTACACTATATACATTTTTAAATTAAAAAAATTTAATATATAAAATATTTTTTTATTATTATTTTTAAACTTTTTTTTACTACTAATACTTTTTAAGTTATTTATATTAGTTTAAATTATTTAAGTAGTTTTTTTATAATGTTATATTAATTAAGTTTTTTTTTTTATATTTGTTTTAGTTTTAATTATTTAAATTATAATAATTTTATTAATAGTTTTAAAGTTTAAAAAATACAAAAGTATATAATTTATAAATTAATATATACTATTTTTTTAAACATACAATTTATTTTATATACTTTTTATAAAATTAACTTTTATAAGCTTAATTATTTATAATATTACAAAAATATATATATTTATTATAATTATATAATTAAAGCTTTAAAGTTTAAAATAAACTTTTATAGCTATAAAATTTAACTATTTAAATATATTTTATATATTTTGCTAATATTAATAAATAATTTTTAATATTAATAAATTATTAACTATTAATTTATAGTTTTTTGTTATAGTTATTTTATTAACTTTATTTTTTATTTAAAACTTTTTTTTTAATTTTTATTATTTATTTATATATATAAATTAATTTATTTTTTTTAGTTTTAGTTTTTAATTTTTTATTTTTAATTAATTTATTTTGTTAACTTTTGTAATTTGTTATTTATAATTATATATTATTAATAATTAATAGTTTATATTTTTTTACAACTTTAGTTTTTTTTTTGTTTTTTTTTTCAATTTATTATATAATTATAAAAACATTTTATTTTATTTTTTCTTTTTTTTTTATTAATTGTTAACTTTATTAATATATAAACAAGTTTTTATATAACTTTTAAAACAAATAAAATAAAAAAGAACTAATTGTTTTTATATATTTTTAAATATTATTTAAAATATTTATATACTTTTTTAATAATAATATATTTATTAGTAATATTATAATATTATTTTTTTTTTAAGCTATTTTTTTTACTAACTAATTTTTTTTTAAACTATTTTAATAAAAAAATCCAAAAAACTATAATATTATTATTACTACTTTTTTTTTTATTTATATTATTTTGTTTTATTAATATATAACTTTATATATATTTTTTTTTTAAATTAAATATTTAAAATAATTAACTGTTTAAAAGTTTTTTTATATATTAACTTTAATATAACTAAAAAGCTGTTTTTTATATAATTAATAGCTTTATTTTATATAGCTAAAAATATTTTATTACTTAAATAAACTTTATATATTTGAAAAATTTTTATATTTAATAGTTCAAGTTTATAAAATATATAATATAACAGCAAAAAAGCAATAATTAAAACTGTTTTAGCTTTTTTTTTTAAACTAATATATTTTGTAGTTTTTATTAATATTAAATAATAAAAGTTTTTTTTAGTTATAATTAACTAGTTTAATATAACAATCAAAATAGTTAAATTAATTTAAAACAATTAAGTTGTTAATTTGCTTGTTTTTTAAAAAGCAAATTAACATTATATTATTTAAATTATTGCTATTAATTTTTTTAAATATTTATACAGCTAAAATTATTATTTAATTAAATATTATATTTTTATTAACTAAAACTAGCTTAATAATAGTACTATATATTTAAAAGTTTAAATTAATATATTGTAAGTTTTTTATTTTATAACAAGTTTATATTATAATACTGTTTATATAGCTTAAACAAACTTTTGTTTTATTTATATTAAACAAATATTTTAATATTATTTTGTTAATTTTATAATAAATTTATAAAGTTTTATATTATATTTTAAAGTTAATATAGTTATTAATTAACTTTATTTATAATAACTATAGCTTTTTTTTTATTTGTTTAAATATATTATAATTTTTAATTAAGAATTAATAAATTTATTAATATTATATTTAATAAACTTTTTACTAATTAAAACAGTTAATTTTTGATATTTTATTAACTATATATTATAAGCAGTAAAAGTTTATATAAATATTTTAAAAAACAAGTTGTTATATAGTACTATATTAAGCTGTTTTTAATAAATTATTTATAACTTTATTATAACTGCTGTTATATTAACAGAAATAATAACTTTTATAGCAGTTTTTTTGTTTTTATAATATAATGTATTAAAAGTTTATACAGCTGTTTTTATTTTTTTGAAATAGTTTTTTTAGTATATTTTAATTACTAGTAGTACTTTTGCTTTAATAAAGTTGAAATTATTAAAAAGCTATATGTTTTAAATATTATATATTATTTATTAATTAAACTATAAACTTATTAGTATAACTATTAATAAATATATATAAATGTTTTTTAAAATAAATAAAATAACTAAAAGTTATTTTATAATATAATATTAAATATAGCTAATTAATTAAAAAAATTGAAAAAACAATTAAAATTATACAATTTATATATAAAATTGTTACAAAAAACAAATTAATACTTTTTGTAATAATATTGTTTAATAAATTAATGTTTTAATTAAAATTTACATTTAAAAGCAATATTTATTTTTTAGTAGTAATTTTATTTATTTATAAATTTTATATTTTAAAAATTATTTATTAACTAAAATATTAATTTAAAATTTAAATATAAAAGTTATATTACTTAAATTAAAAACATAATTATTTAGTAAAACTTAAACTAGTTTTTATATAAATAAATATTTTATTATTTATATTAATATATTTTATATTGCTATATTTTAATTTTAAAAATAAAATCATTTTTATGCTTTTTTTTTATTTTATTTTTATTATAATATATTTTTTATTAGTTTTGTTACAATTGCTACTTATATAAAACAATAATATAAATATTTTTTTTTATAATAAATATAACTAACTTGTTTTAAAAAACATTATAATTTTTTTATTTTTTTATTAATAAAACTTATTATTAATATACCGACTTTTTATTTTTAGTTATATTAAATAATAAACGTTTTTTTTTTAAATTATTAGCTTAGTTTATAGTTATTAAAAAATAGCAGTTTTTAATTTTTTGTAATAATAAAATTATAAAGTTAATTAAAAACCCAAACTTATTTTTGCTACTACTTTAATTTTAAACAATATTTGTTATATTATAAATAAATAAAAAATAAATTTAAAAGCTTAAAAATAAAATTTTACTAATTAATATAACAATTAATATATTGTTAATAATATATAAGCTATAGTTTTTTATAAAATTTAACAATATTAAACACAAATTAGTTTATTAATTTTTAAGCAACTATTTTATTAAGTTATATATAAAAATATTATTAATATATTATAAAAAGCTATAAAAATATATTTAATTTAAATATTTACTTATAAGTGTTTTTTTTTTTACTATTTAATACATTTTAATTAATTACTAAATATTAATTATTATATATTTTATATTAAACAAATTATTATAATATTATTTAATTTTTAACTATTAAAAAATTTAAAGCAAAAATTAAATATTGTTTTATTTTAAATATAAAATAAAATAATTTATTAATATAATTAAATAAATTAAAAGTTTAAATATTAATTCAAACTAGAAATATTTATAACTTAAATAAAAAAAGTACTAAATTTTAAATATATATTTATTATAATATAAATAATAAAATGTTTTAGTTTATTTGTTTAATATTTATAAATAGTTAAAACTTTTATAAACTTAAATCTAGTTAATATTGTTTTTGTTTTAAATAATTGTTTAGTTTTAATAATAATTTAAACTATTTTTTTTTTATTAATATATTAGTTATTAATTATATACTTTTTTCTTTTACTTTTTTATTAAATATTATTTATTTATTTTTTTCAATTTATAAATAAATTATTTACTAGTTTATATATAATTTAAACTTTATAGTTTATATTTTATATTAAATTTATTTTATTAATTAATTTAATAAATAAAAAATAATAAATTAAAATATATTTTATTTTTTTTTAGTTATATTTTTTATATATATATTATTTGTTTAATATATTAATTTTTATATTAATTGTTTTTTAACATATTATATATATGCTTTACTAATATTTTTAATGAAATTATTTTATAGCTTTTTTTTTTTACTTTTTTTAAAGCTTATATTAGTTTATTATATATATTTTTTTTACTAATATATATATTGATTTAATTTATAATTTAAAGCGCTAATAAAAATATTTATAAAAAAAGCAAAAGATTTTATAAATATAAATAACTAATTAAATATTTTATTAAATAATTAATTAAACAAAGTTTTTATATCAACTTTTTTTTTAGCACTAGTTATTATTTTTATATTATTTGCTATTTATATATAATTTGCTATTGCAATAAAAACTGTTTTTTTTATACTAGCTACTATTGTAGCTGTTTTTATATAGCTTATTATTTTTACTTAAAATGCTGCTTCAAAAAAAAATGCTTTAAAAAAAAATGCTATATTTAAGTTTATATTAGCTTTTTGTTTTATTTATTTATACTTTTTTTTTTTATAATATATTATTAAATTATATTTTTAATTAATATATAAAGCTTTAATTATTATAAATAGTTATAAACTAATATATAAAGCTTTATTAATTATAAATATTTATAAATTATATAACAAATAATATATTATAAATATTTTTAAATTGTAAAAAATATAAAGCTTAATTTAAAAATAATATAAATAGTTTATTTTATAATTTAAATATAAAATATATAATTTAATTTAAATATGTTTTAAATAAAACTTTTTAATATATATTTAAAAAATAAAAAGTTACTACAACTATATTTGCAATTTTAACAGTATTATTTAACAAACTTGTTTATAAAATTATTTATTTAAACAATAATTATATTAATTATTATATATAAAAATTAGTTATAAAAGCTTTAATAAATATTTTAAAATTTATATTTATTTTTTTATTTACTAATATATTTATTTTAACTTTTATATTAATTTATTAATTAATATTATATTAATAGCTAATTTATTTATTATTTATAACTATTATATTATAGTAATAAATAAAAATTTACAATTAATATTATAAATTATAAAAATAACTGTTTATATTAATTCTTTTTTTATTTTTTTTTAAAACTTTTATTTAACTTTTTATTTTATTAATTTTATATTTTATTGTTAATTTAATAACAACTTTAATGCAAATATAACACTGTAATTTAAACTTAATAAATATTTTAGTAAAAAAGCTAAAAGTAAAAGTTTTTGTAAAAAAAATTTTAGTATATATTTTTGCAGTAAAAAATCTAGTAGTAAAAAATCTAGTGAATTAATTTAATTTAAACTTTATATTGTTTTTTTTTTTAAATTAATATTTTAATTAATATATTTTTTTTGCAAAAGTTTTTAAATTAATTAAATAGTTATATTTTTTATATAAATAAATATATTTTAAACTTTTATTATATTATATATTTATGTTTTAATTATATTTATAGCTACTAAATATTGTTAAAACTATTTAAATAAAAAAAAATAGCAAAAGTGTTAATTTTTAATAGTTTAATTGTAAATAAAGCTAAAAAATATATAATATTTAGTTAAAAAAATATATGCAAATAAAATATTAAAACTAGTTTAAGCTTTAAGCTATTAAACTTATTTATATAGTTGTTTTTATATAAAAAAGTAAAAACAATAATATATATATAAAAACTTATACAATTATTACTAAGTTTATTTTTATAATTTTAATAATATATTTATTATATTACTTTTTAATATTTTATTATTTGTTTTGTTTAATTTTAATTGTGTTTTTTTTTATTAGTTATATTTATATATTTTAAACTACTTTATAATGTTATAACTAAAACAGAAAATAATATACTTTTTATAGCAAAAATATAATATTTTATTAGTTAGCTTTTTTTTTGTTTAAAATATCAACAATATTATATGTAATAATATACTATATTTTTTATTGCAATTTAAACTATAATATATATTATATATTTAAATAGTTAATTATTAGCAATAGTTTTTAAATATAATTTATTTTATAAATTTTTAACAGTTTTTAACTATATATAAGTTAGTTTAAATTTATATTTTTTTACAAAGTAGTTATTTATAATAAATAGTAAACTAAAATAAACATATAATAATAAAAATAAACACTTTAACGTTTTTTTATTTTTATTTAAACAGCTAATTAGCTAAAACTTTATATTATTTACAAATTTTACAGCTATAGCTAATTATTTTTATAAAAAAAAAAAATTAAACTAATATTTATAACATTTTATATTTTTTTTAATAATTTATATAAAGTATTAAGTTAATATTGCTTGCTTTGTTAATATAAGTTTTACTAATACAAATATTATAAAATAGTGCTTTATTATTTTTTTTATATTTTTAAATAATAAAAAACTATATATATTATTAACTTTAGCTAATATTATTAATTTATTTAAATATAAAAGTATATATATATTTTATATTATTATTTTTTATAACAATTACAGTAATAATATTAAAGCAATATATTGTTTTTAATTCTGTTTTATATGTTTATATTAAATACTAAAACTAGTTATAAACAAAAAATAATATTATTTAAAAATAAATAACAATTATAACTAAATTGTACTAAATATTTTTTTAACTATTATAGTTTAACTAGTTAATATAAAATATAGATTTTTTAATATTAATATTTTTAATAGTTTTATAAGTACTAGCTAAAACATATAATATATAGCGCTTTAGATTTAGTAGTATAGCTTAAATAGCATAGCTAATTCAAAATTTATAAGCAAATAATATTAACTGTTTAATTAAGCTTTTTTTTTTATATTTTATTTAAAAACATTATTAAATTATTACTTTTGTTTAATTAAATAAACTATTATAAAATTTATAATATACTTTATTTATTTATAATATAAAAATATTAAACATTTAATTTATTATTAAACTGCTTTAAATTTTTATATTTATAAATTTTAATATAAATATAACATAAAACTTAATAGATTATATTTAAAATATTAAGTTTTTAAAAAACTAGAAAGTAATTAGTTATAATATTTTAAGCTCTATTGTTGTTTTTTTTTATATATTTATATATAAGTTTTTTATATATATTTAACACTAGTTGATTTATAAATTTATTTATTTATTATACCTAACTTACTAAAATAGCTTTTTATTACTACTAATATTAATTTATTTTAACTTTTTTTATTTATTTAAATATTTTATAATTTTACTTTTTCAGCTTTTATTTTATAATTATTTACTTGATTTTTTTATTTTATTTACTTTTTTTTATTTTTATTTATTATTTATATTTAAAGCTTTTGTTATTTTATTATATATTTATATATATAATAATTTAATAGTTTGTAATTTAATTTTGCTACTAGTTTATTTATTAATAGTTGTTAATATGTTATTTTTAATTAATACATTAGTTTGTAATTAATTAAGCTATATTGTTAAATATATATACTAGCACTAAAAAACTATATTAATTTACTTGTTTTTTTCGAATTTAGTATTTAAGCTATATTTTATATCTTTTATATTAATAAACCGACTTTATTTACTATTTTCTTTTAATAATAAGCTGTACTAACTTTTAACAATAGTTTTTAAACAATTATTACTATATTTTTTTATAATGTTTAAATAGCAAAAACTAAAGTATATATTAGTAATATAGTTTAAATTAAATCAATTATTGTTAAATATATTAATAAAAAAAACTTTAATAAACAAGTTAAAAATATATAAATATAAAATTAATAAATATATTATTAAAAGCTATAAACTGTTATATTTAATTAAATATAAAATAAAAAAATTAAAACTACTAATAAAATAAAAAATAAAATTATTAACTATAAATATAAATATACTATTTATATTAAAGTTAACAGTTTTATATTTTTGTTTTTATTTTAATATAATTATTTATAAGTTTAATATAATATTATTATAAATATAACTTATATTATTTTAAAAAACATTATAGAAATACTTTTTAATTAATTTTTTATAAACTAAAATATACTTTTTAATATAAATAATAATAACTATATTATAAAAAACTTTAAAAACAATAAAAATAATAAAAATAACAAAAATAATAAAAATAATAAAAATAATAAAAACAATAAAAAAAGTAAAAAAAATAAAAATATATTTGATTTAAATATTTAAAAAATTAAAAACTTAAATAATTATAAACAATAAAACTTAAACTGCTAATTTTAAATATATATTAATATAAATCTTGTTTATTTTATTTATAATAAATTTATATTTTTTTATATATATATTTTTTATTATTTACTTTATATATTGTATTAATAGTTTAAACAATATAAAGCTTTATATAAAAAAGCTTTATAAATAAATACTATTTGTTATATTAAGCTTTATTAAGTTTATTTTTATAAGTTATTTATATAAAAAACTTTATAATATAATATATTTTAATATTTTTATTTAATATATATATTTTATATAATTAATTATATAAAAATTAATAAATATTAGTATTTATTTTGTATTTATAAAAAATAAAAGTTTAAAAATATATAAATTATTTATATATGTTTATATAAAGTTTTTAATAAATAAATAACAAAGTTTTAAAATTATTTACTTGTTAAATTTATATATATTTTTTTTTTTATTATTATAAAGCAAAATTATATATAATATTTATTATATTAAAAACTAACTTTTTATATTTTATTTGTTTTATATTATTTAAAAAGTTATTAAATTAAGTATAATATATATACTTTATTATTATAAAAAAAGTTTTAATAGTAATAGTTTTTTAACATTTAATAAACTTTTTTTAAATAAAAGTAATTGTTATTATTTTATTTTTTAAAAATATTTTTTAATTAAACATTATATTAACAAATATATTTGTATTTTTGTTGCTTTTTTTACTAGTTTTGTTTATATTGCTTATTTTGCTAGCTTTGTTTATATTGTTTGCTTTATTTATATTGCTTGTTTTACTAGCTTTAACTGTTTTATTTATATTATTTACTTTGTTAACTTTGTTTAATTTTAACTAAAGTTGTACAATATAAAAAGCTTTATATTATAAATATACTTATATATTTTTAATATTAAATTTATTTGTATTAATATTTAATATATATTGTTTTATTAATATACTTTATTGTTATAATTTAAATAATATATTTTATAAAAAAAAAACATTTAATATTAAAAAAAATTAAATATAAAAGTAATATTAATACAAATTGCTAAAGTTTATTATTTTTAAGCAGTTTTATATTTATAGTATTAAAAAAGTTATAAGTTATAAAATAGCTATATTATTATATTATTATAGTATAATAATATACTTTGAAAGTTTTATATAAACTATTTTTATAATAATATTAGCTTTAAATGTTTATTTTAAACTTTAAATAAATAAATTAACTATTAAAACAAAAAAATATAACTAATTAAAAGCTTAAAACTGCTAAATATATTACTTTTACTGCTACTACTGCTTATATAGCGCTATAATTTTTTAACTATTTTTTTTTTATTTAAATTTAATATTAAAATATTATTTTTAAAACTATATACTACTAATAATATAACATATTAACAATAATAATAAAAAAACATATAAATTAAAGTTTTAATATATAATATATTAAATAAACTATTATTTAACTTAAACAAACAATTTTAAATATATTTTATTAAAATAATATTTTTAAAAGCTAATATATAAATATATTTATTTTAGTTTTTTATGTTTTATTTATTTTAAAAAACTATTTATTATATATTATTAAATAAAAATAACTAGTTATAATAACTAATATTTAAATATATTTTTTTTAATTTTAAAATATAATTGTTTTTTATTTAAAACTAAAGCTATAATAATATATACTATTTATATTAATATATTAAATTATATATAAAAAGTTTATTTATTTATATTTAAACTATTAAATATAAAGTTTTTAATAACTAAACTTTTTTAGTTGCTATTATTTTTTTTTATATTATTTATAAAATTTAAACAAATATAATAAATAAGCTAAATTTTTATTATAAATGTTATTATATTATATTTTTTTAATAATTTAAATTTAACAAGTTATTAATATTAACAAATTTAATATTAGTAAATTTTACTATATTAGTTAAATTATTAAATAAAGCTAATATTTTTTTATATTAAAAAGTAATTAGTTTTGTTAAAATAGCTATATTATTGTTTTTTTTTATATTATTAACTATAAAATCAGCTTATATAAAACTTAATAGTTTTATTTAAACTTTTATAAACAATTGTTTATTAAAATACTAAGTGCTTATAAACAAAGCAATAGTAGCAGAATTAACTTTAATATTATTGTTAATAAAATTAAAAAGTTTTAATTTTTTATTTAAATATATAATATAAATAAAGCTATAATATATAAGCGTACATTTTTTATACTTTAACTTTTAAATATATTTATTTTTTAACTACTTAATAATATTATTTATAATATATATTAACTAGCTAGTAAATAAAACTAATTACTTTTAACTATTTAATAGAAATTTAAAGCGCTTTTTAGTTTTAATATTAAAAAACAAAAAAAGAACTGTTTTAAGCAGCTTTTAAAAAAAACATATTTTTTAAATATTTTTATTTTGTTAAAAAAAGTACTTAATTTTTAAAAAAATTTTTATATTTAATAACAGAACTAATGCTATAAAGTTTAAATTTAACTTTTTTTAAATCGAAATTTTATTAACTTTATTAATAAATAAATAAAAAATACTATAAGTTATTATAACAAATAAATATAGTTATTACAAATTTAAACTATTAAATATTAGTTTAAAAATAATAAAAAAACATTTTTATATATAACTAAATTTAATTTTAACAAAAAGTTATAACTTATTATTATATATTATTAGTTTTAAAAGCTTTTATATAGTTTATTTTAATAAAAATAGTTTATAAATTATATAACTTTTATATAAAAACTATATTATTTTTAATAATTAAAACAGCTAAGTTTTTTTAATAATAAATAATAAACAAAATATTTAAGTTTATTATATAGTTTAAAAAATATTTTTATTTAAAATTATTAGTTAATACTACAACTTTTATAAAAACTTATAAAAAAACATTATTATATTTAATTAATTAGTTTTTTTTAAAGTAATTATACTATTTTTTTATAGTAAATATTAAATAAATATAAAAAAAAAATAATGTTTTATAATTTTTAAGTTTAAAAAAAGTTAAAAAAGTAAAAAAAGCAATTAAAACAAAAAAAATAAACATAATAAAAAATAAAAAAATTAAAATAGTTTACTATTAAACTATAAAAAAATAAAAGTTAAAAAATAAAATACTGCTATTTATTTTTAAAATAAAACAAAGTTTTATATATTGTTTTTAATATAGAAATAATTAATATAAAAATTAATACAATAATTAATATTAATATATATATACTATTACTTAATTATTTAATATATTAAAATATTTAATAATAAATAACTTTTTATATATTAAATAATATTAACTTTGCTAGTTTTATATTATATAAAGAAAATTTTACTAAAATTAATAAATTTTTGTTAATTATATAAAAAGTAATATATTTTAACTATAATTTTTAAATTAAAAAAATAAACTATAATATTAAAACTATTTATATTATTTTATATTTTATATAATAATAGCTTATTTAAATTTTTTTTATAAAAAAAAAAACTTATAATTATTAATAAATTTAAGTTAATTTTTTTTGTTTAGTTTATATAAAATAAAGTTTATAATATAAATTAAAAGTTATATACTTTAAATTTAACTTTTTATTAAAAAAAGTATAAATAATATTTATATTATATTTTTTTGTTTTAGTTTATAGCTTTTTTAATTTTTTATTAATATAAAAAACAAAAAATAGTTTGTAGTATTAATAATTTTATAATATAATAATTTTTATATTTATAAATAACTTTAAGTTTATAAATTTTAAAATATATTAATGTTTTTATATAATATATTAAAAATTTAAACTATAAACTATATATTATATAATTTATAATATAAATATAATTTAATTAAATTAGTTATATTTAATTATAATTGTTAAAATTATTTTATTATATATAAATAATAATATATATAAACAAAGTATTAAAATATTTTAATATAATTTATTTTATTATGCTTTAATAAATATTAAATAATTAATGTTTTAATTTTATTATTATATTTTATTTATAATAGCGTTTAATTTTTAAAATTTAATACTAATTTGTTTTTAATTATTTATATTATTATTATTAAATTTAATAATATATATTTTTTTTATTATATAATTTATAATCGATTTATATATATTAAAAATATACTTTTTGTTTATTATTAATATTTTTTTATTTAATAGTAATATATATAGTTTATTAATATTTACTATATATACAACATTAATATTTCGATTAATATTATTATTGCTATTTTTATTAATAATTTAAACATTTATTTTAAATATTTATAATTTAAATATAAACAATATTAAAAAAACAGTTTAAATATATATAAATATATTAAATAAGTTTTATATATTTAAAGTATAAAATTTAATAACTATAAAGTATTTTAATTTTGTTATTATTAAAAAAAAAGCTAAATATATATTATATTTTTAAATAAAAACTTAAAATTTTGTACTATTACTATTAAATTAGTATTAGCTTTGTTAAATTTAAACATTTTAAACAGAAATAATAGTTATAAATATTATAAAGTTTTTACTTTGATTTAAAATTAAGCTATAACAACTTTTTTTTAATTTTAGCAAATATAGTTTTTATTGTTTAAATTGTTACTAATGTTTTATATTAAATAGCAATATTAATATTTATAAATTATATAATGTAAAAGTTATAAAAAAAAACTTGTTAACAACTTATTAATTAAATATGCTATAAATATTATATAAACATTTTTAACTTAAAAAAATTAATATATTATACTTTTTTAAAAAGTGTTTTTTAACTATTAATATTATATTTAGTTATATTATTAAATTTATATTTGATTTAAAAACTAATTATTTTATAAATTTATTTTATTATAAAATTATTAAATATATTTTTATATTTATTAATAATGTTTTTTTTATTGTTAATATATTTTTTTAGCTAATTGAAAATATTAAAAAAAAAATTAAAGTTGTATAAATTAAATTTAATATATTATAAAAAAAAAATATATTGTTTTTTTTTAAACTTTATAAAACTATTATAGTTAAAATGTTATTATAACTTTATATTAACAACTATTTATATTAAAATATTATAAAAAACAAAAAGTTTTAAAATATATAAAAAACAAAAAAAGAAATAATACTACTATTTATTTTTGAAAAAATTACTATTGTATTAAATATTATTATTAAAGCTATTAAATATTTTAAATATATATTTTTTAATATAAACTACTTTTTAATATTTAGTAAATTTTATATATTTATTTTTATATTATTTACTTTTGTTAATTTAATTAATATATTTTTTTTGTTATTAATATAAAAAAATTTACTAATATTTAGTAATATTATTTGTAATATTAAAAAACGCATTAAAAAATTATTAATAAATTAATTAAACAATATTACATTTATTAACTAATTTATTAATAATAGTTGCAGTTTTAACTATAAATTAAATATATTAATAATATTAATATTTTTTAGCTTTTTTTTAATAAACTAAAAACAAACTATTATTATTAACAAAGTATAGTTTATATAAATAAATTTTTAAAACTAACTATATATTTAAATTATATTTAAAAATAAATTTTTAAAAACTTAAAATTTAAACTATTTTACTTTTATATTTATTAAAGTTTTTTTATATAAATAAAAAAATTTAATAAATATAACAAAAAACTATTTTATAAATTATAATATTGCTAAAAAAAAAAACTTTAGTTTAAATATATAAATATATATTTTATATAATTATTTATATATTATAAAAATATATTATTAATAAATATATTAGTTAAGTTTTTATTAAGTTATAATAATATAGTAAATATATTATAATTTATTTTGTTTTTTTATTTTTAGTATTTAATTAAATTATTTAAAACAATAGTATATAAATTAGTTTTATTTGCTTAAAAAAAACTTCATTTTATAAAATAAAACAAATATATAATTTGATTTTAATACTTAAGTTATAACAAGCTGTTTTTAAACTTTAAAACAATAAACTAATAAGCAATTTTTAAATATTAGTGTTATTAAAAAAAATAGCAATATATAAATACTAATAGCTTTTGTTTAATAAAAAAAAAATATTATAATATTAAAAAATAAAAAGTATAATTATTTAATATAGTTTATTTATTATATAATTTATAATAAACTTTAATAATTTAATATTATTTATATATATTAAAATAAACAAAGCTTTATATAAAATGTTATATTATAAAAAGCAACTTAAATAATTTTAAACTTATATTTTTTAACTATTGCTAATATTGTAAAAAAAAATTAATTAAAATTTTGTTATAACAGTTTAATAGTTTTATTTATATATTTAAACATTTTTTTTAAAACTAGTTTATATTAAAATTAACAATAGTATATTTAGTTTTATTAATTAATATTTTAGCTATATTAAAATAAATAGCTATAGCATGTTTTATTTATACAATATAATATAGTTTTTTAATAACTTAAATATCGATTAAACTATTGTTTATATATAAGCTAAAAATAATTTAATAAAACTAACAAAGTTTATAAATTAAATAAATAAATACTTTTTTGAAAATGTTAACAAAGCTATTTTAAACTATTAAGCAGTAAAAAATTATATATAAATTAAACTTTATAACAACTTTTTAATATTAAAAAATAAATTTATAAATAAATAAAAAAAAAAAGCTTATTTTATTGCTAATAATATTTAAAAATATAAATATATATTAACATATTAAAAATATATATATATAACAAACAAAAAATATATTTTTAAGTTTTAATATTAATTTAAATAATTATAAGCTTTAATATTATATATTTTTATTAATATAAAAAATATACTTTATATTAAATATAGCATTTATTATTATAACTAATTTAATAAAATAATAGTAATAGTTTTTTAGTATAATTATAACTTTTTATTTATTTTTATAAAAGCTTAAACTTTGTTATTAATATATTATATTATTAACTATATTATAAAGTTAAAATTGTTTATATATTAACAACTAATATTAATTGCAGCATATTTAAATATATTTAAAACAAACTTAAGCTTTATAAATATTTAATAGTTAAATTTTATAATTAAAAATTTAATAACAAAAATATTTAATAAAATATTTTTTAAACAAAAACTATTTTTAATTAATATAATAAACTATATTTTTAGTTATAATATATATTATATTTTTTAAAATATTTAATAATAAATTTATATATTAATAATTTATTAAAAATTTATATAAATATAGCTAAGCTTATAATATTAAACAGTTTAGTTTAATTAAAAAAGCTTATAAAATTAAATATAAAATAAATTATATTTTTTTAAACTAAAAAAAAATATTTGTTTAATAATTTTTTAAGTTTATAAAACAAAAAGTTTTTAATTATAAAATTTTTATTTATATAATTATATATTTTATATTTAAATTATATTAAAACTAAATAAAAAATAACTAATAAACTTTTGTTTATTTAATAATATTTAAAATAACAGCTAATTTTATTAATAAATTAAATGTTTTAAAAAGTTTATAACTTTTATAATTAATAATATATTATTTTTTAATAAAAATAATAATATATTATATATATAATTTTAAGTAGTAAAGCTTAGTTTTTTTATATTTTAAAAATATTTTATATTTAATTTAATTTTAAAGTTTGTTTTGCTATAAAAATAACTAAAACTTTAATGTTTTAATTAGCTATAGTTTATTTATTTTAATTTTAATTTATTTTATAAATTAAAAAAAAATATAAAATATAATATATTATAATAAAATATTAAAATTAACTATAATTTTAAAATTAATAATAATTATATTTTAAATAATAAAAACAAAGTTTTTTACAATATTGTAAAAAAAGCTAACAATTTTTTATATTATAATATAGTAGCAGCTTTTAATAACAACTTGTTACAACAACTATAATAATTATATAATATAAAAATTTTTATTTTTAAATAAACTACAACCTTACTATATTAAATTAATTAAACTATATACTTTGATTTAAATAATTATTTAATTTTTAAAAAGTTAATAATATATTATAATATATTATTAACAATATAAAAAAAAAATATAAAATAAACAAACTAAATATTTAATATAATAAAAAATATTATTAAAAAGTAAAAAAAAAAAATTAATATATTAAATTAAAAAATATTATATAATATAAAAAAAATAGAAAGTTTTAGTACTAGTAACAATAAAGTAAATATTTTAAATATATTATAACAAACTTATAATAAAAACTTATTTAAAATAAACAAAAACTTAATTATTATATTATAAGCAATAAAGCTATATTATTATAAACAATAATATATATTTATATAGTTTAATATTTTAATTAGTTTTAAATTTATATAGTATTATATTAATAATACAGTAATAAAAAAATATAAGTTAAATTATAAACAAACAATTACTTTCGATTTAGTTTTAAAATATTTAAATAAAGTAAACTATTATTATAAAAATATTTTTATTGTTTTTAATATTAAAAATTAACAAAAAACTAATATTAACTTTTGTTTGTAAATATTATTTTATTTATTAAATAAAAACAGCACTAAAAAAAGCTAAATAATTTAAGCTTTAATAGTAGTTTTAAAACTAAAAAAAAAACAAAATTATATATATTTTATTATTATATTTAATTATATAAAAACTAATATTAATAAAACTACTATATATTTTATATTAAGTTTTATAGTTTTAAAGTTAACAAATAGCAAAAATAACATTGTTATAAATAAAAAACTTTTAAAAACAAAATATTAAAGTTAAAAAATTATTAATATTTTAATAATAAATAAATATAATATAATATTTATAACTAACTTTTATAAAGTTAATTTATAGTTTTAAAAAGCTATTTGTTGTTATTTTATATAGTAACTTTTATTAATTTAAACTTATAAAAAAAACTTTGATGTTATATTTTAATAAATTTATTATTTAAGTTGATTATATAAAAACTAGCAACTATTTTTAACTGTTATAAAATAAAGCATAAAAAAACAAACATTATTTTAAGCATTAATTTTAGCTTAAATTTACTACTATAATTATTTTAAATAAACAAATATATATAATAAACATAAAATATATTATATTGTTTAGTTATTTATAAATAAATTAGCAAATAAAAAATAATATTAATATTTTAAATATAAAAGTAGTAAATAGTAATAATATTGCTTTAAATAAAACAACAAAAGCAATTATATTATTAAATGTAATAAAATATAGTTTAAATATTTAAACAGTTTTAAGTTTTATTAAATTATATAATTAGCTATTATATATATTTTTATTAAAACATATTTTAATTAATAGTTATATAAAAAAAAATATTTTATAAATAACAAATTTAATTATAAACTTTAATATAATAAAAATACTTGCTTATTTTTTTTTAATAATAAAAATATTAGTTGCTATAACTAATAATATATACTAAAAACTAAAAGTAGTTAATAGTATAAAGTATATAATTAAAAAATTTATGTTTAATTTTAATACTTATATATATAAAACTGTTTTTAATATATTTATTATTACAAAGCTATTTTTTATATATTTTTTATTTTTTTTAACAATAAAAAATATTGAACTATATAATTTTTTATAAAAAATAATCCTAATTTTACTAAATATATTTTATATATTAATATTTTTTTTATACTTTAAGCTATTTATTAAAAAAAGCTACTTTTTAACTTTAATATTTATAATTATAAAATATAAAACATAAAAGCAAAGTTATAATATTGTATTTTTACTATTATTAAATAAACAAAAAAAAAAAACAAATTTTATTAATATATATATTTAATTATTATAATTAATAAATTTAAAAAGCTTTTATTTTTTTGCTTTAGTTGATTTAAAATATTATTTATAACTATATTTTTTGTTTAAAATAAAAACAATAATAAATAAAATAAAAAAAATAAATAAACTAATAATATATAAATATAAAACTAAACAAAATAACTTATAATTTAATTTTATATAAAATTATATTTAAAAATATAGTTATAAAATATATTATAATAGTATAAATAACAAATTATAAATTTATAGCTATATTATAATTTATATAGCTAAACTTTGTTTTATTAATAAACTTTTTAAACTTTTTTTCGAATTATTTATTTAGTTCTTTTAAATAAATCTTTTTTATATAAATAAATTAAAGCTAAAAATCTTTTTATAAAACAAAGTAATAATATTTTTACAGCTAATACTTATGTTATATTTTTATAAACTTTAAATATAATCAAATATAAACTTTATTTTAACTTTTATTTATAGCTATAATAAACTTTTTTATTACTATATTACTATTTTTAAAATTATTAATTAATATATTTATTTTTGTTGTTAATTATATATACTATTTTTATTTTTTATTAGTAAAGCTTATAAATAATAACTTTTTTTATTTATTATTTATAGTTTAACAATTATAAATATAATAAATAAAATTACAAATAAATTATTTTATACTTATATTTTATAAGTATTAAACTTTAAACTTTATTAATAAAAATAGTTTTTAATTATATGTTTTATTAGTTTTATTTTTAAGTTTAAATTTAAAAACTATTGCTAGCTACTTTTTTTTATTATTTATTTATAATTTTATTATTATAAATAATATAAATTAAACTAAGTTTAATTAATAAATTGTTAAATTAGCAATAAAATTTAATTTAACAATAATTTATAAAATGTTTTAATATTTTTTTGTTTTATTATTTTAGCTATATATAAATATAATATTAAAACAAAGTTAAAATTTAAAAATAATATAAAAAATATTAAAAATATAAATATTTATAAGTTTTAAATATTTAAAAATTTATATTAGCAATAGTTTATTAAAATATAATATTAGCAATAATTTTATTAATTATAAACTTTTTTACTTTTTTTATTAAATAGCAATATAATATATTTTATAAACTTTAATAATATAATTAAGCTTTATAGTTTAAGTATTTTTAAAATAAAAAGTTCAATAAATAATAAATTTTGTTATATATAGTAATAAAAAAAATTAATATATTTGAAAATATAATTATTTTATTTAATATTGCTTTAAATATACTATTAAAAATAATATAATTTAATAGTTATATTTTGTTTGCTTTTAAAAAAATATATACTTATACTATTAATTTGTTTTTATTTAATTTATTAATATTAAAATCAATAAACATTTAAACATTATTACAATTAGTTTGTTTTAATAATTTATTTAAACTTTTGTTATTATATAACTATTTATTATTAATATTATTTAATATTTTTTATATAAGTTTAAAATATTAAAACTATTTAATTAAAACACTATTTATAATATTAATAATATTAATATTAATTGTAAACATTTTAACTTTTATAATAAAAATATTAGTACTTTTTTATAAGTTATAATATTTTATACTTACTTTGTTTAATTAAATAATAATATAATATTTTTTATAAACTTTAATAATATAATTAAAATTTATAGTTTAAATATTTTTAAAATATTAAAGTTTAAACTTATATTATTTTAAGTAATATTTTTATATAGTGCTTTTTTAAATGTTATTATTTAGTATTTTTTTATTAAAAATATATTATAATAAACAATTTAAAATATTAAAGTTTAAACTTATATTGTTTTAAATAATATTTTTATACAGTATTTTTTTAAATACTATTATTTAATATTTTATTTTTTAAATTAGTACTGTTTTTTTAAATAAGCTTTATTATATATAATAGTTTAAAAAATTTAAAAAAAAGTTAATATATATTTAAAACATATTTAAAAAAATAAATTAATAAAGCTATATTTATATATTTAAAAATATAATTATTTTATTTAATTTAGTTTTAAATGTATTAATAAAAATAATATAATTTAATTGTTATATTTTGTTTAATTTTAAAAAAATATATATTTTTACTATTGATTTTTTTTTTATTAAGTTTATTAGTATTAAAATTAATTAAAACTTAAAATTTGTTACAATTAATTTGTTTAAATAATTTATATATTAATTAATTTGTAATAATAATTTAAAATAAATATGTTTTATTATATTAGCTTTTTAATATTATATAGCTATTTGTTACTAGTGTTATTTAATATTTTTTATATAAATTTAAAATATTAAAGCTATTTAATTAAAACATTAATAGCTTTAAGTTTAAAACTAATTAATTTATTGTACTAATAAATTTTATAAGTTTTAATTTTGTTATATTAATTTTAAATTAGTTTGTTTTTTGTTAAAAAAACATTAGTAAAAAAGTTAATACATTTGTTAATAATATTAACTAAATATAATAATAAATAACAAAACTTTTGTTAAAAGTAAAAACATAGAGTTTATTAAAAGCTCAAGAATTATTTTAAAGTTAATATTTTCAATTAAAAAAATAACTAATTAATAGTTTAAAACATAGTAAATTCAAAAATAATAAAAAATTAATAGTAATTATAAAACACAGCAGTATTATTAATAAATAAAAGTTATAATAGTAATAATATAAATAATAATACAAATAAATAGTACAAATAGTAGTATAAATAAACAGTAGTATAAATAGTTATAGCTAAAATAACTTACACAAAAATATATATAATTTAGTTATTTATTCTATTTATTATAATAGCTATATAATTAATTGTAACTGCAACTGTTTTATTTATTTATTATATTAGTTATAAACAATTGTAGCTACTACTATTATTACTATATTTATTTAATTTTAATTAACTATTAAATTTTATACATTATTTAATAAAAACTACTAATTTTTAACTACTGCTTTAGTTTTTATATAAAATAAATATAAATTAAAGCAATTAATAAACAGTTTATGTTATAAATAATAAAAATAAACTATAAATATATATTAACATAGTTTATATGCAAAAATAGCTAGTTTAACTAATTATAACTACATATATATAATAAAAGCTAAATTGAACAAACTATATTTAAATAAACTAGGAGAATTTCTTATTTAAAATAAAAAACTGTTTTAAAAATTTTTCAATAATTAGCTGATTTACTCTTTTTAAATAAAAAAGCAAAATTACTTATTTTAGTTATAGAATTTTGCTAAGAATTTTTTACAATATTACAAGTAACTTTTTGTTTTATTTAGTTGTTTTTTTTTTGTTAAAAACGAAAGTATATAACAACAATAATTACATTAATTAATTCAATCAATTTAGAAAGCTTATTTTTAACAGTAGTATAAGCAATAAGCTTATTTAAATAACAAGTATGTGTATTGCTACTATAATTTGCCACTGTATTTTTTGTGTAGAGCAGCCCTTTGTTACTAGAGGCCCCTGGGGGTCAGGGGCAAAGAAGCCTTCGTTTTTAAAAGTTACAAGTTATACAGGCTACACAGACTATACAAACTTTCAACAAGCTATAAGGAACGAAAGCAGCCCTCTTCTTTAGCCTCTTTTCTACTAACTGTGTGCTCTGCTGCGTAGGCGCTTCACGCGCGCAGCTCCCGCTCCCTCCTAGCTAAAGGAAAGGACTGCCTTCGTTTTTAACGCTTCCAATTCTAGCCCTTCCAATCCTAGCTCTTCCAATCCTAGCCCTTCCAATCCTAGCCCTTCCAATCCTAGCCCTTCCAATCCTAGCCCTAGGTCCTGGGCCCTTGCTGACTTGCAGTCAGGTCTGCAGGTAGGTCTACAAGTAGGTAGGTCAGTTGGTCACCTGGCAGGTAGGTAGGCCGGCTGGTTGGTAGGCTGGCAGGTCACTAGGTAAGTCGGTCAGTCACCTGACAGGTAGGTAGGTCGGTCAGTCACCTGACTGGCAGGTAGGTAGGTTGACTGGCAAGTAGGTAGGTTGACTGGTAGGTAGGTAGGTTGACTGGTAGGTAGGTTAGTCACCTGACCAGTAGGTCACCTGACAAGTAGGTCACCTAACAGGTAGGCAGGTCAGTTAGCCACCTGTTAGAGTGGTGGGTGAATATGTGGGTGTGTGTATTGTTGGGTGCCTAGGACGTAGGCTCCGTAGGCTGTCTGTAGAGATTGTATGTATAAAAAACAGCCTGTACGTAAGTGTAGCCGATTATAGCCGCGTGCATGCGACTGAAGCCGAATTGGACGAACTATACCCAAATAGGCATAGAGAATTTCCTATTTGGGCTGAGAAATTGTTCTGGAAATTTTTCGGCCACTAGGTGACCCACTATTCCCAAATAGGAAGGCAAAATTACCTATTTCGGCCATAGAATTCTGCTGGGAATTTTTTACGACACTAAGTAACCTTTCGTTTCACTCAGTCGTTCCTCCTTCGTTAAAAACGAAGGCAAACCGGTTCGTAACCGTTGTACACGACGTGACAGCCCACGCTAGAACGCATCCTGGTATTCTGTGCATATCTCTTTAGGACTTGTTCGTGTGTGAAACTGATAGAATCTCTTACCACCAGGTATGAGTTACAACTAGCCCCCTTAGCTAGGCCTGGTAGTTTGCTCACGACGCTTACCCAGCATTATAGGTAACTTGGGGGATGTTTGGCTATACTCGTTACTGCATTCCTTATCCTGCAGCCTTAATGGCGCTCTCATTGCTCTTACCATGCCAGAACTTGGCAGCCAGATCGTCGGGAAGGGCTCCGTACTCGCAAACCGACGCGAAAATTTTGAGCTCTTGAGGCGTCTTGCTCTTTTCGTAAATTGCTATACAGCGCTTGAAACCGCTATTCTGGACGGATTCTCGTAGCTGAGATAGAAGTGACACCAAATTCCTCAGCTTTTTCTGGTTTTTCATCTCCCAGGCTTTAAACTTGGCTTTAGTCTTAATGGTGTCAATACTGTCAAATGTTCCTCCAGTGTGACGGCCCATGATGAGCCAAGGGGTTCGGCCGAACCATAATTGCGGTAGGCATCTTGGTGATTGGTTTGGTGAGATAGTCTTGACTTCTGCTACCGTGGATTGGGGCATAAGCCTGAATTCTCTCTCATCGCTGGTGTTCTGTCTTCGTGCGACTTTCTTTCTTGTTGGGTTGCTCCCTGTGGATAGCTTGCCACTGTCGATGGCTAAACTTATGTGAGTGCCATCGCTAGCAACTTGCTCTCCCTGGTAGCATGCATCAACCTCGCAACGAACAACACAATTTAATTCCCCAAGCGGATACCTAATAATACGGTGGTACTGAGAACTGTCCTCGAGCTCTTTCGGTAGTTTGGTGAACGACTTCTCGAAATTGTGACCCCAACTAGGCACTTGTGCGTCTCCGATGAACGTATGTGTGTTTCGCTCGCACCGCTCTATGAACAGCGTGTTCCCAATCATCGACAAATTTACACGAAAGCTACGTTTAACAAGGCCAGTGCAGAAGTCTAGAAGTTTTCTGAGACTATTTCGGTTGATCACGATGTCGACATCGGCGAAATTGACAGTGGGGTTCATGACTTCCGCGGCTCGGAATACTGGCTCAAAGGGATATTTTGGAACCCGTGATGCATTTTGATCAATGAAATAAGTGCCCTTGTCTGCTGGGAGTGTAGCAGGTAGCGGGATGGGCTGCCAAATCGGTGCAAAGCCTGGCGACACTGGTGAGTGAATCTGGGATAATGGGATGTCTAGAGGGGATGAGTAATACCAGGTATTTTGATGCATGGTTGCTCTGAGTTTTGCCAACTGTAGCTGCAAATCAATTCGGAAGCAGTCTTGCTTGATACTACAGCAGTACATGGATGTAAAGCCGTCGTTGAAAGTACATGGAATGCCTCATGCGTTCGGGCACCGTTCCACATCCACCTATCTTCTTTAGACTTAGCTGTCGTGGCGGTCTTACTGCTTGTAGATTTCGGCACGGAGATTGTTCGACAGGCAGCGCCAATGTTGGCCTTTTGCTTGTCGGCACGATGTTGTGCAAGAGCTGACTCCGAGTTGAAGGAACGTTTGCAGCCGCATTGAGAGCCACTCAAATAGTTAAGAGTCGGGATTCGAATTCGCGGATATGTCGTTAAAACCATTGATACTAAGTGGTTCCCGGGCAAGGGTACTGAGTATGTTAGATAAAAACGAAACCAAAGCCTCCAAGACATGTCGAGCAATTGGGCGCGACACGCAATACGATTTGATTGGGTGACGATAAAATGTGTCACTTAGAGACGTCCCGGGTAGGGGGATTCGGGCACGAGGCACCAGCCTGGAGGGAGCAGCACCACCCAAGAGCTGTATATCCCGGGATTTGAAGTAGTAGTTGTTGAAATGAGACTTCAAAGACGGTACCTACCACGTGTTAGCACCGGCGCCTCTGCTGTGGCGATGGCAGCTGCTGATGATTTGTATGATAGGCTTCTTTTCTACAAGTTTAGAAACGAACGTCTGCTCGAAGCGACTAGGAGTTGTTGTTCAAAACACCTTATCTGGGCTTGAAACGAAGATGCGTGATAAAGGTCAAGCTTGAGCAATCTACTATGTAGAATTACGAGCTCACTAGACGAAGGAGAGCACCCATACAAAAATGTTGTAGCCTTAAGCTGCCGAAAACCTACGATAAAGGTTTTTTATAAACAAATATAGGGCTTGTTAGGGCATCATCGGTAAGTTCGGAGACATAGTATCGTATTTCGCTGACTGTGGTCGGTATAGCTCAGCATGCGGCGTTGCACAACTGGTGATGAAATTACTGACATTGTTGTTTTCCCTGGCAGTAACAAAATAGAGAAGTCCCGCAAGGCAATTTTGAGGAGCTTCTTTAACCGAATCCGCTGAGCCGTCCGGTCAACCAAAATGACCGTATAAAAAAGCGTGTGTAAAGCTCAGACTGCTCGAAGTATAATAGTGTAGGTGGGCTTGAAAGCTTTGCTTCGGAGCCCACACAATCAAGACGGAGATATATACATACCTACCTAGGTAGTCTCCTAAGGTACCTAAGTACCTACCCAGAGACTTCAGCACTGCACACAAGCAAAGTAATTCGGTCTTGGCAAACAATTTATTTTAACAACGATAAGTTAAATAAAATCTTTTTTTTTTTTCAAATAAAAATTGGCTCAATTAATTGCAACTAGTTTAGTTGGTACTTTATTTAGTAATATGAATAGAAAATTACTTGAATTACTTTGCTTGTGTGCAGGGCTTCCCCGAGTTCATTTTGATGCTATCATCGTAAGAAACACAAGCCTGGGTATAACCATTAGGGTCAAACCCTCAACTCGTCTCCCTTCTACTGCGGTGATGTTGAGCTACTAGACGCTGGGTCTCCTCGATGAACTTTATATTAGAACTGGCGTCCCATTTACGGGTAAGAAGCCGGCTCTTGAGATAAAAGTACAACTCGTGTCTGAGTGAGAAACGGAACTTAGTTGAGATAAAGGTAAGGATTCACGGAATTAGCAGGGTGGTAAAGAGAGGTCAATTCTCAACGCAGGCAAAAAAAAGGAATAAGCTGATATATTTCCTAGATCGCAAGCAGTGTAGAATTTTGAATGAGATGCTAGGTGCGTCTCATGTATTCACATTATAGTTTAAAAACAGAATTAAGATACCTCGAGGTATTCTTACCAGAGTGAAACGACTATTAGCTCATGGCTAAAAGCTGCAGGTGATCAACGTCAAAAGCACACGTGCCGAACAGCCGTAACAGGTAGGCTGAAACCCCCACCAAACCAACCCCTACAGTGTCACAAGGCACAGCACTGTAGAGTGCGCTAACCTTCAACTGGGCCTATCGTTAATGGGTGGTGGGGGGGTGTTACTGGCTTAGGTACCTACTGGTTACTGGTCAATGACCTCACATACCTGGAGTAAATCAGCTATAGAACACTATAGTGCATTTGGACTAGGTAGTAGGTAACCTGCCTGTAGGCCCCTCCTGACGCCCTAACTGACTGATCAGGGGACCTGGCCTGACAATTCGTAGGCCCATCTCCGCATCCATCACTCCACGGCCTCCACGAGCATCATCATTATCCGCTTCTCCCCTTCCTCACTTTTGCATCGCACCTAGACGCTTCCGTCTTTTCCTAGATAGTCTCCTATTCGGCTCAAATCCAGCTGCCGCATCGCGCGTATCTCTCCCCAGCCTTCATTCTCTCTTCGTTGGAATTTCTTGACTTTTATAGTTCCGAGTGCCTTTCTATACATGAGTAGGGCGGAGCCTCTAAATCTGAATCTAGCCTGCTTACGTAGCTAACTTGACGCAGCTGCGGCTTATCTCGTGGTCTCCTCGCCTTCGTCTCTTTTTTTCGCGGGTTTTCAAAGTGACATCGACGGTCGCTTTTTCGAATGATCGTCACTACAGGCCTTGAGCTGAACTGCCAGCTTCGCCGGTACCGCTTGTAATTTTTGCAGCAGCCCAACCCACCGCTCGCCTTTCTTTAGGTTGCGATATATTGCCTAATCTCCCTACCTACCGACCATGCGACCACCGAGGATCTTCATTCTCGCTCTCTTCTCCGCCGCATGCCTCTTCCTCCTCTGTCGCGCCATCACATCCGTCGCACAACCCGCCCCCACCACGTCCTTGCCGCGATCGACGAGCACGAAGTCGGCCTTCAGATCCTTCTTTTCGTTTACAACCCCCTTCACGCTCTTCCCGCCAAATGCCATCATCACGATAGCCGACGATAATAGCACGTCATTTGCTGCCCGGCCAGCCGCTTTTGGCCCGGCTCTACCAACTAAAGGCCTGAATGGTCAGTTGTGGGTTGGGAGCGGGTTTTCCGAGGAGACCACTGTGAATGGCGAGGGTGAGGGCGAACTAGGATGCAGCGATGTCCCCGGCTGGAATGATGGCAGCTCCATATCGGCCTTGAAACCTTTACTTAAAGAAGTGCAGGGGAAATCCACAGCTACCACCGAGTCTTTTCCACCCAAAAAATGGAAACGAAGCATTTCCAGAGCGCCGATAGCTGACCGCTCTGCTGCCTTTAAATCCGAGCCTAAGGCTAAGAAGACAGTCAATGATGGCACTGACGATTATCTCCACCAGCACTTAGACAAGTCGCAAAGGCTAGCAAATGATGCGTTGGGGTCTTCTGGCTCCGGTCATGCCGATATACAGTCTATCCAAGAGGGTGCTGAGATTGCAGGGAAAATCGTTCTACTTAGCCGAGGAGGATGTGGTTTTCTTGAGAAGGTCAAATGGGCGCAGCGACGAGGAGCTATCGGCTTGATCGTAGGAGACAATCAGAGGGGTGGCCCTCTGATTCAGATGTATGCTCATGGGGATACATCAAATGTTTCTATTCCCTCCATTTTTACGTCAAGAACGACAGCATACCTGCTTTCCCTGATGATGCAACCCGGGAGCTTCATCGAAGACATCATTGACGACAGCGGGAAGCCCATACAAAAGGTTCAGCAGTATGATAAATCGAGTAAGAATAAGGCGGCACCTTTGGCAAGCTCCTCTATTCATAGCGTGAAGCCCGTGGCCGCATCGCGGAGCGAAAGAGCCGCGCAACCCCAAGAGTCCCGGTCCGAACCGCCGCCAACAAGGCCCGGGTGGTTCTCACGCCTATTCACTAGCTCCCCCCGGTCAAAGGCATCCGTAGAAGCCGGCGATTCTACAAGAGGTGGTCAGCTAGATTGGGTGTTAGTTGAGGACTTCTCGGATGAGAAGGACAAGAGTATTAAAACCAGCTTGGACCAAGCTTCTAAGATTAAGGGAAGCGCTAGTTTGACCTCGAACACACGGCAGCCCCTTACAGATGATTTTCAGATTGGCGTAGAGGATTGGCGGGACCCGGACCTAGTTGGGATGGATAAATCAGAAAGTACAACTCAGGATAGCGGCAAAAGCGCCCAGACGCAACCTAAATCTGGGCGGGTTCAGTTTGGGGATAAGCACGAGCCCAGCGGACCAGGTCATGCTGAGAACATCCCCAACAATGTTGATTACGCAACGAGTCACATGCCTTCCAAGGGCACAGACGCCATAGGACTTACAAAAGAGAAACCAGCCGTACCGGGAAGCGCTGGTCTTATCTCTAAGATTTTTGGAGATGATGGGAATTCAGGCATCGTGGATGATAAGAGAGAAGGCAGCCCCGATGAGCCTCCCTTCATCGGCAAGCCAGGTGGCATCGGTACCCCGCCTCCCCCCTCAGAGCGTGAGGGCCTTTGGGTTGTCGTTACGCCAACAAGCGGAGCTAGTCCATTCTTCGATACACTCTTGGTTTTGGTCATCAGCCCGCTAATTACGCTGACTGTCGTTTACGCGTTGCTGATTCTGCGTGCCCGCATTCGACGTCGTAGATGGCGGGCTCCTAAATCCGTCGTGGAGCGACTGCCCGTGCGGACATACCATACCGTGGCGTCCACTCCCAGCCGCTCCCCACGGATACCGTCTCCTACGAGCACATCCCCTACAACGCCCTTGCTTCAAGACCAGCACGTTCCATCGAGATCACGGCCCCGCTCGCGGACCACTACCGGTGTTCCGTCGGCTGGTGATTTACTTGATGTCAATGCAGCCCTGTCAATGCCAGGGGCACCACGCGCGGAGGAGAAACGTGCTGGGTCGAGTCAATGGAAGAAGTACATGGGCAGACAAGTAGAATGTGTTGTCTGCCTCGAGGAATACATCGACGGTATAAGCCAAGTTATGAGTCTACCTTGTGGACACGAGTTCCATGTAGATTGCATGTAAGTCTAGTCCTATTCCTTCTCAAGGCCAAAGCTCACAACTTCATAGAACACCATGGCTCACGACTCGACGCCGAACTTGTCCGATATGCAAGGGAGATGTTGTGCGATCCCTAGCTCGAGGCTCGCCATCTAGTCCACGTTATGAATCATACCGGGATGATACCGATGAAGAAGAAATGTTGGTCGGTGACTCCGGTCCCTCTACTAGTGGCTCACGCCTCGATGGAGGCAATGCCGACTTAGAGCAGGGTCTCCCCCTGCTGCCTCGTGTATCGCGCCAATCAGGTTGGTTGAATATGCTCCCAAGCAGTATAAGAGATCGATTTTTTACTCGTTCAGAGCGGGCCACCGGCAACGTTGAGAACCGCAATCGGTAACCTAATACCCAACTACCAGTTTTGCATAACGTATTCATGACTTCAATGATACACTAATGGCGTTCGGTATTTTCAAGGTGGTGTGCGATTTTTTCACAATGGCGTGGCCACTAGTCTAAAGTCGCCATGCAGCTGGTCATGTTAGAAGAGAGCGAAAGTATTTCGCTGCGGACAACACTAGGTACGTGGTGTTTATTGTGGTCTTGAGCCCACATACATACAGATGATACGATAGCGTGTAGGTGGAAATATTGGTTTATAGGAATACCTACAGCATATCGTCTTAATTGGACTAGGTGGCTGTGGGCGTTAAACACAGCACTTATTCGGCGCTAGGAGGCTAGGTCGTTTTTTTTTCTGGCTTTTTTTTTTGTTCGACAGAATTATTATACCCCGATTGGTGGATGGCCGGCTGTAAACAATACATGATATTATCATAACTCCAAATGCCTGCCCGCTGCTTTTACAAACACTATGTTTTGTGAGAATCAGACAGAACGTGATTGTAGTAGTTGTCTGCCTATCTCCACAAACAAGCCAAGTTTCAACACTTAGCTTACACACTCGCAACTGCTTGTGTGGCATATCTGTATTCTAATCGATTTCTATTTACTGTAGACAATTATATCGCATTTCGAATTGTTTACGCGCATACAGAATGCCCCTATATGCTGAGCACCCGGCCTAAGTCAAGTCCTAACTAGGGCCCTGCTTGGGACTCAATACCTACTGCCCAAAAGAGCTTTCTTGCGTCTGTTTAATCGTTTGATTCTTTATTTCAACAAGCGAGTAAGTTCCTTGCAAACGTATAGGTAACCACACAGACGAGCAGGCATGATAAAGTGACAGCCGGTTGCCAAGTATGTAGCCAATCGCGCACTATACATGCAAGCCTACTACCTTCCTACTCGACCCTCAAAGTGCAAAATTTGCGTTAGTTATCTAATGTAATGATGATGTTGTACTGCTTGAGACTGTTTCTTAATATATGAATACTTTAGTGATAGAAAAGAATCTACTAAACTGCGAATTACGCCATAGGTGTCGTTATAGACGTTAACTAGCAGCTTGTCACTGATATCACCCCTATAGCAAGGAAAACACAGAAGGTGCTATATCAGATAAAGTGCAATGTAGACGATAAGAAAATATGGGCTCACTATACAGCAAATAATCTAGCAGGGATATCTCGGCATTGTCACTACCTAATGGGACTATTTATACATGATCAGCCTAGCAGCTATAAAGAAATAGTCGCTGCGGACTACGAGTACGTAGATATTATTCTGAGTACAATTGACTATGCCTTTAATCTAACGAAGGATATTAAAAAGTACCTCTTTATGCCGCCAATTTGGTTACGCTCGCGGGGTCTTGCAAATCATGTCGAACTTCTCATGGCTTATTCGGAGACTGGCCATCAGATATGGCGTCTTGTGTTGCTCTCAGATACACCTAAGCCTGCAAAGAGGAAGTAAGATTTCTGATCTATTGTAGCAGCTACAGTAAGAAACCTGCCATAGTTCCATATATATAAGACCTGCAAAGAGTCAATTTTCTCACCTTGACAGCGGTCTACTTTTGTAGTAGTGTTGTAGTTTAGCGTTGCAGTTCTGTTCCGTGACAAAACCCAAGATATCTAAAATAGAATCAGAACTACCTGGTTAACAATCTACTTTAGCTAAACGCTATCCTCTAGGCTATGATGCGATAGCCTTAGCATAATTTAAGTCGTTTGTGACACGACGTTGTAACTTTTGTAAATCTTCAACGTTGAAATATGAGATTGCGAAAAGGGAGGCGCAGATCTGACGGGCGGGGACGGGCCGGACGACAGTCAGTCAGATGTCATCTCTCATACTATTTCAGGTGCTTTGTCTCCCGCAGTTGTCTTGCTAGACTATTCCACATACATCATTAAACTACCCATTACAATATCTCTACACAAGCGCCCTCACACTACAAATTCTCTCATCAGCTATGTCTATTTGGTCAGATAGAGTCTCTACGACTTTTGGCTCCCTTTGTATCGTTTCTGCGCTACCGTTGATCGGAATACCCTTTCCAACTCGGGCCTGGGCATCCTACTATGCCGATAAGAACCGATGGATGTCGCAATTATCTAAAGGGTATTTGACACCAAATCAGGCTGGGTGTGTCGTGGCAGCATTAAGAATCGCTGTTGGCTTGGGCTGCATGTATCAACCAACTCGGGTTGCAGCTTTGCTAGTCAACAGCACGGTTGTGTGTCGGGGCACTATGGTCGCCTACCGTGATGGAAGGCCGATGTCACCACAATGGACCATGTTGGGCGCTATTGCGTTATGTTTGGCTTTAGAGAAGCTTTGAGGCGCGAAATGTGCGCGACCCCGCCTACTAAGCAGTGTATCACCTGCCCCTATCTATTCCCGACCAGATTTCCCTGCGCCTCGACTATCATTGCCAATACCAACCTGATAAATAATATGAGAGGCTGAGTTACAAATACAAGAACTGCATGAGGCATCAGATAACCCTAACGAACTAAGTATCAAGCTGGAAGTGAAGGGCAAGAAGTGGAATGCTATAGGCCGGATAATCGTCCTACACATCTCAGAGCGTTGCTACGCTACCTACTATCTACTGTGTTTCTTTGTTTAGAAGGGTGCCTAGATCCTATACCTCCTACAGGCAGCTAAACGAAGCTTGCGTATCTCCTCAAATATCTCGCCGGAAATATAAGAATATGCTGTATGTAGATTATCAGTAACATGTAGCACGCTAGAAAGAAACTCCTCTATATATCAAGCAATAGTTACATATATGTCGCGAAATTGTCATGGTGGCACTGGAGGTGGAATATATTCGGCTATAACTATACGCGATGGCATCTCGCCCGGTATAAAGTCTTGTTTTAGATAGGGTAATTGACCTATCACTGCAGAAGCAGACTCAGCTGCCTCCATACCCAAAATGCACCTATTCTAACCGCATCGCAGGCGTCGGGATTCTTGATCAACATCCTTTGTGCAAACCCGCTGGAAATAAGGTTGCTGACCAGCATATCTTTGTGTCAGTAGATATACTGTTCGCCTGACATAGAGCGGCGCACACTCCATCTTACGCCAACAGCTTCACTTACCATGCGCCTCCCTCGCTTCGGAGAGCTTGCCATTCCGGTGATGTATACGCCAGGGTCCTGTGTCCTCTGTCTTATGACCGGCCAAGACTATTGTAAAGCTTAACCCAGCCCCCTTTCTAATGTCGCACTTCCCCATCTATTGATAAAACAAACCCCGCCATATACGCGATGGAGCAATACACGCGGAGTCGTCATTCCTACTATGACCAGCTCATGAAGCTAGGCTTGAACATGCAAGTAACAAGGATTAGTACTTAGATAATTGAGAAGGAGGCCACATCTATCATTTTCAAAGATTGTTCATTCATCGTGAAGCTGTGTACTGGTCTTATGTGAGAATAAGGCATATAGTCACAATATGTGTGTTGTAGATCTCAGACTCTTAGACAAAATCAACCCTGAAAAATATTCTTCTCTCATTTTCACCGACAAAAAACCTTTCCTTCTTCTCCCATCCCTCGCCCTTTTCCTTTCGTCCTGCGGCCCTCTCTTTCGCCTCGTCCTCATCATACTCAGTCCATACAATGGCATCTATCCCTACTGCTTTTGCAGCCTTCTCAAATAAGGCCTTCAAGGTCTCCTTACTTTGCCGATATATTGTTTTATCCTCCCCTGGTTCGCACAGAGGCGGCTGCAGCTTGAGTGCCCCAAAGTCCAAGGAGCCGGTCTGCGTGCCAATGATTGTAGACCCTGGAACTGGTTTGAGCAGCTTAAAAATGTTCTTACTGACAGCTTCCTGATCAGCAAGGGAGAAAACGTGTAAGAACATGGCAATGTGAACGATGTCCCACGTCCTTCTCGTTTTTGCAAGCTCATCATCTTCAGAGAATATATCACCGGTAATGAAATGAGATTCGTCAAAGCGGTCTCTGTCCTTGAAAAGGGCATAACCTGTATCCTTAAAGCCTGGGAGTACATCTGCGCCGTAGATAGTAGAGGCCGACGCGCCATTGTAGAGGAGCGTGCGGACGTCCTGGCCGAGGCATGTTCCTAGATCTAGAAATCTAGGAGCTGGGGTCGTGGATGTGATTCGGTCGAGGATGCGGGAGTAATCGGGATGGCGAAGAAAGCCTTGCTCGATGAACCAAAATTCACCAATGCACGGCCATGGGAAGACTTTCCAGGCTTGTTCTCGCTGTGAACTAGTTAGAGATTATATGTTTGATTAGTAAGAGGACATACAATTTCGTAAATATGCGGAATGACGTCTTCGGGAGTTATATTGCTCCATTCTTCGAGCAGTTTACGGAACGCAGGTTTTAGTTTATGCTCGCATTGAGTAGTATACCATGGGAGTCTTGTTGAGCGTGCCAAGTGATCTTGGGGAATGCTTTTCCATTTTTCTGCTTCGCCGGCCATGATGCGATTTGGGTCGTTGTTCGATTCTTGAAAAGAGGATGAGGGTCAAGATGGAGGGGAGCGGTGGAAGGTCTCGTGCGACAAGGAGGCTGAGAGGGCAATGAAGGGTACTAGCAGAAAATGCCCAAAGAATCATTTAGTAGAACAACATCTGTCTCAAAAAGAAGAGAAACCAAATAAAACAAACATAAGAAAACCCTACCCCCTTACCTGCATTATGTCAGTTGGCTTTCAGCTCTCACCATCCAGCAAAGTACTGCATAGCGCAAAGCATGGGTCGCGTATTCTACTAAGCATAAGGCCCGGGACTTCCTTACCTCTTCTTTCCAACATACTCCTTCGACAGGTCAGATTGAAACATCTCATGACTTAGGGTTGTATGCAGGCAGCCATCCCTTTAAGTGCCCGGTTCGCACCGTAACTCCTGAATCCCAGAATAACTCACAAAAACGTTGCTAGAATGCATAACATTATAGTTTTTATTAGTTATTTACCCCCAGCTAGTGTTTACTGAAAGTCGCGGTGCGAAAAGCGCACTTAAAGTGATAGCATACGCAGCAGGCAGCCGACGACCCCTCGCCCGCCCCACTTTTTCATGCTGCATAGGCCTTTCTTTCACCCGGAGAGCCTCATCTGTAGGTCTCGTTCTAGATCTCTTATGTTGCATATGAGTTGCGTAGCCCCCGTACTTAATAGAACATCTAGAGGTACTTCTCTATAACTGGTCTCAAATAATACTACTACAAATGTAAATGTTAAGCTTGCTCGACGAGTTAATCACAACAGTAGCCCAAATAAAACTTGCACTTAAAATCTTAAAATTGTTAGCCGTCCCAAAATAGTGATTCAAATCAGTGCTAGCAGGCATTAAACATCTCCACTAGTTACCTTAGAAGGTCGCGATCCACATTTTTTTAGTATGAATACATATCTATTTTTAATATCCTTTTCTATCTATGCATTTCGGGCCGCTGTACTGTGCCCTCTACTGTATTTACCGTTTATCTAGAACTTATATGAATCTAGGGACGAATTCTATCAGGGTACCTGAATAGATATTTCTTTATCTTCGTCACTTCTTCATGTTTAATTTTAGCAAGTACAAATATATGACATAGATAGAGGGGTAGAGGGGTAATTTCGTGTATCTAGGCCGAATAGCTGGGGCACTATCTAGGTAGGTAGCCCGCCACTGCTAACAGGTTTCTATTTTGAAAGTACCTAATACTAGCAAGCTGTCGTAAACAACTATAGTCGGTAAAATAAATATTACTTTATCGAGCCTTGATCGCGATCTCAGGACTTCATGAAGGCTTCATAATAAATTTATCGAATTTAGTGGAAAGGGCCTAGCCAACTATCTACTCGTCGGAGCTCTGGGAGTATATATAGAAAAAATCCCCCATGCAACTTGACCTTTCCAGTGTTTCGTACTAGCCCTTATAAATCAGACTGTCACGGGGATATCGAAAACTCATCGCTGTTAATGTTATTTCCAACTCTAATATACATGTGCATTTTCTTGAGGTTAGGGTCAGTGAAAATGCTATGTTGGCCTCATTCGACACATTGTACTATGGCAATCGACGAAATTTCTGGGTTTAATCAGTAATCATTTAATACCTAGAGCTATCGCGGATTGCGTTGTGGGGAGCTTACTTATCTAGTCTCGGTGTTAAGAGATTTATGCAGCAAACTTTGGCAACACGAGCTATTGCAATCGCCGACAGCAATTGAAGACATCGTCACTTTACTGAGTGCATCACGATTTATCAGCCGTCAAACCCCGAATATCACGTCCACCCAACCACTGAGAGCTACCTAAGCTCAATGCTCTGCCTGCATGTTAGAAAGAGCTAGACGGGACATTTTGCGCTGAATAATGATTGCGATGGGTGTTGACGACAGCGATGGCAACAGGGACATATCTGAGAAAACCTGATGTCAGGCGCACAGATTGCAGTAGTGACATGAGTATTTAAAGGTAGGCTTGAGCAAGTCTTTCACGGCCAAAACGAAGCAATAGCATCCCCAAGCAGGAGTTTCGTGATAAGGACGCCATATAATCAATCTACGTCTGTCATCAGGAGTATTTCCTCCGTTCTTCATTTACTTGATACACAACATGGGCAAATTTACAAATGTTCTACTCATCGGCGCCACTGGCTCTATTGGCAGTGTTGTGCTAAAAGCCTTCCAGAGAGACACGACCTTCAACTTGACAATCCTGCAAAGGGCGTCATCTAAGTCGCGCTTACCCGATGACTTGAAAATAATCACCATCGCAGACTCATACCCAGTCGAGGAACTCACTGCAGCATTCCGTGGCCAGGACGTTGTCATCAATTGCATGACCACCTTGTCCGTTAGAGACCAGTTTAGGATGGTAGACGCCGCTATCGTTGCAGGGGTCCAGCGTTATGTCCCTAGCGAATATGGACTGAACAATATGAGGCCAGATGCCCAGGCTCTCAACTCCATCTTCGAAAATAAGGGCAAGGTCCAGGAATACTTGCGCGCGAAAGCTGACGAGGGCCAGATCGAATGGATGAGCATTTCGTGCGGTATGTGGCTCAAATGGGCAATGAGCTACGACTTCCTTGGGATGCATGTGCGGGAGCAACGATTCGTGTTCTGGGATGACGGAACAGGCTATTTCTCGTGCACGACCGAGGAGAATACCGCCGCCGGCCTCTTACAAGCGCTCAAGGTGCCCGAGGAAACCAAGAACATGAACGTGCTCCTCAGCGACTTCGCCATCACGCAAAAACAGCTTCTTGGCGCTATCGAGAGAATCCAGCGCGTCACGTACAAAACCGAAACCGTTAGCAGCAAGCAGCTGATCGAGGAAAAACAGGCGGCAGTTAGACAGGGTGACGGGTTGGCGACGATGGCGCTCATTGAGACGGGATTCGTGACGGGGAAATTCGGAGGCCACTTGGAAAAGGAGGGCGTCATCTTGAACCAGAAACTTGGGCTCCCCGAGCATACGATTGATGAGGTCGTAACCAATGCTTTGAAGTCAGTTGGAGCTTTGTAGAGCCATCTTGTTAGTCAAGAGTGATAGCAGATCTATCTGGGAAGTATTTAATAGGTAAAGAAGGGTACCTTAGGTACCTTAGGTACCTGATTACCGACTTCATTCTAGTTATCAGTGCCCCCCGCCTGCTGTATACCTAACCTATCGGGCAGTCCAGGTATCAAAATAGGCAAGTGGGGTTAATCATATGCCGCCTAAACTAAAGTAGTTTCACAGCAACGAAATGATGACATCATTCAGTAAATAAATGAATATTCAGGTTGACAAAATATATAAAGAACTACCATCTGCGCAGAGGATCACCATATTCTCGTTGTAGTTCTTATTTTATCTCAGTAAACTCAACGGCTCTGTATCATCATCAACAACATCGAAACGTATTTTCAGGGCTCCCCGCTATCATGTCGAACAGCGTGATCAATCGCGTACAGGCGAAAGCCCAAGAAGTGGCGTAAGTCTCATCTGCTCCCTGCTAATGCGATCCGGCAAGTTAATATACATCCAGAAAAGAGGACTATGACAATGCAAAAGTGCTTCTCTCGGCAACAGCCAAGAGTGGCTCCTACTTATATCCTTTCAAGTATGACATATTTGAGTGCCTAACCCTAGGTCGCACCCTACGCTTTCACAGGGTCACAAGGAACTAATACAAGATCAGAGGTGTTTTCTACTTCCTCACCCATAGGTCGCTTTGGAAGCCATTTCTCTCTCGGCTCTTACCTACAATTGGTTTAGCTGCAGGTGTTACAACAACTATGTTCTTCTTCACCTACCTTCCTCAGCTTGCTATTCTCGCCTTTGTCAACGGCCCCCTCGCAATCTTCACAACGGTGCTTCTCATACTCAACGAGAGCTCTACCATCGTGAACATCATTGCCCGCAATTTCCTCTTGCAAGAAGCCATTCTAGATACTTTCGATGGAACCCTTGTCGCTAGGAATGCCACTGGCGTTGTCAGCGAAGGGCGCCAGCTGAAGTCGGGCAGCGATCCTATCGCAAGACTTGGAAAAGTCTTGAAGAACCCATTCAGCAGATTCACCCCGAAAGCTCTCGTTCGATATATAATTTATCTGCCCCTCAACTTCATCCCAGGTATAAGCTATCCCGTGATGCCACCAAAATAAATCTTCTTTCCAGCTGACATATTACCATATTATATATAGTCGTGGGAACTATTATCTTCATCGTCCTACAAGGTAATTATAAACCTCTTTGCTCGCTAGATGAACCTAACACGGATTTTAGGTCGAACAAGAGGAAAATCAGTCCACGGTCGAGTATGTTCCCTAGTTCGATGTTGAGACATGGTCTAATATGGCATGATAGTACTTCCAATTAAAGGGTTGGTCTTCGTCGCAGCAGCACGACTGGCTTCAACAGCACAAGGGCCCGTACACTACGTAAGTATTTACATATATTAATGACCGAGAGACAAAATCATCTGTGACTATAATCGACTGCGGATTCGCCGAAACATTTTTGCCCCTTGTGATCAAGGATGTCGAGTGCGGCTAACCAGAAATCTAGGTTCGGAACGATTGCTACTCTTTTAGAGATGGTCCCGGTAGTGTCCACATTCTTCGCATTTACAAACACTGGTGAGTATCTACTTTGGTCTTGTTCTGTGACACAGCCATGACTAACAGTTGCCACCGTAGTCGGTGCTGCGCTATGGGCTGCAGATATAGAGCAGAAGAATACAAATCTGACCGCAGGCACGGCCCCAAATCTGCGCGAGTCCGCTAGCAAGGCCGCATGAAGGGTTGCACACCAAGGTGCACAAAGCTAAATCTCCGAGATTAGGTAGTCAGTTCTACGGGCTCATACTTAGACATACCACATCAAGATGCCTCACGTGAAGATAGGTTTGGCGTAATGGGTAGAATATCTGAGTTTATATCATTATAATCGGGACAAGTCACATAGAAAATTAGACACCAATCGTGTTTGCCAACTCTCTCTATAGCGTATCCGTGAACTCAAGTAATACCCCTCCAACTCGATTCTGCAATGAGCCGCGTGCTCATACGAGCCATCGGGATTGTTATCGGCACCATCGGTCAATTAGAGAGAGACTTGGTCTATCATGAGGACACGCATAATAGCATTTATGGTGAGTGAATCAGCTTTGTTGAGTCGGCCGTGAAATTCGCCAATATTCGCCACATTTACCTGGGTAACACTGAGCAACAAAATGGGATACTTCTTGAATACCTAGGTACTGATAATCGTCGGATTTTAGACATTATATAACACTGCAGGTCGTATTTAAGAGCTTGTGCTCGAACAAACACTGGATTGCTATTTATGTTACCACCCCCTGCCCAAACCGTGACAAGTCCATGCTAGTGGTATCACGTATTTTCAAAAGATCTGTGACGAGAAGACAAACCGTGGATAGGTGGTCTGTCTACTCCGCATCACCACGATTCGCGGAAGTTTCATGTAGTCAATAGATCGAGCGGTTTAATAGGTATTATTTAGAAAGTACATCCAAACCTACTTTAAATATAGATTTGTGAGCTAACTAACTAACTGCTTCGGCTGTTGTTATTCCCTATGTCATTCCTAGCATCAATCCCGGCTCTCTCTAGGTAGGTAACTCATAGCTCCGTTATCCACTCTAGACGTATTGACTTATATGAGTAGGACATGTGCTTCTCACATGTCATTTCTATAATAGGTCATTCATCTTGTATAGGAGTTATTACAGCGCCCTTCAATTCCACTAGACTTAATTATCAGCGAGTATAGTGATAATGATTTCACCTTATTTGGTAGTGTGATGCGATTTCGGTCCCCTTGAGCTTGTAAGATCTAGACCTAGGCTTATTCACTGTAATGGATAAAATCTCAATTGTCTATAAGAATAGTTAGTTGTCGTAGACCAACATGAGAAGCATAAGAATGCCACGAGATGGACAACTTCAACCACCGGAGGAAGGATCAGGCTTAGTGAGTGGACCAGGAATAAATTACATTGTTAGACAGACTCATGCGAAGCCGGCCAACGGGTTTGTATAACTCTGGGCCTGGTTTGACACACATCGTAAGAAAATTTTTCAAGTTATTATTGCCGGCAAGGGGCTATGAGACCATAGCTAAGGGATGGTGATTGAGGATCCCACGACTGACCAAAATACAATCGACCTGATTTTCCGAAGTTCCCTTGTTATAAGTGACACCAACCATTGGCGTAATGAGCATATTAATACTGGTTATAGTCATCCTCGAATGTATACCGCCGAGATTGTTCCACTTCTACGAGAATAACGATATATACATGTTTTTAGTACGAGTGGTGCCCGTCAGCATTGTGAGAGACAAACATGAGTTTGAATAAGAGTTGCTAAATAGCATTTATCTGCTTACTTTTGTGGGAATTATGACAGGAAAGCGTTACCCAATACGTCGCGTGTATGTAGTTGTGTACGTGTATCATCGTCAATACGCTCCACGTTGTGGGCTGATACTAACGTCGCTTGATAGATTATTCTACTCTGGCTTGAAGGTATCACTTCTACGTACTGGGTGTAGTAGTACTTCTATGTTACGCGAACTAGCTTACTAGTGCCTGATATTGACGAGTCCTGGAGTACCGAAGGCTACATGCATCGCCGAGGAGGCGAATTTCTTGCTCTATTTGTATATAGACCTTCCCTACAAGTAATTACTATCACCTTTTCCTAAACGGAAGTTACCTGGAGACCTGCCTATATTTCTTTGGCTTCTGTATCCCCGTCTTTCCATATATCGTTCTTTCCACTCTCCATCACGCTCTCTAATATCACTAGCAAATACCTCACCGTTTCTTTCTACTATCACAACAACCTATCCCCCTTTTTCATTCGTCTTCCAGCTGCATAGCATAAATCTCAAAGTCACTCGTTTCTGTCACGAAATCACCTTAACACAACCGATTCATCCTTCCATCACCTTCGCAATCATCCTTAGCAGTCTTCCTTGAAGTGCCCAAACATCCATTACATACCTACTCAGATCACCAGCTTTCGATTTGAAAACGTAACTATGAGAGTTTTCACTCTCACTGCCGGCCTTGTGTCGGTAGGCTTCCTGTTGGGATGTCTTCCTGGCATCTTCGCTCTTCCAAATTCAAACCAACCCTCTGACGAGTATGCTGTATCTGATGAAGATGCCGTCGATCTCCCAAACTACGAACTCTACGGAGGTCCTCCAGCAAATCGAGGTGCCTATGACTATGTTACTATCACATATGGAGGATACGGGCCCCCGCCCCCGCCTCCTTCATCCTCATCTATGGTAACTCCGTCATCTCCATCCAGCTTCAATCAGTCAGTTACAGGAACGGCTACTTCGAACATCGTGACTGGTAGCCCTTCTAGCTTGACAGGCAGCATCTCTTCCGGTAAGTTGCCCTCCTTTCATAACTACAAAAATCTTATAGATGCTCACTCTTATCTAGGATTATCTCTATCAAGCGTGTCCAACTCGGGCACGGCTTCTGCCACCATTGGGAGTGAGCTGTCTTCAGAAACAAGCTCTCTTGGAAGCCTGGGACCGACCTCTTTCGCGACCGCTTCAGGCTCCTCCAGCGTACGTTATTACTCACTCTTATGTCACATGCATACCACCTTTCATTATTATCACCACATCACAGCCTTTCAGTGCTGCATACCCCATCTGAGCGAAACTAGTGAACTTCCATTCTACCCGCCTCATGGCTTGGATAACATTACATACAACATTATCTACTCAGAGAAAGGCGTGCTAAATGTGGTCTCTAGGTTGTCCTCCCTTCGATAAGCTCGACGTCCGCGATTGTCACGACCCTCACTTTGTCCTCAAGCGTAGTGGTAACCGAAACAATATTCCCTAATGAAACTATCGTGACATCCGGCGAAACAGGGCCAGTGACGGCCAGTACGCCAGAATCCCCAATGCCTCTAACGTCATCGGTTCCGACAATTATATCGTCACTGACATCCCCGGGCCTTTCGACATCTAGCTATGAGACGTCAAGCCCCTATCCTGTCGCAAGCTCATTGTCTAGTACCAACTCCACACAGAGCTCGTTAGTGCCTTCTAGCATGGTTACAAGTACGGCGACGACAGGGACGGTGCCTAGTCTTACCGGAAGCTCTTCTTCATCTGCAAGCGAGGGATCCAACTCTTCGACCTCCTTGTTAGCGACCACTGTGCCCCCAACACTTACGAGTAGCATGTCACTAAGTAGCCTTTCCGCTACTGGGAGTCTAACATTTGGGAACTCGTCTGTGGCTACAATCTCACAATTCTCAGTGACCAGCACCAGTGGCAGCACCACCATCCCCACGCTTGAAACCTCTGGTACACTCGTTGGTTCCAGTGGCATCTCTTCAATCACAAGCTCCCTAGCGAGTGAGGGAAGCCAACTGCCCTCAAGTTCATCGACCATATCTACACCTCTACTCAATATCACATCTAGTTCCCTCTTCACAACTCTTGCATCTATCACTAGCGGTTTAACAAGTCTTCCGTCAAGTGGCCTAACATCCGGAACAGGGACTATATCAGGCTCTACCTCCTATCCATTCACAAATTCTACAGCTGCATCAACTTTAGTTATGTCGTCTGCTGTCACTGGCATTACCTCATCCCCTATCCCTGTAGGCAGTTCTGCAACTCCAGCAACTCTCACATCAGCCAGTGAATCCGCCAACGGCACCTCTTCAACCATAGTGACATCCGAGTTCAGTGGACTTTCCAGCACCACATCACCCCCCTTGAGTACTGGTAGCAGTAACAGCTTGCAGCCGTCTGGTTCGAGCTTAGCAACTCCATACCCGTTGACCAATTCGACGTTTGATACTAGTAGTGCGACATCACCGTCTAGTGGTATTGGCTTTACCTCTAGTCTACCCTCGTCGGCCTCAATCATTCCCAGCTCCCAGGGATCCTTGACGAGTCTAGTTAGCAGCGTCAGTGGTAGTATTACGAGTAATTCTTTCTCTCCCACCGGTACTGCAGGTACTAGCAGTGGTGTTATTAGTGGCACTGAATCATCCCCCCCATACCCTCTTCCGAACTCAACGATAACAGCTCCGGGGCCGACTGGTCCGGCTAGTTCGATGTTAAGTACGGGGCTCTCTACAGCACCGCCACTTACAGGCTCGTCAACTTCGATTCCGACAATCACCAGCATCTCTATCAGTGCTACTGAGACAACACTTCCTCTCACAAACTCGTCGGTACTCACAAGTGGTCTCACAAGTAGCCTACTCAATAGCACTGTTGGTTCTACTTCTGGAGAAGGGCTGACGTCGCTGCCTATTCCACTGTCAACTGGTCCTGGTGGTTCTTCTAATCCAAGTGAGACTACACCATACCCGTTCACGAACACCTCAGTGCCCACAGCTAGTCAAACAAGTAGTCAATCGAATGTGACCGGCACATCAGCTTCCAATACAGGATCAGTGCCGATCCCAACAACAGTGCCAGCAAATACTACAGGTTCTCTCAGCACTGGAATAACCACCTTACCATTAACGAACATGACTATCCCTACTACAAGCCCAACGATTAATTCATTGAGCACTTCTAGTCCGTCTACGACTTTTGGATCGGAACTAAGCTCAAGTGCTACGGACATAACTCCATACCCTCTGACAAATTCCTCCATCCCAGCAACTGGCCTCACGAGCACCTCTGTCAGCGCGACTGAGATTACCCCTTTCCCCATAACAAATTCCTCACTTCCAACTACGGGGCCTACGGGTAGCTCAGTAGCTACTACCAGCATACCTGAGAGTTCTAGTGTAGGATCTGTCTCTCCCAGTGAGTCTACAAGCGGATACCCGCCAGGACAAACTACGACTTCCATCGGGTCTTTGTCAATCAGCTCGCAGACAGCTTCATTCCCTCTGAGCAACTCAACTTCACAAAGAACAAGTGAAACAAGCAGCCTCATTGGCACAGGTTCTCTTTCCACTGGTACTGGACCCTTGTCAAGCCCTTCCCTTTCGACAACCTCGGGCTTTACTGCATCATCAAGTACCCCCTACCCTCTAGGTAATTCAACAACACCGACAAATAGTGAGACCGCTAGTCCCCCTGGCACAGCGTCCTCTACTACTGCGACTGAGATGCCTTCGAGCTCCTCACTTGCTCTGACTAACAGTACAACGGCACTCTTCTCAGGAACGGCTCTTCCGAGTACCACGCCAACTGTTCCTTTCCCACTGAGCAACTCAAGTATGTCTTTGCCTGGAACAGGGTCATCTCTCACGCCTAGTAACTCTCAAACCATACCATTCCCAGTCACCAATTCGACAATCGCAACTGTTGGGCCTACAGGATTTTCTAGTATTCCTAGTTCTGGCATATCGTCAACCGCATCGCCTATCTCTTCGTCCTTCTTAACATCTGTGAGTGCGAGTGGTAGCCTGACAAGTGGGATAAGTTTCTCAACCGAAGCCACCACTACGTCTTTTGGTTCATCTATTATCCCATCGGGTAATTTAACATCTGGGCTCCCAGGGGAGTCAACTATAGGTACGCCTTCAATTACCAGCCCAATATTGTCAACCAGCGCATCCGGATCTATCATAAGTTCTTCAACGGGTATATATCCGTTCCCAAACTCGACAGCCGCAACGAGCAGTGTGACAGGGTCTGCAGGGTCATCATCTCAACCAAGCAGTGTCCCCACGGCATCATCGAGTCTTCTAAGCAGCTCGTCAATTCAAGCATCGCTCTCTTCAGCTACGCAGTCGTTAAACACTACTGGAACCCCGGCCATTGAAACGAACACCGTGCCGTCTACCTTGACTTCCAGTCTTGGGACTAGCTCAAGCATTAGTTACATTGGGCCTCAATCCAGTTTACCTTCATTCCAGACGACCAACTCATCTGGCCTCACAAGCCCAACTTTTGTCACTAGTGGAGGGTCTATTACGTCCGGGGTGACAGGGCCGTCATCAACTTCTTCCGGTACTCCCCTTACTTCTGAATCTTCCTCTGGCGCGAGCCTGACGAGTGCCAGTGGCAATTCCTCAGCCATATCGGTACGGCCCTCAAGCTCGGCACCGTATCCTGTGACAAATTCAACCCTGACAACTGACCTGTCGGCTTCCCCAAGCTCACCATTCAGCTCAGGCAGTGCGAACACCGAGATTACATCCACTACACTCACATTGACAATTTCCCCCACTACTCTTCTAGGGAGTACATTCACGACTGCTATTGAAACTACAATCACAAAGACAACTGTAGCGACACAGCCGCCGACTACCATTACTGGAACAACTCTCACAACAGGGGTTCCAGAGTCAAATGGGACGGTGCTGTCGGTGCCAGGAATGGGATCCGGTTCTAGCAGTACACTTAGCGCATCTACACCTGGCTTTGAGGCATCATCTGGCTCCCTCTCGACAATAATACCTTCCACTATCCTCAACTCAACAGTAACCACAAGGCCAGCTCCATCATTTAGTACTGAGATTACTTCTGGGAGTGTCCCAATAACTAGTCCTACCGTTACCTCACAAATCTCGGCTTTGCCATCCGTTAGTGTATCTTCGCTCTCTTCGGGATACATATCAGCGAATACAAGCCAGCCTTCTTCTACCTTTGGCAAGTCGTCTTCAGAGGCCACACCAAGTTTGAGCGGTAGCCTGACAATACCATCATCGGTCTTACTTACAAGCTCTGAGACAAATCCTACTCCATTATCGTCGGGGACGTCTAATAATATCTCGTCAGTAGTGGCCACAGGTACACTCACTAGCATTACCACGGCTCCTACGACAGGTACAAATTCATCCTCGGCACCTATATTGACCTCGATGAGTACCGGAGCAGAAACTTTAAGTGGACAGAGCAGTATATCGCCTGTAGGTACACCCTCCACAGGAGTACCAAGCACCAGTGGTCTATCATCCGCCCCTTCGGGTGAAGGATCCAGCAGTACGCCCTCAACTCTGTCGACATCAGGACCATTCCCACCATCCAACTCTTCCATCCCTACGGGGCCATCACAATCTCCCCCGGTACCGGCCTTGACATCCGGCTCCTACGTAATTACACAGACATCTTCGCTACCGGCTATTAACAGCACGACTTCGATTAGCGCATCGTCCGTGGCGCCAAGCACCTTATTCTCTTTAGATACGACGTGTAGCGAGAGCACAATCACGCAATCTGGCACCATCACGGTAGTCACGTTTTCCTCGCTTCCGTCCGTGTCGATTGACACGACGTGCAGCGAGACGACGCTCACCCAGTCGGGGACGACGACCATCGTGACGCTCTCTCCGTCCACGCCGGCGCCGACGCCGACGCCTACTCTGTCTATAGACACGACCTGCAGCGAGACGGTCGTGATCGAGTCAGGCACGGCAGAGATTCTAACCCTTTCGCCTAGCGCGCCGCCCGCGTCGTCTAGCCAGGCCCAAACAGGGATCGTGCCGCGTAAGTTCCCCCATCAGCATTTTCGTCGCGCGTTGCGTCACAGCGCCACAGCGCCACAGGCCAGAAGGGGGCTATCGTGCAACTATCAGGTATGCTAACGAACTTGCTGTTTTTTTAGTCAACTCCACAATCCCTAGCGCGGCAGGGTTCCCCAGCACATTCGTCACGTCGACCACGACGCCGGTTTCAGGCCAGGGGCTGAACACGACTGGGCTGACTAGCACGCTCGAGTCAGGCCCGGGTTCCGCGCCCGGCATCCCGTCCGTCACTGGCTTCGTGACTGCCCAGGAGGAGGAGAACCCGCTGGACAACCCGGCCACAGGCGGCCCGACGGTGAACTACTACGGCGTTCGTCGTCGAGATCTAGAGGATGAGCCTACCGAGGTCCCTAAAGCCGTTCGCAGTGCGATGCCCGGTCTGCGGAACTGGCAGCAGTTCGCCCGTCATATAGTTGCGGGTCCCGACTGGTGATCTAGAGCAGCTCGGATAGCGGTATGCTGTGAGTATTAGTGAGGCCAGAATCTCGTGTTGTTCTGAATGGGTTAGATGGTCCTGCGTGGTCCCGTGTACGAGATTGTACTCTTAAATTTTGCAAAACTTGTCACTGTTACAAAATCTGGCGAGACTGGTCCGGAAGTTATAGGAACACATATTGCTAGACAGGAAACGGCACAGAAAAACATACCGCCGTAATGTGATTATTTTTGCAACTATCGTTCTGAGATCTAGATATTTTGATATGTGATAACCTCATAATGGAATACTGAAACAACGGCATGAAGATGAAATGAAATAAGAGTAGGCCAGTCAGCTGATCGAGGCTGTACAATGGCTATAAGCGTAGTAAGTGTCGAACGGGTTCATGATGTAACGTGGACAGGTCTGGCATTAGTAATGAAGGAGAGCGAAGACGAACTAGGTATGCGTAGATATATGAATGGTTACACCAGGTATTTAGATAGTCCATCGGAAGCCAAACGTGGAATGCCCGACGACACGAAAAATATGTAAGTCCTGTTTCGGCAGATTCGACGTGCATTGATCGACATCGACATGTGCAAGCCACCGTCGGGTTTCTTATAGGCCGAGTCGAGTCAACTTTGAATATCATAGAAGTGAGCATAAAGCATAAACGTGAGCATAAAAGTGAACGGCCTTTGCTTGTCGTATTCCTGATATCAAATCCTGCTTGGTAGTTTCCTTAGCCCATCCCTGAGTAAGTGTATACGCCCTAGGCGATGTAATGTTAATATTTTACTACGATGTAAGAGGTGGGTATGTGGTAGGTAGATAGAGCTGTAGATCTAAACCCGGGGTCGAGGGTTCCACCGACACCCGCACCGTGCCGCTCAACTGCCGGTCGTCCCCGGTTCTCGCTATTCGGCTGTCGGTGCGCTAGCGTAACTGCGTACATAGTAGGTATCTAAGATCACAACGGTTATACATACGCATACATGCACTTGCTATCCAATGGCCTATAACGTTATTAATTAAAAAAAGTCTTCTCTATTTATATAGCAATTCCACGTAACCAGGCTCGTGCACAAACTAAATTTTGATTGTACAACTTGAAACCAATATAGTAGGCATTACGTAGCGTGCTTACCTAAGTCTGAGACACCAATCAGGCAATGGGAGGATTACTAGACTGAGCCGGGGTCGTCTGTTTTAGCTTACTTCTAGAGCCACCGTTCAGCTCTTCTTTCCAAATTCATGAAGTCCTTTGATCCTGCCTTACGAATTCCCTGTTGAAGACAAAAGCCCGAGACATAAGCAGGAGATCTGGGGCTACGACTCTAATAGAGGGGCATATCGGATTATCAAATCTGAAGTTCCACGTGTAAGATGAGGTAGGTAGGCAGTGTATGTACTTATCTAAGCAAGATATGCAACTAAACTGCCCCGCAAACCCGATTCGTTTGGTGGTTCCTGAGCACGCCATCGAGGCTAGAGAGCGCTGTAAGAGCTGACGTAAATCGAATCTATATGGTACTATCGCGCAATACCTATGAAAAAAATCCAATCGCTTTCCGTGCTAGGTCCTTCAATTAGTGAAGGCGGCTGTGTGCTATCTGAAACTTCTTCGGCTGGCCTTTTTTTTTCCCTTCTCGTTTATATATCGCCTCGCGCATCTCTCATTTCCCTCCCCCTATCTCACTCTTTTACTGTTCCTATATAAGAATACACACCTACATACATCGCCCTCCGATCCCCGCCAGCAAGGGTTCCATTTACGTATACTCCGGACTTACAGGAGGGATCCCTTGGGCACACACTACCTAGACTATCTACTGTGCATCGATCCTTGAGATCGCCCATAGATTCCGTCTCGCTACGCAGTCCTCCCGCGGTCTCCGTTCTTTCTTACTTATTTAAGCTTGGCTGCCTACTTGCTCTTACCTTGCTCTCTCTATAACGGCCCTGCTTACTTCTTCTCTTTAACCCATTCCTCCCATCTCCCCCTAAATTCAATAAGTCATCATGGCGAACCCACCCCACGGCGGCGTCCTCAAGGATCTCCTTGCCCGAGATCTCCCCAGACAAGCTGAGCTTGCAGCTGAGGCAGAGAACCTCCCTGCTATTGTCCTGACTGAGAGACAACTGTGCGATCTTGAATTGATCCTCAATGGTGGCTTCTCCCCTCTCGAGGGTATGTTCTGCCCTTCTACTAGATTTTCGTGATGCCCGCAAACCCCTCCATGGTGGGGCTAGACACGTATAGCCTGAGGCTCGGCGTCAAGGGTCAAGGGTCTAGCGTCTAGGGTTTAGGGATCCTTGAAGTTTATTAGCTTCCCTTTCGCATTCCGCATTACGGCCCCGCTGTTGTGTTTCGGGAACAATGCAAGCTGACATAGCTGCTATCCAGGTTTTATGAACGAGGCTGATTACAATGGGTGAGCTGAATATTAGGAAGCTAAGACAAAGCTCTAAGTGAAACATTCGCTGACCGTATACTATAGCGTCGTTAAGGAGAACCGTCTAGCAGATGGCGTCCTCTTTAGTATACCCATCACTCTCGATCTATCTGAAGAGACCATCAAAGACCTAGACCTAAAGGCTGGCCTACGTGTAACGTTACGAGATCTGCGAGATGATCGCAATCTTGCCATTCTAACCGTAGATGATATCTACAAGCCTGATAAGTATGAGCTGCCTTGATGTGGGGAAATACATAGTGTCGGTGCTGACCCGAATCCATCGCGACAGGGTGCTTGAGGCCAAGGAGGTTTTCGGCAGTGATGACGAAGCTCATCCCGCCGTCAAGTACCTCTTTAGAACCGCTGGCGAATACTACGTCGGAGGCAAAATCGAGGCCATCAACCGTCTACAGCACTACGATTTCGTAGATTTGCGATGTAGGTCTAACCTCTAAGCTGAATTCTTCATTACGGAGGCTAACATGCTGGCTTGTAGATACCCCGGCTGAACTTCGATTGCATTTTGACAAGCTCGGCTGGTCTCGGGTTGTTGCCTTCCAAACCCGAAACCCCATGCACCGTGCTCACAGAGAGCTAACAGTCCGTGCCGCGCGTTCACACCATGCCAATGTCTTGATTCATCCCGTCGTTGGCTTGACTAAGCCCGGCGACATCGATCATTTCACCCGTGTGCGTGTATACAAGGCCCTTCTGCCTCGATACCCTAACGGCATGGCTGTCTTGGGTCTTCTTCCTCTGGCTATGAGAATGGGTGGCCCCCGCGAGGCCATTTGGCACGCCATCATCCGTAAGAACCACGGCGCGACCCACTTCATCGTCGGCCGTGATCACGCCGGCCCTGGCAAGAACAGCCAGGGTGTTGATTTCTATGGCCCATACGATGCTCAGTATGCGGTTGAGAAATACCGCGACGAGCTTGGCATTGAGGTCGTTCCTTTCCAGATGGTCACTTACCTCCCAGATAAGGATGAGTACGCACCGATTGACCAGATCCCCAAGGATGCCCGTACCCTCAACATCTCTGGAACGGAACTACGCTCCAGGCTGCGAAGTGGCCGGGATATCCCTGAGTGGTTCTCGTATCCCGAGGTTGTCAAGGTTCTTCGTGAATCACACCCGGCACGAGCTGCTCAGGGCTTTACTGTCTTCCTTACAGGATACCAGAACAGTGGCAAGGATCAGATTGCCCGTGCTCTACAGGTTACACTGAACCAACAAGGTGGCCGATCCGTTTCGATGTTGTTGGGCGAGACCGTCCGATCTGAATTGTCATCCGAACTAGGCTTCAGCCGAGAAGACCGCAGCAAAAACATTGCACGCATTGCGTTCGTGGCTGGCGAGCTGACACGCTCAGGCACGGCAGTTATCGCGTCTCCTATCGCTCCCTTCGCGGAGGACCGCCAGGCTGCCAGAGAGACGGTTGAGAAGTTCGGTGACTTTTTCCTTGTGCACGTCGCTACACCCCTAGAGCACTGTGAAAAGACGGATAAGCGTGGCATCTACGCACGGGCCCGAAAAGGCGAGATCAAGGGCTTCACTGGTGTCGATGACCCATATGAGACCCCAGCCAAACCTGATCTAGTCGTCGATTGCGAGAAGCAGTCCGTCCGCTCTATCGTCCACCAGATTGTCCTCATGCTCGAGGGCACAGGACTGCTAGACCGCTTGTAAGCAGGCGCTAGACATTATAAGAATTGTTAACATATACAGCGGTAACTTCATTCTCGATACCCTTGATCCCTAAGATCTATATAGATAAACCCCCAAATTGGATCTTGCGAATAGACTTGTATTCAAACACACATTACGATTACCGCTTAGAACATCGGGGAGGACACACTTAGACAGCGCCATAAGTCGAGGCAAGGGAGGGAGGGAAGAGACGTAGGGTCATAGGATCATAGGCACCTAGAGGATTAGCTAGAGCTATATCAGCCCCGTTGCAACCAGCCGGGAATCAATGAATCACAACAGATTGAGTGTGCCAACCATTCACCGAGAATTGCCAAACGCTTGTGGCTGCTCTGAACCTATTTGGCGGGTCTTTCGATGGGTCACGCGACGATGCTTACCTCACTACTGGAAACGTTGGTCCTGGCGCCTCAGAGCGCTAAAGCAAAGTATGGTGTTTCAAGAGTGGTGGTTCCGCGAAGCATTACCAACACCGTGCTCAACGCTATCCTTGCAGGTTTGAGCAATTCCTGCATGCTCGAGATATGTGTGTGATATGTGTCAATGCCTGACTCAGGCTGTATATGCAGTATGTGCGTTGTACACGGATGGTCAAACTCTCGGCACATTTACCCAACCGAGGGAGAGAGAAAAAACACATGGGAGGAATTCAGAGGAATTGATTGCCTCGTAATAAGTATCTATTGTTTGATAGTTCCTGTTTGACACGCATGCCGATGAATGAACTTTACAACGATGATCTTCCATCCATATTTGGATTTCATTCTTCAGCAAGTTCGTACCTGCAGAAATAGAACGGTGGAAGTCGACACGTCTAAACCCTGAATTGGACCCCGCGTTTTCTTCTTAGATGGGATGGATGCAGGTGGTTCGATAGAGGTCTTGACAGTGCGGGTTCAGCCGAACGATATGTCTATAGCCAATCAAACATCAGTATGAGTAGCAACCAAGGCGTTTGTCTTAGCAGGCAGCCCCTAGTAGAGTGCTGTAGCGAAAATGCCTACCACCACTATGCTGCACTGTACCGCACAGTACACGCCTGATATACATGCCTATTAGAGATGCTCGTACAGTGCCTTCCCGTATACTGCACAGTACATAGGTAGTACTGTATGCAGCCAGCAGGCTTTCACACCAAACCGTCGAATCACAGGCAGCTGCGTAGCTGGCCCACACCCACAGCCGCCGACCGCTTCACTACAATGGCATGTACCCAGGTACCTATCTCATTCTCTTCCAATGTACATGCATCCACGAGTTGCGCCATCTTTCCTTCAACCTCCTACCACACACACCACACATGCACCACCGCCATCTACGACCTGTTAGAAACACCAAAGACCTCAATTGCGGCGACGAATCCATCGATAATCAGTCCATCCCAACCACGTGGAACGACCCTTGCCCATCAACGTCTCCGCATTACACCCAAAGAGCTGTCAAAGCCCCATTGGGCTGCAAGCCTCGCGACCATGGGTTCCAAGGACCCCCAAGTCGATGCGGCAGCACCTAGTGACATCAGCAATGCCCGCGATGAACGTCCACGCGAGCGCCGGAGCAAGAGCGAGCGCTCCAAGTCGGACAAGCTTAAAGACGCCAAGGACGGCCACCGCCATAAATCACACCGATCCCCCAAGTCCAAGACACTATTCGAAGGCGAATCGTCCGTATCCTCCTCCCACCGTCGGCACCGGACAAGAGAAGAGAAGGAAAGGGATCGTGCAAAGAAAGACAAAGCTTCTTCTACGAGTGACCTTATACCCGAGCTCACCAGGACCTCGATTACTGGCAGCAGAGTCAGCCTTCCGTACCCTAGCTTCAGCAAAGCGCACAGCAAGGAAGCTGTCCATAGCCGTGATGATCTAGGAGGTTCGGCCCGCCACGGCGATATGTTAACTCCAGAGCCTACGGATCTGGGTTCTGATAGCAGACGGCGATCCAAATCCGCCGAGGGTTCAGAGGAGAGAAGCAAATCGTCCCGCAAAGATGATCGCCCGCCCAGCCCCCCTGAGACAGACCTATCGAGTGCGAAGAAACGGCCCAGCAAATCTGCCAGCTTAAGACTACGGTCCGATGGCTCAGAACGACCCAGGTCTAGGACATCAGGCGTCTCACGATCGGACTCGCGGCACGAAGATAAGTCGAAGTTATCCATGAGGTCTAAAACATCAAGCCAAGCAACATATATCAAATCATCTATAGTAAAACCTCCACCGGATGTACAGGTAACGGAGGAAACCATTTCCAGTCTAAGCGATGTCAAGACTGCAGGCGTCCAGTCATCCACAACTTCAGTAGCCCCCAAAAGATCAACCTCGACAAAGTCGTCAAGGATGCCTAGTTTAGAGGCTGATGATTCGCCCGAATCCGTGCAGGAGTCTTCACCAAAAACCCCCACCGCCACCGCCCAATTTCCACCATCGCAGGTATTCCCACATGAGAGCCACAACCCCAGTGCAACCTTCAGTTACGCGAAAGCACGCCCTACGCCCATAGCAACTCCTGCAACTGACTTTGGCCCACCTCCACCTCCACCCCCTCCGCCTCTAGATACCCAGGAAGTACCCAGAGTTGACTATCTGCTCCAGCATGGCGGTCTCCATTATCCCGTTTCTAAAAACTTTCTCTCTGTCTTGCCCCGGCAGAACGGAAGTCGACCATCGAACCCACCACTGACGGGATGTGAAACATTATTTGCGCCATTCTTCAACCTTCTTAACCAGTACCAGACTGTACTCCAGAAGCACGGTTCAATCGCGGTAGCCACCGGACATAGGTCAGTAGCACGACGGCTGCTTGACCGCCTCGAGGACGTCTTCTCGCGAGACCTACCATTACAAGGATGCACCTGCATCATGTGTGAGCAAACACCAGAAGCGCACCAAGGGCTAGGGTGGGGAGAGGTACTGGAACGAGTTGGTGGTAGGGTAGAGATGCCTTCATGGCCGCCGTTTGATCTATCGAGCGTGGTTGCGACCGCAATTGAAAGCACAGCAGATTTACCCCCACGACCAGCCTCGCCGATCAAGCTCGACCCAGATATTGCTGAGGAATTCCGAGAACATTATTTGCGGCAAACTAAGAAAGTTAGGTCATCAGTGGACAAGTGGATGAATAATTGCGCAGAAACGCCTGCACCCCCTCCATCTGATATAGATGATGAGACATTGGCTTTTGCCATTCTGACAAGCCTCGATCAGGAAGAACGACCGTACTTCAATGCTTTAATCTCAGGTGCAAAGGAAATACAACCTACGCAGCGGGCGCCAACTCCAATGCGAAAATCCAGGTCAGATTTCCTAGTAAGAACTGGACTTCAGCTCCAGCGACTATACCGCTTGCTACAAGCACCACGAGACGCGGAAACTGCTGTATATCTTGTGAAGAACCCCTTCCATCACGATCTTCTAGCTACCATGATCGATATTAGCCCACAAGAATGGGAGATTCTCATCTCGGGTCGGTTCGATGGGTTTCTCTGGTCCGGGGCCGATGGCGACGATGGAATAACGCCTACAATGGAAAACCCGTTGTCACGAGGCGCCACCCCGGCGAGCAGCTTCTTTCCCCCGCCACCTACACGACCGCCACCTTTGGCCCCAAGTATGGGAACACGACAAACATCAGGCTTTGGCGCATCTCGAAGCACAACTCCGTACTCAGGCATATATTCTCGTGGTACAACCCCGGCTTCGTTCGTCTCTCTTTCATCGTCAGTCACATCCGGACAAAATCGGCAACCCGTCTCCCACGACGAAGAAGTTGAGATCGCTGTTTTATCAGAAGTAGAGCGAGAGATCTATCAAGGCATGGAGGCCCTTGAAGATGCCTTTGAAAAACTGCATGAGCATGCGGAAGTCGTACGGAATGCGCTCCGCCAACGCAATAACGGCCTCCTTGCGAGCCAGCAGCACCGCCGGGCCTCGCGTATCGATGTTCTACCGCAGTACTCTGGAGGCTCAGCGGGTTACGAGCGGCCAGCTTGGGCCACTGGTGAGGACGATGGAGTTACGAGCGAGAGCGATTGGGGCGGTGACGATTTCGACCTTGCTCCTGAGGACTCGGCTAGCAATATCTCCAGTTCACGGCATAGGCGACCGAAGCGAAGACATGAGCGAAGAACACCCGCGCCTATCGAGGAAGACGACGAAGAGAATTGAGGACGGTTTCCTTTTTTGCAAGACTAAAGGCCCCATGAATGGGATTGAAATGGGAAATTAAGTTGGGATGAAAAGTGCTATCGTAGTCGGAGATGATGGCACGATATTATTTATGGGATGACGATTTCGAGAGTGAGCGAGCGAAAGCGAGAACAATATTTTCCTCCTTCTTCCCTTTGCAGATACCACGGCATGGCAAGTTATTTTTTGCTTCTTGTGCAATACGCTTCCCGGTTAGCTTTCCACATCCCGCGTTCAGGAAATGCGGCACGAAGATATGAGCAGTGCTCCTTCTTAGGTGGCCCTGCCAGTTAGGTTAATGAGCCAACCAGCCAGGCGCATCTTGATCAGGCATCTCTGGACATACATTGCATTTGTTTAGGCGGTTGGTTGCTTGCAATACTTCGTACCTAGGATTGAGCTTGGAACAGGACGGGAAAAGGGAGAATGTTTCCCATCTGTAGGCTATGCTTGACCTTTAGTTAGTCACATTTTCCCTCGGTCATCTGGCCGATGCATAGTTATGGAGTTACGTAGGCGGTAATGAATAATAATTGCTCTTGAAGCTCATATGAATGCTGAACCCCTCTCCTTAGGTGCCTTGACCGAAAACGAAAGTTCCTTAAGGCTGTCACAGCATCGTTCCAATCATGTTCTAACCTCACCTCCCCAATCATAGTTCAAGCAAGGTAGAGAGGATACCACACAAGGGAATTAGTTTAGCAGTTCAAATCCATCGCATTTGGGGGGGGGGGGGGGGGGGGGGGGGGGGGGCAGATTAAAAAAGGTCGATTCGATGATTGAACAGAAGGTAATTTCCAAGAACTCCAAGCTCCAGCTCCAAGCCGCAACCCCAGAAAACCCCATTATCTCCTTCATACTCCATACTCTATGTCATCCAGAGCACACCACCTTATTACTAACGGAAATTTAATGCAGATATGCTGCATAGAATAGCAGCTACTGCGCCGAGTAACCGCCATCCACAACAACCGCAGACCCCGTCATGAAAGCAGCGTCGTCGCTGAGCATGAACAATACACACATGGCGACCTCCCGCGGCGTGCCCAGGCGGCCCAGGGGCGTGCGCGCGACGGCGGCCTCGCGGACCTCGGCGGGCTGGCGCAGGACCATGGGCGTGGCGACGACGCCCGGGTGCACGGCGTTGACGCGGACGCCGTCGGGCGCGTACGTGACGGCCGCGTTGCGCGTGAGCTGCGTGACGGCCGCCTTGGCGGCATGGTAGGCCGGCGAGTGCGCCAGCGAGACCGTCGCCAATACCGAAGAGAAGTTCACGATCGCGCCGCCGCTGCCGCCGCGGCGCCCGGGCCGCCTGCACATCAGCGGGATCAGCGCGCGCATGCCGAGCATGACGCCGTCGAGGTCGATGGCGAGCGTGCGCCGCCAGGCGCGCAGGTCCGTGTCGAGGAGGGCCGCGTGGTCCATGACGCCTGCCGCGTTGACGAGGAGGTCGACGCCGTCGGGGGCGAGCTCGGAGGCTAGCGCGTCCCACTGCGCCGGCAGGGCCACGTCGTGCAGGCGGCGGATGATCATGGGGTTTGGGGGGGCGCCGGGGGCGGGCGAGGGGAAGTGCAGGTCTAGGGCGATTACCAGGGCGCCCTCGGCGGCGAGACGCTCGGAGACCTCGCGGCCCATGCCGGAGCCTGCGCCTGTTACTACGGCTATCTTGTTGTCGAAGCGTGCCATTTGCGGGTCGTGGGGTGAGTTCTTGGTGTTGGATTTGAGTTGCTGGGCTTTGACGGGGCCATTTTCGCGTCGTTTATACCCTGAAAGGAGAGTTTTGTGCGGACACCTTATAGCGAAGCTTAAGTAGCTGAGTACGTACGGTATGACGACTACGTGAATATTCGTCAGTCTGCATCTTAGATGGGACTCATTCTAAGAAGTAGATAAATTCCACTAATCAATAGGACAGCTTTATTAACTGAAGAATCATGAGTGTGGTGTCAACATGGTTGGCATGAAGCCAAGTCACTAGATATTCCATGTAGCCAGCATGGCCAAACCATCACTGAGCAGTTATGGCTGATGGCATAAATTAACTTTAGTCAATATCTGTAGTAGCTAACGTATAAATAAGTTTCATGGTGCAGTGCACTACCAAGGTAGACCACACAGAAAACTATGCAACTCAACAGCTGCTGGTTTCCTTTCCTCACAGAGAATTCTACCCTCACCGTCGCGAGAAAGACTCTGTCAAAATCGCTATGAGTTGTCATCTTAGAAACTCAAGAGCTAGCTAGCCAGATAGATAGAGCATATGAATTCGGACATCAGAGCCGGATTATATCCCCTACACCACGACTTCAAGAACGAAAAATTTACCACGTAAGTGTGATAGGGCAAGCTAGGTTGTATTTTTTGATTTAATATCCACCCCGTCATAAGCAAGGGGATAGAGAAAAGACTTCAGGTTGGTACAGTAGTAGACTCAAGGAGGTATATATCTTCGCCTAGCCAAGTGCCCTGGACTGGTATACTAGTGTACACTATGCACAATCTGTATTAGCGATGGGTCGTCGCCGACCAACTTCGGGTTTCAAGGCCTTTCTCAAGAGGTAGGTATGTAGTCGAGAGAGCTCACGATAATGGATATCCGCGGTGAAGCTATTATGGGAAAAAGGGCAGGGGGAGAAACTGGAATTGTCAGGTCCAGTCTCAACGCGTCCTGGTGTAGACAGTGTCCGATCGGAATATCTCTATCATGAAGAAGAAATTATGCTACGCTCAGCAGTTGAGATTTTGTTGTCCTAACAGCTTCGCATTTCTCCGGTGCTTCTATTGACGAGTATCATTCGCTGGACAACTACTATCTAGACCGGGTGGCGCACATATTATCTATCTAGTGCTACCCCGGTAGTGTAGATCAGTGGGGAATGAAGCGCCGCTAGTGTACTGATTGCCCGTGGCCGCAGATCTCATGCAGGGGATGTAAGTTGGAGAGGTGAAGTGCAAAAGGCTCATTTCAAAGCAGAGCTACTCTAGCTAGGGCCGCTCTATATTATCAGACTAAGCATTTCAGTCTAGTAAATGAATTAGTATATAAGCGTAATAGAGAGGCTTAGCCCCTTCGAGTGTCTATTTGAATAATACTTACCTACCTGGTATACACTTGCAGCTTTCAGCAGAACCTATGTAAGCCTCAATATATTTGAGTGGGAACTGAAATTAAGATGATTCATTCTTCATCCAATGAGCTCTTGTATACTCCCATTTAGAACTTGAGCATTGAAATTGAACTCCTATACAGAGAAGGTTTTCAGCTCCAAGCCAACTCTTAAGTCCAATAAAGTTAACTCGCTCAAATGTTAGTTTAGGTAGGTAGTCATCGGTATCTCTTTAAGCTAAAATCAATAGCCTCAATGTATATATGTAATTATACTACTCTACATGCAAGGGTATGAGAATAGGAAACCGTAGACTCATGCAGTAGTTTAACACTAAAAGTCTTCATGGATATGCTCAAGCTACAGAGACAACGCACGAGAACCTCGTTGTACCGGCATCTATTCACCCCAACTGCTCGGTAAACAGAGTGGTAGCCAGGTGCATGGGCAATTGTAATTTTCACATTGCTCTATATTCACCTATGTATTTTGGTATAAGTCTAGATTTATTTCGCTTTAGTTAGTGTATCTGGCATTCATACACTAGGTTAGAGATGATATATGTATGCCTAAGTATGGCCTGGGCCGATCATGATGTACATAGCAAAATGGTGTAATCAGGCCCCTCAATCACGCATGGGTTGAAGTAGTAAAAGAATCATATTCGAGGAATTCACACTATGTATCTAGTGTATAATAGAGAAAAAGTGACAGACAGGCCCGGTTAATAAGAATGGCTTCCCGTACCGTGCCGTCTACCCTAATTCGTTAGCGCGCTCCCAAATACGGGCCGGACCTAGTCAATTATACTATAGCAAACACTAGATAATGTATAGAGAGTATAGTATGTTATGATATGCCGGTAGGTCTCCTGGATACGGCATCGAAGACTCTATTGATGCAACTCTAGCATCGTCCTTAACACATTTAGGACGAGGATCTACAGTTAACCTCCAGCTGAACTAGTCTTGGCAGCTAGTTTAAGCCAGAAAGGAGATATCGGTGACCTTCACCACCAGGCAATATACGGTACTGTATGAACAACATGTCGACGAAAGGCCAGATAGAAGGACCATCTCCGAAAGCCAGATGAGTATATAAACCTAGCAATCCTCACCTCGAAGTGTAGTTATTTTCTTCACCATCATCCACAACATCTACAGCTTCCAATCATCTCTACTATAATAAACTTCAACTTTCTACAACAACTTACAACTCCTCACCCAATCCACCTTCAACATGCAATTCTCCAAGATCTTCTCTGCTGGTGCCATTATGGCCACCACGGCAATGGCCGCCCTCACTCCCGCCCAGATTGCCGACAGCCTTAAGACAATCACTACTCAGTCTCAGAACCTCCAGGGCCCGGCTCAGAGCATCACCATCGTCAATGCCCCCTTGATCGTCATCGGACAAGGCCCATTCCCTCCCATCATCAGCGGGTTCACTCAGATCGTCACCACCGCTACCGCCGCCATCTCCCAGTTTGATGGCACCCCCAAGATCACCAACCAGGCGGATGCCGATCTTGTCTTCGATGCTTTCCGTGGCGTAAGTGCATAGCGCCTAATCCTCTGTGCCGCTAGTATTCTATTTCAATTATCAGTACTAACGAAAGATCTCATAGTTTGTGCGTGTCCATCAGGAGCTACTCAACATCTTGATCGGAAAGGCCGGTATCCTAACCCAGCTCCCCTTTGTTGGCCCTCCCGTCGCTGCTGTTCTCCGTAGCGTCGAGGGCGTTGTTGATGTGAGTAATACATGCACGAAGTTTCTAAAGGTAGCGATACTAACTCCGGCTTCAGAGCGTTGCTATTTTCCTCATCGATACTGTCGAACCCCACACCGCGGACTTCGAGAGCGACGCGAACTCCCTCGGCGATACCCTCGACCTCACTATCAGCAAGTACCAGGGTCTCAGCGTTTAAATGGGATGGCCTTTCCATCTAAACTGGATAGCTCTGCAAACACTAGCTCGAGATGATGAGGTTGCTTGATAAGAGGTTGCCTATTAGTTGAAAGGGGGATATAAGGCGGCGATTGCTTAAGATGAGGGGGGTGGGGGTGACGCTTGCGGACATGTACAAAAATTAATTTCTAATCACATAATAATAATTTACTCAGTTAGGATACCATCCTATATGTTCACTGCAATTCTAATGTACACTCGATCAGGGAATTGCTATGTAATAGGTGTCATTTTCGCAAGCTGTTGAAGGTATTAGTGCGATGGCTACAATACATTTTCATAGCTTAGGTTTATTACAATGTGAACAGTTCTATTGCTTCAGTAAAACGTCCTTGCTCCATGCATATGAATAAGTCACGAATGTCTTATATGTAAAGAAAAATACTTAACTACCAGTTCAGCAATATTAGATCATTTCTTTTCTCTGTCAATTCATATCAGTAGTAACAGCAGTATAAATTGAAATCGCCAAAACTACAAGAATGGTGAAAAGAAAATAAGGTATATAGGCAGATCTCATTGACGAAAGTACTTAAGGAACCTTCGTTAAAACCCCCCAATCATCGGGTACATATGTATCCAATCCTGTAACAATATTTCAATAACAATAGGAACAACAGTTGACTTAGCACATCGTAATGCCATGCTCTATATATTCAATCAGCTGGGGTTAGCCAACCTTAATTGAGTTGTGACAGTATTAAGACAATTGTCGCCTACTATGAACAGCTATAGAGGTACCTAAGTGCTCTACGTAGTGTCCCACAAACCGTGATGTGTCGAGGTCAATACTTCTACATAGGAAGAACGTTGATGTACGCTGAATCTAGGAAATGAGAGTGCCGTACTTAGCGAGAGGGTCGATAAAAAGGATAGTAACTCAGAGTGGCACGTCTCGAACGCATAAAACCCCCTGATTAACCCTTAAAAGGACCAGTAACATCTATTCATATAATAAAATGACTATGGAGTGTAAATATCCTTCTGTCATGATAAATGAGAAACTGGAGTTCCTATCCTCCGGAAATTGAAACGTTGAGGCTTAATTAACCGAACCGTTGCTACATTTAGTGTTCATTGCATAAACTTAACATTGAATTGATGGCTCTATCTGCATAAATAGGCTAATGGTGATACTTAGAAGGGTACATTGATGCTCTAGGTAACTTATGTTTAAATATTTGGTTTGATGCGTAGAAACCGGAGATATTAGTTGCTTTAGCACAGAGGTTCGGCAATTTCTCATTGGACAGGAATCAAGCATCGTTAATTAACGCCTTGTTTGAATAATCCCACTGATGATAACCATAGGGGCTAAACATGAAGTCACCATGTCAGCGAAGATTAACAGATGCTTTAGGATTCCCTTGGCTACTATGACGTATTTTTAACTTGTATATGGACCTGAAATGCGAGCTGGGATTTGAATTCTATGATATAAGTTAATCGTAGTGATGTAAAATACTGACTATATGTGCACTTGTTGATTTCATCCTTGTATAAGTTAAGTAAGATTTAAAGGTTTTTAGGCTAAATCTATATTTATATATCATATAAGTCTATTGGATTAACAATAGTACTTAATATTTCTATCCGATAGAAATTCACGTTACCTTAATTGACTTTATCGCTATGTACTATAATCATATTTCTGATTATCTGGAATACTAATTCCGTTTCTTTAAGTATGGGATCGACGGTTGAAACACGGGCTCAAATTAATACCATTTTACCTACAATTTATACTATCCCTAATAGATCTTGTAAAGGGGTTTATTTACTAATGAAATTTCATAGATTTCTAGGTAAAAAGGGTGCGATAAGTTATCACCTTCGCTGTAGGAACCTCAGTTTTCGTAGTCTGCGATGGCGGCCTGGGGGATGGAGACATTTTCTAGTTCTTTGATAGCACTTGTTAATACAATTATGTCTCTTGTACAACCTTAATCTAAAAGACTTGATAAAATGGAGGTTGAAGAGGCCACGGAATAAATAGGGAGTCTGTCCTACTCAAATCGTCGAGGGTTTCATAGGGTTAATTAATTACTGACATGCTCCTAAGTTTGTAGATGCCTGTGACTTTGTGCTTAATAGCATAGTGCGCTTTAATACCAACTTTACGTCTTGACTACGCCTGTGTTTATCCATTATATTCTTGATAGATAATAATCCAAATAATTTGGTAGATGCACATGTACAAAGCAGGGCGGCTCCCTTTATAAGTAGTAGTATTTCTAGAAGTTGCATATTGATGGAAGTAGAAGAATGCGTTGGATTGGCATTTCCTCTCGCCTTAGTTAAGTGCTCTCGTAATTTTAATATCTTGGGAAGGTCGTGATAGTGACGGCTGCCACGACGGAGATAAATCAAAGGAAGGGTCTGCAGGCTAAGACTGGCTGGATTGGTCTGACTGGCTTCCCCAGGTGCAGATCGCTTATCCTCTCGAAGCCTGGCAGATAAAATCGGTTGCATCTGCGGTTGGTGGCCATGTAGATTTGGAGAAAGTAGTTTGATAGTCTTGGGCCAATCGGTTTCAGATCAGCACTTTTCTTCATAAACGCTATCGTTTTCAAGTGTGCCTTTACGGCTACACTCTTCTTAATTTGCAAGCTACCCTCCTAACGCCAGAATATCATGCACCGCTATACCCCGCGATAAGTTTCGCAGTTTCTTTAATCGAACTAGAAAATGATTTAGCATGATAACTTTAAGAGTGTACTGCAAGACGTACAGGTGTTAAGAAGGATTCAGCTACAAAACGTGCTCTTGCGTTCAACTGTGGGGTATTAGTATATGTCTATCTCCTTTTATAGGAATAGTCAGGGGGGGACTAACAAATAACTTCATCTCGGAGATTTCCTTATCAACCTCTTCCATGAACTGAATGATAAAGTCCACCAGTTTATGTTTCAGCATCTCTTCAGTATGGAAGTTGGTTATCAAGAAGGAAATGTCATATCCCTAGCACCAAATGTCAGCCTAAATCCTTCTACGAGGATTATGCCAGATAGCCCGATCAAGATCTAGCCGTACCTTGACGGGTTTCCTCCTCAGGATGAAGAAGGCCTCAGCTCTCTGAGTCAAGAATCGTGTGAACTTGTGGACTAGGATACTCTCAATCTCATCGGCCTGTTTGATCTTGATGCTAATGCGAACACTGTTGACACTCGGCTCGATGAGGACCTTCTCGTTTTCGTTACGCGCAATAACCAAAGGGGTAAGCAAGACCTCGGGCGATGTCTGGGCTTCGATCTCGGGAACATTGTGTCGTTCAGACGTTTGGGAGGCGAAATTAGAGAGACAGAGGGCGGCCGTGACAGAGCTCCTCACACACTGGAGATACGGGCGGAGGGATTGAGACTGTGGGCCGAGTATTAGAGAGAGAGCATCCTGTCGCGAGGTTGGAATTTTCTTTAACTGACCATGATGGAGGAGATTGGTCTTGAAGACCGTATCAGAGTGACGGAGAGGTCGTATGGTTGACGTCGCTAGAGAGGGTGGAAGGGAATGGGTTGAATTGGGCAGGTGAAGCAGTTCTAACGCCTTGTAATTACGACGACGTTGGTTGCTGCACCGCCATCGTGGGGCAGTACATAGGTAGGACGGTGTAGGTACCTACATTAGGTACCTACCTACCCAATGCATGCCTACAGTGTACCTATCATATGGAAGCTTGTGGAGCTAAGATGTTGACGCCTCATAGAGGCTTAAGCTGGTTGCACGTGACGTCAGTTTGTGGCTAAACTATTCGCTGGTAGGTACTTACTTACCTAACCTACCTACCGATGTAAAACGGACAACCCCTCAACCCCTCACTAAACTTGCCCCTAATCCAGCTAAGGCAGGGCGTCATTTGCCCCACATAGAGCTTGCAAACACGGTGGAAGCTGATGGACAGTTTCAATTGGGGGTGACGCACGTTGAGTTTGCCTGGTGTCGTGCATGTTTTGACTCTGTTTTGACCATTTCCCCAACTCTCTACATCCCAACCCTACGGTATATCTACCATACCTTGTTTATCAAGCAGCATTGCATGACTTGGTACTCTTGATAAATCACATCGCTCTTCTATCTACATAGGAATTCGTATCCGTGGTCTCCACCACTCTTCTCTCTTACTAGGTAGTCTTGCTTGTCTTGACCCTACAGGCTTTGCTCACAGCTACAATAGAGATACAATATGGCGTCAATACCTGGTAAGTGCCCTTAGAACAGTCGTAATTTCACTTGATGCCCCTGTTCACTTGACGCCCCTGTTCCTGCTCCTGCTCCTAGTCCTGGTACTGGGACGGACCCCTCTCGCTAACAAGCGGCCAAATAGTTGTTGTCAAACACCAAGGCACGAAATATGAGGTAGAAGTCGACCCCGAATCTAACGGCGAGGTCTTCAAGTTCCAACTCTACAGTCTCACTGGCGTCGAGCCCGAACGCCAAAAGGTCCTACTAAAAGGCGTTCTCAAAGATGAAACACCCATGAGCAAATTCGCCCTCAAGCCGGGCCAAAACATCATAATGCTAGGCACGCCGAGCAGCGAGGGCAAGGATCTCGTGCGGCCATCCGAGAAAGTCAAGTTCGTCGAAGACATGACCGAAGCCGAAGCCGCGCAACAAGAAGGCGCGATTCCTGCGGGCCTGGCCAACTTGGGTAACACCTGCTACCTGAACTCGACACTCCAGACCTTGCGCGCGATACCGGAACTGCAGGATGCTCTTTCCAAGTACGAACCGCCGAGTCAGGGTGCCACCGGAACAATGCCCCAGCTGGACCTGACTAGACAGCTACGAGACACTTACAAGCAAATGTCCGCGACCCAGGAAGCCCATGTTCCACATGCATTCCTTGCCTCCTTGCGCAATTTGTATCCCCAATTCGCCGAACGCTCGCGCACCGGTGCTGGCTTTGCCCAACAAGATGCGGAAGAAGCTTGGTCGCAGATCCTATCTCAAGTTCGCCAGAAGTTGCGTGTGAAGGACGCGAGCGACTCGACAAGTGACCCATCTTTCATCGAGAAGTACATGTCCGGAGAATTTACCTCGGAGCTCGTCTGCGATGAGCCTGCCGCTCGAGAGGCAGGAGAACAACCCATCGCGAGCAAAGACGCCTTTTTGAAGCTCAACTGCCATATCGATGCGTCCACGAACCATCTACGAGACGGTATCGTCAATGGACTGAAGGAACAATTAGAGAAGAGGTCCGAGGTCCTTGACCGCGACGCTACCTATACCAAGACCTCCAAGATCTCACGACTGCCAAAGTATTTGACTGTTCACTTTGTCCGATTTTTCTGGAAACGAGAGACGCAGAAGAAGGCCAAAATCATGCGCAAGGTCACATTCCCTCATGAGCTAGACGTAGTGGAGTTTTGCGACGATAATCTCAAGAAGCTGCTTGTTCCCGTCCGAGACAAGGTGCGAGAGGTTCGCAAGGAAGAGGAGGATGTTGAGCGAGCACGCAAGAGACGCAAGCGGAACGGGGACAACGGCGATGACGTACCGGAGGTTTCCAATCCCAAGAAGAAGGACGACAAGAAAGAGGCTGGCACATCGGCTGATGGCGACGTGGAAATGACAGAGTCATACAAGACCGATGCCGAGATCGATGCTGAACGGGCTGCACAGCTGCTTGCGATGAAGAAGGAGCTGAACGCCCTGATTGATCCAGAGCTAGCCAAGGACGACGGTGCGAACCAGTCAGGACTTTATGAGCTGCGTGGCGTGGTTACGCATCAGGGAGCTAGCGCTGACAGTGGCCACTACACGGCATACGTCAAGAAGACGGCACCCATCGATGCCAAGACAGGCAAACGAAAGGAAGAGGACGGCAAGTGGTGGTGGTTCAATGATGACAAGGTCTCTGAGGTGACGGCGGACAAGATTGAGGCTCTAGCCGGAGGCGGAGAATCCCACTCGGCCCTCATCTTGCTGTATAAGGCCATCCCGCTACCCACAGCGGAGGGCATCCTCGAGTAAAGCTTATCAAATTTACGCAATAGGGAGACGCAAAACTAGAAATCCGTTGGCATATTAGCCTACGGTGTAGCATTGGCGTTACGTGAACCGGAATAAGAGAAGCCGGCGATGGTGATTAATACTGGCAATAGAATTAGCATTCATTGATCTAATTGAGGTCAATATGATTAAAAAATGTCCCATGTTTTGGAACGCGCATTGGTTTGCATATGGCGATGTATGAACTATTTACACTAACTTTAGGTGCCGCATTATATCACTATGCGTTCTCATATCGATTCAAGCGTGGAAGGCCAGACCGTGGCTCTTGGTCACCGCCGACCTGATCCTGCGGTTGTACATTCATATATTATATCGATTTGTGCACCGGTTCAACCATTGAGCGGTGTTGAGTTTAAACCCATCATACTACAGTAGCAGTGATCAAATTCTTAGGATCGGTTGAGGATTCTTCCACCAATCTGAAGAGCAAGTGAGAGATGTTAACTGTTCACCCAGTCCGAGTACAATCTCGGGGCTCTGCTCGGCGCGGCCGGAGGTCCCAGCTCCCATTCGGGACCGGCGAGTCCCCTGATCATTGCTTTTTTTATAGGTTAGACTAGTGTAAGGCAGGCGCAAAGGTGAGGTTTCCCTTCTTCGCTTAACGGGCCAGGCGAGGCCTGTTGCCGTTCAAGATCTGTCACTATCACACCTCACGAAAAAGACAAGCAACGAACGACCTGATCATGAGCGGCTATCTGTCGTGCCGGCGGACTCCTCCTGCTTCTGCTTCTCTACACGCAGGCGCAGTTCTTCAAGCTTCTGCTCGAGCGGGCGTTTCTGGCTCATGAGGTGGCTGCGGCGCGCCTCGAGGACCTGGATGCGCTCTTCGACGGGGGTTTCGAGGACTTTCTTTTTCTCCTTTTAGGCGCGCGGGGCTGTGAGCTAATGTTTTCAAGGAGCGTGGAAGAAGGTGGGGGTCCAACTTACAGCGTGGTACTCCTGCTGCGTCTTCAGCCCCGCGCCGTAGATGGCGCCGACGATGGTCACGGCGGCGAAGGCGCCGGTCCAGATCATGCGCTTCGGCGTCGTCCACGCGCTGCGGCGGGGGCTTCGGGGGTCGCTGCGCTCAAACAGCGAGCCTGCGCCGCCGGGCACGACGGTGCGGCGCGTCGGGCGGTAGGCGGGCATCGGCGGGCGTTTAGGCTCAGCCATTTTGTTCCGTGCCCCGTGGTCCGGCAGTCTGGTATCCTAAAACTTCGGGGACTGGGCGTCGACGAATATATATAGAGCGCTGGTTCGGGCGTGAAGTGGGAATTGGGGTTGAATCAGTCCCAATAGCCCCTCCAGAGAATTTCGTCCGCCTCGTTGCGGCTCCCCGCCCTCGCGCTTCTTTTCGGAATGTGGCGCGCGGTGGGTTGTCGGCTACGTGCAGATTCTTCGCCCCAGACTCCAATTGAGGCGCTGTCGGATCTCCGGCTCCGAACTCCCACGGCTTTGTGGCTGGTACGATTGCTGTCGAAGCTTGAGGTGCTGGAGCTACTTGAGAGACTATCGAAGGAGTCGGTGCGACGGATGGCCGGTGCTGGTATTGCTTTGGCGCTTTCGAGTGTATATGGGTGGGGCGAATATGCGGCAACGCGGAGCCGGATGCCCGTATCCCAATTCCTCTCTCCGATGGCTGGAGGGAAATATTGATCGTCGTGTTGATCGGCGGAGGCGCAAGAGGAAGAGGAAGACGACGAAGCTGGACGCTGAGAAATTGAGCTTGGAGATGGCCAAAGCTCGAGCTCGAGGCTGGTGGTGGTGGAGCTGTCGGCGGCGTCCACAGCGCACCGTATAGCGGGGCCACCTCGCCCGTCCCGCTGTAAGTCCACCACCATCGCAGTGCTGGACAGCGGGGACAGCGACATTGTCCTTAGTAATCGACGTGCAGCGTCTGTTAGGGACATGGCTCCAGGCCTCTTAGCTTGCGAGGTATTCTGTAGTTGCTCGATAACGGGTGGAAATGAGGAGAATGCTGAGTAACTGTGTGTATAATATGAGGTCTCCCTTGCATGTGTTTTGACGTAATGCTGAGTCCTAAGGTAAATAATTAGATTATTCGCTCCATCTTTCGAATTTCGTAATTTGTAACTCGTTTGTCTTGCTGCAAGTGAGGAATGGGGTTGGATTATTTTGTATCAGGCCAACTTACAAAGTCGCTATACTCAATATTGTAAGCAGGAACTTCACGTATTTTATTTCTAAGTCCTAACAGCTACCCTTTGGAATACAGAAACCCAAGAAGAAGCTAGGGATATATATCGAGGCGGCGCTTATCTGCCTCGCATCGTCCCTCTTTTCATTATATCCTATCGTCCTTTCTGGAGATACCAGGAGTAGGGATCCTGTATCACCATCACCAAAAGCGCCCCTCAGATCGTGTTTCAAGTGCCAAGCCATTCGCATCTAACCACCTACCCAGCGTGACGCTAGTGCTACAGCCAGCGATAGAAGAGCCATTGGTATAGGCCACACGGTCACCGAGCAGATAACAGATCAAGCAAGCAAGCAGGCGCACCCGACTTCATTCGGCAAGGGAAGTTGGAACTTCAAATATGGCGACACCTCGAGTCTTCATCGTGCGCCATGGCGAGACGGAGTGGTCGCTCAACGGGAGACACACCAGCGTGACTGACATTCCGCTCACTGCAAATGGCGAGAAGCGAATCAAGGCTACTGGCAAGGCTCTTGTTGGTAATGATCGCTTGATCGTGCCAAAGCAGCTTGCCCACATGTAAGTCTTGGCCTCTCTCTCTCTGGCAGCTCTCTGCATAGTCTCTCTTACACTGGCTCCGATCTACTGTTTCATCGGGCTCCATCGGTTCGTGACAAGGACCAGGACACCCTAAGTATTTTGAAACGTCTCAAAGAGATTCTCCCCTGGGCTAGCCAACCTGTCGGTTCTCTGTACAGGCCATACCTACCTACATTATACATTTGATACCAGGGATTATGCTGTCGCTGCAGTTCGACTTACCCAATCCAAGACTTACAACAACAACAATACAACTCATCCCAAGTCACGACCTAGATAAGACTCTAAAACTCATCCACTATCGAGCTTCCTAATTTCGATCCCAGATGCCCTAGAAAGTCCCCCTGAAACTAGGAAGATCTAGTCTGGGGAGTTGCATCCATGACAGAAACACCGTCACTAACACCGAGTCCCACAGCTATGTATCACCTCGCAAGCGTGCACAGCGGACCTTCGAGCTGCTAAACCTAGGCATCAAGGACCCCTTACCCTGGCACGAGCACGGCCAGAAGCCAACAGACAAGCCTGCCGCCGATGACTGCCGCGCCCGCGTCGAGGTCACCCAGGCCATCCGGGAATGGGACTACGGCGATTATGAGGGCATCACGAGCCCGGAGATCCGCAATCTGCGCGAGGAGCAAGGCCTCCGGCGCGAATGGGATATCTGGCAGGACGGATGCGTAGGCGGGGAGTAAGTCTGGCTATTTCATCGTCTCAGCATTTCGATTGTTTCCAACCGTATATCCTAGAGGCACTAATATTTTATTATCTATCTCTTTTTTGAAAAAGGGAGCGGGAAAAGCAACGAGAAGCTCGTACCATCGCAATAAGTTTCCAGCTCCTCAACCCATATTCTTCACTTCCCTTTAATGTTTTTAAGAGTGGCGATACAACTAGGAATGAGCTGGCTACCAGCTTACTATTTATCTGCAAGCCAATTGAAATTACCTAGACTAACATACGACTCCTAGGAGCCCCGAAGAAGTAACAAAGCGCGTCGATGAGCTAATCACCGAGATCCGCACGAAATACCACAAACCTGTCATTGGGAAGCCCAAGGGCAACGAGCCGTGCGGCGACATCCTAATTGTGGCCCACGGGCACATCTTGCGCGCTTTCGCCATGCGCTGGGTCGGCAAGACATTGCCGGAAGGCCCTACGTTCTTGTTGGAGGCGGGTGGTATTGGGACGTTGAGGTGAGCTCGGCTTTCAATCTTATTCTGTCTTCTTTATAATATGGTTATTTTATCTTGTCTTCCTGTTGTCCATATATATTACCCTCCCCTCCGGCAGCTGCTTACCCCTCTACCGTTGGAATTGCAAGCATACAACTAGGCAATGAATATAGTTAATTGCAAAGAAAATAACCTAAGCTAACATTGATTTATTTAGTTATGAGCACCATAATATTCACGAGCCTGCGATCTTGTTGGGAAGTGCTTTCATCATTGGATAAACGAGAGCATATACTCCCAATCTCAACACGACATCAATTTTGAATACGTAGTCGCATTTCTCGAAAGTTTAGAGCCATAGAGAATATAAGGGGGCTTCCCAATTGGAAAGTAGTGTACTTGCCATGCAGAGATGACCCCAGTTACGTGCGTAGGCTACAAGATCCCCATTTTGACAACAACTACTGTACGCGCGTGGAGTGCCGGAAACAACTGAGTTCGCAAAATCTTGGCTCCCTATCCTAAGTAAATACCCCCTTCTCGCTTTCACCACTCAGCTAAAATCCCAGCCCAAGCCTCGAGAAAACCGACTCACACGCCAACACCACCCTTCGTCCCGCGCGCAAAGAACACCTGTCGTCGGAACGCCTCATGCTCCCGATCCCCACCCGCAGCCCCCTCCTTCTCCCACTCCCCGCTCGCCGCGGGGCCTTGGTCCTTCCGCTGGCCGTGGCCGAGCGTGAACCCGCCCCCGATGACCTCGAGCCGGAAGTCCGCGCCGGCGCCGGCGCCGGCGAAGATCTCCCGCATCCGCGCCTCGCTGAAGCCGTGGTGCATGACCGAGTGGTAGACGTCGTGGCCGCTTTGCTTGCCGTCTTCTCCGGCGTGGCCGTGGCCGTGGCGGCGGGGCGGGCCGTGGGGGAGGAAGTCCCAGATTAGTAGCACGCCGCCTGGTTTTAGGCGTTCGACCACTATGCTCGAGCTGAGTTAGAAAATGCTGGTTGTACTGAGGGTCTGTGGATGTGGTAGGGTGAAGGGGGAGAGGGTTTTCGCGATTATGGTATTCCTTAGTCACGATAGAATGACTTTAGGAATCGAATACAAGACGATTATATGACAATGTAGAGGCCGTCAAGCCTGGGTTGGAGGATATGAATGGAAGGAAGAGGAATATACTCACGTCTCTTGGCCGCGAGCGCTGGGTCGGCGAAATGGTGGAAGCCTCCGCCTACGACCGCAATGTCGAAATTGAAGAGCTCTGGCGATGACAGAGCTTCGCTAACGGTTTCTGAGGTGAGATCACCGAGGACAGCGTGCATTTCATCTGCTGAGAGACCCTATGATATAGTTAAGTAAGCAAGATAGATCGGGCAAGGGTCCATCATATCGGGATTCATATCCTATGTTGTGCTTCTGGGGAGCGCAAGATGCGAGTTCGGAGCCCTGTTGGAAGGAAGTAGATTTCGGCCTCCCGTTTCTCTTGCTGATGAAAGGATTATAGAAATGCAAAGATGAGCAATGAAGTGGGAGATGTACCTGATTCTCTGCCCTTTTGTTATATACAGCGACCATGGTCTCGGATAAATCTATGCCAAAGCACTGCGTCGTATAAGGTGCAAGGGCCTAAGATCCAAGTTAGTATTTGAGCATCTCATTAAATACCCTATTTAAACATGGGTATTCTAGTCTCGCGTCCTCCCCGGGTCTTTCCTTCCCCTTGGCTTATGGCAAAGTTTCGGCAGCCGTGAGTAGAACAAGAAAGGGAAAAAGGCGATAAAAATGAAAACCAATGCTACAGCTTTGATAACTGCAGTCTCATGCTCGTTGTTTGGCATATAAGTTACCTCCGCCCTCACTCAAAGCAGATACAAGACAAAAACGGAAGCCGGAGAGCTTACCCGCGACATCATGCCCGTGCCACAAGCGTAGTCAAGGAGCCTGACCTCTCGTCTAGCCTTTTTATCATCATTTTCCCCGTCTTCTCTGTCGCTATCTTCATCGTCTGAGGCCCAGTCAGCACCGATGAAATCCAGTCGTGCCTGGAGTTCGCGCGTGAGTCGGTCGTTAAGCTTTCTGTGCTTCTCATCGTAGCTTGCAGCCTCTTCACTGTTTTGGATATTAGCTCGACCTAGCCTCTCTAACTTGTAACATCGAATGTCCTCCTGAGTTTTTTGTCATGGAGAGAGCAGTAAGCTGTATAGAAAATAGTACAATCTGTCTGGAGCGTTATAAGATTTGAAAAACAAGAAGGGACGAAGTTATATATCATGAATCAAACTTATGAATCCGGTTGTGATTTCTGTTAAAGGAGGGTTAATGAGAACTCCAGGCGGCCAGGGCCAATCTGCAACTGTTCACTGATGCATAAGTAGCGACTGGGTGGCCTAGGTATGACGATATATGGGCGCCAACATCTTTCCGTGTTAATATAATATGTAACCTCTTCTTTTGTATCCATAGGCTCAAGTATTACAGCCTTAGAAATTTGAGGCTTCTGAGATGGGCATCTTGTAATAGTACCTCTCATTGAGCCAACTTCCATACACTATCGAGAGTAGCTGAAATAGAGTCTGACATGTAGGCAACTTATCAAGTACATTGACCTACTTGAGATTTTCCCAAATTGTAGCTCATACGAGAGTTCCAGAGATAAAATGTCAAATGATCAATCAAAGGGGCTAGTGTAGACGAAGCCAAGGCGGGGAAGGCTGAGGATCTGATGTTGAGATAACCCGAGATGTAGATAAACTCACACTTACTTAAAGACTGATCTGTTGATATCCGCCGCGTCCCCGGCCATATTTGTGATATTATTCGATAAACCTCTTCTTTACGGGTTAAATACCGTGAGCTTGTTGCAAATGCAGCGTCGTTGATTGAATGCCGGGTTAAAATCAAGTTAAAATGTAAAACGCGTAGTTATTATAACTTTCTTGCTGGTGACACCTAACTCCTGAGGATGAGGGTATCAATATGAGTAATTCTAACTCTATTTAAATATTAAATTTTTTAGAGGTTGTACATTGACGGCGAGATACTCATCGCTGACTTCTCGCTCACTTTCCGGACACTTTTCCTATGCTGATATCATTGTTTAGATGGAGTACCTACTTATTTGCATATCCTTTCGATAAACGTTGGAGTATGCGATTATCGTATAATATTTAGTTACTACATACAAATGTTTAATCAGGGAGGTTACGTAGCACTTGGGATGAAACAAATGAGTAGGTAATCAATAAACTGCCTTGGGTAATTGACATTATAGAATAATGTTGAAAATACCTGCACGCCTTCTGAATTTGAAGTTCTACTTTAAAAATTCAATAAACTATTAATTCACGAGTGACGTTTTGAGCTGCATTACTTATGTTGCTGGCGTTAATTAGCGCAGTATCTATACAACTGGGTTACCGGTTCGGCTCGTATTCTACCTACATAAGTAGTGCCGTGTAATAGGGGCAAGGGGCCCATATTCCGTCACACTACACACTGTTAGCATGGATGTTTGTACCATTACTGGCATTCGACCGCTGTAATATGCTGTAGGTACTACGGGGCTATATTAATATTACCCGGTCATACTCGTTACTGTTCGTAAGCGGCGTCATAACACAGAACGATGTTACCTATACTGAAGATATAATAGCTTTAGGGCAGGAAAAAGGAGGTCGTTCTAAACTTGTTTTCGTCTAAAAAAAATCTGTCGCGGTCAAAAATCAAGTATGAGGCGTTTCGGCTTGGTAATCAAAAATAGTACCGTCCTTTACTGTAGCATTTTAATAGCATATTACACGTAACAGAGCTCCGACACACTACGCAGCTGAAGCTCGAGTCGGGGTCCAGCGTGTCGGAAAGCGGAATTCGCTCTATGGATGGATGGATAGGTACGCATAGGATGATGTAGTGTATGTATGTCAGATAATATGGCCAGCTTTCCGGCCGAAGGCCCGTTCCCTGTCCCAGAACTTCTCGGAATCATGGGTATAAATGTGACATAAACCTACATAGCCACACGTGCGCGTATGTGTGTCTCATTGCTGATCGGCCATCGAAAAACGACGTAGGTGTGTCGAGCCGAACAAGCTTCTTACCGATGCGTTCGACCCGTTCGACCTTCCAGTTGGTGGTCACCCATACCTGGGTATGGGTATGATATAGTATAGTATAGTGTGTATGGTATGGTATGGTACATAGGTATGTATGTATGGGGGGTAGCGCGGTGCCGCACTCTCTCACCCTCTCTCTCACCCTCTCACCCACAAGGGGCGGCTAGCGACGTAGCATCTAGAATCTACAGAGGCATCCCGAGCGGGCGGGCTGCTCACCGCCTTTGCGGGTTCCCATCCACGAGGCACGGGTAGAAAGAGCAAGGAATGCGTTCAAGGTTCCCCCGCTTAGCACCCATTAGGTATCCATCTACCTACCTGGCTGCTTGTCACTGTTGGACGGTATGTAGGTATACGCATATGTATTGTACTTACTCATGCACCCACATGATGGTTGACGGTGCACGCACTGTCGCATCGCAGCAAATCCGAGAACTGTACTTGTGGTCCGTTGATCGCGTGTGATTCGTCGGGATCTGTTTCTGTTCTGGGTAGGTAAGGCACAAATACCCGTTCAGGTCCAAGGGATGGCCGTCATCGTATCCTAGAAACAAGCTCTTTAAAGTTCGGATAATGGTTAGCAAGCCACCTATTGACAGGCAAATAGGCAGGCTTTTTTTTTTTTACCGATGTCTTATCCAAAGCGAGGTCCAGAGGTAGTACCGAAAGAAAAAAAAGCTTTGGCAGGCAAACAGAGGTATTCTTAGAGTTTTCTTCCATCCGATCGTGGCATGGTGGCACACTGCCTCTATCTATGTATCTAGTGACTCTGCAAAGGATCATTCGTTACATGTACGGTTAGCGTCCCTCTTCCGTCAGTCAGTTGGCTGTTGGGTTCACAGCATATCTTAGCCCCATGTTGGCGAATCTGTTGCTCGATGGTTTAGTGACGGGGTCGAGTGAGACGGCCGGCCATCGTCCATCCCTTGACGATCCCGAGACCTGTCACTATTGGCATAGTATGGGACGATTACACGTAGGGGGTGGCTGCAGGCGGGAGAGAGCACAGTATCATCACTGCGGTAAGGTAGCGCTAACGGCACTAGGACGAGCGATGCTGTGCGAAACGGTGTTGCTGATGATCCATGCATGAGCTCGCAGTGCGTCGAGGCCGCAGGACAAAACACCTCGTCTGCATCAACAACGTATGCATGAGGCCCGATATCAGCACCAGACTTGGGGCCCTCGAGGGGGTGGTGGTCCTTGGGCCAGACCGCTAGGCAGCTTGCGCCCGGCATTGGGCGCTAGAGTCTTAGGATGGTAAGACGACAGCTGCAGGGTGGAGGAAACGGAAACAGCCTGGCGCCGGGTGTGGAGGAACGAACAACAGATCGTGTTGGTACCAATTCCTCCCACGGAATACCGCTATCCGCGGTAAGTCGTCCTACAGTAAGACCGTGATACCGGGCTCAGAGTCACGGCCATTGGGTACCAATGCGGGTACTAGGTCCTGTCGAGATACACACGCTCATGAGGTAGATTCGACTTGGCCCCGCGTCCGAGGCCGTTCGAGATCTTTGAATACCATGTGGTCCTCGAATACTTACATACCTACAACCTACTCCATGTTCTGGGGGTCATGTGATAACCAACTCAAGCGAAGGGTATCGGCGAGGCGTGTCGGTGAGGAGAGGTAGGACAAGGGATTCAGCTAGACAGATGTCTAACTAGAAATATTGCCTCGGGCGGACCATGTGCTGCAAGTCTCAGCGTATCGTCAAGAGTCAAGAATGCCTACGCAATACTTGACGTGCGACAAAGAAAGCCAGCCTTCAGTAGGTAGCACCATAAATTACGATCCGAGCCATGGTTCCTACTAACGCCCCTCCCTTGCGTAACCGTCCTTAAATTTATCTTTATCGTGGTTCTAGATTCTAGCGTGCAGATGATATAAAATACTACCTACTGAATTTGTCTCGTCGTCTATGGGAATCAAGTCGGAATTGTTCTACATACATAGGTACACTACGTAACCCCCTCATGGTCAGTAATAGTATTACACAAGCTGCGGATAGCTGGCACCCTCAGTGCCTAACATGGAGAAATAAATGGGACTACCGCGGCTGGTCTAGTTGAGGGGATGAACGAGCTTACGGGCCGGCCGGCGCTATTTCCAAGTACCATGCTGCAAGTGTGGGCTGATCGTGGAAATCTGTCTACGGATTGTTTTAGTGATTCCGGCAACGCCCTCACCCTCCGCTCCCCATCCGCAGACCGTAGTTGACTATTACTTAACCTGGCTTCGTTCCCACATTCATCCCCGCTGGTTCAGAGCTCGGGACTCCTGCCCGAGAACCTCTCGTCAGTGTACCTGCGCGAGAGTGGGTTTCGGGCCGGCTGTCACCAAAAAGATGATCCCAATCTCAGAATCGTCATGGTTTGAATGGAACGGCTCGTTTGCTGGCACCCCCTGGGCTGCTGCAAACCTTGGTGTCATTCTAGATGTGAGTCTAGAGCCTTGGTCGTCATGTACATATGTCTTGCGAGAATATTGAGCCATTAGAGGCATGAAACACAATACGGTAATCTCCTCGACAAGGCGGGCAGTGATGGCGGTGACTAGATTAACTCCCTATCCGCTGTTCCCGGTATGTTTCTACCGGTCAGGGTTGTATGTATGTATTACTATAAATCCCTGTATTGTCATAGCGATGGTTTTAACGTATCTTAGCGCCAATACTTGACTTGCGTAATGTTCTCCCTACGATAGTCGATATTCGTTACAAAAGATATAGGTACATCCTGCGGCGTATAGTGCTGCCGCGGCAAGTAGTAATAACTATCAATTTTAGCTGGCTATATTAGGTTAAACCATTTGTAACTCCCCTAAATAATCATTTCTCCTGTATCCTATTCGATATGTTACAAGGTTTAGTTAGACGGCGATGAATGCTTTGTAACTAGCCTAGTTGAAGCTAAGAAGATGCGGCCGCTTCTCCATAATAATGCTTAAGGGGCGCGATGACGGAGAAGTAGCGTATTACCTACCAGTCAAGAACTCGGTGTCCAGCCAAGAATTAGGTCTATATCTCCCAAGTACAAGCTATAAGTCTACGATATAATGGGCCTAGTTCTCTCTTTTGCCTGCCGCTAGGTTGCCTGTGAAATTTGCCGGTCGGCTCATGACCAGGGCCGTAGATCTGAAGCTATTATAGCAGAGTTCAGGTGGCCAAGGGCCGGTCAAAAGGACTCAGCTACGATAGCTGTCATGCTAGAATTCATTCATGACCCAAGTGGACACCTTCCTTTGTAGGGGTTGTCGCCGAGGAGGTTTGATAGCTGAAGTTCATTAGTACTATACAGCGGGCTTGCTAACTCGGCTTAGTTCAGTAACGGGATCACGTTTGCGCTTGGATCCCTTGTTCGTTTATTTGCGCTCTGTAACGAAGACTCGTGAGAACCCATAATCTATTGGTATTCTTACGACACTAAGAAGATACGTCCTATGGACTCGATTCGACTACTAGTTTAGGGGACTCAGGAGGTGTCAGCTTTAGAAGCCGTACTTATAATAGCTTATAGCCAATGCCCACAGTTGTGCGGAGATTTATGAAGATGCGGGTTTGTCTAGCGGGCTCTCACCGAACTCATATAAGTATATACATGCCTAAGAGATTCGGTATTCCGAAGAGGCATAACGTTCTATGTACCCGTCCCAAGCCCGGACACTAGTGTAAAGAAGGATAAAAGGGTCGGCTCGCTGCATGCATATTCTGTCATGTGACCTCAGATCTGGTGGTAATGGTAGGTATTTTGTACATTGAGACCAGTTCATTGGTACGATTCTAGGGGTTTGGCGGGCTCGGCCTATTGGTGGCTTAGCACGTCGCAATCGGTCGCTTGAGGGCCTTGGAAGTTATCCGTAGATCCGTGGAGGGCGTGTATGGTAGACTACCCCACAAGGCAATAGTCGGTGTGTCTAAGATATTCATAAAAACCCCCAAAATCCTCTTCTTGGCGCTTTAATTGCTTGGGAAGCAGGGTCTAGCCTCCATGGCGCATTGTGAAGGCAAAGCATAGTACTTAAGTAATTATATCACCGAGGGATGCTGATGTGAGCAGCTATCCCACATGAACAGCCTGATTGGCTATCCGGTGACCTTTCAAAACTAGGAGAAGCACTCCGCAAAGGCCTATTGTCGGGACCGGTTGGTTGAAGCCACATTCTGAATAGTTAATAGATCCTTCCAGATTTTGAAATATAGTACATATTTAGAAATTAAACTTATAGTTAAACTGTTAAATAGCCAGCGAGCGTTAAGCAAGAAAATCATTTAAAAATAAGTTAACTTAGACCATTTTAGTTACTTCCTTAAAAACCCCTTTTATAAACATATCCAGGTAGGTAACCTACAGACAATCATGTAAGGTAAAAAATTTTGGGTTTAATGCCTAGGACTTAAGATTATGTCACGATGAACCATGCTGACCCTATGTATCGCGTCAACTCTACAACATCACAAGACCCCGATAATTTTCCACGGGGCGGATTTTAAGGAAAACTTTGGTCAGCCGTAAAGATCAGCCCCCAGCTACCAATAAGTCATGGGATTAGCGCCCTACAAGACAGCTGCGCCGATGCATGTAGATATAAGAGGAAGTAGGGTAGTCTAACTTCTGACGCAATTTTGGATATATTCACACCCCGTAATGTACAAGTATATCTACGCTATGATAGCTCTTATGTCTAGGGTACTGACACAATCACAACTTATATCAAGTGTCTCTCGGTGTCCACTACGTTAGCTTCGGGGAGAGCGGGGGACCAAATACCTGCTGAACCCCAAGGCTAGCCGCGCTACTTTAGAGATGCGTCGACATCAGAGCGGTGATTTGTTCGCCGCGACCCAACTATCTGCACTCGAGTCCTTTTCGAGAAATCGGCTGGTTTACGATACGTCGTTGCAACGAGTGGGAAAGCAAGGACGTCCCGGGCGGGGAGATCACGGCGCAATTCCATTTGCGTCGTTAGCCCCAAGGCGCCTGCGAGGACGAGAGTGGCATTGCCGCAACCGAGTTGGGTAGCGCAAGAGACTACGGGGCGCTAAGTCTGTATGACGATGGGGGCCGCAGGCCACCATTGCAACCGGACTCAAACCTTAACGCCACAGCAGCTTGGGTTGACGAGAGAGGAATAGCCAACCCCAAGGCTATGTCACAAGTTCACAACGGCGTTCCCCCGGCAAGTACGGTATTTGGTGTAACCTTTCGATGCCAACCAAGTCAGTTTGGACTCTTAGAGGTCATCATGACCACGACCGAAGAGAGAGCAAAAATAGAAGAGGCAAATAGAGAGGCACCGGGATATTCGCCCACCTTATTTCATAGCCGCAGAGTGTGAGCTATTATCGGAACCAACGTCGATGGTTTGATAGGCTGCTAATTTGCCAGCGCAGTCTGCATTTGCCTTAACCTACATTAGCTGTTCATCTGTTGGTATCTCCGCTATGCCGGCAGATATCTAATATCACCGCGATTAGAGAGCAATCGAGTCTTAAGATTCTTGTTGGGCTGAAACTCTCGTTAGGAGACAACGAGCAATGAAGGTGAGAAAAGCCTTGTTAGCGTGACGTCTCTCACGATGTAGCCTTGAGAGTTGGTATTTAGCGCGGCTTACAATAGAAAAAGCAATGAGTAATTTGATTTCAGGTACTGTAAACACTCCTTCACCATGGGCACATATTAAAGTATTCAAGTTACAGCCATCATAATAATTGACCCCTAACATCTAGCTACTGAGTGCACCAAAAAAAGTAACTCGCCCATTTTTGGTTCCTTAAGTCCACAACTCTATACGTACAGGGATAGCCGCGAGGCCAGCAAGTTGGCGGCTATAATCCCCCTAGTTAGATCCACGACAACAGGTCATTGCCTTGTCGTGTGAACCAACTCCAGACAGCTAAACCAGTAGGCTTGCTGCACGTTTCGTTAAATGCAGCTAACAGGTTAATCTATTAGCAAGGAGCCTGATGCTTGGGGGCTTAGGTTTTAGTTTATAACATAAATAGTATCATATAGGCCATTGAGTGACCTCAATTGTTCCCTGGAAGCTGGAAGGCCCAGAGCAAATAATCAAGGCAAGAACAATGACTTTCATCCAAGACGATTCCCTCTTGTCGAGCCAACTCTAGGTATGTACTCTCTACACACCGAGTACTGGCACATGCTAATCCATCATAATAGGGCAGCTGATACTTTTGCCAGAAATACAAGGCTAGGTTACACACCTGTTAGCGGATTTTCTCCCCCCAGAATCGGTAATTACTTCGAACGGCTATGTGGGAGGCAGGTCGTGTATCGCAATAATAGTGGATGGCGTGTTCCCTGTACAAACGCTGGCGACCCGTGCCTAGCGCCGTCAATGACTCAGTTTCTGTGCCACGCTGCGTATACGATAGTAGCACGAGGCCAGGGACCCCTTCCAAAGCATCTACTACATATAAGGAATGCAGATGGTACTTAGATAGGCCGTCCGTACAGAAAGATAGGTAGGGCTAACAATAGCACCTCTTGCAGTAGTGCATGGAGGGTGGTGGATATGCCATATCTCGTGTGTGAATGCCCCCTCACTCGTATGCGTACGGACACATAACGATAGCGCTACTGTGTGGCAAGGAGTCTGGTGATCAATCCTCGAGGCGACGAGATAGGGCCACGATGCTGTCATTGTGCACTCGTTTTCGGGTTGTTTGAGGCCACAAGAATCTTCATCGATGGCCGCAGTCTCCAGTGGTCTGAGCAGATCGCGATGCTTGTCAACTAATAAAATTTCTGTAGTGTAACGTGGGAAGAAAAAAAAAAACTTACGACAAAAAAGTCAAGGCGCGAGAAATACATGTTTCTCCCGGTTCCAGAAACCTCTGTTAGCCTCCTCGGCTGTGCTTGCATTGCAGGAATCGCCTGTTTCGCGACAACCAACAGTGAAATTTCAGGTAGTTGGTTACCTACCTGCAAAGTAAAGAAAATGGTTGGGATATATTCGACTAATGACGTTCATCTTACCTACACCTACCACTTTTAGCCTAGGTATATAGATGCAACATTATCGTGACCGCAATTGCACCCATACTAGGTTCAATGACAGATCTACCTACCTACCTAATCTTCAGTGATAATTTCATGCACTCGTGCATTGTGTTATGCGGTGATGTGTTGGTAGATTTGAACTTACTACGAAAGGCCCGGAGCATAAAGTAGAACCTTCCTACCTACCTAGGTAGTTTACAATTTGTGTTCTAATATCCAGAGCCATGCCGTGTACCCACTTCAAACTTAATCACCAACAGGTGCAGGAGTCGGGTCTATGAAAACAATAATACAAGAACTGTACAGGATTAGTATATTTTGGTCCACGAGGTGCAACAAACGCAACTTATTCATAGTATGGATTCATATTTGATTATTGACAACTACTACTATATTAGCAATACTATTGATGTTTTATTCCGAGCTCTTTTGGCAGCATATTTCTGTTACCTTATTCTTGTGATAGGTAAGTAGGTAATTATGAGGTCATGTGAGTTCCACCGGTTCTCGAATCTCGCGAACCGTACGTCGTCTACGTACCCCCCAGCGAGACCGGAAGGCTGTAGGTAAAGCAGCAGCTTTGATAGGTACAGTACATGTACGTCAGTTGAATCGAACTGAGCCTTGGGTTGCAGTGCATGTTAGTCATGCCATTCTCCTATGGTCCAGGCTAGATGGTGCCTGGTTCCTGTCGTATCAATCAATCGGGATCCGTACCCACTCTAGAGTTTGGAGCCAAGCGCGGTTGCATTGAGTGAGGAGATGGATGCAAACTCTCTGATTTGTATTATACCATATCAAAACGGCCTGCGCCTACTCTGCCTACCGTCTATACTGCGCCTTACTGTATGTCAGACGGGTTCGCAGTGGAGAGGTGAAAGTTACCGTGGCATAATGCTTCCTTGTCGATGGCTACCTACCTCGCTTAACAGCGGTCGACGAAATAAATACCTAGGTAGGACGGGGCCGCCGCTCGCTACGCTCCACGGCCTCTAGACCTGGAGGGGGGGGGGGGCTTGGGGATTAGATGCCTTCGGACTCGCATCTGCAAGGACCCGGGAGGATGAATCTTAACTATCCAACTCAATGCAAGAAGAATGAAGTTTCCTACGATGAAACACGCGATGCGCGCTTTTATTTTTGTTTTTACTTTTGTCTTGCGCCGGTTTCTCTCGTCTCACTAGCACGCTTGGGTGGGATGCGGGAATGTAGATGGAACGATGCATAGTGGACCAGAGAATCGCCTACGGTGGATAGGATCTGCGGTGGGAAAGGAACGGATATGTACGGGCACGGGAAGAGCCTAATGAGGTCAACGGATGCATACGTCCATGCGTGACACCGAGATCTTGGACGGCAACAGCCGGCAACGAGAATGGGGGCCACGCGGTAAAGTCAGAGAGCCAGCAATCGGCTCGGCGTCAGCGGCATGATGCAGAAGCAGCGCGGGTGGGTTAGGAGTATTGCTGTTGATAGATACCCTAGGGAGGCTGTGTATGGGCTATGGGCTATGGGGGGGGTGTGTATTAGTGTGTTGCTTGTAGTGTAAAACGGGTGCATGTGCCGCTCTCTCTATGTGTGTGCAAGTGTGTAAGTGTGCCGAACTCGGTATCATAAAATAGTCCGTACCAATCTTGGCTTGTATGTACAATTATGTATAAGTGTATAAGTATAATGTATGTATGTAATGTGGTTGGTTCGATGGGGTTGTCGAGTTGGCCTCCCGTCCCTACCAGGGCGGACTTGCGCGGACTTGCGCTACGATGAGACAACGCTGTGTGCGTTTGGTTTATGCTGGCATGAAATGTAGCCGTTTGCTCGTCTTTTTTTAGTGGCCGGTCGTTCGGCGATAGTGTTGTTTGTGGAATGGCCCGCATGGTAACGGGTTTGTGGATGTCTCAGGGGGCCACAAATGATCAGCTCAAAAAAGGAGGCACCATTACACTACACATGTCAGACATGGATCCTAGACGATGATTGATTGCCCTTGGCATGCATCCCGAGCTGTTTGTGATAGCTAAGTCATGAGGGACAGGCAGACAGAACAGAACAGAACAGAAAGACAGACAGACAGACCGGCCAAACCAGCGACGAAGTAGGGCATGAGATGGGCTAGGATGGGCCGGCGGATAGGTGGATGGGGATGGATGGACGGACGGACGGAGCGCACGTATGGGATGTCTGTATGTATGTATGTATGGGACGTATAGGCGGTAGAGTCTGGATGGGGTAGATAGGTGATGGGTGATGGGTGATGGATGAGTGACGGGCAACGGGCGACGAGCGACGAGCGACGAGCGATGCAAAGCGATGCGATGCGATGCGATGAGGGAATCTTCTTGCGACGGATGATGTGTATGTATGTACAACTAGGTACCTACCATCTATGCGTATGCGTACTGTAACTATGTACAGTAGACTGAGCATCGCCCCGGGTCAGCATCGCCCAGCGCACGCGCATGGCGTTGCGGTGCGGGCTGAGACTCTGGGAAAGGGATTTCGAGATAGCGTCACGGATATGCAAGGTCTTGCTGCATCTGGGTCACACAGAGCGCGCAGTTACTTTCCCGGCATTATGGGTAGGGATAAGCGACCAAATGATGGTGGGATGAGGAGGGGTTCAAAGGGGTGTGTGATGATGCAAAGTTACCTACAGTGCCTCTTCAATGGTCTGCTTGATTCTTGATACGAGGTCTACCTTACCTACCTACCTATTCTCCTACCGCACCTATTGCTGACATGCTGCTACACATCTACTCAGCTCGTGGAATGGAACACACGGGCGGGTAGATCTACCTGGGTAAACCGATAGAGAAACCAACTCAGCATCGACCGGCAGGCAGGGCTCTGTTGTCCGCTGCTTGTTATGCATACTTATGTGTAGTATACAGAGTACGTGCATGTCTATGTACAGACTAATTAGCTAACTAATGTGGAAAAGGGCCATATATTTAGCCTAGCACTGCTAGATATGTTAGGTACAATAGGTAGTATGTATGTTGTTGTTGTTGTCTACATACATGCGTGCGTGCAGGAAAGACGAGCGAATTCTAAGAAGCATGAGAACTGCAGTAGTAAGTACAGCATTGAGCATTGTCGTATGACACTCATTGACTGCCAAGGTGTGAGGTGTTAGTATAGGTGGCTTGGTATATCAGAGCAAAGGACTTTTGACTCATTACCTGCATTTAGAGTGATATATGTAATTGAGAGTGGGATTGGGCTTGGGCTTGTGCTTGGGTATCGAGATTACATATTGTGCGATACCTACCTACCTCTTCTATGCAGCACCTCAAGCAAAGAAAGAGGGAGGTTGTTGCAGAGAGGTGCGGTATTTCTGCTGTCACCATGATTGATTGATTGATGTAAGTGTCTATTTTGGTAACGGCAGGATGACACATGTAATGATTTACCGAGGGGACGAATGAATGTGTAAGCAAGCATAACGTGCTATATGCGCATGTGTGTATGAATGTATAAATGTACATATGTACATACCTACTAGAAGAACCACCATGTTTTTTTCCTTCCTTCCTTCTTAAGTAGATGGATCACCGTCAGCCAGCCTACCAACCGGGCCGCAAAGAGGCTTGTCATGTGCACCCGAGCGCGGGCGACCCTGGAGACTTCGGTAGCTGAGCTGCGAAGGATGGCAAATGGGAATGCCACACGCAGCAAATGATATCGGTTGCCGCAAAGTCCTGCTTCGGTCTAACCGCATTCGAACCAGACGAGCATTTGGTTGGGACCCAATCATAAGCCCCAATCTACCTTCACGTTACCAGCCAAGCGGGATATGCAGTAGACCTGGCGCAAGCAAGCGTCTGTGGCTTTTTTTGGTCTGGTCTTGGCTTTATCTTCGTTCAAGCACTGGTGGTGCTACTGGCGGTGGTGCATTTTTACTGCCTACGCATATGTATTCGTTCACCTACTTCCTACACACTTACTTACATGCATACCTACCTACTTACATCCCAGAATCTGCACGCCGCGACTTGCCCTGTCGCAGTGCATACCAACCCATGCCCATACCGAGGAACTTTTGGAGCATTGATTGAACCCTTCGCAAGAAAGTGTCGCGTCCCTGCCTGTCAGCGGCACACGTCTCGTCAGGGAATAGCGCCGGGCACGGAACGGCATGCATTGGCGCTTGCTTCGATGTGCGTGAGTGAGTGTGCCTGCGAATCGAATGAGCACTTACTTACATACTATCTACCTATCTACCTGACCTGCAAGGTATGGGTAGTAGATAGATATGGATGGGATGGCACGCTTTGCGCCGTCTGGGGAAACAGTCTGGTCAGCGAATACAACTACCTACATTGCTTCCCCACGGCTGCAACCCTGGTCCCAAAACCTGTTTGACGAAGGGACTCGACATATGCGTAAGTCTTGCATGTTAGAGCAAGATGCTATCTTCCATAAGCGACCCAATACCGAGTTGGCAGGAGTTAAGCAGGTATGATAAGATTAGAGAGATTGGATGTATTACTGTATTAAGTATCGCAGTGTGCCCAAGCGCGTAGGACTCCTCAGCTCTCGTACTTATTCATTCATCAGATTCATCGCCTAAGCAATGGATCCTATTATTATGCTGTCGAAGAACTCGGCGGTTTTGGACGAGATACGAGTGAGTGTGCGCTGGTGCTCTTCCGTATCCGTCAGCCGGTATGTCTATACTACCTGGTACTGTATTTGTCCCGCGCGAATGGATCCCCTAAGGATCCCCTGTTCCAGCTCGCTGCAAGTCCAACACTTGTTGCACCTCTAGTTCATGCATCGACGTTCGTTTTGGTTCATTCTCCGGTCTATTTTCCCGTTCATTCTTTGCCTTCACTCAGAATCCATCCTTCTTCAAGGTTTCCCCTGTCCACCGTGTTTGACAACCTCATGCTAGGGGCTCCGTGATGTTCCGAACCTCGGTGTGTGAATGACTTACATATATCCTAACTGCTCGCCAACTCCAGGATTTGGACTGCGAGAAGGGATTCGGAACCTTGCAGAGCCCGTGCCGCCCGAGCTGTGGTCTGGAATATCTCCGTACACTTGAGTGACGTGATAGGTGATCTTGTTGCTTATCTGTTTCGATATGCTGTTGGGCTGACTAATTTATACAAGTCTGTTGTTCACCGTGCCGCACTAATTTAAAGCAGCATGTATGTGTGATCAAGAGGTTCTACTAAGGGCGGGCTGCTGGATTCCGATCGCTAGAAAAACCCGCAATGCAGTTGGTTCGCACGATTAACCCTGGAGAAAAGCTGCACTGCTGTTATGGTGTAAGCATACCGTAAGTATCCCAGGCTTGTGCTTCCCGCTCATGTTCCCGCTAAATAAGACCGGGGTCTATAAAATACCAACCCGAGTGTGGTAGCGAATCTAGTATCCCGTGTTCAGGGTAGCACTTGTTTACAGTACAGTCCTAGATAGAAGTGAATGAACCGAGACTGCCGCCATATCCCGATAAGGCATGTATCGACATGTGTACATTATCTCAGATGTCTTAAACCCCAGGTACACGACACTAGTAAGTGCTACGTAAGTGCTCTGTATTACACGGACGTTATCCGTCACCGTGGCAAAAAGCGAAGCCTCGATTTTAGATAGCTTGTTGGTTTTCTACTTTGATGCATAGACGGTAATTTTCGCCGTAACTGTAAGAGGTAAGATGTACCTAATGGTAATTTCCCGGCGTGAGGCCGCTAGCTTCGTTGCGTCATGGAAACATGGGATATTCAAACTCAGCCTTGAAATTGGCTCTCTGGTTTGATATTCCCGTTTTTGGGTACCTACATATATATAGCTGCTTGCCATTAGGTCCGATGTACATAGGGCTTGCATATAATTTACAAGTGTTATAACTCCTCACAAAGTTAGAAGATCGCATAATTACTTGGAAAGGTAGCCAAGTGGTAGACCTCTGGCCCTTATCTAGATAACCTCGAACTGACCACAAAAAAAAGAATCATTAATCAAACGCCGCGGGTAGTACAAGTTTCTTCCGTTTGTATCCCATCCTAGCCGTGATACCTGGTAACAAAATGATTCAATCCGCCATAGCTGAGTGGCGTCCTTTGTGACCTGGCACCAACATCGCAGAACGGACCTCACCCCATCTTCCTGCAGACTTATGACAAGGCCTTGCTAACCGAGCGAATACCTCATCAAGTTATGGTGGATCGTCATCAATGTTACCACGTCCTTGCTCTGGGCACACTCATCCTGAGGCTAAGACAAACATCAGACGGATATTCATAGAAAAACAGACGCCCTCAGCTCGTCTATATGGGGTCAATATTCTCGACATGGGAGAATATATGTCTGGTTTGCTCTATCCGTGTCACTGGCTTGTCGTCTACCTATCCATTTTTTTTATTTGAGCGCAGACTCCGAGGTCTGGGTGCTCGAATCTGGCTCCTCGGCTCCCCGACCCGAAGGGCTTATAGCATACATATACAACTGACAAGTACAGCGCTCTACATGGATTTCCGATCACCAATGATGAAAGGAACCTATGTAGGCGAGCCTCTCTGGTCACATTTAGCCAGTGCGCAAGCAAAGAGTCACAGCGTTCGGGATACGCTTCTGCAGCCTTGATCAGAGTTTCGGGCCACCCCGTGCGAGCCACCAGGTTGGGATCTATCCGCCCGCCCTCCCTTGCTTGCCGCATTCCCTGTTGCCTCTAAAGAGGCCCGCTAGTGCGGAAAGGCGTTTAGAGCTCTCGGCGCCTACTCCTTTGGACGCATTAGGAAGATTGCGCAGGAGTGGGCAGGGTCAAGGGACCCAGGCGACCGTCCAGGTCAAAGCAAACTCACCGCACCGGGCAATCCACTAACTAACATGACTGTCAAGCAATCCAGTCAAAGCGGCGGTGTGGTGTGGCCACATACATTACACGTGTATGCGTACTGTAAGTCTAATGTAAGTACGCATATGTACAGACATAGTGCTAGGCATGAGGAGAGGGAACCAGCAGACATGGACCGTTGTCGAGTGCGCCCACTACTTATCTATCTAACATCTCACATTATGTAGGTAGATATCTCGTACTAGCAAGCAGTCACGGTCAGCTCACAGGCACACGCGCGCATTATACACTGTAACCGCACACTAGGTATTATACATAGGTATATACATACATACATATTCTGTATGTGTACATATGTTCTATCGAGCTTCGAGACCCGCGACCCCGGTTGCGAGGGAAGCGAAGCAGCGTGTGGCTTGAAGGGGCGAGGAAAAAGCAAGTCGAGAGCCAGAGCCCCGGGACGATCCACTTCTCATGTCATTTGTTCATTTGTAAAAGCACAGAACCAAAAAGGGCAGACCCGTTGCAGTCTGTGTTGCGTGCATCGGGCTACTAACCTCAGGTAGGTAGGTCGTGCGATGAAGCCCCAGTTGGCGCCCAGTGGTGTCCAGGGGCTCGGGGGAACAACACGGTGATCATCGACTAATTAACATGTATTTCAAGGGTCTAAGTGGGCTACCGCGTGATGTTTTCATATGCCTGCCGGTCCGGCATTGCATCTTGAGTGAGCATCTAAGACTATTACTACACTACGCTACGCAGTACAGCACCTATCCCAGGTGAATAAGTCACTTGACCGACTAAAAAAAAAAACCACGTTAAAAACACACGCATAGGTGACCTGTTTGACTAGGGACCTCATATCCACCCCCATAAGCTCCGAAACTTGGGTGTCTTTTTTTCGCCATGGATTATTACGGGCACCCGGGCCATAGTAACTGCTAAGTAATTACTAGGTCAAGGGTCCATGAGCATTAAGGCCACTTGTCTTGTTCGGCCGCCCTGTTCCCGGCGCTGCCCCGTCAAGACTTACTGTGTTAGCACCAGGAATAGGGCAGCAGAAGCTACGGAAACAATAAGCGGACATACCTGGGAAACACTTACCTGCTACTGTACAAGTTACAGGTATGTAAGTGCATACTCTGTAAGTGTAGGGCCTTTATGGACCAGTGCCGTTCGATCAAACAAAACGCAACGAGGCAATGACGACAAACTAAGACATCGTCTCTCACAATCATTCCATTCATCTCAACTCCGTCTCGACGGCCCCATTACCACGTTTCACGGTGTAAGACGCCGTCAATGGTTTTTAAGTCAAACTTCCTAATCTATGCTGTAAACCCTCACACAAACTACATCATCTACACCTAATGCCTAATCGCCGTTTGATTGCAGATCGACGGGCGAAAACAGCCTGGCCTGGGTATCTATCTATATGTAAATTGTTGGACAATACCTATTTACTAACTTCTGTGAGTAGACACCATGAACTGTGGTCTACTAAATGCGCAAAGCATTGGCGAATAGATTCCTTGAAGCTTCTGAATATGAGGCAAAAAAAGATAATAATAAAAAAACGAACAAAAAACATTTTGACGCTGGTTTGTCTCCTTTCTACCTACGTGACAATTTACAACTGGCACACTTGTCTTTCTCCCGCTCTCTTCACAGGGTCCATCGGAAAGATAGAAAGACGAGCGAGCACCGTTACCGCCCGACTCATGGGGTACAACAGGTAGGTAGATATGGGGGATCGCCTAGTGTGCATCGAACCACATATAAGCAGGTATAAAAGTGCGGACACGAGGCTTTACGAACCCCCCTCAATCAATGCACCGCAGAACCGCGTAACAAGGCCCTAATGCAGGCCGGCTCTGTTAGCTTGCTGGAAAAAAAAACCCCCTTCGGTTCTGTCAAAGAGAAGGTTCTAAAAAATGCCTGTTTGTCGTACCGGGCTAGAGGAACAAGCCGTGACACTTCCATCATCCAGGTACACTGGGAAATACAATCCTTGAATGATACGTCACCGTTTCCAGCATCTGTCCCTACATAAAAGACGGCGCTCGTGTGGTATACCCAGGGAGGTGTCCCTCGATCTAGTTAATTGATCGATTGATTGATTGACTAATTGATAAGGTTTAACGTCGTCGATTTAATAACGTAGCGCAAGGCCTCTAAACCCTCGAACGAAACCTACAGCATACACACATACAGGCGATGCGCACAGCAGACCAACATTGGTAGGTAGGTTAGGTAGGTAGGTAAGGTACGCATAGGTAGTTGAAGGAATGAACGGGGAAACCCGAAATTGGCAAAGCCGTCCCCCACAACACGCCTGGATTTATATGCAGGGGCTTATGCTATTTTCCCTGAGCTAAATAGCTACTTAGTAGGTACGATGTATAAAAGAAAGGCCTACCTATATATAGTGCTAGCTTAATTACCTAAGTAGGCTATCAATGTCGAGGACACGTTTACATACAACTTAGATGTCCGCCTCACTCGCCTGTTGCACATGCTCTGGGTACCTACCTCGCATGTGGAGGGACAGGATCGTGGATATACGTAACGGGGGCTAGCGGGCCTAGAATCATCCCAAGCCTCAGTTCTGCGGCCAATCCTGCGACCCTTCCCAGCCAGACGGTTTGTCCGCGATTAGGCGCGACCAAGTACAGAGACTTGGCTTGTTTAGAACGATGCCTGCACCACACTGCGCTACAGAGATCCTTGGGAAATTCCCCATTCGGCGCATTAGGTGCAAGCCCCCTATTCGCCGTCCCACACCATCTCCATCCCCACCTTTCTGCCACCCAATCTCTTAACTGCATCTTCTTCTACCTACTTACTGCCTACCCTCCCGTACCTAGGTACTGTACGCATACATCATCGTCGCATCTACATAGTACCTGGTCTCCATCACGCGCATGATGACACTCTCGAGGCAGGGGTGAAAGTTCCGAAAAGAAAACACTTATACTAATTCTGCTAGTGTAGTGCACTCGTATAATTAATCACTCCAGTTAATCTAGATAGATGGGCATTGTCTATCTGCATATGACGTGCCGCTATGTCTTGGCTGGCTAGGTGGGTAAGATGGATGGGTGTGTGTGCTTTGGACCATGCTCTGTCTGACCTTCTGACCCTCGAAACAATTGAGAAAAGACGAAAAAGCCTGGCTTTGGTAGCCGACTATCTACCCACCTGCCCATGTTGCTGTAGATACAAAGATCGGTACGTCGCAAACCCGTCTATTCGTCTGTTACCTATTATCTAGCCATGGTGCAACTGTGTTCTGTTTGACTGGCGTGACGAGACAAACGAGTCGGTTTCCTCCGGTTCGTCTGTCCATGCTCACCCACCACTTACTATGCTTCCTTCTATGCAACTAGTCGACGCCTTCAAGCTTGAAGCCACCAAACATATAGCCGGTTTGAGCGAACCGCTTGATCCATCAACTAATAGCAGCCAATCAACACCTTTACCAGCATCTCGGGCAGAGCAACCTTCTACCATCTAAGACTAGGGCACCCACGCCCCTCCTCCTGCTCACCCCTCCCCCTTCGGTTGGCAGCGAAGAACAATCAAAAAAAGAAAATACTAGTCTAGGGACAAAAAAAAAATAAAAAAAAAATAATGAAATAGCTGGGGCGTAGGTCACTAACCCAAGATGTCCTGATCGATGAATTACTCGATTAGTGGCGGCCCAAATCTAACCCAGGAATACCCAGCAAATATCTAGCGTCAAGCCAAGCCGGCTAGGTTTGTCCACCACGCGCAGTAATCAACCACCAGCTGAGGAGGGCCCTCCTCGCCGCATGCAACTCACCGTCTCAGATTCTCTCAGCTCTCCCGACGCAGTCTAGAAGCATTGATACTTGCTCGTGAGAGGCCACTTACACCATCTGTATCCGGGGTATTTCTCTCATGCGCCTATCAACGAAGCAGCGTATTTTCTCGACAATACCAAGTACCGAACCCTCGGGCTCGGGCTCGGGCTCGGCCCCGTTTTTGCTCTTATACGAATGTTTTCATAGTACATATACATTGCTAACATTGCTACCTTCCAAGTACTTACTTACTAGGAGGGAGTACAAGAAAAAAAAAATCATCAACAGGCTGTTTGCTAGCTCAACCACTCACTCTCCTGTCTGTGTTCCATTTCCGCTATCTACTATGTAGATACCGGGTAGATAGATGCCAGGCCAGCTCGGCACAGCTACCTATTTTCCACATGGGTTGCCCTTCATTCGCAAACATGTCGGAGATTATGTTAGCCAATAGCTGTGTTGCTGTTGTCTTGGTTCCTTGACTTGTTTCCCCTTTACCTAGTCTACTCGTCACCGGTTCGTACTTATTCGGCCACTCCCGAAGCCTTGAGGAAGATCTCGTTGGAGGGTATTTGCTCAGCCTTGCGATCAGATCCGACTATTCCTTCACGTTCTATTCTCGTTGACACAGATACTGTGTTGCAAACATACGCTAGAGTCCCTACATTCCTTTATCTGACTCTTAACCAGATCCTTGGTTCCTAGGAATCCCGTCTGTGGTACAAGTCCAACGGCACATCATCATGCCTAGCCGCGTCGGCATCGTCTCCCTACCACAACCGGCCCGGGCCTCCTTAGCACACTGTCTCTGCTCCTTCCAGTCGTTTCTGCTCGCAAGCCATCAACTGGTTTAGTGCTGCACTTGCTTGCTTGTTCTTTAGGCGGGCAGTCCTCACAGCGCCACCGACGTTGGTTTCACTCAGCACCATCACGAACTTAAAAGCTTCGGGGGCGGAATACGAATTGACCCTAGAGCTTGAATTTTCTTTTGCTATTCCGGCAACAGAGTTGGTTACGGGATCCTCTCATACAAGTTATGCCTTCTAGCTTGTCCATCTTCGCGGCCCTCTTCGTGTTTTCCAATTGTCATTACATGTTTCTCTGGTTTTGCACCTGTTTTACATGCCTACTATATTCCCAAGGTGCATGATTTTTGGTTTGGTTATAGTGACCCGACATAAGTAGGCACAGAATACTCACTTGTGCTACAGAGGCGTATATAAGAGCCTCATTGCCACTTTATTACGTTATTTTCACACTTGACTCCTGCAACCGAAGACCCAAGAGGATTTCTGGTTGTCTTAGCGGCATCTATCTCGACTAACTAAACTACCCATTTGTCTCGGAATGCTGTTAGCGTGCTTGGGGTGTGGCGCTTCATATTGAACCACCAAGGGTGATCCCGCATCCGCTTCCAAGTAAAAGAGTCGAGGTGCCAGCCTCCGCCGCCCGTCATCCCAAGCCCGCACGCCCCCCCTTCCCGAGCGAGCCAGGGAGTGCCAGGCTTCTCCTTCTCTAGCAACAGGGGCACGCTTAGGCGGTACCTACGGGAGGTACTCAGGGGCACAAGTACCTGTGGGTTCCGTAGGCTTGTACCCGTTACCTACCTCCTCACGACACCACCACAATCCCGGCACCGCTGCTGCGCGCCGAGCCCACTACAATCCATCCCATGGCACCATTAGGTACCTCGCTATAATCCATTCATTGATCCAGCGAACGGTAAGCCCCGCTACCTCCACCGTGCACCCAATTTACACAACAACATGACATGGGACTGAGCAGGCTCAGGCCTTCCTCACTCACCACTTACTTTATCTTATTATTACTTACTGCGTCCATCCGACTTTCAACTTTTATCTTTCCCACTCCCACCTGCTCTCCCTCTCTCCACACCATACAGCCCCAAGTTGTTGTCACCTGACTATCTCTCACTCTCCTTCACATCTAATAATATCCTCGTGCGCCTCTGTGTATGCTGAGGAATTCCTTTTCCGTACCTTTGCATCTCGCCGGCTTTGCATTGTTGTAACTACGCCGCTAGTACATACAATCCTGTACCTCGGCACCGTCACGTCACGTCACTAGCATGGACGTTAAGCATATCGACATAACTAACTATTATTATTATTAGACTTGAGATATATTTATGCATATATTATCTCATGCTGCCAACCCCTTGACCTAAGTCTCACCAGGCCTAGTCATGATTGTCGGCCACTGCTGGATTGGGTTGGGAAAAAAAGAATTGTATTTGCCACAGGAAAATAAGGTCACAATATATCCCTCCTAACTATCAGTATTCACCACATCAAAGCGCCCTTACAACAATTACGCCCTCAGTTGCTTGGTTCGTTGTCAGCAGACCTCGAACTGGCGTCTTTCTTGTGACCTTCGGCGTAGTATGGCTGGAGACCATCCGAGCAGGGCACATTTACCTAGACTCGACCATTACGACGATTCTCAGTATCCGCCGATTCCTGGTGAAGAGGACGAGCGCCCAAGAGCCATTCCGCACCACCCTCGTCCACAAATGGCTTCAGGTGCAGTAACCCTGCCGTCGATCCAAGATCGGCCTGATATGTACGGTCCACCGAGTGCCAGATCTTGGGATCCAAGGGCCTCAGGCTATGGCCCGTCGCCCACCTCTTCCAACGGGTACCCGCCCCCTCCCGGTGGTGTTTCCGCGCCTGGAACATACTCTCCTGCAGGGAGCGGCAGCGCCTACCCTCCCCCAAGCGGCCCTCACCAGCCGTATGCCCTTCCGCCTGTTCAGCAGCACGCTCAGGATCCCAGGGGTGGCTACGCCCCAGATCCTCGTGCTCAGGGTTACTACGCAGCTCAGGCTGCCGGGTCCTTTAACGGAGGTGCAAATGCATACGATTATAGCTACCGTCAAGATCGCGGTCCACCCAACTCTTATACGCCAGAATATGCAAGAGGAGGCCCGGCGGGTGGTGCTGTTATTTCTCACGGACAGTCTGCCCCCAGACAACGGACTTCTATTGCATGCAAATATTGTAGGCGGAGAAAGGTGAGGAATTACCAGGCCCGGCTGTGACAAAAATCTCCTCTAGGCAACCTCGGGCACTAACGTCAAAATAGATCCGTTGCAGTGGCTACGCAAACTCGCCGGGAGGAAAGTGCACAAATTGCATCAAGATGAATCAGGAGTGTGTTTTTCAGCCTGTGTCGTCCACGTCGTCTACTGCGTTCGTCCCAGTATCGGCATTGCCAAATGGTGTTCCACCTGGTGTCCAATTGTTTGGGGCCTATGGCCAACCCATAGCAGGTCCTCCTAACTATGCTTCTGGAGCGAACTATCAGGCTACTCCACCGCATTATGACCAGCCGCTTCCCTCTCCAACCGGCTCGAATAGTTCTTATTGGGAGGATAGACCAGAAAACAGCAGGAGGCGCCACAGAATGTCAGAAGACCACGGAGTCCGTCTACCGCCGCCTAATACGTTTCCCGACGATAACTCCCGACGCCGATCCCCTTCGAGCAGTAGCCCAAATCACTTACAGCCGTTTCAAGCGAGCCAGCCTCAACCGATACCCCCTCAGACGTTTGACAGTAGGACGCCCCCGCCTAGGGGCAGCCCATCCGTTGCTCCAGCCAGCAATGCCTCGGGAAGTTCAGTAATGAATCTGGAAAATATTATGAGCTCAAATCCTGCTGGTAACGATATTGATCAGAGCATGTTGGGCCGGTTGAATCGCCGTGCGAAATGACACTTTATCCACATATTTTCGACCATAAACACAGCATGGAAAACTTTCGAATCCATTTCCTAGGTAGAAATACTGCATAGACACAAAGTCAATTGGCTGGCCAGCTGACTATAGCACAAACTGGTGCTAAATTCTCCCATCTACGAAGATAAGGGCGGTGGGCATCGATCCTCACAGACGATTTTTTTCGAGAAATTTAGTGCAGGGCCATCTCGAAACATTAGAAGTGAGGACCTGACAGGAGCCAAAGACGACGGAATCTTCGGTCACCACGCAAAAGACTGGCTAGGGTGGTTCATGGCGGCTTAGATGAGGTACGGGGTTGGCGACAAACTTCAACCAAAGCGTATATGGTTATTCACGGGGCGGTTTATTTGTTTCTCTAAATATTTCCCGGCTGGGAGACGATCGTGGATGGGAAGGAAAAAGATTGGCTTGCCTCACGGCGAAATATCCGAACGACCATTTGCTTAATTTTCTATTGCACTCTATCTAAATCACGGCTCACGAAGGCGTTTTTAACCACGATATATTCGGTACTATTAGGTCCAATACCGCGCGAGCGAGGGGGCTACGGTATCATTGGAATTGCAACTAAAGAGAAAGTATTCATCCTAAATGAGCACCGATGGGCTCTAAGGACTCAGAATAATTTAAACTTAACGCTTGCTATATCCACTACAAATTATTATTAAGAAGTAAAATATATTTATTAACAACGGTATCCTAGTAGTCCACGGAGTTGCGTTATGCTAAGATCTCAACCCGATTATAGAATTGTTTGCATCATCTAGTTGTGGTTTGTCTCTGCTTAGGAACTCTGGCTAAATTTCGTCTAAGCGGAGCGGTGCAGCCTGCAGTATACGGGTACAAACAAGGCAGTAAGTAGCAATTACGAGCCATTCGCCAAGCAAGACAGAGCCCGAGTAGATAGGGGACTCGAGGGCGTGCAGAACATACACCCACTCACTAGTCAGCCGCATAGGTACTGGGTAGGCATGTGTCAGTATGAGAGTGGAGAGGTTGCAATGCCGCCTCCGAAAGGACCTGGATCATTCTAACGGGTTCTCTCTTACATTGTAATCCGACAGGTCCTGTCCAATAGTATACCCAACCCAACCATACGCCACTATCACCCACCGTGTTCCTAATACCTCGACTCTTGCTTCGTCAGCCAGGCTTACCCAACCCTGAGGCTATAATAGCAATGAGCCGTCAATATCCTCATTAGGCCGGGGCTATCCTTTCATGATTCAGTCTCGATGCCTACGGTAGGCTGTAAGGCTCAGCCCTCCCTTCTTCTACGCCTTGCTCACTCTCCTATTGTGGGCTTTCCGATACTTTGTCATAGCAGATACACGCGATTTAAGTTATCCGTTGCCGAAAGATAGTCTTGTTCGTAGTACCGTGTGTATTTCGTCCTTGTGTTACCTACTTAATGCAACGTATACTTGCTTCTCTCTTGGCCGACCATGATACTGATCATCCATTGAATATTTTGTAAATACAACTCTGTCATGTATTTAAACTACCAATCCTAATATATAACCTCGTTGTCCTCAAAATACAAAATACATATTTTATTTACTAGTCTGCGTCCAGCTGGTCGCAGTGACTGACCCATCGCGACTCATGTTTGCTATTTCTCTCTAGGATGTAATTTGTCCACCCATGCCTACGGATAGGTACACAGTGAATCATAGATTCCTACGCCGCGGATAACGCTACGTACCGTACCGCACGGCACCACAGCGTATTACGGTACAACGCGAAACCTTGATCTAGTGATTTCCGCACTCTGGAGTTCAGGGACTTCCCCTCTCTCTGTCTCTCCCTCGGTGTTTTTTTCTGCTGGCGTCGGCCGGCACGATCCTTCCACACGAACCTGGTGGGGGGGTTTGGATAAAAAAGGGTTTAGGAGGAGCGGGAGAAAAAAAGGAGGACTGACTCGATCGATCGACTGACTCGGCGACCACCTTGCGGTACTGAGAAGTACCCCGACTTTCGGTTTCCACCTACGGTGCTTTGACTAAGTACAGAGCCCATCAGACAGGGAAGTACCGTGCCGTAGTGCAGACATCGGATGTTTCTTCGTTGCATTCCCCAGAAATCGTTACGAGCAACAATCGCCTTGGGCTGAACAGGCGGGTAGACTAGTACCTGGACCAGTGGAACCTAGGTACCATGCGGTGTCGAACGGACAAGGTATCTTTTGTGCTCTGTGCCGACTTATTTTGTCATTGTTCAGCCCCTATCCTCTCCCTTGCTTTAGATATACCTTTAGCTACGGCACCCTGTAGGGTAGGCACGAATACACACAAGTTTCTCTGTTACTCTAATCTTTGTTAATGCGCCTATGTGCTATGAAGACTATGGCGTAATGTTGTACACGGTAATACCTTGCTGCTGTTGCTTTCTAGAGCTAGGAACGGGCAGTCCTATACATCCTATCATCCAGCCAGCTGCTACTATTCCTAACTGTAATATCAAATATGTAGCTACTTTTCCACGGAAACCAACGGTCTATCATTCCAAAAAATACGAGTCACATAGCGCTCCCCATAGCCCGGCTTCGAGTCGACCCCCCTTTCTCTCAAGCGGCAAATCAGGACGCGAGGCGACCATACGAGCCCTTCCAGCCGCAGGAAAACCACATGCCTTTTCGGTAGCCAACCATATATCGATAGCAGAGACATAAGCGAGGGCAGAAAGCGTCAACGAACATTTCCCGTATGTCCTAGGGCGATTTACGCGGCCTCCGCATACCAATAATTTCGTAAATGTCTGGGAAAAACTACCCAAAACTCATTAGAACTTAGAATCACGAGCACAAGAACACCGCGCCGTCGGAAAAACCCGCCTCGCCGTACCATCCACCAGCCAGCAGATAGTCAACTTTAAATCCGGCCGAAGCGAGCAGCAAAGTTTCGGCCCTGCGTGCGCTGTTGGTCGATCTATGCACGCTAAAAGTCTACCTTGCATGATAGATGCTGTCAAACATCGGGCGAAAAAGAAAGTTCCGAGCGAAATGACAAGAGACAGGATGAATACGACAGGTGACCAACTAAGGACATATGGCATCAAAAGACCCGTGCTGTAGTCCCAGACACCGGGCTACCTGAAGATAGAGCCTGATGCGTACACACCAGTTAGCTGTAGCCCAGCTGAAGTATAATAACTTGCCTCTAAGCATGCATGTGCCCTCCTCCAAGGCAGTATCAATAGTTCCTTGGTCGTTCCGGGACGGGACGCGTCACTGATTCAGCTATAGAATCGTTAGGATAAGTTTTCTTGACATTCGCTGACGTGTCCGATCTATTCCCTGACCTGGAATATGCCTTCGCCGTTTGCAGAAATGGAGCAGGCGAAGAATGGGTTAGGGAGTTGAGATGCATTTTAACCTCACCCCCTTTTACACTCACGTGCCTCTCTTCCAGCCCTTCTAGAACTTCCTATTCAGGCCTTTGAGGCAGTGTTAGTATATTCTACGCAAAATTATCCATCGGATATCTTGTTGCCGATGTGATAGAACTATCACTAATCATTAGCCAAAATTAGGTACAACTTACGTATGTAGGCGATCAGAAGTATAGCTGCCCTATAGGGCGCAGAAATAGACTTCTGTACGCATAAGGGGAGAAAACGAAGCAGCTAGCTGACAGAGTTTCCCACACATCATGGTTTTAGCCCCGAAGTAAAAATTGTGCCTCATCCTATTTCTACCTGCCATATCCCAGAGACGAGAACAAAGTTCGCACTTCTATCAACCTTCTTTTACCCCGTATTAATTAGAGAGAAACTCAATCCGGTTCTGGCGGTCTGTAAGTGTAGACCTAGAATTTCCAGAGATGAGTAATAATACGTGAACTGGCTACAATCAAGTAAAACACGAGTTGCTTCTCCTTCTTTTTAGTTTTTCAATTCTTCCTTTCGGCCGTTTTCTTGGTCTTCTCCTAACTCATATTCCACCTACGACCGCGGGCCAGAAAAAGCGGGAATAGCATCTGCGACATGTCTCGGGACCATGCATATCTAGAAATCCCAAGTATCGGTCAGGCGTAAACCCGGGAAAAAAACATCTCGGGGTCTGTCTAGATGCGAGGAAAGAAATAGAGATATATTGAACATTAAAAAACATGAATTATGCACGCGTCACTTGTCTTGTATGGCCACTTTCACTGCTGCTTCCAAGCCGTTTCCGGTAAATCGCGATCTACAAGCATGTCTATATGCTTCGGCACTGTTTAGATACGAAATCCTAGAGCACATGACTTTCTAAGTCTAGTTACAACCGGGTTAGCGATCGAGCTCATTGGTGATCCGGCCCAAGATCGTACACTTTCCGCAAACAGCTGCAGCCTATCGAACTATTTCCTGTAATCCCCTTTCCCGAGCACGGCCCGAGAACCCCTCGTGCCATTACTCGAGTATGATGTACCTCAAGAATACATACTCCCTATGTTTCATGGACAGCACTCTCACCCCTAAATAACCGATAGTCTATGAGCTAGTAGCTCAGCTATTAGTAGTGTGAGACCATATATCGTCGTACAAGGCGCTATAGGCCTCGCTATAGGCTCTTAATATAACTGTAAATTTTGGGGACGGAGAAAATCCGGGTTTTTGAACTTTTGGAGTCAGCTTTTCAGGGCGTTATATCCGTATGTACACTATATAGACGCACGGCACTATGATATTCTATTACGGGGCTGATGATCTAGTTCGTTACTTAACGTAATAAACAAGCGGAAAATAACTTATAGTGTTAGGGATCCTGTCCTGTAGTATATCTCCAGCTCTTGCCCAAGTATATACATTTATGTATTAAAGTGACGTGTCAGAAATGATGGCAAAGATCAAGCGGGCTGAAAGTTCCCGTGCTAACCTGAAGACATCTACGTAAAAGAAGATTTTGTGGTTCGTTATTCTAAACTGTTAGTATTTGATTATATATACATTGTCAACGTAGTTGGTTTTTGTCTGTGATGATGGAGGTCGCCAATTGATTATCTACTTACCATCGATTTTCGTCGCTCCTTAATAATACGTTTATACCATAATGCCAATTAAGTCTAAACATGAGACTCCAACGCCAAGTAAGGTAAAGTCTCGATTTAGGGAATAAATAAACTTTGATAATCATATTTCCTTTATGTGCGAGCCAGCCTACCCTCAAGTCGCCCGTCTTGGCTGTTCTTCGCGCACAACGAGCGCGCCGTCTTCCTGTCTTTCCATGACGAAGCACCTCTCTGCATACACACCCCGGCTGTTTTGCTCCTGCCATGGAATTGACAAGCGGCGCACCATGATGGGTTCCCAGCCTCCGACATTAATCGTAATAGAGCGCCACTGGGCGCCCTGCTTGCTTTGAACGAGCAGCGAGAGAAGCTGCATCGTGCGTTCGTAGTCAGGGTCTATGTTCATGTCGATGTATTCGAGGGGGTTCAGAACGGTCTGCGTATGTAGCGTGAGGGTGTTGAGTTGGCGGAAGTTGGACAGGGTTTGCAGGAAATGATATAGTTCGCAACATTCCCCATCCATATCGAGCTCAAGAGTACGGAGGTTGAAAAGAGTCCGTGATATAATGTCTAAATCTTCGATCTTTATAGTTGGGCAACGGCGGTGTTCATCGGTGAAACCCGTAAAGTCGCGAAAGCAGAGGCTGTTTAAGGATTGTGCATGTTGCAAGATCCCGTCAATCGGAAACGAGTTAGTGTCACATATGATCTTTAATTCTGTGAGTGCTCGAATCTGCTTGATCAAAATATATAGACCCCTAGTAACGTCCTGTCGTTTGTGCAGTAGATGCTCACTGTGGCCGTCTAAACGCAGGGTCTCTAGATTATAGAAGTCCGCGAACGACACAGAGTGGAGGAAAGGGCCTAGGGGCACATGGACCATCTCGAGATGCCGGATCTCAGAGAAATCCCAATGCTGCCGGACCGTGGTGGCGCTGTGGTTCCAATGGTAGGAACGTAGATAGAGTTCTCTAAAGGGTGGCAATCGTTCATTACTACTGAATTCGAATTGAGTACCTTGGCCTCTATCGTCATAGTAGAATGACTCCAGGCGTCGTGAGTTGAGCAGCAGGCCTTTCAAGCTTCCCACGCGGGCTGTGAGCGCTGGTGTTGGGACAGCCATCTTCAGGGACACGAGGAGACTCGTCGGGATTGCCCTTAAATATGAATTGTGTTGCTCTGATCGAAAATCTTGCAACGGTAGATTCTCGATGTATAGTTTGACCTTGTTTGATTGAATGTGACGCCGGGGTAGGACGTCTGAGGGGACCCAGAAGTCCCCTTTGCGAAGGTCATCTTGCACATAACGCCAGCTGTATTAGGGTTATTTTTAGCTCCTTGACCGCCATAGAGATTTCGTTGAAATATGGTAAATTTACCTTATGGATGACAGGCCTTCAATTTTATCCAATATCCTTTTGGCATACTCCGCATTGAGATTACTATCAACTTTCACATGCCTCGTGTGAGTGTATATATTGGCAAGGCCCCCGGGGAAGTATATCTCTGCCTGAGGAGCTATGATATTCTGGGTTATCCGGAGTGTGCGGTATTTCACAGGCGTCACGATGGCGTTGAATCTTGCTGAGAACAACCGGGCGGTACTCAGTGACGATGCGTCAGCATTTGCTAACTAGAAATAATGTTATTGTCAGCGGTAAATTTCTTGCTGCCTATGAAGAATGAACAATATTTGGATACGTACCTGCTCTATGATTAAAACGAGGAGCTCAGTGCTAAGATCATCAAGGGACCATCTCTGATGAGGACGGTGAGCAACCGCGGGTGGCGCCATGTAATTATTATTACTATTACTTATTTTTACTTGCTGCGGGCTCACGGAGAGAAGTATAAGTGAGGAAGAAAACAGAAACAATTTGATATCATCACTGCCGCGAAGAGCTGAATTAGGAAAACCGTTGGCAACTACCTCCTACATATAGTATTTATTTTTAAGATGGTGTGTCAAGAAGGGGCCGACGAGTACATAGCTGGGATGAAATAGGAAATGTAGTATTCCCGCAGGACGGGAACGCGAACCACGGTACTACAAGTTTTGGCCATTGCATGCATAGCTAACGAAGGCGGACCCTAGGAGTTGACGTGAAGGTCGATACCTATGTAGGCGATAGGCACGGCAGCTCGACGACGGATTGGAGTCTTTAAACGGTACGACCAATCTCGTTGGAGGATGGCGACAGCTAATGTACGTAGCCCCGGCACGGAAGCGAGGCGCATACAACGTCTTGGCCCCCGTTGACAGATCAGCTAGACTATTTCCGGTCAAAATACCGAATCGTGCTCTGGTAAGCAGCGGTCAGGCTTCAGTAGGCACTAACCTTTGCTGTAGGATCTGAATTCGTGTCAAATCAACGCGAGCGTGGATATCGCTAAATCAGATACAGATGTGATCTATTACCTGTCTAGAGCCCACTGCGCACATTTGATTGGGTGCACCGCCAGCCATGTCGAAGTGGCTTGCATGCTTCGGGACTCGTGCAACGTGGGCAGAGAAGTGCATATGAAAAAGGCAGACAGGGGGCGGTAGATGGTATGGTGATTACTTAGAGGGAACGGTAGAGCTCGCCTGAAGTTTGAACAGCCACGGCTTCTTCTCGAGTAGTGAGATTAGATTATCGATGATCAACGGTCAATAGCGCTGTCTATGATAAATAAGTATCATCAATCTAAGAGATCAATCATAGGAGAAAATACGTAGATGCTATTTTGAGTAGCGAGTTGAGTTCGACTATTACCTATTTGAGAATTATACAACAGAGGGCGCGTTCCGGTCGATGATTGATCCGACGTCCCCCACGCAACATGGGCGGAAATGCTTGCGGATATGGGCAGAGCGAATAAATAAGATGATAGCAAGATGTTTCTCGAGATCCGCATGCGGATCCAGCGGAAGCGAAGGGGGCCATGAAGCGTATAGGAAAGCGAAGACGGGCGGCACGAAGCCTAGGACAAGTGGTTCGCAAGAATGTCCCAAAGCGGTTGAAGCCTGAAGGTCGGAAACCCGGTAATTGATCAATCGCTCAATCGCCCAGATCTACGGAGTACCTACGCTAGGCTCTAGGCTACCTAGTTCAATCTCCGACCAATCTTCTGGGGGGGGTGAATAAATAGCTAGATTAGGTATTCTATAGGCATATGCGTAAGTAAGCATACATAAACGAACGAGGAGGGGTAATCATGGTAGCTACGACATCGCTTGACAATATCCACCAAGTCGGAATGCGTGTCATTGGGCAACATGTTGTATCACCGTAGCCGACTAGGGCTGCTCCGACATAAAAAGCCTATGCAAACTTAAAGAGCTACTTCGTAGAAAATAAGCCTGAGAAACGCTTATCCACCTAGGCAAAGTAGCTTCTATCTAACCCCTGACTTAAGACAAAATCAATAGTAGGCAGTCCTTTAAACTAGCTAGGCATCTCGGATAACCTGTATATGGCTATATAATTAGCATATCTAGTTATTTATAACAATATGGTTTCTCTTTCATTTCCGTACGATGATCAATCACACTTGTATAGTTACCCAATCCTGTAGATCTTGTGTTGGAGACTTGGCGACTGCAGCGGGACTAACCCCTTGCTAGTGTGTATTCTGCTGCTATGGTGTGATGTTAAGCTGCATGATCCCCCTCTGCTGACTCGACCAAATTATAGATAGGCATAGGTAGGTAGATATTACAGAGCAGTACGTAAACACTTAGTTACGTATGTACAGATATTTGCAGTACAGCTAGGTAGTAGTATTATCGATACCGAGACCCTGCATCAGATACTGGATTGCGGACCTATCTAGTAGCCGTATACACTTCGTCACCTGGGTAGGCTAAATTAAATCACTTTATATATATACTTATAAGGAGAAGTTGTTCTTTGATCATAATTGCATCGCAAGCAAACATGGCTAGGCAGAGGACCGGATGTAAGTCCAGCATATTAACAATAATCATTTAGCCCTAAACAAGAATAAATAAGAATTGAATTCTATCTGGACAAGCTTAACCAAGAAATATACCCAGGTATACCAAGTGTAATTCCTTCTGCACATGTTACAACTGCCAAAAGAAATCAACAATGTAGTACAGCCCAATGCTCATTATTAGCCGTACCAGCATTGTATGTAACACAACTGATCAACAAGATATACGGCATCACACTGTGTACAGCCAGCCCCCCAGAGTTTCTTTATTTCGAGCTCGGCTAGGTATCGCCTCAAATGTGGTCGACGTTACCAATCACAACAGTCGCTTCTATCCCAGCACATTTATATCCTTGTTCCTCAGCCTCTTCACATACCTACCAAACTGCCGTGATAACATCGGAATTTTGTGGTGTCATGATGCCGGGATTTTTTCGATGTTACGCGCCAGTGGCTTGCGTAGCGGAGGCTCTTGATCCTGCCTTGCTTCCCAATACAGCTATCTGCAGGTCGGTAGAGTATGCGGGCTTCATCGACCCTGGTCCGTCGAAGTCCCTATTCGATTATGAGGCCCGGCGACCGGGTTCAGCTATGAAGTCTCAGAAGCCTCACTTTAGCTCTTCAAGCTAAAGACTTACAGCATAGGGCGAAGTTCGTCCGGTTTTAATTAATTACCCGGGCCTCTACGAGCGGCCCGACCCCGGAGTTCATTGGCCAGCGTGACTATCCCACAGCCTCTCACAGCAGAGCCCGGAAGCTAGGTTTATCGTATTTACACTCACACCTCTTCTATATTACCAGGGATGAAACCTGAAATCACTATCCCCACCTCAGCCTCATCATAAGACAACGTGGTCGTAGATCAGCCATCCTAATAACTTGACTGTTACACTGCAGCTATAACCTAAGCTCGCTTACGACCCTAGTAGTCTTAAAGCCGAAATACTTCGCCATCATTCACATAAGACCTTAGGTATAATCAATAAGCATTGTATTTCTAGCTATCGGTAGATTATCTAGCCGCGACTAGCTAACAGCCCGCATATTTCCAAGCTCAATGTATTTTACGTCAGTGCACAAGATGCAAAATCTTTCGAGCCTATTCATACTTGGAAACCAGAGCTTCTCAATCATTTATACTCCATAACTAGGTATATTTCCAGCATAACTTAGTTATAGGGCCGACGCACAAATTCACAGAGAGCATATTGGGGTTAGAGAATATACTCCCATAGGGAATTAATATTTGGTGTTGCATAAAGCCAAAATGTATTATCTTGCAATTTCTTCCATTAACTTTAGTTCAACAAGATTGTAGACAATTCCATATCCCCTCCTTCACCATTAGAAACCCTTCGTAAAATGTATCAACAGCTAGACCTGCTAATATTACACTCTTACTACGTATCCCCATCGAAACATCTTTAATATAGCTTAATTCAGTGCTGGGTTATGAAAGTGATTTGAAGCAGGAGACATAAGAATCAAAACGCCCTTCACCATCTCAAAAAAAAAAAAAAAAAAAAAAGAAAGAAAAAAAAAACATGAAGCGCGGGTTTTAAACTTTACGTTCCAACCCAGGCCAAATATACAACCAGGATCTTATAGGGATAGCTGTATTACTTGCTATGTTCGATTACATGATCTTAGATTCAAGTTGTCGTCAGATAGATTAGCTCTAAAATGAAGACAGGGCTATTACCAACGGAGAATAGTCGGTTTTTTTTTTTGGGCTGCGTATTATGAGCTTTATTATACGCTTATGGAGAAGCTATTTACATAATTAACTATATACATACCACTCATCCCTACTGTCTATAGCAAGATGGAAGTTTAGATGGTCAACTCTATCAGTGATAGCGATGTCTACAGAGCGCTAGGTGTTAGCAACAGTAAGCCCCCTCTTAGGGACAGCCAAGACACCAAAAAGCTCTCTACGATATCCCGGCTGTAGTATTCTAGCCTCGGTTTTATACGGAATCTTGGCATCGGCAAAGAGTGAAAAGTATGGTCTCTTCAGGGTAGCCATATACGATCTACGAGATGGAACCGACACGCAGAGTTGAATTCAACATAACGAAAAGAAAGTAAAACAATCTTAAGAAGACAGAAGAGTTACGGACTATAATTACCATGATCATGGTGTCAGCAGCAGCCTAGTAATCGCCCCAGTCTCTATCGTAGAATCCTCATTTCTATATAATAGATCATTATACCTCCACTCTCAGCCCATATCTCGTTATACCTAGCTACACTCTAAGAAGGCTATATTCATTCTTTTAGGCATGTAGCAGTTATTCGTTTCCTTTTTAGAGCTTGGACCGTTCATCAATCAATAGATCTTTCTACTCAGTCCTAATTATACTATACTGCTCTCGAACCTCATATTATGCTCTCTATGTTTATTCCTAGTGACATAGTCTACCTGCATTTTTAATTCAATCTATTATCTTGAAAACAATAACTAGAGCCTGGTATAAAACAAGCTCTCGCTAGTGAGGTTGTAGAAACCAGGTCCACTATGAATTTTTGCATCGGTTGTTGAAGCTGTCAGTTATCTCGTCTTCCTCGTGTATTTTAAAGAGTATTAAGAATACTTTCTCTTATGTACATTGTGATTCATTTTATACCGTATTTCCACAAGTTATAAAGATAACGGCCCTAGACCAGCACTTCGGCTATTGGAAGAGTTTCGTGCTGTAAGAGAGGTCGAATATGTTGCAGACCCTTCCGCACTAAATAACCCGCCTGTCAAGTAATATGTTGCACATTTTCAGCTTGAATTGTGTTCCGAGGTCCTATTATCATCCTAATCCTCTTCCTTGGTATACGAACATGAAATCCTGGCGAATTCTCTGTCTTTAAGAGTAGACATGTCTTGTCTCGACTGCGATACCAATTGAAGATACTATAATCAGGTCGTGAGTTGTAAACACGAGAAATTTTCTTTGACTTTTAGGCGACAACAATCTGACTCTTGGAAAAGCGCTATATATCCGCTCTTATTGCTGAAGAACAGATTGCTAGAAGAATTTAGAGAGATTGACTTTTTGTTTCTTAAGTCCAAGTTGAACTACAACTCTTTCACAACCGTATGCTCAATTCCAACTCATCACGGAGCATTCTGTACGGCTGCTTGTATGTGCCTGCTAGTAACGCAATCCTACCTACATTGAGTTAGTGTAATTCAAGTCATTATGATATTGCCACGCTGTACGTTGGCGAACACGGGTTTTCGCCTGTTAGTCGCCCTGATTATTTCGAACTGAAGTAGCAAAAAAATATGGTATCTAACAGGGCTGTATTTTGATCGAAATATTGAGAAGGAGTGTATGCATAGACAATTCTACTAATTTCTTATAATTATTTACGGTAATATCTGCCACTTCGGTGCTCTGGTAGGAAACAGAAAACCAATTAGTTATTCTAGTTTGTCTTATTGAAGTCTCGATGCGCGTACTGGCGGGCCCTAGGAGGTCTTTTATGTTTTAGATCTGAGAGAAACAACTGCTAGTAGGTCATATCAAAGGCTCGGAGGGTTATCCAACTTCCTAATAATCTCCTATAGGGCTAAGTGTCTTTACTCTTCGCTAACGTCTAACCTAGGATATGAATCTGCAGCGTGCTTACAACTTAACTTGCTATAACTAGACTTCTCGTAGGCCTTCTACTTCTAATTCTATTCAGCTCCTAGTTGCCTATATTCATAGCCTTCTGAAACTTCGTGTTGATATTTAATTATCGCATAGAACCCTGTATATCTGTTAGGTGTTGAGTGCATGTAACAGCAGTGCATTGGATAATATTTCAGGTAGGAAGCTAGCAATGTAGTCTTGATATGTCTAATCCGGTACTCAAATCTGCCCAAATCCCCAGGGACCTGATCACCAAGATAGAGAAGGCTCAAATGTAGTTAAAAGTCCTGAAGACTGGTGAATAAGTAAAATACTGGGTTTAATATCAAAATAGTACTATACTGCGCATGCTAGCAACTCGGAAATTTGAGCTGGTGATTCGCCACCTTTTCGATGTGTAATGGACGTTTAGGCTGCGTTCAATGTCGTTATATAATTAAATATATAGAACTAGGCACGCTGCGAGGTTTTATAAACCCTCTCCCCTTTAGAGTAGCGAGGTCCTGGTAAGCATTACATGTGTCTTTCGAATCACTAGGTTTCAGGGAAGCTAACTCGGAGCGCGGTATGGTAGATTAGTTCAAACGGAAGCTTCATTATCGGCCGAAAGACGAGTAAATTATCTAATTTCGTGATGTGTAGCATCTGCCTAACAATGTGTGAACGCCTTTGGCACTGCAGCTCAAAATCTATGTAATAGTATTTACATCCTCGTCCCTTGAGTATCATTATGATACACTAGAAACATCATCGTCACTCAGGGGCTACGTACGATTGAAATGATATTAGTATTAATGTGAAACATCTTGCTCCTGAGACTCGATACTATGAACTGGTGGAACTACATTGTAGCAGTAGATCACACGAAGCTTTCAAATCAACTCTCGTACCCTCTCGTACTAACTCATGAACCCCAGCTACTCTACGCTGATGCGCGAATATACTAGCCGATGGGCCCTCGGCTAACAACGTCTAATGCAATGAATGCCTAGAATTAGCAAGGCTGCCCATGGCGCAAAAGCAAAGGTCCTTGCCCCCTGGAAATAAGGTAACCCTAGCTTTGATCTTCCTAATGATGAAATAGGTGGCTGTATCACGAGCTCTACAATACACGGCATCACGAGTTCCCCCATCGCCAAGAGCACTTAGGAGCGTCTGTGACCGGTAACAGAGGAATGCTACCTATCGTTCCGTTACCTCGTAGAAGGGCTTTATTGTCGCACAGAGTAGGATCTTGTCTACGTTAGGCTAGCAGTGGCCGACTACCTACCCCCCCAATGGCCGTGTTACCGCTGTGTTGTAAAGCCCCTTAACTTGGGGAAACGAGGGGTTGTTCTCCCCCTCCTCAGATCGCGGTGTGCGACTTGATATATCGCGATACGTATCACGAGAATTTATGTCGTGACTATATCCCCCCCTCTCGTTCTTCAGGGGGGAACGGAGCGCTAAAAATAGCCAAGGAGACTTCAACTATGCCGGTATGCATCCCTCGAGCTGTGATTTATAAACCTCAATAATGATAATTGATTTGTGGTGTTGTCCTCGATTGAAATGGGAGTGGTTTTCTCTCATCCTCGCTGTGTGATGTGAGTAGTCGAATTGGGCAGTCAACGCATGTCGTCAGAAACACCGCCATCATGCAGGTCTACCCGGATTTGAGCGCGATGATTGGTTTCGCATCCGACCGTGGCTATGGCGTTGACCAATCAACCGGAAAGTGTTCAAACCTCATTCAACAATCAACCTCGTTTACTCATTTCTACTGGAAATCCTCAAAATTTTCAGATTCGGGTGAAAACGCTGCAATTCATTATCGTCATTCATACAATGTTGATGCAATGCTCCGCTTCGCTATGTCGAGTGTTTGTACAGGGGTTCTCCCTCTTGGACATACGTGTCAACAGGTATCTCGCTTTATCTTCCTAATCACTCTCTTCACCATCGCTATCCTCCACAAAATGGATATTACTTAGACACAGAGGGAGAAGAAAAAAAAGGGATTAGATGCTTCCCGACGCCTTCGATTCGTGTTACATCCTCTGTGCTCACTTCACGGCGTGTCACATTTCCGTGTAGAGCCGCCTTTCTACACTAACTTGCTGATCGACCTAGTATCGATAGATAGGCTCTTTCTGCTTCGGCGGTGACACATCGTATAAACTGTCGCTGTCACTCAGGTCTGCATGTCTCGAAGCAGGCGCTGCATCGGCGACCTTCCCAGACGAAGAATCCTCAACGGCACCGTGCACTAGAAGTATTTCAAATCAGCCATCGCCCTCTCATCGTCATGGTATGACATTTCCGAAACTATGGTGGTTGCGAAGAGATATTTAAATAATTCACTCACTGGCTTCCTTGCCTATTGCGCTGTCTTGCCTGCCGGCATAGCTGGGCGAACTGTTGAAACCGGGATGAAAGGGCTCAAACGCATATCTGGGCTCTTGGTCAAGGTAACGGTTCGCAGATCCTTTAGCTGCACTAGAGCCTGCCGCCTCGTCCGGGTCCCGGAACGGGTCCTCTTCGCCCGCAGGGGTACGTGATCTTGAGGGACCGGCAGATGATCCCGCATACGACAGTGGTTCGTACTCGCGCCCTTTACCTTTTCCGTTCGTCTCTCGCTGTGGCGCCGGGGCGGGTTGCTTTGATCCAGAGCCTGATGATATACTTATGCCCAAGCCAGTATCGGGTGGCGAAGGCCGCCGAGAAATCCCAGCATCGCTATCATTCGTTTGCCTGTCGTCCAAACTCACGAGGTCATTATTGTCGGTGGCTAGAGATGCGACATGTTTCCGCGCATTGAGTGTGGCTCGTTGGTGTAAATTCAACGCCGTCTGCAATTGCTCATTCGTGTCTATAAGTGATTCCATCGTCTCGTTGTCGGGAGCCGGATTCTCCGAGGCCATGTACCCCTGTATGCTTCGACTCGCGCTTTGGCAACGCTCTGCAAACTCCTTGATCAAATCATTACCCAGGATTTCCCCCGGCGGCGTGTTGGTCAAGACTTGCTGCAGAAGACCTGCGGACGTGCGGGCTTCTTCTAGACGACCAGCTAGCTCAACAGGCTCGGGAAGCCGTCGATTGCTGTGGTTACGCGCAAAGTAATTCTGGGAATGGCGGTCAACTGGGGGTGCCGTCATCATATGCATCCCCTGAGGTGGTGGCGGTTGTTGTTGCTGCGATCGATGTAGGTAGGATTGAACCGGGGCCTTAACAAAACAAATGGTTAGCTATGCGCTCTTCCAGAATGTCGTCGTCGTCACACGCGCGCGTGCGCGCGGGTGTTGGTGGTCAACGTACTGAAGACGAAGACTTCTGTGCCTTCTCCTTTTCCTTCTTCCACATCTCGATCAAGTGTGCCAGGCCTTCGTCATAGAACTTGGTAGCCTCAAAAGAGGTCAACGTCTCCATGACCATCTGGCGCACTCTATCACTGCGCGAGTTCCTTAACAGATCCTTGACAGTCTTGGCGAAGTCTTGGTCGAGGTTCCGCGTAAACGTGGGGCCCGGGTTATCGGCGAGAATACGAACGAGCATGAGACCGTTATACTGGATATCGGGCCTGCTGTAGTAGTCCTTCTTCAAGTAGTCCCGGATCATGTCGGCGCATTGCTTAGCGGCGGAAGGCGAGGATTCGGCGGCGTCGACGATGGGTGGTAGGTGGATGACTTCATCTTCGGCGCTGTTGGGGCCGCTCGATTCGCAGAAGAATTTCTGAATGCGGATAGTCAGGAGAAAAGGGCCTTTAAAGCAACCAGATGTAGGCAGATAATAGATGTAGTCTGTAGTATGTAGGCTGTAGAGCAGAGAGGAGAAACTCACCACGCTGCGGTGAGCGACCGCTTCGGGACTATTATCATTGGAATCGACTGTGACATCAAGGGCTGCACGAAGAGAGCGCGTGGCCGGTCGTTAGCGACAAGTCTCAAGCCGGTAGATTGGCAGTTAGGCAAACTTAGGGAGCCAGCTAACATACCGCTAGTGTTCCTTCTCTTGATGGTGCTGAACACCTTACTCATTTTTAGCGACTTCATCATGGCGACCGATGCCAGCGCGCTCGAGGCGAGCGTTCTCGAGCCAGAGGCGTACGGAAAAGGAGCGATGGCGGTCTACGGGCTGTCTTGGCTTGAGGATATGCGGATGTGATGGACTTTCGCCCTTTGCACGTTCTAGGCCGATGATATCAACTACCTAGAACCCAGCAGTAGCATACAGAGTCAGAGGCGTCTGTTGCGCTAAGTTGGCAGGCTACTGTGTATGTTCTAGAAATGTTTCAGAGCGGTCAAATCAGGCAACATAGGTAGTAGGTAAAAGGAGTATACCTTGGCGGGTATACACGAAAATCGGGGTCGTGTGTAGAGGTGCCTAGAAGTGCTATGCGACGCGACCCACGACCGAATATTTCCAGAGCAGGGAACAGAGATTAGCTGCTAGTCATACGCGCCGTACTTGACGCCGCAGTCTGATTATCTGACGAGAAATTGCGTCTAGCGAAGGATGAAAGGGCACAGAATATGTAAGGCTGCTGCTGTCGATACCTACCTACCTATCTAGGTAGGTCTGTATCACGGTACCAACCCAGCTTAGATATATATGTACGCAGTAGGTACTCTGTGTACATATGCATCTACAAACCGAGTTAGGTTGTATCTGGACTAGGCACCAGAAGCGAAGTCATAGGTGGATTGCAAGTCGATGTTGAGACGTTTAAGCCCCCATGCTGCCGAGATTGGCAGTGCAGGCCCCTCAGAACCATGGACAAAATTGGCTAATTACAGCAGGAGTACCTGGATAGGTAGTGCGTGCTAGGTAGTGGCAGGGTCCTGTTGGGCTCTGCTTACAGAGGACCCCATACAATCTTTAACCCTCCCCGGTGCAAGACCGTCTTAGTGTCTTAGGCGGCAGTTACCGATTGGAGTAGAGGCGTCTTTTAAGTTCTGCGTATGCAATGCCATGCCTAGGTATCTATATATGAGGAGGTAGCTGCTATCTGCTATCTAACCGATAACCCTGCGGGATCGCGGATTCATGTGTACTGTGTACTGTATGTACGCATAGTTACCGGGGGTTTGCCGTACAGTATGATTACTGTACGTTTGTAAGACAGTGTTATGTTGTGTTACATAGGTACCATGTGGGTTACCTACTTCCCACGCAGATACCTAGTTCCATGCAGATTTATTCGAGCCTATTCTCAATATAGCACAGAGTATGCACGCGTGTAAAACCTCTTTGGCTGCGTAGCCTCCTCTACGTCCTTTGCCTCTCTATAACCCCAGGTGACGCGAAAATAGACGTCTTGGCCCACGAACACATACACAGCCTCGAAGTCATACGCAATCGAAGCGGGGGGCCTCTTTAAATCCCAACGGATTAGGCTAGTTCGCTCCATTCTCTCGGCGCCAAGCCGTAGCGTCTGTGGCCCGAGATTTTGCCCGGGCTCGGGCGCCCCATCACCATCCCTCGCCCGAGGACCACCGGCCGCTGCTGCTGCTAGGGATTATTAGTCTGATGGTCACCTGTCCCAGGGAGTCGTTTCGCCCACCACCTTTTATAAAGAGAATTCGTCATCGAATGAGTTAAAGCATATCGGATGACTTTTTTCTTGCTTCGAGTTGTTTAGTTCATTGCCACTTCTTCGTCAATCAATCGAGAAATTGCTGCCTATGCCAACGCGTCTTCGTTTGGCGCTTAGCCGAAGTAGTTATAACCTTAAAAGTACCTGAGTCGGTAAGATCGTTATTATCTATTCTTATTAACATATCCGTATACCGAAACGTCCTAGTTACATCAACTGCTTTGTGTCTTTATGCCCCGAACACTCATTCACAGGCTGTCTATAGACCTATGCGCGAGCGTCCAAACCTGGTACCTAATCTAGCCTTCAATCAACCCGCCCTAATAGAAACTTGGACCTTAGAAAACAGAGTTCTTGCTGATACAATGATAAAGCAACATAATCAACAGAACTAGCAACGCTTCTAGACAAGAATATTAGCTCGATTAATTCGTTTGAACCCTTTTGTGTGCCTTTTTCTCTCCTTCTCTTCCCACGTGGCATTTGTGCCCCCGATAGCAGGGTTGCCTCGAAGTTTCGATATTCCCAATTCAGTCTTTCTGTTTTTAGGCAGCCTGCCTAACCACCACAATACGACACTACAATTAATTCCGAGCAAATGAACCCATGCATTCGCCCCCAACCTCACCGAATTGGGCTCAGCCATGAGATAACGAGTAGATAGTTAGATCCTTAGGACATCATTCACCGCTTCTTAATAGTACCCTACTCGTGATGAACTCATCATAGTATTCTATAAAGGGTGGGCGTAAGGCATACCGTAGGTACGCCAAACCAACAGTAGCAAAGTTACAATGGCAAAAATGCCCTAGAAAAAAGCATCGAGAAAATCAACGAATAGTATTGCCTAAAATGCCACCAATCCCCAACACCTAGGTTGCGCAGTACCTAACGCCTTGAATACCATGGGACGCCTTTACTGTCCGTTTGTTTCCATTCCTCTGCTTGATCTTACTGTCTCGACTCTCTTCGTCCCCCACTTCCCCGCTTCTGATTGTCCGTTCGGATGCTCTGAGGGAGGAGGCGAGGAGCCTGGCCCAGCGGCCGAGAAAAAAAATAACAATAAAAAAAACATGGTGGCGTTACTGTACATGCATTGTAGGAAGCCTTCTATTCAGCTCTTGGCTGCCCCGATTCGATAGGCACTTTTCGGTGGGTGATCAAATGGCATGGTTTCCACCATGTTTGTGACATAATCCGGCAGATCGTTGTTGAGCAACGTCAAAGTTGAGTAGCCGAGGAAGTGGATGCAATACTAGTCTCGTGTTGTTATAGCTGCCGGAGTTGTTATTAAGCCACCCATCTTATAGGTGACTATCACATCTCATACCAAGTAGCAGCCTCCAGACGCCATTTTGCGATAGCAATGGGTCAAATGACTCTCCAAAGCCAAATAAAGCCTGAGACAAAGTTGGCGATGAAGCCAGAATTCTTACTCAGGCACTAGATAGATGCATTCCGGTTGAAGGGAGCCATCCATATATCATACAGCGCATATTCTTGGGGCAATAGCATCCCCGAAGCAGTGTCAACGCATCAATAGGCGTAGTTCGCTAGAATATCATCAACTTAGGCAACGCGTGGCGAGTTCACTAGCCGAATACGCGGTATATCGATGGCTTTTCTAGGCAATGGCGAAGCATTGAGGCTATTCTCTCCGCTGCTTGCTTTCGTCGGTGTTGTTGCTTTCGGAGTGCTGCTCTTGCTAGAATTCGCGTTTTCAATACTTGCTGCAATAATATTGAGATTCTCTTTCCGCGAGGGTGTCATTTTCGACGTAGAGCGCTGCGCACCGGTGGCCTTCTTAGTCGGCGATTTAGTCTTGCCGTAAGACTTGATCACCGACTTCGACTTGGTGACCTTGGAGATCTTTTTCGCTGGCGCTTTACCCTTCCTGCCCAAAGCGGCCTTCGCACTAGCCGATATGGTCGACATACTACGCTTGATCACCGTCGCTGCCTTGACACTGGTAGTGCGCTTCACTCCCGTCGCCAAGGCCTTGATACCCGCTGTAGTCTTGATCTTCCGCTTCTTCGTTGTGCTAGATTCAGCCTCGTCTAGTTCACCAAGAGCCTCCTTCAGCTTTCGTTTACCCTTCTTGCCAGCCTCTTTCGCTGCCTTCGCCAGCTCCTCTTTTGAGGGCTTAGGTGGCTTAACCTCCTTAGGTTTGGGTCCCAGGACGCCTCGACAGTTCGGGCTACCACAAAGACACTTCTGCACGTTCTTAGCTGAAAAAGGGTCGAAATTGTAGTCGTATGTGAGTTCCTCGCCGGTCATGATATCCCGATCGCCTGCAAACAAGGCCATTCGTGGCTGCCCGGAAACAATCCACTTGACCATGCGGCAACTTGGCTGACATGAGTGATTGACGAAACGAGCGATACTACCAGTCGTCGCGTCGATAATCATGTTTTGGTCAAATGACATTAAATAATAACACTGATACAGTCAGTTAGTCTGGTGCTTCCGGATCCACCAAGCCTAAGGACACTCACCTGGTTGTCTTGGTACTTCTCATTCATCCGCCTATCGCACTCCTCCTCGGTGATAATTTCGCCCGTATACTCCATAATAATCTGGTTTGCTGCGAAGCAGCGGTTTGCACGAATGCCGTAGCCTCGATCAGATGTTTTGATGACCTCAACTCCGACTCGAAATTTGCCACCAGCCTTGGTTCTCTCTTGCAGTCTAGCGAAAGCGCGATTCTGGCACAACTTTTCACCAATATTACAGTTGGTTGAATCACATTCATACAGCATGATCCGGTTCTGGCAGGTCTCCCCACACCCGTCCTCGGGAGTGCATACACATTTGGATTGATAGTCCTTGAAATGCGGTGTTTTCTTCCAGTAGGCGGCTGCATCACCCACGAATCGATCTATCCCCAAGTTAGTCATGAAATACACGCGTAGGAAAATATTTAGCAAGAAAATGAGAGTTACAACTTACTCTTCGTCATCTTTCTCCACTCGTCAGGCTTGGGCTGTCCTGGTGGAAGTGGGTTACACAGGTCGTAAGGAAGCTTGAAATCCCTACCCTCGATCAACATGCGTAGCCCAAGGAACATGGGCGCTGGGAACGTCTTGTTGACTTTGCCGCTCGCTGCTAATTCGGGTAATTGTGCCAGCTTCTTCTTCTCGTGGGCCGGGAGACCCTTGAAAAGGTCCGTAGAAGCCTCCTGGCCAGCGTAAAGACCACGGTCCAGCCATTTTTTCACGCACCGCTTTTTGGGCGCAGGCTCTTCCGTGATGGCCTCTTCTTCCATCTCCGGCACATCGTATGGAGAGTCATCTTGCACCTTCGCCTTCTTGGCAGGGCGCTCCTCGGGTTGCGATGGATCCACATATTTGCCATTTGCCCAAGTTGTGTACAGAACTGGTCGCGTGTCAATTCCGGAAAACTCATTGGTGTCTTGTAGCCGCCTCAGCTCGCGTGACATTTTAGCAACGCCCTTCTCAAACGTTTTTCTCCCTCTTTTGCCCAAGCTCGAAAGCTTGTGTGCCAGGGTCTCAGTTTCAGCGCCCGATGCACGCGTTGCTACGCGACGGGGGGCTATCTCCGGTCGTTTCTTCGATGCTTTCGACTTGGGAGATTTTGTGTCACGTCTCGAAGACTGCGAATCGGACGCGTGTATCGTATCCTTAACAGGCGTTGTGGTGGCCTTCGTCATGACCACAGTCCCCTCGTCGCCTTCCAGACCAGCATTTAATGTAGTGCTGGAGCTTATGCGCCTTTTTCGGTCGGCAACCTCATCGCCGTTGGCTCGTCGTTTGCCGTGCATGGCAGTACCAGCCAGCTTAGCCAAATTATATATAGGGGCGCCGAGACGCGGTCGTCGCGAGCGTTCGGACGTGGGCGTACTGGTTGCACTTTCGGCCGTCTTTGTGCGCGTGATTTTAAGGGACTCGATGTGTTCTGAGGCGGTAGTGGTAGTTTCTGTGGTTGTAGTGGTAATGACAATAGAGTCAGCGACTTCAGGCTGCTCGTTGGCGACCATGGCCTCGGTGACATCTTCCAGAGTGCCAATTGGTGTGGTGCCGTCGAGTTTTGGAGTGTCCGAGGCGAGGCTCGCGTCGTCAGCAACAGTGGTGGGAGGTGTCGAGCTAATAGACGCGACATTGGAGAAGGTGTCTGCAGGGACATCGAAACTAGCCTCGGAGGAAAGATCGCGCGGCGGCGACAGATTTACAGGTGATTGCATCGTGACCGACGCGCCGTTGGGCGTTTTATATGAGTTTGTGGCGGTGGTGGTGGTGGACGATGGGTATCGTGATAGGGAGAGGCCACGGACGCGTTGGCGTTGGTGTTGTTTTTAAGAGGTACGAGCAGGAGATATGCAGGACCGGGGCCAAGAGCGGGAAGTATTGGCCGGGGCGTGGAACCTAGGATGGGTGGTATGGGTGGTATGGACAGGTGGAGAAAAGGAACTCGGGATGGAGAAGAAGTGTCTGTGTAATAAACCGCTGGGATATATAGGTAGTGTAGGGAGCCCGGTTTTCTGTAGTACTTAAGAGTCTAAGACCGGCTGGATACTAGGTACCGCCTTAGGACTTTTTGCCTATTAGTTGAGCTTATTATTAGGGTCGTGGCCTCTGCCCGGTCCAGGTATTGTGGTTGTGACTGTGACAACGGCAGGTATTCTGTAAAGGGAGCAGAGAGAGACGAGAGAAGATGGGCAAGATTCAAAATTGTCGGCCAATAATGGACCGACTGTCCTGCAAACGCGACCGTCCGACCAACTGGCTATTGTAGTGGAATAGTGAGAGTCTCCGTAAACAGGGAGCAGCCAACAAACGAAAATGTCTAATGCCCCTTGCGTGCATTGGCTTGGACTTAAACCATATACGTCTGTGTTCAACCTCAGTGCTCGCCAGTCTGCGTGCAATCAGTATGCGTAACAATCTGGTGGCAGCTGGTCCTTGGTTGCTGGTGATGCCAGGAATACAGTATGCGGCTTCTTTCCCCCTTTCAGCATCTGGTGATGTTCTAGAGGTGTCGAGGCGCTTAGTACACACGCGTGTCTATGGATGTGGATGTGGGTGCGGGTGTGGGTGTAAGTATGAAAGAAGAAAGAGAGAGTGAGAGAGGACAGAGGGAAAGCGGCCGATCTTGGTTAGTCTAATATACGCGAGTCTCCGACAAGAGTCAGCGGGGTGAGTCTGGCTATGCTCAAACTACAGTCAAGTTCCTTATCGAGGCGATATTACAGTCGAGATCAGGAGTTGAAAGAAATCGATCCTTTGAGAATGAGTATGGGTATTGTTGACCGACGTGCCAGATCGCCAATACGAGCCAGAGGTTGTAGGTGGAATGGTCTGAGCTGCTCGACGTGAGGGGGAAATTGGGGCTTATTGTTGTGTGAAGAGCGAGGGAAAAGAAGTGAGCATGTCCGGCTCAACTTTAAAGAGTGAGGTTGCGCAGCGGTATCTATGAACCCCCCCCTAAACAGACAGAATGACTAATGGCGTGATTGTTGCTTGTGGTTTTGTCGCGTACACAACAATCAGAATGAAGCCGCAAAAAGGTATTAGGGTAGATGTTTGTGCAAGGGTGATAATGGCAGACGGCTGCTTGGTGTTTGAAGGCCCTTTTGCTCTGTAGTTATCGAAGTGTCAATGCACAGCAGAAGAAAGAGACCAGGCTGAGGTTAAGAACTGTGCCTCGATCGGTATTGGCGTCGCGGAAATGCCGTTGTGGGGATGAGATAAAACGGGATAGGACAGGATAGGGTAAGGTAGGATAGGCTGCTGCCAAAGGCGTGAACTTACCAGAAAGTCACGGATGGCGGGCGGGCGTTTGTACCTCGGGTACTGTCTAAGCCTAGGGAGAAGACAGGATGATGGCAGGATGATGGCGTTGCAAGGTTTGTGTGCGTATGTGATAGATGTATGTGATAGATGGTGCGAGAGATGGATAGGAAGAGAGAGAGAAGGACAGAGAAGGAAGAGGGAAAAGATGGAGAATGTGAGTTGCGTGCAAATGGACTTGCTAGGACTGCAATTTCGGGAATGGGCAGAAGAGGGAGGGATGGATGAATGGTCGGTCAAAAGTTGAAAGTGCCACCTCTTATCATTAGCTATGCGTACTCTCTCTCTCTAACAAACTTGACCTCTCTACTATATTGTCCCGTGCTCTATACCGCGAGTGTACTTGTCTACTTTCTGTCTAGACTCTGCAGTAAGGAACTATCAGGGGGGTGAGTTGGTCTCGAGGTGCGTGACAAAACACTTGCTGGCGACCATTCATGTCTCTCGGATTATTACTTATAAACCCTCCGATGCCTGCGACCTCTCTTACCTTGAGGTCGTGTACACACAACCCTACCCCTAACCCTATCACCAAATCATCCAACAACGCCGGAAGCCACTCCTATCTCTACAGCCACTGCTCCACGAACTACTCCGTGAATATCATCTTGATATGGGCGAGTGTCCCGAATCATCAACATGCTTACGTAGGTAGATAGTTATCATTCCTTTCGTGTTCCCTAGAACGCACCATGTTGGATAGAGGTATACCTATATCGATTGCCTGTCCAAGGTAATCACATTGCTTGCCCACTTGTCTATCACTCACGTCAGCTCCATCATCCCCAACCTGATTTCTCATCATAATCCAGGGGTATCGCATGGGAATAATGTAGAGTCCTTAGCTAGCTGAGGGTAGTTTCTACTCCCAGGGTGTTATTCTACTGTGACCACGTATAGATGCGAAAAGGGCATATCACGATAGCTACCATCTTAACTAGGCTGCATAAAACAAGCAAATATCTCATCGCAAGGCGCGAGTGACTTGCCGTTGCGATATCGACCAGTTCTTGGGCTATCCGTTCGTCGAGTTTGGTCGTATTGAAGCGGGGAGCCGAGGATCCGATGACGCCTCTTCTTTCACCGCGACTTACAGCTTCGTCACTCGAGCGTTGCGAATAGCTCGATGCAATTATGCTTCTCCTCGGCAGTCCTCACTACGGTGTAATAGTTAGCCTATCGCTATTTGCCTTCGAAAATGGGATATTTGGATGCGCTGACGAGTTATTGGCGAGTGTCGTTGTTGATATACTCCCTCGCACGGATTTTTGAGGTGGCAACGCAAAGATCCTCAAAGCTAAACACTGATGCCGGTTCTCCGCCATGACAGCAGCGTACCCACCATACAGAGCAAGACAGGCCCGAGGCAGTTTAGTCAGACGTGCACTACAATACATCAGTAAATCGATAATTGTACACAAATTATAATGGTCTCAGACATGTAGAACTGTGGTGTACACTCCGTTATATATCACTACTTAGATACCACACTCACGTTTGATTATATTAAAAGCATGCGAAAGAATATTTAAACCATTGTGATCGGTAGGTATGCGTGGCTATTACGCGGAACATTCTCGCTTCGTATCCATTCGGGATCTTTCATCTCGTATGCAGAAATCTGGTGAAATGCAAGGTTCGACGAGTCGAATACGGGATGTGGAAAGGGGCAGGAGGAAAACACCGTTTGCCTTAGCACATATCTCATGTTGATAACCCAGGATCTTCTTCACGAAACTGGGTAGTGCTGAAATAGGAGATAGATAGTTAGGTGAGCCAATAACGCCAGGGGGTTATCAGTTATTGAAGCGCATTTGGTAACAAGGTAGCTAGATATAAGGCGAGTTTAAAAACATAGGGCTTCTGCCATTCCTCTATTGGCGACCGTAGTAATGGAAAACTGGTATTCGTCACGATGCTGGCCAGGTGTAGGGAGAAACCCTATTGCATCATGGCTTTCCTCAACCCAGCTTCTATGAGAAAGTAGGTAGAGAGATAGCGGGGTAGAAATAGAGAGAAAGGAAGAGAGAGAGAGAGAAAGAGAGACGACACCGTGAATTAGAACATAAGACTTTGGATTCTAGAAAACCGAGTCTTGCTAGGTTCAGGCCAATATCTTCACATATTCAGTGCCAGCTCTCTTCCGGGCTAGTTTGGGTAAGTCTGTGACGCCTCCAGCTACAAGTGTACGCTACCTGCTATTCCCTGAGCGTTAGTGGAACCAAGCATATAGTCGCCAGCCCCGACTCGACCACGTTTAAATGCGACAACCCTTCGTCGCCTGGTATGTCGATAGTTCATGCCCAACTATGCGAATGATGACCTAGAGTCATACCCTAATAGAGTGTTGCATAACACTGTTATGGATCATGACATTCAGATCAAGGAATGTTCTAGGGTTAAGTGTACGTATCTTTCACGTTGAAAATCATTCTACATCTCAGTTATAGTCGATAAGTGAACTCTCCATTAATACTTCGGACTTTTTATGTCATCTAGATCGATACGGGTGAGATGCTGAGTAGAGGTAAGCTTTGCCATAGCGACGATGATATCAACGAATTCCCTTTACCTGACCGAGACATAACATAAACGCGACTAGGAGATGTGTATACTAATGCTATAAATCATGGTAAAAGTCAACTCGTTATTGTGTTTAAGGCGCTCATCTTAGAATCCTATCAACACTCGTCGACAAATCCTTTCAAAGCCTAAATTAGTAGACACAGGCATTCATGCTTCGATCTAATACAACTTGTACATCGGCTCGATTTATTATTGACGCCTACAAGATACATAAAACACACTTAGATGAACACGAACGATAGATAGTATCATTGTTGTGTTGACTATCGCGCTCTCGCTTACATGCGAGACAACGTGCTCGACGCCAGGGCGGGGATATTCCACTTGAGAGTACTACTGTAGCAGCTTTAGCCAAGATACTACATCAAACGTTGCGGGAATCGTGACATATCAATTGACTATGTGCGTGAGGGAGCTCTGCATTCTAATATAACTAATTTGCACTGATATTGCGATCAGGGGAGAGTGTAAATGGCACAGTTCTTAGAGCTCGCGTTAAGCTAAACAGCGCGAAAAATACCTACCTACCTAGGTAGCTAATGATCTCGACAGCACGCTCTCAAGATTCAATAAAAATATCTCTGTATACTTTTGGCTCATCTCGCGTCTTTAACTTGAAAACTAAAATATGAAGACATCGACGGTACGATCAAGACCCCCACCCATCCAATGCATCCCTGATGATAGATATTTCTCGGTTAGTATCGTCGGCGATCAGGCTCCTCAAAGAGCGGTACGGTGCGTAAAGTATATGACATAGGTAGCTTCTAGTGCTCAAACATAGTATTTTAACTGCCCAACCTACTGTAATATGTAATCCTGAAGGTCTCAGAAGCATATTGTCATTTTTGCTACTGGCGCGTTTCTAAACTTCGAGAGCACCTGTTATACACCGAATCTTCTTTGTTCAGTACAGCGGTTAGGGAACACGACATGGAAAATAGGAGCTTGTGTCTATTCATTGAGTGTTGACATGTATGATTGGGAGCAGGGAGAATTTTGCTACATTTGTCACACCGCCAACAAATTTATACACAGACTGAGATAAGCAGATGGGTAGTAGTAAAACAACGTATCAAATTTGGTATTCCGTACACCGTAAGCAAGGGAAATACTTCCCTCTCTTTTAAATCCCGTTATGTATCATACAACGCGTTCCTGTTCGTGGTATTCCTTTTATAAAGCACTCCGGGACTCCAGGAGCTACAATGCTCCTCATGCAGTCGTGAACGTTAATACATATCTAATTCATAATTGCACAGTTTTTGAGTTGTCGGACAACAGGTCAGCATCGATGGCGCAAATCAAAGTCGCAGCTGATGCTTTTAGGCATATAAAATGCTGATAGGGGGATCTGGTTTACCGCCCAGTGATATAGGTGCCTCAGCTTCAATAGGCGTCTCAGGGGCGTCATCAGAGAGATCAGATGTGTTGACGGGCTTGGGTTGAGTTTCCATGGCCGCGTATAGGCGGGCAGCTCTACCTTCCTTCTTGCGGGGTTGCGGGGCTAAAAGTGGTTAAAGTTAACTTGATATCGATAGAATTCAACTCGTTATAGATGTACTCACCTCGGCCATTCTCCTGAACGTAAAAACGTCGGAGCAGAGAGACTGCATCATCGCGAAGATATCCACCCTCGACAGGGTATCCAGGTTCTACATTACCGCCATCACCTTCATCATCGTCGCGGGGGGCAGCTACGGCTCTGCCCTTAGAGATGAGGTTAATATCCTGGGGGCCGTATCCTAGCTGATAAGGGCGGTCCTTGGGAATAGCTACCGGTTTTGAATTCATGTGTACCCTGAAGACACCACCAGTTCCTCCAAATTTGTCGTTCACGGCGCCAAAATAGACTTTCTTAATGCCAAGCTGACGAAGAAGGGAAGCGCACATGACACAAGGCTCGACGGTGACGTACAGTACACATTCAGAGATGATGGAACGATCGACAACAGGCGCTGGATGGAGCTTCTGACCATAGGGATATATATGACCGTCTCTAGGGTCAACATCACCCCAGACAGCATCATCGAAATGAGGGTTGGCATCAGTCATAGCAAAGTCACCCGGTTTTCGGCGGGAAAGCAATGCTGATAATGCCATAAGTTCGGCATGCCGGGTCCCGTTACGAGTAATATTGGTCGCATTCATTCCACGGGCAATGATTCTACCCCTATGCACAAGGACACAGCCGACTGGTGTCTCGTTGGTTTTGAGGGCCAAATCGCCCTACATACCAGTGAGCCTCGTATTCTTAAACTTTGATGATAAATGATATGGTAACAGGAAAAAAAAGGGACCTACCATATCGAGGGCCTCTCGCATAAACTTGAGATGGTATTCCCGCTCCGCTCGCTCCTCATCAGTAGTAGGCTCAATCAGCCCAGGTAAACCGTAAGTTGAAGGCGGTTGGAGATCAGGTTGCGGACCATGGAGCTGAGGTAGAACCGGCACTGCAACAACAAGAGGGACAGGCAGTGATGAAGCTTCGGCTGCGGCGGTAGCCTCATTCAAAGTCTGCTGGTCAGGTTGCTCGGAGGACGGAGTATCGGCGAGAGTGAGACGATCTGCGATAACATGGAGCTGCTCGGCCCCTGAGCAAGATACAAGACCATCGTCGCACATAGGGTTGGTTGCAGAGGCTGTGCTGGCGGAACCAGCTGCTGGTTGGCTGCGGGTACCCGGTTTCTGAGGCTGGTCTGTGTTGTCCGGTACAGTGAGGCGAGTTAGCGCCGGGGAGTCCAAGAGAGGAGCCTGCGATGGAGTGTGGTTGTCCTTTGGGGGGGCGACGTTCTCTTTCTTGCTATCGACAGTCTGGTTGCGATTACGGACCCGGCCACTTCCTCGTTTAAATGAAGTCAACTTAGGCCCATTAATGTGGTTTGGGGTGAAGCTCGTGTCACCTGAAGCTCTGGCGTCTGACTGGTTAGTTAAAATAGGCAAGCCCTGGGCGGTATTAGCAGCAGGGATAGCTGGCGTGACAGGCGTCACAGAAGCTACAGGAGCCACGGTAGTAGGCTGGTGAATGGAGGAGGATCTAACACCACCCCGTCCCCTGCCACTGCGCTTTCTTGACATGTCTGTTGATTGATCCTGTTGGTAGCCCTGGGCAGATGGGTAAACGGCGCCGTCAAAATCCGTGTTGTCGACTTCGCTGCCGATGCTGTTGGTAGTAGAGTGGTCTGGATGGTCCTTGTTGACGATCGGGTTTGTCGAGTCTGGGTGATGCAGATTGGGAGTAAATAAAGACGCTGCAGAGGAAAGAGGATTTATTGTTTCTGCTGTTGTTGCCGGAGTCCTGGGTGTGGATGCAGGTGAGGTAGGTGTAGGCGAGGGTGGAGAATGTGGTGAATGTGGTGAATGCTTCTGTTGTATGGCTTGAGAGAAGAAGCGCCAGATGCGGGTGAAGAGCAGTTTAAAAGGTGCAAACAGTGCAGACCAGAGGTTTGACAAGAAATTGTGGTCCGCCATTGTGTTTTGTTTCTGAAGGGCTTCTTGTATCATGTGTCTTGCTCTGCTCCTTCCTTGCTTGTTTTCACTCCTGTCGCTGCTGCCTTTTCCCTTCTACCCCGGCACTGCCCAACAATGGTACACCCACGGCTCTTACACAGCAATCGTAGGTTACTGTGCTGAGCTTCTTAGGTATTTAGGTGGATATTGAGCAATTAGTAAGGCACAACCTAGGTACCTAGCTAGCAAGCAAATATCATGAATAGAAACCGAAAGATTGACTTTAGATTATAAGATAATTCAGTAGATCGAGATTGTTACTAAACCGTATAATGGATTGGAGATGGAAATCCCATGTACTAAGGGTGGATGGAGGGCAGCCTCTAAAGCAAGGGCTTGCTCAATTTACTTGCATAGATGATAATAATAAAACGATTGAATAGTCGCAGAGTTAATTGTATCGATCTATTGGAAAGATGGTGAGACGGGCAGTAGGCGTTAGGAAGAAATGCGAGATTCGGCGTGCAATCAGATTTGGCACGTGAGAGGGACAAAAGATGAGTAATTAATATCTTATAAGGACCTAAGCTAGAATATGAGCCGGCCCTGTTGAGGCTGATCAAGAGATGCGATTTTTTTTCTTCTTGGTCGATGAATCCAATGGTGGGGAAGGCGGGGGAGTGTGGGGTGATAAGCTGATAGGGCTCCTAGCTGAAGGTTGAAATATATTAAAGCATGTTATTGCTATACTAGATTTAGAGTTATTAACATTGAAACTTCCCGAGTCTGGATTTACATACAATATCTATTTAGGTACGCATACAAATATTTTATTCCATACGTACTTCTATGAAAACGAGAGTGTCGAAAACGTAACCGTAGGCGCATCTATGCAGATCCTCTGATGTTCCGTTACCTACCCTTACCCACGATAAACATATATACAGGATATGCATATAGGAAGCTGTTACGAGGTTAAAAGAGCGGAATGCTAGCAGGATCGGTACCTACGACGGTAGGCCATTAGGACCACTAGTGACAAATATACAAACGCTTTAGCTTTTAGCTTTTAGCTATTTACTCCGCACGCTATACTTAAAATCTCTTTATATAATTAATAAAATCAATTTTTAAAAATTATTATATTTATAAAATGTTTTTAATTTTTAATATTAATAAATTTTATATTTTAATTATTAAATTATATAAAAATAAAACTTTTATTTTTAATATTTATAAATTATTTATTTAATAAAATTGTTAATATATTTTTTATATATTATAATAATAAATTTAAAATTAAAATTTAATTAATTAATTAATTAAATTTTAATTTAAAGCAATTTTTTTTAAAATTTAGTTTTTTTTTTTTATATAAAATTAAAAAAATTAATTTATTTAATATAATTTTATTAAATTTAAAATTTTTATTATTATTTATATAATTAAATATATTTATTTAAATAATAATATAAAATAATAATATTAATTAAATAAAAAATAAAATAAAATTATATAATATATAATTAAATTTTTTAAATAATATATATAAAAAAATTTTATAATATAAAACTTTAGTAAAAATTATTTTTATAAATTTATATAAATATAAATTAATATTATTATTAAAAAGAATTAATTTTATTAATATTATAAAAATTATTAGCTAAAATTTATATAATAAAAAAGTTAATTAATTATTTATTAATATAAAAAATATATAATTTTTAATTAAAACTTTATATAAAAATTTAATAAATATATAAAATTTTAAAAAATTAAAATTAAAATTTATATAATAGTTTTTTTTTTTATATAATTATTAATTTATTAAATTTATATTTATATTAATATTTATTTTAATATAATTATTTAAATTTATATTAAATTTATTATTTATATTATTATAAATATATTAAAATAGTTTTTTTATATAATATTTAAAACAATTATATAACTATTATTTATTTAAATTAATATAAATAATAAAATTGTTGTTTTTATTAATATTTAAAATTTTTTTATTAAAATAAATAAATTTATTATATTATATAAAAGTTTAAATAAAATAAAATAATATTATTTATAAAATATAAATAAATAAAACTAAAAAATAAAATTTTAATAATAAAATTTTATATAATAATAAATTAATAATTTTTAAATTTATAAAAATAAAAAATTATTAAAATTTTATTATAATATATATAATATATAAATTTATTATTTATATAAAAATTATAGTTTTTATATAATTATAAAATAATTATATTATTTATATATAAAAAAACTAATTATATATTATTTTTAAAAAATTTATAAAAATTTATAAAACTTTTAAAATTAATTAAAAAATTTTAATAATTAAAAGTTTTAAAATAAAAGTTTTATTTTATATAATAAATAATTTTTTAAAAAATATTAAAATTAATATTGTTATTTTAAAAAAAATAAAAATATAATATAATATTTAATTTAAAAACTTAAAATTTAATAAAATTTTTTATATAAAAAAAAATTATAAATATTTTTATTTTTAAATTTATATAAATTTTTATTTTTATATATAAAAATATATAAGTTTTAATAAAATATTAATTTTATTATTAATTAAATATTTAATTAATAATATTAAAAAATATATATATTAAATATATTTAATTTTTTTTTATATAATTATTAATTTATTTAATTAAATATATTATAATAAAACTATTTTTTTTTAAAATAAATAATAATTTAAACAAAAACTTTATTTTATTAAAATTTTTTATTAATATATAACAAAATTATAAAATTATAAATAATTAAATAATTATTATATAATTTATTTTTTTTATTAAAAAGTTTTATTTTTTATTAACTTTTTTAATTTATATAATTTAAAAATTAAATTTTTTATATAATTAACTTTTAAACTTTTTATATTATTATATTTTAAATTTTTTATATAATTAATTTTTAAATTTTTTATATAATTAACTTTTAAATTTTTTATATAATTAATTTTTAAATTTAATTTTTATTTTAAAATTAAATTAAAGTTTTTTTAATTTTTTTAAATTTAAAATTAATATAAAAATATTATAAGTTTATTTTATATAATTAATAATATTAACAAAAAATTAAATAAAAAAATTTAAACTTTTAATTATATAAAAGTTTTTTATTTAAATTTTAAAAAAAATTTTTTTTTTTTAATAAAAATTTTATTATATAATTAATTATTAAAAATTTTATTTTTATTATATAATTAATTATTAAAAAACTTATTAATAAATAATTTTAAATATTTAAATTTAAATTTAATTTTAAATTTTAGTTTAAAATTAAAATATTTATATAATAAATAAATTTTTTATATTAAAATAAATATTATAATAAAAGTTTTTTTATTTATTAATATATAAAAAAAACTATTATTTTTAATTAGATTTTTTATTATATAATTAAAAATATTAGCTTTATTATTTTTAAATAAAAAAAAATATTTTTAATATTAATTTTTATTATTATTTATATATAATATTTTATATAATTAAAATATTGAAAATATTAAATTTAAACTTTTTTTTATATAAAGTTATAAAATTAGTTATTTTTTTTTTAAATTATTATATAAAATATATAAATAAATTTATTAAATAAATATTAATATAATTTAATAATATTTTTATATAATAAAGTTTTTTTTTTTTAATAATATAATATTTTTTATAAAATAATATAAATATTAAAAATTTAAAATAGTTTTTATATAACTTTTATTTTTTATATAAAGTTTTATTTAATTTTTTTAATAATTTTTAGTTTTTTTTATAACTTTTTTATATTATTATAAATATAATTAATATATTAATATTATAATATTATTAAAATTATATAATTTTTAAAATTAATTTTAATTTTATATAAATATAAAAAATTTATAATAAAATAAATTAAAAAAAAATATATATTTAAATTAAAATTAAAATAAATAGTTTAAAATAAAATTTAAAATTAAACTTTTATATAAAAGTTTTAAAATAAAATTTTATTTATTATTATTATTATTTAAAATTTTAATAATAATAAATTAAAAAATTAAACAATTAAAATAATTAAAATTAATAAAAAAATTTAATTTAATATTTTTATATATATAACTTTTAATATTATTAAAATAAAATATATTTATAAATATAAAAGTTATTATTTAAATAATTTAATATATAAACAAAAAAAAAAAAAAATAATTATATTAAAAAAAAAAACAGAAATAATTATATAAAAAAAATTAAAAAAAAATTTTATTATTATAATTTAATATATAACTTTTAATTAAAATATAATATTTAATATAATATATATAAACTTTATATTAAATATTAATATTATATAAATATAAATTTATTATATAATAAATATATATAATAATATTATAAATTTTTATATAAAAAATATATTAATATATTTATATATTTATATTTATAAATTAATTTATATATTTAATTAGCTTTAATTTTTATATAAATATTAAATTTTTTTTTTTTTTTTTAAATTTTTTTTTTTTTTTTTTTTTAATATTAATATTACTACTATTATTATTGCTATTATTATTACTATAATATATATATATTAATTTTTTTTTAATTATATAATAATTATTAATTTTTTTATATAAATAATATTTTTACTTTTGTTTTTACTATTATTATTTTATTTATTATAAATAATTTTTTTGCTTTTTTTTGCTATAATATATTTTAATATAATATATTAGTTTTATTTAATATAAATATTATTATTATATAAAATTTAATTATTATAGTTTAAATTATATTAACATTTTTTTAATTTAATTAAAAAAAGTTGTTATAAATTTTTTTTATATTAATTATTATTATATAATAAATATTTTAATTAATAAATTAATATAGCTTTTTTTTATATATATATAACTTATAAATTATTTTAATAATTATTATAATAATTATAAATAATAAAACTATATTATTTAATATTTTATATAAAATAAATTTAATAATAATAATAATAATAATAATAATAATAATTTTTTTTTTTTTTTTTATAAAATAAAAACTTTAAATATTAAATCGTTAATTTAGTTATATAATTAATAGTTTAGCTATTAATTTAATTATAATTGTTTAAATAAATAATATTTTTTTTATTTATATAATAAAAATATATTTATTAATAAAGTTCAAATAAATAATTATTAATAAAACTTAAATAAATAAAAATATTAAAACAATTATTAAATATTTTTATATAATATTTTAAATTAATAACTAATTATACGATTATTTTAATAAAACTAAAATTTAATAAATATATTACTTTTATTTTAATTAATCAATTGCTTCGTACGAAGAGATTCTAAATACAGTGTATGGGGTAAATAGCCAAAAGCCAAAAGCCAAAAGCCAAAGCGTTTGTGCGTTTGTCACTAGTGGTCCTAATGGCCCTCCATAACCTACCCAAGCACAGGGACTTGTAATAGTAATCATTAGGTAGCCACTACAGGTGCCTTGCGCACTTCACTTACTCACTTTCGGTGTCTTCGAAGCATTTATGACAACATTTTGCCAAATCATAAGGCTTTCTTGTAGCCTCTTCAGATGGGCTCCCGCCTTCCTCGTCGCCACCCTTACGACTAGATTGTTGGTGGGTTTCTGCAGTGTTCCTTTGATCACCAGCGTCCGGTTTCCGTTTCTAAGTGACCCTTTAGTCCCTCTGCTCGAGCTTTTATACAGCTCTCCTAGTAGGTATATCCAGAAATTTGACTCTTGACTCTCGCTTCTTCGCTCGTATGGCCTCTGGCGTCAATAACTGTTCCGTGATCCTTTGACTAGATTTCACGAGGATGTTGTGTATTAAGTTGACTTTACTTCGAGCCTTGCAGACACCCACGAGAAAGCACCAACATTGTCTCCGGCGAAGCTACTAGTCAGCAGCGAAGCTGACGTTTCTATTATGGATATATCCCTTGAATAAATAATAGAAAAAATAGACTGATAAGTGGTCTGCGGCTGTTTCTAATATCTTTGCTAGCTCACGCGATGGCATTTACAAGCCAGAATAACAGAGAGGTCCAAAATGGAACGCGTGATTGGGTCCATGCAGAGTGTCAGGATCTGATTTAAGCTGCATTTGAGTAGCTGGTTCTAGACTGGATCTACGAACTTCACAAAGCTAGCATGCCGTTCAATTTCACGCAGTAAGACTACGCCTGTAACTTGGCTGTATAAGCCTGGATACATGGTCCGATAGGCGCTTGTGTTCCCAGCCCAATATCATAAGGTCACTCCACCGGAATGGAAATGCCGTTTGCTCAGCTCGCTAGAACGCCTCATCTGTGTACCAAACGAATAGGCTGCAGCCCTTAATGGGACGCCTAGAGCCCAATCCAGTGGCTGGGATGCGGAACCATAAGGAGAAACCCCCCCCTCCTTCTTCCCATCCACCCCCCTGCCCATGATAGTGCCGCCAGCATACTAAGCCCTAGAAGCCAAACACCATTTAGCAGGAGGCGTAGTAATAACAATACTATTACAACTCGACTTCCCATTAATAGGGCGATCGAAACTTCCTCGTGGAGCAGCTCAGCAGTCCGAAGTCGGGGGCGGAAGCTCATGAAGACAAGGCGCAGGCTTCTTTCTTAGTTACGTCGGCCACCACGCCCGGCCCTGAATGCACGTGGTCGTTGGCGTGAGGGAAGCGGGGATCCGTCAGGCTACGCAGACTCTGTTATTCCAGAGCGGTCCTCGCACCCCTGGCGGGCACCTGCCCTAGGTATTGGTATTGATGGCGGGATGAGACGAGGCCTGGCCTGACAACGAAAACGCAGATGCGCCATCTCCATCATGATCACACGTGGACATCTTAATCGTGTTTAGATTAGATACGAAGCAACTTGTCGAATTATTTTAATTTCACGCAAATGGAACTCGATGAATTTAATAGAAGCAGTTGGGAGTCCGTATTGATCTAATCTACGTAGACAGAGGAAGGTATACGCACCGACCCTCTAAGTATCATGTCTCTATAGAAGAAGGCCGTTGTCATATAGTATCGGCTGAGTGTGGACCGGAATCCTTGACTACCCCTCCTCTCTTCAACAACCTCTTCGCCATCGCCAAAATATATGGGGTATCATTAGACTAAAGGGAAATGTATCTCTAGTAGAGAAGATACTGCTGGCTATATATGATATTATGAAGACTGAGTTTTTCGTCCAAGGTTCCTTTGGATGAAGGGTTCTTATCCATCTTTTCTATATGCCGCTAAAGCTCAACCAATTGGGTTCGGCCCTGAATATTTCTTCAGATACTTGGGACGTGTTGATTGGCATATTTAGCGCGGTGAATCGATCACTTTGCTATTTGACTATGCTTCCATTTGCGCTAGTACAGAAGTGCCCTAGGGATGGACCTAGTTGGTTGAGCTTTGGTGGTAAGTGGCATCACAGCCTTTCCCCCGAGTCTTCGAGATAGCTTTTGATGGGATGCTTTGGCAATTGGCGTGACCTCAGAACGCGTCCAGGGTTTCAGTTTCCTAGCAAGATCGCATTGCACTACGTGCAGGATCTTAGCATATGAAAACTTGAAGGAGTCGGTGGTGTCAATAAGAAATTGATTCAAACAAGCAAGCTTGTGCGATGGAGAAGAAGCTGATAACTGCTGTCGTGCAGTAGGGGAGGAAGTATGCTGTCGAAGTTGGGTATAACAATAACCAACTGGCAGTGGGACAATTGAGAATGATGATATAAGTGACCAAAGTTGATAGAGAGCCATGAAGAACAGAACCATCGAGGTAATGCACCTAGCAACACCTTCTGGTCCCGCTGATTGTGCATCGCCGGTCATGTTATTGCTCTTGGTAATGGTCGCACGGGTTGAAGCGGGCGATATTACTACTGGCAGAATACCAGGCCTAGCTATCACAGATATCGCTTGCAGTGCATCGGATGACACTGTGTCGCTACTCATCACGGAAAGGTTATTCTTGGTTCCAGCCGGATTTTGGTGTTCACTGCCCGAAGTCCATGGTAAAGCCGAGCTGCGATCCCGTCCGGCAAGAGAATGTTTAGCATTAGTGTAGATTGGAACTCCAGTCACCCGCTTCTTTGGCTTGGGGGTTAATAGTGAGCTCAAGGAGCTGGGAGACGACTTCGACTTCACGTCCAATGAACTTGTTACCATCACTGAAGATGGCGTCGGCGATGGCAACGGGGTCGGGGTCGGGGAAGGTGGTTCTGCACCCGGATCTCGGTAAGTGGCGCTCTGCGATGTTGTAGTAGATCCAATGCGATGCACAACGTGCTGTGATATGATTAGCATAGGTCTGGTTGTAAAATGTTCGCCGCCACTTACAAATTCGTCTGGCTGCTGGCCACGTATTCTCGGAGTGGAAAGGCCTCCCGCAGCTGTGTTTATTAGGCTACGCTTAGCGCTGCTTAGCTCATCCTGGCCACATGATCGGATCACGGATGATAGCGTAGATGGCGACTGGGTATGCGGCACAGAATTGACGCTGCCATGTAGCGCTGCTAGCTCTTCGTGTAATCCGGCCGCAGTACTGGCGGCGGTGCCTAGTGCGGATGGTGATCGTGATCTACGATGGTTAGACAGTGACCGCAGTCGAGCTTGCCTATGTATCGTCTCGCGTCCATAGAGGCCTTCGGATGTGACGGCTTCAAGCACATTGTCAACAATCGGCAATCCCGCCGGAATCGTATTTACTGTCGCATTGCTGGGTGTGGCTTGTCCGCTAGAAGATAGGCCACTGCTCCAAGGATCAAGCACTCCGGCTTGACTAGTAGCTCCGGCTACTGCCGTACTTTCTGACCATGGAAGCATATAGTTGGATATATTATATGCGAAGCTGTCCTCAACAGCGCCTATTATTGCATTTCGTTGATATGAGTCTACGGGCTCAATGTGGGCCACGTTGTTACCAACTCCGAGCGGTGTCGCACTAGTAGTAGTTTCTTGCCGGGTATCTATATGCCTGTGGTAATAGTGGTCTAGTCGTTGTGGTTGGATAGGCGAGGCGGCAACTTCCCTCGCTAAGTCAAGCTCTTCGTCTAGCGATGATGATGATGGTGAATATAGGTTGAAATCCACATAATTGCTTCCAGCCTCTAGTCCTGCAGGGTCTAGGTATGGGAGTAGTGGCTTATGGTCATGGCCCACGAGAACGCCGTCGGCAATGTTCACATCCCGGTCGCGTGGAGTGATCGGTAGTTGAGACGGTGAGGTAGAAGAAGATGAGAATGATACAGTCGTGGCTGGTGAGAAGTAGCTAGCTGGATCGAGGAGGAAGTTGTAGTCGTATGGAATCATTTCCGTTGGCTCCTCGTCATACTGAATGAACTGATCCCACTCCATAGAGAAGGCATCTGCAGGAGCATTCATTGATTCGGCGAAGAATGAGTCGAGGGATTCGGATGACCCAGAGAAGATTTGATCAAGTTCGGGAGTAACTGAGGCCTGCTTGGTAGCTATCTGTGGAGGTGCCGCCGCTGGGCGAGAATTTTTGCTCGCCTTCTTGGCTATCTTTCCAGAAGTTGTGCCAGCAGAAGACCTCTTATGACTAGGATCGCACTTCGTCTTCTTTCTCTTACAAGAGTCGCAAGCCTTGATAATCCTCATTAAATGGGCATGGTCCCTCTGCTCCTTAGTTTTGCAACCACGCGACGCAGAATTTGTCACATCACGACCGTCCTTGGTCATTATCTTCATGCCTGGCAGATTGCAGAAATCATTAGGAGAAGTAGTCTTTTTGGAGGACGAAGGAGAAACCATCCGGGGCGAGGGGTTGCCCCATTGGCTCTCGGACATGGCAGGGGAAGTACTCGAATTCATCGTAGGAGATGTGCTGGTAGAACCAAGAGTTGGGTAAACCATGAAGAACTTGAACAAGTCGCCAGTCATCATAGCATACTCGAAGAACTCCATAGAAACCGCTGCCCTCTTGTCAAGGATCGAGGCGTCTCCGGGAACGTAGGCGTCGATCATCTCATCTAGTTGCTGTGTTCCCATTGCAGGAAAGAATTGCAACGGGGCACCAATGGCGGGTTGGTGGACCGAGAATCCCATTAGAGAGACAGCCGAGTTGTTGCGAGACATGGGCGACATAGCGAAAATTTGGTTCTTATTCACGTAGGAAATGCCGTTAGAATACACCTTGAATTAGGATTCTGATGATGAATCCAGAAGGGTATGAAGCGTGTCACCCGCACCAGTGAGCACTGGCACGTGTGTCGATCAACTGAGTTTGGCGTCGCCAACTTGAAAACCTAAACGGACACAATATATCTATATGATAGTCCGAGCCGTACGCACAAAGTTGTGAATAATGCAGGGGTAGCTAATCGGTTGCTCTTAGCTGATGATGGCCGCCAATTGCAGAAACAGAAAGGCGTATCCGAATTGGCTGGTTGGCGGATCTTGTGGTAGGGAGTCAAATATTTAGAACTGACAGCTTCTAATGGCCAATGGCTTACGGCCTCCGGTACAGATTTAGATTCAGGGTTGTGTTCAGGATGGGGGGATGATGGGATGGTGGTAGGTAGTGCAGTATGCCTGCGTAGGGTGATACTGTGTAAGAAAGTGGGTGGGTATCGATGATACCGATGAGTGTTGCTACCGTCTCTCTGTCCCCAGAACGAGAGATGGAGAAGTTGCGTATAATCGTAATGGGATAGGTAATGGAAAACGAGGGAAAGGAAGGGAAAATGGTTGAGGTCGGGAGGGAGTCAGAAGCCGATATTTAGTTCCTGACTGAGGCCGGAGTTTGATGACTTCGAGGCACTGCATTTGACGAATCTGGGCGGAGCACGGCGCCATCTGCAAGTAAAATGCCTGGGGGGACACGGCGAGCGAAATAGGCTTAGCGTTGAATGCTTCGATTGGCGCATGGAACTGTCCCGAACCACACCTCAACCAATGACAATGCCGCACTCGTACAGGGCCTCTCTATCGCTGGATCTATACGGGAGTACCTTGCTAGACCCGCTGTTAACATCCTCTCTACCTATGCTTTCGCCTTTTCAGCTAACATGCTAAGCCCCGATGTACTGAGGCAGCTGGGTTCCGGCTGAAAACTGGCTCGAAACTGGCCGTCAGCACAGCTGCCTGAGGCATTCATGCTTCGGCGAGCTTGAAAATCCCAAGAATGACTCAATATGATGACCCCACCTTGACTTTGTCCCTCGCAAACACCAACAATAGATGGGACGTGCACGCATTGTTGGTCATCTCGAATACCAGGTACCCCTACCTACCAATCCGCACTGTATCTTGCATGAAGCTACGAAGACCGCAAGGCTAGAGAAGAGAACATCTGAAAGAGCCTGATGAATATTTTGAATACGCAGAGCTTCGATTGCGACCTAATTTGATTGAGTTGAAGCTTACGAGATTCTTCATGGCGTAATGGGCGTATAGCGTCAATTGAAGTGAGTATGCGTAGGAAATACACTGTCATATTGATTACTTACATGGGCGCCTCTCTCTCTCTCACTCTCCAACAAGAAGGTCCTCGCAGGGTGCCGTTATGCTACCCTAGCGGTAAGCAAAGGCCCCCAAAACCGTCCATCCCGAGCCACCCTACTGTAGATATGCATAGGGTTTTCCCTCCTCCTCACACTATAATCCCCTTCACGCGCTCTGTCGGTCTCGGTAGGTATATTCCTGCTGCGCATCCGCGCAGTCGACACCACCAAGACAGGCCAGTCTTCGACCTTATTTCATCCCTACCCCACACCAAACCGACGGGTTCTCGGCGCGGTCTCAATCTCGAGATTCTTATAGGGTAGTGGGCAAGGTAAAGGGGGGTTACGACGCGCACGGCTGAGTCACCTTTTGTCTTATTACTTACCGCTTTGCAAGTTGCTGCCAGGTACTATGCTGCGATGCAACGTGTGTTCCGTACGTTCGAATGAGCAATCAGTTATTAAATATGATAGATGCGATGGATTAGGTACTGCAATAGATAAAATACCTTGAATAGGGTGGGTTGGTAAGTGCACCTATCCGACGTACGGTGCCTTTCTACATACGGCAGCTAGCAGTTCGCGCTATTGCATGAACCACGGGCCGTAGATACATGTTTTAGAAGGAGATAATGGGTGCCATGATGGCGGAGGCCCCGGTTCTCTATCAGCCCTATGGTAACGGGGAAGTTGTTCCATGGGGAAAGGAGGGGAAAGGAGGGGAGAAACGGGAGGGGGCGCAATAAAGTTTCCATTACATCTTTGCATGCTACCTAGGTATCTAACCAACATTATGCTTGTCTGAGCCCCAAATGCGCGGTCCTGCCGTTTCTATTATGGACGGCTAGCGAAGCGCTTCTGATCGCCGAGGGTATAAACCACTGCCATTTTCAATCCATAACATACACCTTAGTATGTAGTCTATTCAGGCCGTCGCCAAAACTTTGTATTATGTCCCCTTTATACGCCATGCGGCAAACAAGATATAGCAATAGACACGGACGGGAAACTATCAGACAACGGCGATTTAGACAAGTAGTACGCCCTGGCGAGTGTTAGTGAGAGCTGTATCTCTGGCGCGCGGGCTCGCTTACCCCTCCATCTGCCCTGGTCCTAAGACTTCCTATCGCAATCCAGGCCACTAAGGGCGCGAGGACTGCCAAAGCGATATACCATCTTAGGTAGTAAACCCCCGCAAGGAAAGCTAATAGAGCGCCCTGTAGTTGGACGAGGACGTGCTCCCCTCCAACGTGAAAAATAATCAGGAGCGCTAGTAGAGGGAGAGCTAGGCCGCAGCGTGGCTTCGAGGGTGGCCGCGGTTTTCTATAAGAGTCGCAGGTGGTAGATTTAGGTCCGCTCTGACATATTGACAACGAAAGGCGGCCTCCGATGCCCCAATGTCGCATGATGTTAGTAGTGTCGGGTTGGTATCGACAACAGTTTGGCCGTCTCCCGCACTCATGATATGTATTGTTCTTTCCCTCGCTACCATCGGTTTCATTGTTCTCATTCCCGCTGGCCGAATGCTCGTAGAACCCCGGCCTATCAGCAGAAGAGCTGTATCGAAAATTTGTGTGTTCCGTATTACTTGACCCTGGTGTGGTCATATTCCACGATGGATCAACCCAGGAGGACCTGCTCCCAGACGCCTCTGACACAGTCACTCTCCGAGGGTTAAAGTCTGGCTGGCGTAGTGGAGCGCCAACAAACCATTTTCGCCAAGAATCGGGATTACATGTGACTGGCTCTCTGCAGGCACGCACCTCAGTCCACTCTAGGCTCATCGCGGCACATTCTAGACATAGAGAGAATTGAGGTACGCTAGCCTGCTGGAATGGGTGGTGTTGACTCCTGAAGTGAGCAGAAAGTTGTTCAAAAGGGCCCGTCCACGTGCAGGAATCCGTAGACGCGAGTGACCCGGTCTCTTCCGTCGCGGATTGGTATTTGCACTCCCAACGATTACGAAATGTCATTGAGCATCCTATGGCTATGATATCGTTACCTATAGCTTGCATGGGTGTAGGTGAGGGTGCCGCGGAGGGTATGAAAAACGGATCTTCATGGGGAGCCGACACAATCGCATTTACCGAGGCTGCCGATTCGATGTCAAATTTGAGCATTGGGAGAAGATTCGGGTGCACATGAGGGAGTAATTCCTGGCCAGTGGGTAACTCAGGGAAGTCGATACTATGACAGCCGGAATGAGCAGCCGGGGAGGCATCGCCGGCACCCCCAGTGCCGAATGTCCCAAGCTCGCCGAAAGAGTTTACCGACCGATCTTGAGAGGCTTTGGAGTTTTTTTCTTTGGCCCCTAACGACTGGAGGTATGCTTCCTCTAGCTTAGAGAAGTCGTGACAATTACACTATGGTTTGTTAGTATCATCATCGCGGGCGACGTTGGATGTGCTCTTAGGTGAACTAGGACTTACAGATGTCTTTTTCGCCCGGTGGAATTTGCAGGTGAGCTTAAATTTTCTTTTGAACGCGGTTTTAGTTCTTGTTTCCATATCTAGTGGACCTCTCCTCCGGCCGCGATGTGGCTTCGACTTTGCCACCTCAGTAGTAGTGTCAGGAGAGAAAGGCGCATTGCTGTCGCCAGGATGCGAGTATACCGTGCTCGGGCTGGGAAGGCTATCACTCGTGGTACTTCGGGACATAGGTTGTGCGTGGGGTAATTCAAGACTATTTTCTGCAACGTGGAGCTCGAAGCGCTGTCTATCCATTTCAAGCCGATTTTGGTTGTAAAACCGCTGGTACTCAGGAGTAGGTTCGATCATAATAGTAGATTGAGTGACACTTGGCATGCTGCGTACAGACGTTTTTGGATCTGGAGGCGGGGCTAGAAGGCCCCTGTCAATCCAGTTCGGCGAAGCCATTTTTCTTTATTTTTGTTCCCAAGGGCCAGGAAAGCGTGAAGGAAATATCGTTGCGGATGCAGTGAGTCTGGTGTTTGGAGGCTGAAGCCTAGGGCCAGGAACCTACCACACACATACACACACATACACAGCCTTGCGTCTCAGATCTTGATAGGGAATGGCCTAGAACGTCATACACGTGGAGGTGAGGGATCCAAGCTGTTTATTATTTAAATAATATGAGCTAAGGAGCATATAGAGTTGCGAAGGGGACCCAACGTATTGCTCGAGCGAAAGAAGAAAGAAGCATAGTGGATGAGGGATGGGGGCGAAACATCGTGGGCGCAAAGTGCCGAGGATGGCTGCGCCTAGTAAGTGAGGCTGACAAGGCATTATGCAAGCGGGCTTGCCTTGCGCAGTAGAGCGCGGGCGTCCGTTGTGGACACAGGAATTATTCCACAGCACAGGAGCCTGCTTATTAGCCACAGCCCATCTGCTTACCTACGTCACCCCGGAATGCCCCAATGACAGCGCATACCAAGAGTTGCACGATACCTTTATTTGGTTCTAGCGAGTATGCATATAGGTAGACACTCCCAATAGCAATGGGGCACCTGGGGACCTTCGTTGCCTGTCTTTGCTGGTGAATAACAGGGAGGGTACTAAGTTAGGGGACTTACCCAGATAGAGCAATAGCTTAGAGAAGAGACTAGGTATTCTCCCCCGTCTTAATCATTTATTCAACGCGGTTGGGAGGGTGGCACCGTCTCTGACGAAGAGTTACTTAACATTCGCGCGATGCCCACTTGAGGCCTCACATCTTATCCTGGAGTTGAGATGCGACGTATTTTGATGAATCAAAAAAATAGGTGGCATCGTATATGTGCGTCAGGTCGTTCTTGGAGGGTTGACAAGACGACTTTTGCGTTAAGCGACCCCCAATCTAACTGTGGAACTAGAGCATTGGAGTACTCCTCGGCCCCCGGCAAGGCCGTCAATGGCTGCATGCACTACAGTATAATACTCTGAACTGTCACGCATGCAGATGCGTCCACAAAACAATTCCGTCAGCACAACATGCAGTGCGCAGTACACTGATCATATTATTTTCCCCAAAAAAAGAAAAGAAGTAAACAGCTGTAGACAAATGGCGGACGACGGATGTTGGGAACTACTAGGTCGTAGCAATTATTACGCATTACGCCGGTTGAGCGCGTCTCAGGCCACACACAACGAGGAACGTCCGAAGAGAGCTAAAAAATGAGGTTCGGGATGTCTTTTCAATTGCCCCCAAAGCTATGATGGTCGTTTAAAGTCAAACAAGTCATGGGCTTCCCTACTCCATGGTCCCCCATTTACTCTTGAGAACCCAGGCAATAGACTCGCGGAACCTGCATCCGGATTTCCTTCCGTAGTCCTCTTTTTAGAGTTTTGGTGCAGTGATAAGCTGCCGACTGATTCGCTTGGCAGAGGGCACACAGGCATTTGACCGGCAGCATCCGAAGGTTTTGCTGCCTTTCTGCCTCGCGTCGCCGGGTTGGTAATTAGAGGAGTCTGCCGTTTTCTTGTAATTGTTGTAACCGTTTCTGAGTTTTCCTCGGATTGAGTCATTATGATTGCCTCATTATTAGGAGGTTCTAGTGTCCTTCTGGGTTGTCTCCGTGGCACGGACACCCCAGTCGCCATTGGTACGTCTTGGCCTCGAGACTGGGATTTAGCATCCGGTCGCGTCTTATTAGCCACAGGACCCTCATTCTTTGTTTGATAATGCTGATTACCAATGCCTTGATCAGGCTGAAAGTCCAACGCAGAGTCTTCTTGGATATGGCCATTCCGCTTGACGCTGACAGTCCGGTTCAGTTCGTCATCGAAGATGAAGCCAATCACTTCCTTGCTATTGATGCCTCTGCGACCTAGCTTTATTAGGCGAGGGGCAGGCATTTTATCTATCGCGGTATTGTTTTCATTCTCAATTAAAGTCGAACGTCCATGATACTCATCAGCATCACTTGAGAGAGTATCTTTAGCTAGAGAATGTTTGCTAGCTCTCATACACTTCTTAGTTTCCACAGCACATATTTCGGTCGCAGAGGTGTCGCCTTGCTCGTCTACGGCTCTCAGTTGAGCCCTATTCCAAAATTCCGAGTTGGGTTGGTCGCGGTATTGCATTTCATCAAATTCGCCGTCATCGACAAGTTGGCGAGAATTGTCTATGCAAGATAATTGCTGACGCCCGCGGCCATCGTCGACGTCAGCTTCGCTATCCTCACTCAGCTTATTCTGTTGTAGTGCCAAATTTTGGGCCCCTTCAGGCAAGTCTGTCCAATTATGTTGCGTTCTTGTAGACTTCATCTTCTTGCGGGTTCTGCCTGTGGAAGCATTGGCACACTGGGTGTTTTGGGACGGAGGCGAGCTATGGACATCGGACCCTGTCTTGGTCAGTTCGAATTTTGGTGAGCCGTTGCTTATAGTGTGTTTCTCGGATAGCATCAGTAAACCTCGTCTCTTCCTGGGCTTGATTCTTAATTCCGTCCTTGGTTCATCATGAACGGACTGATTTCGAGGGGCCTCAACTTGATCATCGACGAGATCAATTATATTCGGGACTTGAGGCATGTGCCCCTGAATGTAGTCATTATCGGGGCCTGCCCTTCTCTTATCTCGATTTTCCTTTGAAACCTTCATTATGGGTGGTGTTCTGTGCCGATTGATCCTAGAGTCTACCTGCCCATGGGCGCCATCAATTTCTCTCGATTTGCCCAATTTCCGATTTGTTGAGCGAGAATTAAGAATAGAGCGCCTACTTATATCTTCGTTCTCTTGGCTAGGTATTGGTTTTGATCGCTGTTGCGGTGGGATTACACTTTCCTTTGGACCATCTAATAAGTCCATATTGGCACGCGAAGTAAGCTCTGGTCTTTTTAAGCTGTGATGCTTAGTGAAGGTTTTCTTAGACATTTGGGAATCATTGGCTCGTGGAGGCGTCTGCTTTAAGGGGCCGCTATCCGCATTCTGCGACTTGATCGGCGTCTGCGCTGTATCAATTGCAACATCCACACGGCCATCATGAGTGCTTGTACTAGATGATGACGGCAAATTTATTTCTTCCTGGGTGAGGTATGTCTTCGATGAGCGATGTCGCGTTAGGGCTTGACTAGAAGGCCGCCCTGAGAGAGTGAGAGTAGCACCAAAAAGGTTTTGAGCATATCCATTTTTACTTGGAGGAGAGACGTCTCTTCTCTGTCGTTTGGCTGGGCGGGTGCTGTCACTCTGGGGAGCTGCCTGTTTTTGTCGACGCTCTTCGTAGGGCGATTCTTTAGGAATTACGGCACGGCCATGGTGGCCCGATGGTGTCCCAATTACATCATGGAGATGTTTCTGCGGCAGACATTGCGCCTTAACCGCGTGTAGTGGTGTGACAGGAACCATAGCTGGTCGTCGCGCAGCAGCAGCCTGACGCTGGGCTCTTTCTTGAGCTCGCTTGTCTATGAGGTCGGATAGATCCTGTTCACGACTGCCGACGCACTCGCCGACCTGGATGATGACACCGCCTCTCTCCAGCTCGAGATCGTCGCCATCAGCAAGGTCGTAGTCCTCGCGCCAGTGTGTGTCGCCGACGAAGTTACCCCGCTCATCATAGACCATGACACGCCTATTGAAGGCATGGTATTTGAGGCGACCATCTTGCCAACGCTTCTGCTTCCTGCGAAGATCATGTGTGAAGAGACAGAGGTGTTCGCGGACTGACGCGGTAGTGGCCGAAGGCTCAGTGCGATTTGTTAACGCAGAGCTTTGCATGATCTGAATGGCTGTGGCCATAATCTCCAAGCCGAGGAGCTAAATGTGCGATGATCATAGTTCTGTAAAGGCTACCATGGGACTTTTGACGAATACAGAACCCCGTGACAGTCGATAACACTCGGATTCTTATGTATTCGTCAGAGATATAATCTGATGGCGCATCTTGGAAGACGCGTTAGACGTGTTGATTGGGCCTGCCCCGCTATTCTGTGTAAGTATCCGGGCTCTTAATACGCGTCTGCACGTGCCTTCCTAGTGTAGATAGGTACTCTGCTGTCCATTGATTAAGAGCACAGTTCTATTACTCCCAAAATATACAATCCTAACACTGTATATATGTATATAGGTGCCTACTTTGCAAGCGTGCTGATATGTTTATACACAGTATAAGTAGGTATTATAACCCCTAGTGCCCTCCTGTTTCATGTTTGTCTTGTTCCTTCTTGGTTTCCATACCTCTTGGCTATTACATGTATATACCTAGGTACTCATATACAAGCATGTGCTTTTCATCAGCTTTTACCAACTGTACATTGCATTTAGCAAAATCAAATATAAAAAACTTTGGTTTGGAGCAGAACGAAAGAAATCGCCCACTGTACTCAATAAAAACTGCTAGGCAAGTACCTGGTCATTTTCCATTCTCAGGTTCCAACTTCCAAGGCTCATGATCAACTATACACTAACTAGCCCCAAGTTTGTGTAATCCATCTTGACCGCATATGCACATACCCACCTTAGGTGCTTGTCCCCAGGCCGTTATAACATACCGAGTGGGTGGTAGATAGATGGAGTAGGTACCTACCTAGGTAGGTATCTAGCTGCACAGTTAATTTCGGGTTCTGTTATTCGGCCCGGTACAGTTACTTGGAATCTCGAAACTTTACTGTCGGAGTCCCTTTGCGTAGGCACAAAAAGATCAATTATCCTAGGTACCTACCTAGGTAGATACCGTAGGAGGTAGTTTAGTAATGTTCTGTCTTCTCAGACTTTTACATAACACTCACTTATTCGCTCACTAACGCACCTAAACATTACTTAAATATCACCTACCTATAGGTTACCTTAGGTAACTACCTACCTCCCCTAGGATGTAGGTTAGGCAGGTCTAGGTAGTTAGGTAGTTGTATTCAGAACTGACGGCCGCTACATCTCTTTTCATTAGGTAGCTACCTGGGTATAAGAATTTGCCGACAATATGGTCCCACCTCTGACAACCAGTATTGATAATGTCTAAGAAGACGTGACTCACTCAGAAGAAGCGAATCTAGAATCTTACCTACCTAGGTATCTCTCTACCTGCCTACTACTTACCAACATGCATACCTAATTGATAAGAACCACCACGATGATTGTCAATGTTTGCTGCTAGGTACCTACCTACCTACTTCTACTCATTATTAGTATAACTATATTTGACACTGTCATCGAGGTATTCTTCTCCATGTCTAACGATACAACAATGTAAAACAACTTGTTTCGCACCCTACCTAGGTACTTCAATTTGAATTTGTCGGTGATGACACCAAACTACCTTATATGCACCTAGCACAGTGAGTTGCTGCATGCATATGCCTCAAATACGAGAGAGAGTTTGGCCCCCAAGCTACAGCTCGCCTAGAAACCTCTTACCTCCTCCTACCTCCTACCTCCTACCTCTCTGCCTGCCTACCTGCCTACGTACCTAACCTAACCTACCTAAAGCTACCTAAGGTAGGTATGTATCCCATCCATGTAAGTAATCACAGTAGCTCTTGCACTACGCCGCACATCCACGCCGCAGGGGGGGGGCATCTAGGTAATGTTCCCTCCCCCCTCTGACGGAAATCGTACGCCGTGGAACACAACCTACCTCGCTACCTACCTACTCAACCTTCGCGTACCTAGATATGACTTTTTCCGTCTGATCCTACTCTGGCTAATCCTCTCCGGCACCCGCCTCTTTTCCTCCGTTCCCCCTCCTCATCTGGGTAGTTGTGCGTTGTCTTCCCGAATACTTTCCTTGCCTTCATCTCAATGGTCTCGTTTGCTGATTGGCAAACCATCGATTTCCTCTATCTCATTCATCAGTTCTATTCAGCTGTGCTGGTGGCTTACCCACTACCCGCTGACCATTCCCAGCGCAACAATCATCCCGCACGTCCATACGTATACGATTACGTAACCCAATATACCTTTTTGACAGACTAAAAAACGGCAGAAGAAAGATAAAATATGCAATCAATGCAGAGGCAGTTCGGTCGCATGCTCCATAAGAGCCCAGGTGACAATGCAAAAATAGCAGTGCTGCTCAGCGACGTGAGTAATAGTCTTCAAGCTTTTATTGTTGTAAGAGAGTATGGGCTGTTTTGGTTCAAGCTAGAATGTCGTCTTAGAATAGGTGGCGGTAACTCTGCATGCTTCCAAGCCACTCAGGTCTTACTCGTCGCTGCAGTTACTGACCCTGAAGTGTTATAGTATGAAGATGTCGACAGAGTCCTTGCTAAGGTAAATCTCATTTTATATATATATTTCTCTAACCGCTCCAGTCGGTCTCGCACTAGGTTCATGTGGTGGCGCGACTAACAGATTCGACCCATTAGATCATCGACGCGGCGAAATCATGGCGTGAATCATGGATCAATATCTCCTCGACACAATTGGGCGTCGTTACCGAGTATGACGGACTATGGGATCCTATCGTCGGCGCGTCTGAGGGTTTGGGGAAATTAGCAGCTCCCACACCGGAGCTCCAGCTAGAACAAGCTTTGCATCTCAAGGAGGTCTATACCGAACTGAGGATAGACCTTTTAGAGGAACTGGAGCTCATAGAGGTGAGGGTTGTGAAGCCCGCTAGCCAAGCCCGCGAATACATTGACCCAATGCGGAAAACCATCAAGAAGCGAGAGAACAAAAGACTGGACTACGAGAAGGTCCAGGATAAAACCACGAAGCTTCAGAGGAAGCCTGGTAAGTCACCTAAAGAGGAGGCATCGCTGGCCAAGCTGGAGACTGAACTCGCCCGGGTCGCCGAGGATTTCCACGCCGCCGATGCACACCTGAGAGAAACTCTCCCGCCTATGGTGACAGCGGCTTTCAGCATCATACCATTGCTCATCGACTCGGTAGTGGCCCTTCAAAACCGGTTTCTGGGGTTGTACTACACGACTCTGCACACTTACTGCGAGACACACGGGTTTCCTTCCCCCCCACCTCCCATGGACGAGGTCGTCGCCGTGTGGTCAGCTGGGTATGAACCTGTCAAGCGAGAGTTTGAGTCCATCACTTGCATAGCTACTGGTAAAGCCGTACGCCAACCTATGAATCTCCCTGATGATCCGAGTCTTCAGGATCGGGGTCGAACAATTTCTCCATTAACACCTTCTCTTATGGTAAACGGTCCCCGGCGCTCATCGTCTGGTTTGATAGCAGCCAATGGAAACATGGGGCCGCCACGGCCACCACGGCCCAATCGCATTCCATCGACGGCCACATTGTCATCGAATGCAAGCCCCGTGCTTGGGCCACGGTCCTTTTCCATAGGGAACAATCTAACACCCACCGACTTCACGACGGCATCTAGACTAGGACAGCAGTATACGCCGGTCGCATCGCCACATTCTCCGCGTCCACAGCCCGACTACTTCAACAATCGTCCTCCATCAACCGCATCGACAGTAGCATCGACCACGTCAGTCAATACGGTGGCTAGCGGGGCCTCTTTCGTTGCAGCAAAGAAGAAGCCACCTCCCCCACCCCCGCCTAAACGGATGATGTCAAAGCAACTTGAAGAGTTTGTGGTGGCCCGGTATGCCTTTAGCGGGCAGGGGGCCGGTGACCTTTCATTCCGCGAAGGCGATAGAATCAAAATTGTCAAGAAGACCGACACCCTCGACGACTGGTGGGTAGGAGAGCTAGGAGGCGTCAAAGGGAGTTTCCCTGCGAATTATTGTAAGACGGGATGAGCGACTCGCTCGCTCTCGCGACGCATTAGAAGTCAAGTTTGGAAATAGAGGGGGGAAGGCATTCGAGCCGCAAGGAGATGAGTTTTTCAAGTGCTATGAATTATAACAAAGACTAGCAGGCTCAACAGCCAGATTAATCTTTTTAAGCGAACATTAGTGGTTATTCTTCTAGCTACGGGATGCTAGATGTTATTACATGATTAATCGGGGAAGACGAAAGTACGTTGCCATATAACGTAGCCACCTCCTTAGCTGTCTATAGATATCAACAACCTACGCATCTTTAGTGGGTTTTGAATTTTGAAATGAAAGTTCTCAGGTACAAACGAGGCTTTACGACTCAGCAAATCACGTAAACAATAACGAGTGCCATTTTATAAAAACTCTTATTGCTATACATAGTACTAAAAGTTTAGAATGAGTTAGGCATCTCTAAACTATCAGCACGAAGTGTATGGGCTTGTCTTGTTCCACTATGATACATTTCTCACAGAGTGGCCCACGTTCACTTATGCATCGCATTTGGTAGCGTACGAAAAGCAAATATAAATCATGTTCAATCTTTCAAACCACGAACCTAGTCTGCTGCAAGTCTCAACTCCATCTTATGTCTCTAACTCCGGTCCTAATCTTATCTGTCTTCCGCGGTCCTCTTCCCAATCATGCGCACGTCCGCTTCAGTTACAATAGCATAAAATCCAACAACCTTTATATCTCGACCTGTACAACTCATAACATAGCTAATGGCAACAAAATGGTAAAAGGGGATTGCAAATCTGACTAGGTAGTGTATCGTCTCTCAATTTTTGATGATCGCGTCCCTAGTCTAACCACCGGCCTACGCTTTGCACGGCGTCGCCCATCCCAATGAGAATAAATAGAAATCTATCGGTAGAACAAAATGAAGTAAAGTAAAGTAAAGTATGTTTATGTGCAAAGGGCATTCATCGTAGCCGTGTCATAGTCTCGCCAGACTTTATGTCGCAAAATAGTCGCCTGTTGTCAAATGCGTTTTGTATTTCGTAGGCGCCTTCAAAAGAGATTTTTAATGTCCATCCGAATGAATGCAATGGGGTATCATCAAAGAGATAAAGAGAAATGGCAGCCTGGTTTGCTCGCGCTCGATACTGTGTGTCTCCCAGAGGCATTAGCAGCCCTGAGTATCAATGCCAACCAGGCCAAAATCCCCAATCGCGAGTGAAAACCTACTCTTGTAGCCTCGTTATGACTACTAAGAGCAATTCACCCACAGCACTTAAGAATTATGCCTAGCACGCCCTTCGTCTTAGCACTAGATGTCCGAATTTCTGAGTAGCTCATAATGTACTGGGTCCTAATTCCACCACAGGTGAGGTGCGGTCCTCTTGTCGCGTCCGTATCTGTTCCTCTTCGCTTCGACCTGGATGGGCAAGCTCAGCCTGAGCTCTAGCTACCCTATGTACCTCAAGGTATCCACTGTCAGAGCCTTCCAACTCCATAGGTGTGACGGGGCCTGGGCTTCCTAAGGGGGCTAATCTTGGCTTGCTCGGCTTCATGATATTGCTGAATCCCAATGATCGAATGGACCCCAGAGTCGCTTCGTTGGGATTACCACGGTTGAGGGCTATTGTTGCTTGCGCAATCATGTCGCGCTGATACTGTTGTAATCGGCGTTTTGCTTCGGATTCGTTTCGGGAGTGGCCCATAGAAGGTTGGTGAATACTGGGTACTGGTGGTTCTGATTTGGTAGAGCTGGACGTTGTTGATTCAGCTACTCTAGGCCGATGATACTTGCCTTTCTTTTCGTCTTTCCTTCTCTCGTAATTGGAGGGATAATATTTGCCCATTGGCAGGGGACTACTCCGGTCCCCAAGAGGCATGTAGGAAGCGACAGGCGTGTTGGACGTAGAAGATGATTCGAGTCGTCTCAGGTTGTTCATGTTCAACTGTGACAGCTCCATAGCTCGGTCGGTTTTAGCAGGAGGGACGTTCGTCGAGGCGGGGCCAATGTCCCGTTTCCCGACAGCACGGCCGGAAGGTTGACTGTCAGAAGAAGGGCTGTTCTTAGATGCGCGTTGTATCGACTTCATGCGAGCTTTGGTTGCATCGAGCTGGAACGGATGAGGGCGATAGACACGGGCTTGTTCCTCATGTAAAGGGAAATAACCCCTAAAAGCGGTCAGTACTCGACTACCAATCCGGTTTTGATCATGACACTACCCTGGCAAATCTCCACGAGCGGACAACGGTGCGGGCGGAGTATACACGGGTGCACTGCTAACTTTCTTGGGCGCGGGCAGCTCAATGGCAATCGGTTGGCTTCGTGTAGGTGATGATTTGGCGGGTCCCGAAACCGATGCTTCATCGGCGTTGGTAGAGCGTGGAGACGAGCGAGTGCCTGATTCAGTTGACAAATTCATTAGCCTGTTGTTTTACCTACAAGTAGGACCTATGACGCAAAGAACAAGCTTCGAAAGAAGCTATCGGAGAATTTAAGGCGGGACGCCAGCCCGGATTGGACGTAGCTTGGCGGCTTATTATTAGAAAGGGGAGGTTTGGTTTGACTGGGCGCTGATTGACAGCGTTAGTGCGTGGCCGCCCGCTATAGCCGGGTACCTAGCAGGCCACTATTTTTGCAGCCAACCATATGGTAGCAGGGTTGGTTCACGTCGCAACACCTACCGCAGCCCTTGAACGGCCATAAGTACTAAGGTAGATATTCTGTAGTCTAGTAAAACAACAGAAGCAATCCAACCCGGAGCCACCAAGCCTCACAGCATACACCATGCCAGTAAGGGATTAGCCAGATAATGTGCTCATCTGCTCGAAAGCGACCGACGCAACTAACAGCGTAATATTCCCAAGACAGCAAAAAGCACTGACAAGGCGAAAAACGGGGGGTTCAAAGGTGGAAGGACTCAACAGCTAAGGAGACGAGACGACTACCTACTGCTGCTTCTAAAGTAGCGGGGTGACAACCGCGGCAAGTGTGCATTGTCAGCGATGAGCCCTGGGGAGGGTCTGGCCGAAAACACGACGTCCTCAGACCGAATGTCTGGAGAAGGAAGCGGTGACGCATCTGACGAGCTCGACATGTTGGATAGGGTCCTCTGAGGTCCTGCTGGCCGTCTCGACGCCGAAGGGAAATACGCAGAGGGCTTAAACGACCGACCTAGACTTGCCATCATTCAATTTACCAGGTGCCTGCTGGGTGAATAGGTTAAGCCTGCACTGTATGTAATCGCAAGCGATAGGCTGATGTGAGGACAGGTCAGAATTAGATATTTTTGACACGGATGTGCCTGTGGTGGTTGAGGATCTCCCGTTCGTAATATTCATATGCACAGCCTTCTCGGAATACCTATATCACCGACGATAGTTCCAAGGCTGCGGCTCTCGGCTCGCTTATTAGGTGTCGGAGTTCGAAGTTGTTGTTTGCGCACCGCCTCGGTTCCTGGCTTAGGGCTGGGTTAGCAGTTAGACCGCCTTCTCGACTTGGACTTAGAAAGAGAATAATATACGCGCCTATTCCCGTGTTCCCGGGGGAAGATAAGAAGGGAATGGCACAGGGAAGAGTCCCACATATATAATATCCCATGCGACGGGCACCCGTTGGGTCGACGGTGGGAAGTAAAAGTGTGGATATATCAATGTCTTACCTCTAGCTCTAGGTCTCCTATGCATCCACAATACGTGCTGTATTTACCGTGTGTGTATATATTGTGAATGGCGTGTGATAGTTGTGGAATTGTCCTCTGGACTGACACAAGCCGACGATCGAAACAAGAGGTGGCAGGTTCCTAGCCAATGATTCAACAGAGCCGTCACACTAACTTATCGACTGAGCCGCCGACAACTTTCGTATCCGCCACCAACGCGAGGTAGTTGCAGTACTTGTAGCAGTACTGGAGAAGTAGAGGATATTATTGTCGTTGCAAGAGACCGGGGCTCATCACGCCGCAGCTCCACCGGGCGCTTCCACTCCTTTGCTACCCAAGTGTCTTTATCTGGGGCCATGCGCTACTCGCAAGTAGCGCGGAGGTGGAGGTGGAAGTGGAAGCTGTCAAGGTGTCCAACTTTCCTGAAGTGAATGGAGGGCCACGAGGTGTTTTAGGTCATAAACGGGGCAGTGGTTGCGACGGACCAGAATGTGCGTGTGTGCGTGTCTTGTGGTGTGGTGATGGTGGTGGTGGTGTGAAGAGTTAGAGTTAAGGCTCAGAGGGGGTCCGTATGTTGCATCAGGTAGCTGGTGGGCTGTAAATGTAAACAGACCGACAGAAAGACAGACAACTCATCCAAATAAACCGGATTAGGAGCCGATAAGCCTTACTAATAAATGCTTTTGAATGAGGGTCTTGGGCTGGGAAGGAACTACTAAGTACTTAGTAGTGACGGGAGTGTTCGCTCGCTTCCTGAAGATGGATGCAGCTCCTTTGACGGTTCCGTACTAATAAATAAGTAGTAGGTATTGTTTAGGCCAGTTCTGACTACATGTATTGCCTACCTAAATGCATGTAGTTCCATCTCCCTATACATACCACCTAGAGATACCTAACCTGGCCTCTACAGCTTCAACCTATTCTACTTGACCTACATAATAAACGGCAATCAACCAAGTTCCTGGCTACGCCCAGCGTCTGTTGCGATATTTTTTAAAACTTATTATTGAGCGTTAATACTCCAATGGAGAGGATAGCGCTAGCCCGAGGAAAAGTAAACCTGGAATTCTTTTAATAACTGTGGCGTGATTGCGTGGAACTGTCGCTCAGTGATCATCCTCAAGCTTGCCCACCTAAGTATCTAGCATACACGATGTCAGGCCTCCCAATCAATCCAATCCTACAAATGTTAAATGCATATAGGATTAGGTGAGTATTGTCTTTTTCTACAAAAATTTTAAATGCAGCTGTAACACGGTCGATTTAATGATTCATTGCTCAACTTGCCAGATGCTATCATAATTCCCGGCTTGTGAGCATGATATATCTTCATCTCACCAGCAAAGCTGATTTCCCACATCAGACTGTTTCTCAAAATCTACAGCCCGGCTTCTACGATCATTTCTTATACTGGATAGAATTCGTCTTATTTGCGCTAAATGCGGTCGACAGCTTAATAGCAGACCTTGGCGAATAAATGAGAACAGTAATGGCCGTTGCACATCGCCGGGAGATCAACATTCGTCTAGTCTAGGATTGTACAGCACCCTTCAAAATACAGGACGCTAATCCAGCGGGTTTCTTTTACCCATACAGTACCTATATACGTACTGTGCCTTTGGGTTTACGACGCGGCATCGAGTACCACCGCAACTATAATCACCATGCCTAGGCTAGACCCGGGTTCTCTACTTGCTGCATCGGGGACGTGGCAATGAGCTCAATAGCATCTCGTCAGAACTATGTCATTTCACGTGCCCTTGCCACAATCGCGTGAACCTACAGTAGGTCCTAAGATAACCAACGTTGCGCGCTGTCTAGTGTAAGTACGCATAAGAAGAATATCTAACCGAGAGTGTGTCCAGATGGCTCGCCAGTTAGTGTCGATCCGTGCGATCAGCGTTGTAGCCTACCCTGGTGTGGGAAGTACCGCCGCACTTTGAGATAAACGAAATAGGTAGGCCGACCGGTCCGGCACCATTCAATAGCTGGAATACACTATTCCCGAAAGTTTCCGAGATCCACACTGATGCCTCAACGTTAAGATGCCCAAATACTTATAAGAAAAGGGGTCCGAAGCTCTCAGGGTCCCTCCATCTTCGGGAGGTAGCTCAGGGTCGGTCGGGGAGGATGTCCGCCTTGAACCTTGATAAACCAAGAGCATGCCGAATTACAAGGAAATTGAATAAATAATTCGCTGGGGCCTATCCTTTCCCGATCGGATAAATTAATACTTGCCGTAGCTGCAAATACTAGTGGCTATTACGCTACCTATTCGTCGTCAGTTGTAGATAACGTCTATCTAGATAGCTACATAGCATTAGATGATGTTGGAAATGCAAGCCACTAAACCTGCTTGGATATACCAGGCTGGATAGCCTCAACAGGGCACGCGCGTTCGGAGAAATCCTCAACTGCTACTGGATACAGGGAACTAGGATTCTCTCCACACAACTGCAGCCACATTGCTTCCTCCCGCTGTGCCGTGCGAGAGGGCATCATCGTGGTAGGCCCGTCAATCTGGGTTGACATACTTATCAATATTCAAACACTTAAAACTTGTATCTAAGGTAGGCTATGTATACTAAAGAGCTAGGTGACAACCCGCCTATCCTTACACTAGGGACTTAGTCTCGCGCCAACGTTTAAGTGGGAGACATGAAACAACGGGCTGTCCCTGCGTGGCTAGCTATACTGTTGTGCTGTAGGTATCATAGAAACAAGTTAGAGGTAGGCTAATCTAGCAGATCAGATGTAAGTCAGCCCGCCTGTGTCAGGAAGAGTTCCACACCCCATTATACTGTAGGTACCACGAGCTCTTAATGGAGACAAGGTGTCGAGGATCAACAACAGGTTGCATAGTTCGCACTACCTACCTATGTATGTAGGACAGTGGCTGGCTGTTGGGCCATAAACTATCCTAATTGCATATTTGAATCAAGACAAGTAGCCAGCGATTGGGCACAAACATATGTATGTTGACACGAGACGCTCGGCTATGACGGCTTGCCTACTGTAGGCGAGGTGTTGGTAAGGTTGAATAGGTGTACCTGTTCTGTACCTGTATAGCATACCTATGCATACTAGCTAAGCAGGTAGGGATTAAAAGCAAGGATATGAATGGCTTGTTGCAGGAGAACGCTTGGACCCTTTCGTCATGGAACTTAAGCAAAGAAATGAAGAGATGACGTAGGTTGCAGAGACTTAGAGAGGATCGCCGTGTAAGTTGATTGGTGCTAGACCATGAACCTATGCACAACTAGTTTGGGACGAAAATTTGAGTCTTCCAATGCAGACAAGAGAAAAAATCAACGGCGTCCTATTGGATGAACAAGTATACCCTGTAAGCCCTATTATAATGGTATTTGAAAGATATCGGTTTCTTTTCCAAGTGGCTTCAGGCGGTACGTGGTTTGTGAGTTGCTCGCCTAGCCTATGCTTACCTTACGGCATATCTATACGCAGACCTTACTTGCCTAGTAACATATTTCGGCGCTCCTATTAGGCAGTGCCTAGGTATACATATTATGGCCTGGAGGACTGGCCATGCTTTGAGACCCCACGCGTATATATGTCTACAAGTAGGAGATGCATTAATTGTGATTATGATTATGATTATCATACACCGGAATTAGAGCCCCGCGGGTTGTAGCGTACTCCCGCCCCTGTAATCGTATCGTTCTCCCATTCCGATTGAACGCCGAACTAGCACTCAACCCCCAAGTTTTGCATCCAAGTCACTCACTCGATGCAATATCTTCCCGATAATGCCCTATATTCCAACTGCTCTCCCCAAAACGCTAATTAATTCTAGCCAAGGAAACGGGAGGGTGGTCGTGTCATAGTTTAGCTCTACCGGTGAAGCGGGTTGAGCGCGGATGCGAGGTCCAGTACTCCACACCCAACATAACGGTACTAAGTAGCCAGAGTATTACGTTTACCAAGTCGAGCCAGACCGCGATCCTAATGCGTTGGAGATCGATATTGTCGTCAGTGTTCGCGCTCCAGGATAATCTGCCAAACACGCCGAAGACGGCAACCCAAAGCACGAAGATGGCGAAACTCCATATTGGCACAACAATGAATCGAGAGATGGTCGGGATGAGGAAGACAATGGCGGTCACAGCCGAGAGGCTACCAACGACAACGGCGTAGATCTGTAAGACACGTGAATAGTCAGTAAATAGATAGCTAGGTGCGTCGTGCGCTAGCTGCTTGAGAGTTCGCAATCCACATACCCATCTTCCATCTATATCATTCCCCTTATGCTCCGAGCGAGCGACATCATCGCCGTACAGCCCAATGACTACCACAGCGAGGACAAATTGAGCCAAATGTAATATGCCATAGAGCACGCGGCATGTGGTATTGTCGCGGCGCATCTTTAACTACCTGGTCGAGGCGCGGGGTAGTATTCCAGATATTCAAGGGGTTAGACACAAGGGGTAGGGATGTGGGTTTGTGACGTCTTTTGGAAGCGCGGTAGCGTAGGCCGAGAATAGGAAGGGGAGAATGGGATATTTCACAGGAAATACTTGGATGCCGATGGTCTGGAATGAAGAGAGAGTTTATAGTTTACTATGGTACCATCGATATTTCCCCAAAACATGATAAAGTCGAAGCCGATGGTTGCGCATCCAATATGATATCTAGCACTATGCCTAGCGCGATCGATACATCATGACGTAGGTACATGTTAGCTCGAGCTAACCTTCAGTACGGAAGAAACCTTATCTAAACTGTTCTGAAATAATCTACGCAGTACCTAGACTATCTAGTTTTTTTGCGGGGGAGATCTTGGGTAATTTGGCTATTTCGCTATTGGGTATTGGGGCAAATTAGTCATAGACTTGGCAGAGGCTAACTTACCTACAAACCAAACTTATCTAGATAGTAGATAGACAGTTCATCTATCTGGTGCCTATCAATCAACCTGAGAACGCACATGTCAAAGGACATCGAACGGCACGAAGCCTTGCGTACCTAACGTAGCCCCAACGCGCCCATTTGAAGTTCCATTTCGGACCTAAGTCTGCATGTTTTCCTCATTTCCAGTATGCCACCTACCACATCTGGATCCCATGTTACGCCCGGCTGTTGGGGAGTCTGCATCTCTCACGAGAAATGAGTGCGGGGGGGTTTTGCGTATTGTCGAAGTGCAGAATCGTAGAGAATGGTAAAGCAAGCATCTGCCCCCCCACCCTCTCTTGGAATTTTCAATTCTCGTAGTTCTTAAGTCGAAGTTTCCATTCCCTGTGCTCCGAGTATCTCAACGCACACCTGCATCATTGCCTTCGGATATTCTACGGATATCCTATTGTTGCTTGTCAACCCGAGGAAACTCCTGCCTCAGGTAACAGTTCCTGTATTAAGATCTGCGATTTCTGTCACAACCAACTTGTCGTGTAAGTGGTCTGGAAATGGCGTTAAGACGCACCGGTTTTGATCGAGGCTCTCTCTTTGTGAGGGTGGCAGTACAATCTCATAGGCTCGAATCTCGGGATTCGGTCACGCCGTTCAGCTGACTCTGGTGAGCGTTAGTCCCTGTCAATAATTCTTTCAGCAGAGTCTGGCAAAAGAGGCTCTTACAAGGACTCTCATGAGGACTCCAACAAGGACTCTAATAAAGGCTCTAATAAGGACTCTATCAAGGACTCTAGAGCCATGATACGCTGCAAGTTACTTCCCGTATGACCCGAGAACGTGAGATGATGACGGAAAATGATGTGGCCACGCGGAGGGCCATGGTTCGTCCTACTTGGTGATTGCAATTGTCGTTTATACATAAGTTGCTGTCTTCGTCTCCTGTTGACTGATTAGTTTAGGTCTTAACTGTTGATCTCGACGAGAGGTCCGATAGCACAACCACGTCGTGCGTGGATAAACTACGTCTCCAGCTTCGTCTCGCAACCGTACTTGGTTGTTTGATTATCTTAGCCATCATTGGTAATTGGGGTGTGAAGAGCAGATCTAACTCTCACAAGCGACAATCTTTTCTTGTCTTCATACCTTGGGGGACATAGTATGGTACGTCGACCCATCGTCCACGAAGACACTGATTGTTGGGTGTCGTCAAAATCTAAGTTGGGCTATTTCCCTTTCCGACTCTAGGACTTCCATAATGGACGTGGATGGGCTACCACGGAAAGACACGGGAGAAAGGAGAGAATAGGAAGATGGCTTTGCGAGTATTACGGCCGCGAAAAAGGGGGTTGGTGGCCAGTGACCGAAGGTTTTTTGCCACAAGCCTTACGTCAAGGCATACATCGATACCCAACTACATGAACGCCTGGCCATCTCGCATCTTACGCAGTTCAACGGGTTACACCTAAGCTAGCTTGATGGCTTAGGATGCTACCTAATACGGTCTATCGAAAACGGTGCCAGGCAGCAACTTACTGCTAGGCAGTCGTTTCCCCTTTCAATAATCGATGATTGGGATGTCAAAATATTCTGGCTTCGGCCGACAAAATTTTGATGCCGCCGCCGTGTGTCGTATCTCGTACATTATACCACGAACCCGGGTTTGCTTGGTGTCTTGACACATGCAATACAACACTGACATGTGCAAGGTGCTAGTCTGACAAGGGGTTTCCGACAATTCGGTCTATGGGGTTTCGACCCCTTGATGTGTCTGCGCGAGAAAAAAAACTCTCAATAGGCGTGAATCTATTCTATCTAGCAGTGCCTCGAAAAGCCGTCAAGTCCCACTCATCTTCACCGAATCTTACGCAAGCAAAGTTTCTTCATTCGACACCAAACTCGAACCGCAATCATGACTTCTGACGAGAACTGCCTTGTTTACTGTGTAAGCAGATGAGAAAATTTCTCGTTACACTGCCATCGCCGCCACGAGTTCTGTTACCTTACCAGACAGCTTCAGGGTCAGGTTCGGTAAGCTCTCGCCGTGTCACTTTGAAAGATCTAGGACTACAGGGTAGAACTGAGGAGACCATGTCGTGGGAGGTGCCGAGATAAGGCTGAATTAGGATGGAGATGAAGCTGTTAAAAGGTTGAAAAAACGGACAGACATAGTCACTGCCCCATTAATCAGGCATATATGAATCGGCCTCGAGCTGCCCATTAATTCCTTCGATCACCATCGCTCATCGACCTCGTCAAACAGTCTCTCCAGCATTCAACACATACACATCAATTCTACACACGAGGACATACACACCTGTCAAAATGGGCTACGGTAGCAGCAGCAAAAGCAGCAAAAGCAGCCATAGCGGCCACAGCCATAGCGGTCACAGCCACAGTAGCGGGAGCTACAAGCAGAAGAGCTCTCAAAACACCACCGCGTACGGGGGATGCACTACTGGAGAACGTCAAAGCGATACGGCCAAATGGCGCTGGAACTGTGTTAGTTAACGCTTTTCGCCTTACCTTCTAACCCGTGACTCATGATTCGATAGTGTAATTGCGGATTCGACAATTTGTCTTACGAATATAATGTTGCGTGCCCCAGCTGTTCGCACAACCGAGACAGCCGCTGCTTAGTTTGGGGGTTGCCATAAAACTTCGACGAATACAACATCGCTTGACCTTCTGGTTGCCCCGGTAGACCAGACAAGGTCGCCTAAAAAGCCCTGTGCGAGTTCTGCGCAGAGGGGATATAAGAATGGCAACTGCGGGGGGGATGACGAAGATGTAAGACGTCGAGAGAGTGCGGGAGGCTATTCTTGTGAGGTGTAACGGGCGAATGAAATACGACCAACTTTCTTGGTGTAGAAGATCGGCGATACTGATACCGATACACTGGACTGGCTCACGCCTGGATGGCGCTGGCGGCATTTCATCTATTTAACATTTCCTTGCTTCGTATACGAATGGAGGCTATAGACTTCGAATAAAATTTATTTTTTTACATCCCCCCCCTTACTTAAAGGTATTCTGAGCGTTCGCATTTATTAACATCGGGCCGTTCAACCTTGAGACTGCCCGAGGCATGGTCTTGCATGATGCAGAGTTGAAACATCGAGTGGCCTAGGAAACGGCTCTAAAGTTACGGAGTGCTACTTCCTCCTGTTTCGATCTTCCGTCTGATATAGAAAAGCCACCTTAGCGGGTGGGTGATGTGGGGAGGCGGGCGCAATCAGAACTCTTGGGGCTTTTTTGGCTTTGCGTTCATGCTTGTGACCGAAGTTCCCAGCATGTCAACTGATAGCCATTGCAGATGTTACTTGAGCGTCGAAGGCGGTTGCCACACACACTCAAGAGAGTGAAGGCTGAGCACGAATCCACACTTGTGGTGTATTACAGAGAAGAAGCCTAGGGAGGCAGAGAGAGATATCACGCCTACCTTGGCTCGGTAAACAAGTTTCCTTCAGGGCGAGGCAAAGCATGAGCAGGGGGCGCTCTGTGGCTCCCAGCATACCGAGCCACTCCACATATCATCTCGACTTCCTCTCTTGATGTGCCCGTATACCTATATGTTATTCGTCCCGTCATACAGCGGTAGGCCTTCGTACCACGCGCCAGAAGATGGGTGGATATGGCTTGTCAAACCCCTAATGCGAGTTATGTCAGGCTAGGTGATTATGAAGACACTCGGCCATGGGCTTTTCGATGGGCGCACGGCTTGCAGGGACTGGGAGGCGACAGCAGACATGGGCCAGGGAGAAGAAACGAGGCGGACGTTTCGAGGGCTGAGCTGATATGGAGGAGACATCTATCGGTAAGAAAGGTAGGATGAGGGGGCAAAGCTCGAGCTAAGCTCAGCATGATCGATGAGACACTTCAATGCAGCCGATCATTGGACCTCTCGTTAAATTGAATCGACACGTTGTCCAATCGAAAGTTGACTATGCTATCGTTTTTCTCTCTCCGCTGTTGCCTTAAATTTCAGAGCACGCGGTATGGTAAAGCTCCATAGCTCATCTCAATATTAGCTGTAGTACGGGCGTGCTCTCATGCCAGATTCTGGGGCACAGTTGTCGCCTTGTTAAGGCATCTTGACTAACTTATTAAAGTAAGCAAGCTGCCAACCGCTAAAAAAAAAGTCTGTGCCTGACCAAAGAAAAGCCAAAGAAAAAAAGAGGTAAAAAGAGAGAGACGGGCCGTAGGGCGTCGTCCTGATACGCCTCGTGCATTACGTTACGTTTGCATATGATCGTTCCATCGTCGCTTCGACAGCCCGAGCAGATGGTCATGTAGGTACTTCCGGGTCGTTAAACCGAAGATAGTACGAAGATAGTACGCATACGCGCAGGAATTTCTGAGAAGTGGTCCAGTTGGCGCTACGATTCATAGGGGGGAAAGAGACAGGAAGGCAAGAAGGTAAGGCATCCGTGCTCCGCTGTAACCAGTTTGGCTGGCAGCACACCTACATGCCTACATTAGCTTATCAAATATTAAGGCATGTATCATGTACTGACACATATACATCAAGTACGCTAGCAGTAACGTCACAACCCGTGATACTCGGTAGATGCAGATGGAGAGACTGGTGTGAGGCTTCGCCCATCACTTGAACCGATGCAAGTCGGTGAGTATCACAATATTGATGAGACCCGCACCTGTCTGTAAGACGATAAATGTAGGGTGTTGATCCATAGAACATTGAGAGGAGAGGGGATGGATAATTGAGCCTCATTCGGCCGCGGAAAAACTAAGTAGCGTAGCGGAAGCGCACATACGTAGTAGATACATAGATCTACATTGCTTCATACTACCCACCCTCGATGATACCTATACTACGTATCAGCAAAGGCAGGCTGACCGAAAGGGTTCAGCTACCTTCGGATGTAGGTACGGCGACACAGTGGCGGCCGTATACCTGTAGGTGCAAACACGTTTGCATGATATCCGATGCATTGAGTAACTATTGCAGAACACGTTTCTTTCTCGGCAATAGTTGTTCTCTACTGCCGCTGGTCGTGTCAATAGACGACGACGATGAAGACATCACAGTCAAGGCTCGCAGCGGAGCCCCAGCTACTACGACGGTGATCTCCGAAGAAAAGCTGTAGCTCTGCAAGAGGGAGTCACAGTGATTGGCCCTTTGGAGGAGCTGGTGAGCAGGGTGAGTGGAGGGTTGGGTAACAGAATAACATCCGGGGGCTGGCCGGCTGGACGAGGCGATCAATCAGCGGCCGTTGAAGACGAGATCCGCTCTCTACGACGTATATGTTAGCACTCCAATAATGATGCGACGGTATACGCAGTACGTGAGGTCCCGGGATAGATAGGTCTGCCGGTCATCTACTGCACCATACTCGCTTAGTCTTCGACGCACCGCGCCTGTATGAGAACTATGGCCGAGGGAAACGGGGGTGGCGCCCCCATTCCTACCTAGGGGCTAGCTGGAAATAAGTAAGCTACCTAGGTAGGTAGGTATATGCACCTCGGCGTAGCATAGATTCTCGAAAGAATGGCGCGCCGAGGTGGACGTCAAAAGCCGTTGTTACAACGGCGGCAGCGGCAGCGGCGTATCCGACTGGCTTTCATTGATTGTCCCCGCCATCGATAGGCCGGCTACCTAGGTAGCTCTACGACGTTGTACGTAGTATGCTGGAACTCTGCGACACGTGAAAATATTTCGATGCGTAGAATGCGTAGACGCCTAGTTTGCCGTAAGAAGCCGCAATGGGTATCTACTACGTAAGTAGGCCGTGTATGTACATATGTATGTCAGAACTACCTATATGTTGGTTAGGTATGTAGGTTCTAGGTACAAGGTAATGTAGGTAGGTTGTGCAAGCAGACGCACAAACAGCCCGAGGTACTACCTACATGAACACCACTCACTCACCGCAACTCAACAACCCCCAAATACAGCCAACCACTCACAATCACAATGCATAGAAGCCTCAGAATGGACTCCATCTGTACGTACGGATGAACTAAAACCATGCAGTTGTCCATGAGCAGGTGGCAAATCGATAGATACCTAGTTGCCTTACTTGCAGATAATAATTACTAAAGGTGTATGTGTACCAGACGTAGCATTTCGTTGGTCTTACCCTAAGGCACTTGTTTCGAGTTTCATGGGTGAGGACAATCATTGTACTAAGGTATCTATCTAGATGTACTTAGCCTATCATAGCCCACGCAGTACATGTACACTAGGTAAGTAGGTAAGCACATGGGGAATATGTGTACCTAAATGTACAGCACTAAGTTCCTAGGGTAGGTAGTGCAGCCTATACCTACTGCGCGCTTAGAGAGCTTACTGACCCCACGGCTGCAAGTCAACATCTCCGTTTCCATCTCTCAGTATACCAACGTCAAGCCACCGCTCAGCCAGATTGCTTGCTTGGGTACCGTCCCTGGCCTCTTATTTGTCTGTTGCAGATAGAAATTACCTCACAGATAGTCGTCAAGTATATTTACAAACCCCGAGCATTGTAAGTCACTCTGTCTTCTATGCTCCACACCGTAAGCGCAGAGTTCGACCTCGAAGTGGCTGGCGTCTAATGACTGCAACCGCCCGCTACGGTAACTTTGACGATGAGATAAGCCCAAACCACCTTTGATGACTATTGCGAGGCAGAGAAGCAGAGGGACAGACAGCAGAGCTAATAAGCGTAGTAGCAACCGTAGCAGCAATGGATGGCCCCGTCTTCTCAGAGAGCGACCTACCATGTCCTCCCTTCATATCCGTACAAGGGCTTCCAAACTTTAGAGATGCCGGAGGCTACGAGGTGATATCTAATTTGCCCTGTGCCCCCTCCAAGGAAGGGAAGAACAGGGTCAAGATAGTCAGACAAGGGGTTCTATTTCGGTCATCAGAGGTTAGTATTCTGGTCTTGTATCTCACGTTTTGGGACATATTAGGGGCAAGCGTTGCCCCATTACGCATTTTCTAATGCCGCTTTCCCTACAAGCTCACGAGGCATTTGGTTCTGCTTCTCATGCCTTTTTTCTTTACTAATAACTGTAAACTGCAACTGCTGACTACTGGTCCCTGAGTAGCCCTCCCGACTAACAGACGATGGGGCTGCGCAATTAAGCCAACAGCTCGGTATCAAATTAGTCTACGACCTGCGTTCTGCTGTCGAGATTGCGCGGGGCATCGGTTCCGGTCGTGGATTCCCGCTTCGTGAATGGGAGGGGTCTGAGCGCAAGTTCGTTCCGGTCTTCTTAGACCAGGATTATTCACCGGAAGCCTTAGCTCTCCGGTATAAGAACTATGCTGCAGAGAGTGACGAGGTGAGCCAATTCTCTTGCTTCATATAACGTAAGAACGGCATTGGTACAAAGTCCTTGCTTGTGAGAGGACGCCATGCGCCGTTTATCTCTCAATATATCAGCCGCGTTTCGAGGCGTTGCAGTAGCAGCATTTTACTCAGTTGCCAATTATAACAGCAATGGTACCAAGATATGCACGAGACTTCCTGGGCCGTTGCATTAATCTATAGTGTTTCCTCCATGCCCCACTCAAGCATCTATCGTCAAGGAATCAGTTTCATTCCCGATTGTCTAATGTTAGATCTGGGAACAGGCATCATGGTAGCGATGCCTAAACCCGGAAACAACCTCCTACAAGAGAGGCATTTGTTTCCTAATGGGTGGAACCTAGATGAAACATCGTCTAGATCAAAGAACATGATGTGATCTCGGGCAGAGAGCTTTCGGGCTCTCCGATAAGTGCAGATTGTTGGACCTGGGCCTTCTAGGCGACACGATCATGAGCTATCGACAAGGCACACGGTTCACGGGTGCCTAGGCAGCTAGGTGTCTAGTGACATCATGTCAGATACCATGTCGCATTTTCATTTCTTTTCGTTGTCATCTAAACTACCTTTTCGTCTCTTGATCTGCGTTAAAGGCGTGGCGCTATCAACCTATTTACCTAAGCCTCGCCCGCCCTTCATCCTTCAGACCGCTTTTTACGACCCGAATAAGCCCAGACACTAACCAAGACGCCAGGGCTTCATTGAAGCATACAAGGATATTCTCAACGCTGCTACAGACCCAGACAACGAGTTTCAGCCTTTCAAGACGATACTAGGTCACTTAGCGGCAGTCCCCGATGCCTCCTCCCCGCCTATTCCTTCGCCGTGTCTTGTTCATTGTACGGCAGGAAAAGACCGCACAGGCGTCATCGTTGCACTAGCCCTAAGTCTATGTGGTGTGCCTGACGAAGCCGTTATCTACGAGTATAGGTAAGCTGTCAATTGGCTCACTGCATACATTTAACCCCTGCATGGCTGCTTAGTATCTAAGTTGTCCCGCCCAGTGACTAGGAACTTTGCTAACCCGTGTGTGTTCCTACAAATTAGCCTAACTGAAATCGGACTTCGGTCTCGTCTTGAAGAGCTTGTGAAGCACGTCTCAAGCAATCCAAAGATTGGCATCGATGTCGAGGGGGCAAGGCGGATGGTTGGTGCTAGGTACGTTCCTTCGACATTCACATTATCATCCTCCGGCGCTTATAGTTGCTACCCTCGTCCCAATCTTTTGTTACAATCCTTCACTCCCTTGTAATCTGCGACTTCACGAACAGACTACATTTCTCGGCTTCATGGGGGGGGACCCCTAATTGGGGTCCATGAGGAATGGAATGGGCCAAAAATAAAATTCAAGTTTGTTAGAGTCGACAAGTGAGCATGAAACTGCATCATCCACGTTAGGCTGGCGGACGTCAAGAATAGGCAATATTCATCGGCGGCCCGCCCCTATCCCAGCTTCCTTGATGTTGCAGATGTTCATTTTGAGTCTAAGCTGAATGTCTTCAATAAGGGATGGTTGACGAGCCATGTTACAAATACGGCCACGGCCACGGCCACCCATTCCTCAATTCCTCCAGCCTTTCGCTTTTCCTTCCATTTACTTGCCAAATCTCCCACCGCGGTATGAACTTAGCTAACAATGCTGCTTTCAAGAAAAGAAGCAATGTTAGGCACTCTAGCTCACATCCGCGCTCAGTATGGATCCGTCGAGCAATGTGTCCTTGACCTAGGCATCCTCACGCTGGAAGGCATCGCTCAACTGAGAAAAAACTTGATTATTGAAGTCGACGAAGATCAATTATTTCGGTGGCAAGACCATGCCAAGACCATGCTTTAACGCGACGAGACGAAAATAGACGAGATACACTAAGACGTGAGGATGGATTGAAGGGGTATATATTTGCAGATTTTATGTACAGCAGGCTCAAGATACAAGGTTAGATACATGCCGTCTATATATAGAGGGGGCGATCGATTAGCAACCGAATTCGCGACACCCAATGTCGCGCAGAGGTGGCGTTTAACTATCCACTTTTATAGACATGACTGTAAGCACGTTTTATCACCCATGGGCATCTTTTCCCCAAGAGCTAGGTACAATACATTGTTGATACACCAAACCCACCTAGTACCATCTATGGTACTGAAGTAGGAATCTTGATCTGGTGGCCCTTAGACCGATCATCGAGCGGCGTACCATACCGCCAGCCTACAGCATTGCGGGACCTGCCCTTAAGGCCGACATTCTCGGAGTTAAATTGCTTGAACCGGAATTCGAAGCGTTCCGTGTTAACACGAGTGGTCTTCTTCTCCTCAAGGACGGCTTTCGCTACCTGCTTCTCGGCAGCTTTGCGCTCAGATTCCATGACGGCTTGTCTGAACCGTGCAGATGCGTCTAAGAGCGGCCGATCCTGCTCGACCTCCCTCTCCATCTGTATGAGCTCGGGATGTGGGACTCGCTTGTCTGCAGAAAGTAGATTTGGGTGGAAGGCCTTAGCGGCATCTTCTCTAGTAAAGTGCCGCGACTCAGATGTTGGCCAGAAGATCTGTTGCATTGTGTAGGGATGTACGTGTAGCTCGTTAATAGGCTCGAACGGGGCGTTGTATTGATTTGGACTTATGCGCCGTGTAGGAAGCATTCCTAATACAGCTTTGGCATATGGCTTCGCCAATCTTTGGCCCTGTTCCCGAAGAAAACGAACATTAGCTTAAGAACGCGAGTACGAGAAATTCCGGGCAGACAAAGACGAATGTTGGCAATTATTATCAGAGAGGCTCGCAACAGCAGTTTGTAACCATGTAGATGTCTTCAAGACTTATCGAATTGGTGTGTTGAAATCATCATATAAGAACCGAAGGGGAAAAGTGGGAACAGGGCAGATGAGCTTACCTTGGCTATCCAATCCTTCTCGACCTCTTTTAACCGCACGATAGCGGCGACCCGGCGAATATCTATGCCCAGCTCTGCAGATACGGCCTTGATGGGCTCACCATCGCGCATGATCTTCTCCCATACCAGCTCCCGCGCCTTCTCGTCGAGGACCGGGGTGCTCTTGAACTGCGGGTTGAGGGGAAACGGGTAGGTCTTCGATGTCTCGTTGCCTCCCCTCGTCGCCAAGTAGGCAGGCTGGCCCGGCGTGCCCACGCGGTAGACGCGCCCCTCGGCTTTTTCCCATGCTCTAAAATCACGGCGGGCCTTGCTGAATTTCGGCCGGCTCGCCGTGGTCGAGAAGCTCGCGGCGGCGGCGGAGACCCGCGACGACTGTGCTACCCAGCGCGCCGCATCGGTGCTCGCCCTTATTATTGAGGGGGCTGCTGCCGCCGCCGATGGTGTTGATAGTAGTGGTGGCATTGGTACACCTCTCAACCCCCCAAGGGTCAGGAATTAGGAAAGCAGGAGGGAACGGCTCGAGGTTATGAAGATTTATGTGAATTGGGACCTCGAGGCTAGCTTGCAAAAATTGGTGCGGCTCTCGGATTAATGATTTGTCGTTGTGCTAAAAGTATAGTGGGTACTACCCTACCTACTGCCTACTTGCCTAGGTACTTGTAGCTATGTGGCAATTGATGGAAAGTGGCCTGTGCTTATCGTGCGATTATTGCTCTCATTAGATTTAGGGAGGTACCTTCATCCTGGTACCCAGGTAGCTGAGATCCACAAATCCATCTATCCTGGTATGTATTTTTTCGATCATCTCGATCTCGGTAATTGTCTGACAACCTTTTATTAGAGAACCAAGTTAGCCTCTTATTGACGCTGTTGTAGGGCATTCATTATTCTTTGACTTATTTCTAATAAATTATTAATTCCCCCCTCTTAATGAATTTCTATCTACAAAATATCGCCCTCAAAGCCATCGAATGATACACTCGGTGTTTTTACCTACCTCTCAGAATCTATATAGTCTTCTCGCCGCTGCCCATCTTACTAGCAGGGATAGTCAACTATAGGCACTTCTTGTTTAACTACATACTGCGTACAACAGAACCTGCGACTTCAACCTTCTGAGTATATCTAGTTTGCTACCTATCCCATACGATGCCTAACTGTTACAGAGAGCCAGACACTTCGCCATATATCACCTACGCGTTGTTATAGGCTTCTTTGGTAAGTGGGTTAATTATCACCGCTACCGTCGGCAGGTATGTACATCCCTAAGGCAGTAGGTATTCTGTAGTGTAAGTACACTATACCAAGGTAGGTAGGGAGGTAGGCACCACCATAGGCACGCTTAGGGAGTGTATAGTACCCACTGCGCAGCATGCATTAGTGATCACGATGTCTCATGCACGTCCAGTCTGATAACCCTCTTGAAGAGATTAGGTACAGTACATGCAGCCACAACCGACAGGGTGTAACCCAAGCCTACCCTGTACGCTACACTCTGGACCACACTAGTCATTCTCACTAGGTATTGTCGAGCGATGAGAGGCAGGTAGGTGGTAGGTAGGTATGCCGTTAGATGGAGGACATGGTAGGTAACAGCAGTGCTAGCAGCGTGCGTGCGTGTGTGTGTGTGTGTGTGTAGGTATGGACTGATTAATTGATGAATGGGTGCAGGCGCATAGATAGGTGCTCGATGGCACCCCTTTGCTGAGAACGTATAATATCCGTCTTGTTTATCCTTGCGCCATACATATCATACTGCGTACGTACATTACATACAGACACACATCCATACCATAACAAACCAACCCGCCAACCCGCCAATCTACCTAATTGCCTCCTACTTACCTACATACTTACATGCTACCACCTACCTACATGCATCGCATCCGTTTTACATTGCCTCCCTAGGCAGGTATTATCTATCTATCTACTGCTTAACCAAGGCACAACAATAACAAAGGCAATCGAAGCACCCCCCATCATATCAGCTTGTCAGCAGGTCACGGATATATATATTCCCAGCGCAGCCGTTCAGAGTCGAAGAAGGGAGAAAGGAGGAAATCATCTAGTTCATAGAGTCCGACAACCGGCAACTTAGCGCCCATGAATCAAACCCCGGACGAGCTTCTGGGACGGGGGTTGCAGTGAGCTCCCCATATGAGCTGCATATGGCACCGGCAATGGGCAATCTGAAAGCACGTATCAAAGCCACACTCCTCCGAAGAGACAGCAAGCGGTTGTCCCCGACCCCTAGCAAGAATGGCTCCGGGCGAGACTATACCTCGAGTGTCAGCACGCAATCGCAGCCCGGCTACGATGCATCGGATGAGCGCAGTGACCACAAGGTTCGTGGAAGCAGCGGGAAGAGCTTAAGCCAAGAACCCGCCGTCAACAGAAGCGGCAGCCGCCCACTCGAAGACAACAGCAGGAGCAGCAACAGCAAGAGCAACGGGAACGGGAACGATAACAGCAACGATAAGGACAAGACCTCACAGATCCCTGCTCCGGACAGAGATGCGCTTGCTTCTGGTTCTGGCTTTGCCTCTGTCTCTGCCTCTGCCTCTGCTTCTGCTCATGGAGATAGACCGCAGAATAAAGCGGGCCCCAGATGTCCGCAAACCCACGGCACCGAAGACAGCGATTTGCAAGCCGAGGGGACCAACAGTTCAACTGCTGCGCCAGCAGCAATTCAAGGTACATCTCCAGCTCCAGCTCCAGTTCCAGCTCCAGTGGGAGCTTGCGTTAACAAAGGCGCCCAAGCCGCTCCACCATCGCCCGGCGCTGGACCACTACCACTGGGTTTACTGGGTCCTCCCGAACTAGCACCAACAACTAACTTTGACGCTACAGCCCGGTCCGGAAATGATCTGCATTGCCTTGCCACCAATTCACGCGCCGGTTCTGCAACAACAACTACCACCACGGCTCCAACGAGCATCGCCTCTCCCACCACCACTGCTGCTGCTGCTGCCGCTCCTGCTGTAGCTCTTGCTGCTACGACCACTGCAACAACCACTGCAACAACAACAACCACCGCTACTGCCACTAGTACTATCGCCGCTAATATTGCCGCCACTATCGCTACTGCTACTGCTGCTGCTGGCACTAGCGCTGTCCTTCCCAGCATTCACGAGCATCCCGCAACTCCGCCCACGCTACCGTCCACCAACCCCGACTCCGAGGTCACATTGCCCGATCCTCGAGCTACCATCGCGAACGCCGATCTCGAACAAGACATCATCGCCAGTCCCATTGACGACCCCCTCATCAATTCCTCTCTCCTCACGCCGCCGACAACCTCATCGTTCAGACCTCCATTGTCGCCCTCCTTCCCCCGGCCTCTGGGGCCACAGAGAAGACAAAGCATACTACCAGCCCACCAGACCAATATCGTCCACGCCCTTCTCCATGGTCATACCCACGACTTTGAGCTAGACATCGCCGACCCCGACCTTCAGGATCCATTATCCGGCATGGTCACGAGGAAGATCTGGGTCAAACGACCCATGGCGTCGGCTACGCTAATTATCATCAACGAAGAGGACCTCGTCGATGATGTCCGGGAGCAGATTCTCCGAAAATATGCGAACTCTTTGGGCCGTCAATACGATGCCCCAGACCTGACTCTACGAATCTGTAATTGGGAACAACAAACAAGCAGACCGTTACAACCGGACGAGCCTATATGCAAGGTCATTGACTCGTATTATGCCAACGGCCAAACTGTCGACCAAGCCTTGCTCATTGACATACCCTCGCGCAGAACCCCAAAAGCCTCGCCAAACCCCAAATTCTACGCTGACGACCGACCACATGAGTCTGGAACTGACTACTTCCCACCTTACCCGCCACTGGCTCATAGTCACCACTCCGTCACATCTGCGCTTCTAAACGGACAACACTCCCTCCACTTCCCTCCCTCCATGAGCATCGTAGGCGGCAATCAGCTCCCGCCACTGCCCTCTCCCGGCGGTACGAGACGGCTTCCTGCCAATCGCCCTGGCATGCAAAGAATGCACACAGCGTCACCCGTCTCCACGGTCCCCAACAACCAAATAGTGGCCGCACCCACCGGTACGCACAAGTACCCTAGACCAGTGCGCTCAAGGACTCATTCAGGTGCATCTTCAGACCAATCCATCCACCCGCCTGCAGCTCCCCCGATCCCTACTCCTCCGCCAGTCGAACGGACAGCTACTCCTCCTCCCCCTCGCGTTGCCTCCCCTCGACCTTCCTTACGGATGAAAAAGAAAAGGACGATCGAACCCCCATCATTGCTCTCCGGCCTATTAGATACCGCCGTACCACCCATCAACATACTCATTGTTGAAGATAACATGATTAACCTTCGGCTACTGGAGGCTTTCGTGAAACGGCTAAAAGTCCGCTGGCAGACAGCCGTGAATGGAAGGGAGGCCGTTGACAAGTGGCGGGTCGGTGGCTTCCATTTGGTGCTGATGGACATTCAGCTACCCATCATGAACGGCCTCGAGGCCACACGTGAGATCCGGAGGATTGAGAAAGTCAATTCAATTGGTGTCTTCTCTTCATCAGCTAGCAGCCCACCAGATGAGGTGTTACCAGAACCCGCAGAGGAGGATAAACTTGCAAACACCGAGATGTTTAAGAGCCCTGTCATTATCGTCGCGCTGACAGCGAGCTCACTACAGAGCGATCGACACGAGGCTTTGGCAGCTGGCTGCAATGACTTCCTCACTAAAGTAAGCATTGACTGAACTAGTGTTCCTTAACGGCTCTTTTTATGACCTTGCCTGCTAATCAGAAAGTAACAGCCCGTCGATTTTGACTGGCTACAACGAAAGGTCAAAGAATGGGGCTGCATGCAAGCGTTGATAGACTTTGACGGCTGGCGGAAGTGGAAGGACTTCTCCCAGAAAACACAGGCAATCGAGGCGGCGAAGAAAACAGCGGGCACCAGTAAAGCCAAACCCGTAAAGAAGAACCGATTATCAATGGCAGCTGCCGCTTAGCCCTCATCGAAACTATCAAGATAATTCACAACACCCTAATATCCAGAGGGCGTGCCAGCGATCTCACACATCTCCCCTATCAGAGATCTGCGACGAAAATCACGCGGACGTCATTTCATATCCGATGTGGAAGAAACCAGGAGGCTTGGGGGAAGCTTATCAGCACTAAACATAAAATTAACTGGATTTCTACACCTATTACAATTAAACCGAGACTCCTTACGAAGACCGACTGTCCTTTTCCTATGTTCAAATCCTCCCTACGCATACAAATTCATAATGAAATCTTCCACGGGTGAACACGGGATCGTGGATTTGATATAAAATGGAATCATCAGGCTCGGTACGTTGGGGTATGGATTTCGGAACTGAGCCTCAACCTACACTTATGAGAAAAGAATCGATGATGATACTTGAGGAGGCGATGATGTTGGCGTACACTGGAAGATGGAACCGAAGTTGGAGTCGAAAATTCAACCGACACTAGTATGCTTAAGCAGGGACTTTGGAATGCGAGGAAACGCAAACATCACGGCATGGTGACGGACTGTTGGCTGAAAACGTAACGAATGTACATACTTGGAATCGTTATAATAGTGACACGAAATATTGTGCTCGTATTAAACGCTCGAAAATATCTCTGATAAACTTAGCTGTTAGCCCCTCCAGGATTCTCATGCGGCTATTGAAATTCAGCATGAACCACTCCCTATTCTTACAGCCAGCATACCCATCGTTGTATTGAATCGTAGTCTCACCATAGCAACTAAGTGTTACTGGTGAAATAGGGGTGCATACAGGGGTGCAAGGCTCTTTCAAGAGAGAATAAAATCTCCCTGTAGCAGAGAGATAATTCGTGCCTAAAGCTCTAGATTTTTATGTTCTAGTGAATATTACTACTGATACTTTGAATTTGCAGGTGACTGTTTGCTAGTCTAGGTAGGTTTGGTTTCTTCTACGAGCAGGGGAATATTATTCCACGTTTAGCGCGATGTTAATACGCTTCCGTCTAGGCACATCGAGATGAACACTCAACGTCGAGGAAATACGTTCCACCATTGGCCCAGTTCCGATTGTTGTAATCTCTTTCCAATTTAAATTTGGTGGATTTGGAAAGCTTCTGCTCCATGGTTTTCTACCTGCATCCCAAATTTCAATCGCAGAACGCTTGGCCGAATAGCGGCACGAGCAAATCAGCACTTTATAATCTCCTATCTGCGTATCACCCAGCGGGGGTAATCGATGAGAAACTTGAAGATAAAGCGCGTCTTGCCTTTCCCGACACAGCACTATGACGAAGCGCTCTCGTCTAAAGGGCAGGGTCTGTCTTGAAGACCAATCGGCGAATTCACCCCCAACCCTGCTTGGCGGATACGTACTATCAATGACGAAGCCATTCGCGTCTAGGTTCTCCACATGTAGCGTTAAGAAATGTGGAAAATTACCAAGAAAGGGTTGGCTGTTCAAACGCAATGCCGTCCATTTTGATTCTCTGGCAAAGAACTTTGGGCCGCCATGGCTTAGAAATAATGGTCCGCAACCAGGTATGGGTGCATACGAACCTTCGTCTCGATCTTTAACCAGTGGGATCGATAAACGGCCCTTGACTCGCGCCCATTTAGGGCTGTTCACCTCGCCTATGTAGACGCCATGTCGGGAATCAAACGGTCTGATATAGAGGTTCATATTCAGGCCGTTAGGTAGCATGGCCCACGCCAGGTTTGATCTTCTATTTACACTATACTGGAGCACCTCTAGCGGACGAACATCCTTGAATCCACGGAACAAGGCCGGCGTCCGCGCGAGGCAACTAAGACCAGAGGTTATACTGTGCTTCTCAATTTCGGAGGCACTCATTCCAAAACCCCAAAATAGTATGGTTGGGTCGTAGTGCTTCTTGAGGAACTCTTCTTGTAGTCTTAAGAATGCCCTGTGGCCTTCGCCGTATAGAAGGGGCATATTGATATCCAGTAAACCAAGTAAGCAGTAGGCCATGTCCTCTACGCGGGCTGTGTGTCGTCCTGATACCCACGAGAGTTTCGTAGCAATAGACACATCCTCCAAGTGCAGGGGGCTGTCGTAGCGGTACCACTTTTTGATCCCAGTGATCTCTTCAATGACAGATGCGTAATGCGGCTTCCTGTTCTTCATCGTATATATCAATTCTTCCCATTTTGCGTCGAAGAATAAGAGTTCATGTGGAGCGATGAGTTCTTGCAGCGTCCATCCGCGTGTAAACCACCTGCTATTGCGGAAAGCAGAGCCCGGTCTTGTTATATCCTCCCCCACGAGAACGTCTGCAAGGTAGACGTAGCAGATCAGAGCTTCCCTATACCATTTGAACATTGAATTGATAGCCTCCGACAACTCGGCACTACTTTTCTTGTCAATACAACATGTATCAACCCACACGAATTCGATGTGGTCGCGAATCGCCTGCTGGCAGCATCCTTCAATCTTCATATAACCAAGCTTTTCCTTATGTTTCGGGTCCGATAGATCTTGGAATAGGACCTCGTTCTTGCCCCAGGTATGGGAAAGTATCGCATATCGCGGTACTCTGTCCCCAATAAATTCCTGGAGCATCCGTGTGTGGACGTTGAGTAGATGCATCGTATGAGGGGAGCGGTATTATTTAGTGTCGGAGGATGTGAAAAACGCACAGCGCCTGAGCCTTCGGGTTGGAAGGATATGAATTATTGAATATACGTACTATGTGTTCTTGCTGCAAGAGACGGTATCTAAGGAGGATAAACCCAGGCGGCGTAGCAAACGGAAAAGATTCCAGGCTATCTATGTTGCAGTTGCTACGCCACAAACAGTTGCTTACCAGGCATCTAGGCCGCAGCAAGTACCGGTCGGTAATGATACCCAACTAATATAGCCAATGATACCCTTAATTACCTCCTGTCGCATAGAGGGTCGCATACTGTAAACACTCGCTTGGATTAACGGCGTTATTTTTTCCCTTGTCTAAACTTTGCGGAAATTTAACCTATGGGCGATGAACTCCTTTTTTTTCCTAAAAAGAGAAAAAAAGAAAAAGAAGGGCGTTAAATTGTACAAAAAGCCCACGAAACCTAATACCATAGACTTACTTAGCTATACCTACCTAGACACCCATACACGGGTCACCTACGCCTTGGGCTTTTGGCATGGGGGCTTTTCTGGTCCTACTGTCACATACCTAGGTACCGGAGTCCTGCATATTTTCGAAGGAATTCTAGATCATGCTAAACGTCCTGATCAATTATCACGGCCTAGAGGGCGATTCCAGACTAGTCACATGAGCGATAAATTTTATCGTGCACGTTGATGATCAAACTTCCGAGTCATCACGAGAGAGTTGAGCTGGGTAAACATCCTAAATGACACAACTAGCAATTGTTGCCCAAACCCTCACTACCGCTTCTCTAATCATCAACGACATGGAGCGCCGTCTTTTCCTTTTTCATTACACCTCCTCCAGGGTTCTCGGCCATAATCGCTGTTGCGCATAATTGTAGTTATCTGGGGAGTTTTCCTGTAGACCTAGCTTGATGGCGAGGCCAATAACGTCAGCGGCCGTCTCGCTCACTATCCGCATTGCCGGCCTGATCGGTCGGAACTCGGATGAGAAAACGCTGCATGTAATCCGTTTTATTAGGGGTGGTGTGTTAGCATGGAGGATCCTCGAGCCGATAAAGTTTCCGGGGTTCATCGCCAGGATACCCTTCAGCTTCGGGTCCTAATCCCGAATCCTCACAGTATTAGAGTTTAGTATTAGAACACTAAATTCCAGCACTAATACGTTCTACGTGAGCATCAGACTTAACAAAGAGGTTGAGGTCATTAGAGGTCGCGGACGGGGTTTTCTCAGGCATGGGTTTTCTGTAATCGATCTAGGATGTCTTGTCATATTAGCCATTGCTTGTGAGTATGTATTGCAGATGGTGGCAATAAAGGCGGAATAAGTTTTGCTACCAATATCTGTGATAATACTTATGAATTCATAGACCGTGTTGATTTTAGCTAGATCGGGCTGGCGAATGGCTGTTTTCGAGCTAGGATATAGTAGGTAGGTAGTCACTCAGGAGACGCTCGACCGTAGGAATTACTATCGAGCTATTGGCGCTGGTGACAATGACTGTGGACAACGCCATGCTAATCCTCTATACACTATAGTGCCACTGAGGAATTTGTCTGGGATGGCAACATTGTATAAATGTATAGCTTCATACAAACGAGAAGGTTTAGTCAAAATTCAAGAGCGCGGTGGGAGGCAGATTTCGGCTTTTCTATCATTCTAAGTGCACGAGTCTTTAATAGACTTGGGGGGTAGAGCTGTCATAACCTCTTATAATCAGTTATATTATATATACAGGGTTAACAATGAACACTTCATGTAGAAAGGTAAAATATATCTCATATCCGAAGGCTCAAATCTCTAAGGGTACGATTATAACAACATGGTAAGCTAACAACAGCATCTCTACGGCTTTACAGCTAAAAAAATAAATCGTAACTAGTTAGAATAGGAACGAGAAACTACCAACATACTAAGAAGCCAAAGATTGTTAGGAGATAAAGTAACCAAACCCTACATGGTGGTTATCTTGTAACACTGCGGATAAACCTGCACTAGAAAGTAAGGGGTAATATCAATTATTGATTAGGCTTAGTCTTTCTCATTCGCGTTGATTTCTTCTATTTATTTCGAGCAGTTTTTTCAGTCGACTGTTTTAAATTAGCTAGCCAGGCAGGTTTCCTACTCTAAAATTCTACTATTGCATTGATCTATTAGCATTATTCTGAAATACATGTGAAATCTTTAGAAGTGCTATTGTGACTAATACTTGTCAGTCTCCAAAGTGCGTTGTGTGCTATTCACACGTTCCGTTTTAATATCCAGGGTTTTAGTTATATATAGAACCTCTGGTTCCCCTTAGGGACCTAGAGGGCCATGGATCAATTGGTTTTCTACTGAGCCCTATACTGCTTTTCTCCCTCGCTGCTACAGGCCTCCTATTCACTCTGCTACAAACCATACTGAGGAAGATTCACGTCCAACTCTAACTTAACTAAAATATCACTATCTGCTTTAGAAATGAAGGCACCTAACGACACTTAACTACCTACTACCCTTAACTTCCATTCAGACCTTTTATTTTATTATGTAATTAGGTTCTATCCATAGTCCACGATAGATGGTCTACGGAAAGAGACCCACCTGCTGGCGCAACTTAGAAAACAACTACGTATATATATATGTCTAGCCTATCAAAGAAGTTTCTTCGATGGCGTAAACAAACAGTTATTTACTTAATATCCTCGAGCTCAACACTAGAGAGCGCCATACCCTTAGAAAAGGAAATTTACTTGACAATAGTAGGTCACAGTTTGCAAAGAATTATTTCAATTTCGGTAGAGATGGGCTCGAAAGGTTGGCAAATGCACTTGCCCGGCTCTAATGTGACTGCAAGTTCCTGCCGTATTGAAGCTATTGTGGTACAGCTCAATAGGAACTAGACAATAATGTTACATGTAATTGAGCAAGTTTCGAAGGTATCCATGTTAGGTCATAGACAGGTCTACTGAGTGCCATCCACATAGGCTCTTATCATTTTATACACCCTAGCTTCGATTGCGCCATGCTGTGTTCTGCCTCACTCTACTGTTTCCGATCCTGGCCAGGTTGGCCAATCTCAGAACAGCCCGTCTGCAGGTCGGTAGACGTCTAAGTATCTACTTCTAGACGGGTGTATATCTATTCACTGACATCAAGTGTCTATCCGCCAATTAAACAATCAAAAGCTGTAGGTACGTACCTTGCCCTTCCCTTAAAAGGTACATTGTTACCTGGTAGGTAATGCTTAAGTTGCGTATATATGTACCTAGGTAAGTAGGCAATCAAGCTTCATATTAGTATCCTCTAACTGTAGTTACTACAGGTACCTTCTCTATCTTCTATGCCGGTTAATTTTTCTCCCACGTTCCGTGCCTAGGTAGCTTTTTGATATCTTTACCAAACTACCACTACTACCTCCTTTCCTCCTACCTCTTCTCAACTCTTCCTCCAACCCTCCCTCAACCCTCCTTCCCACCCTCCTCACCTCTCTCCGCCTTGGTTTGGAAGCTTCATTCAGGTATGTTAAAATTTCCATGGATAACATCATTAGTGCTACTATATTCTATTATATGGAGATCTCTATTTGCGTGGCCCTTCTACCTAGCATCAGTACATCATCATCCCGGTCCCGTTACCACCTCTAATTACCTTCTACATCCACATCTACCCCTACAACACGTTGGCCTTCCTTTCCTGCTGTCAGTCTTGTCAAGTCTCTCTAGCCTCGCCTACATAGGTACCTGTCGCCCATGGGATGCTCTCGGCATTTTATAACCTTCCGCTAAGATAGGGTGGTTTTTTCTGCTTCCTGCTTCAGAACGGGACGTTTCGTGCTGCTAATAGTCCCTCTGCCTATTAATCAGCACTCGGTTATTCAGATGATCAGGGGTTTACCCTACCAAACACAATTTTGACCTATCCCTCCTCCTCTCCTCTCATTCTCTATTCAGAGTATCGGCACTCGCTAGTACACCCTGCAGTCCGTAACCTAACTCACACTTTCTAATACCGCCTCACACGCCACAAACTCGCATCTAATGCGGCTCTCTGCTGCGACCCTTACTTACAAGCCTCTTCTAGTCCATTGACGCGAGTTACGTCCCTTCCGTAAGTCCATCGTCTATTCATAATCGTCTAGTTGTGCTCTTCTTGACGTTGTACCTGCTGCCTCACGATTCCCATCACATAGCACTACAATTCACAATCATCTCTCTCCTCTACAGTCGATACGCTCGTTGCCAGCTGGGTAATGTACCTACTCCATCCCTTCTGTTCTGTGGCCTTCCTTTCGGTCTAATCATTGTCAACTCCATTGTCCGGACATCTTCCCAACGCTCGTGGCCTTCTTCTAGGCTATATGTGCGAGATTCACTCTCTCCGACCCTGACACGTTGACTCCACCTCCTTACCATCAATGCCACTATTATACCTTTTTTATTAATGTAGCACCTTCCCTTCCCTTCCATCCCACGTCATTGGTTTTTCTATTATTTAACTTCAGACTCTAACTATCTGCCATTTATAGTTCTGCAAGCCACGATCTGCCTTTGGTACATTTACACGCATTACCTTTACAGCTCGGCAATCTTTTCTATTGTTCCTGCGAGTAAGTCACATTACTACTGTGTTTGTGCTTCTCAAAGTTTGACGAGTCTTCAACTCTTGAACTCTCTCTTCTGTTTACAATAATCATATTCCCTGGGGAGCAACTACACCCTGAAATCTTGCTATCTCCACCGTTTCCTTCTCTCTATCCTTATGATCAGCCTTCGAAAACAATTGAAGAAGGTAGAGAGGGAACATCTACCTTCCCTTTACTTCGTTCAATTTCTATACTAACAGTTCAAGAAGCCTTGCAACCAATTTTAAACCCTTAGACTAAGCTTGTCAGTTCGGGATTGATTTTTTTCGCATAAGGCTATCAGAACGACAGATACCTGGACATTATGTATAAGACATTCGGCCGGCCGTCGGTTTCGGCCTACGCGAAGTCGAAACGGTGGAATAAAGAACCCATCCCGGCCGGATCATCCGACTACGATGGCCGTGCTGGCGGTGGTGTCTCTCTCACTGCTGTTAGCGATTCTAGCGACAAAGTTCTAGTTTCTCCTCTTCATCGTGCCATTGAAAATATGGGCAAGAAACCTGCCACACCAAAGAGCACTCTGCGTGGCGATGCGAAACCATTCAAGTCCAGCTCTCAGACAGACACCTCGCCTGGAAATAATAGTCTTGACACAGCCCCAACTTCTATCAATTCCGCTGATGCCAAGGACGGTGCATCTCAATGCGCTACTACCCAGCCGATGCCGCCTCGTCAGGGTAGACTCAGCACTGGAGAAGAAGGCGTAAGTTACAACCGAAAGAGTATTTCTGTTCGGAGAATTATCTTCGTTTCAATTTGTTCCCCTGTCTTCTACTGGGATTTGTATAGAACACCGAGCTAATGCAGCTACAAAACACAGGATGCGGCCTCGATCCTCATGGGCATGTACCAGGGCAACCAACAACGTGCCCGCTCCATTACCTCAGCCCAGCAGCAGCATAGTGGCGATGAGATTCATGATTACAGACATTCTTCTCCAATTCAGGATGCAGCTCAGGGATATGCCACCACGGAGACAGAGGTCCGCATGGCCGGTGCCGAGCAACGACGTACCGACAAGACCCAGCAACTCAGCAATGGCAACGCACTCTCTGAAAACTACCGCCTGGCTACGATGCCGGCAATGGACGCAGCTTTCCAACCCACCGGGAACTCCAATGGAAATAATCAGACGCACCACGTCACACCTACTAGAGATAGTTCTATGCGCAACCAGAGCGTCCAGCAGGTAACCCCGGAGAAGGAAGCCTTCATGATGCGCAATACTGGCAATGGTCATCAGCTTACACCATCAAGACCTGGCCTTAGTTACAAACATCGTCAGAGTGATGCGCTTCTCACTAGTAGCGGAGCTGCTGCAGCAAATTTCTTAGCCGGTAGTGCTGAAATGTATGGCCAGCATTCTAGTCCCGATTCCGATATTGAACGCCATCAGCCACTTGGTCGTACCGCTTATGATATCGGCGGCTACTACTCTCAATCCCAGCAACCCCCCAGAAGACTAATTGGACCAGTTCTTGATCATAATGCTTGTCTTACTAAAACCAGCGGCCCCCCTCCGACTGTCGCTGAGCAACTACAAGCGGCGGAGGCTCGCCAGAGGGAATGGGGTCATGCTGTAGACTACACAATCAATAACAAGCATCTCACCAGAGAATACTTCGAGCTACCTGAACCTATCAATGGATATACGTACGGCTTGCATGGCAGTGCCTCTGACGGGACTATGCTGCAATATCTCAATGGACAGGCCAGCACTTCGAAGGCCTTAACTCGGATTAGTCATGAACCTATTAACCAATCCACCATAGGCCCTGTCTGCTTCGAAATGGCCCCCAAAGAGGTTATGGCTAACCGCTCTGAGATGCTGCAGGCCATTACGGAGAATGGACAGCCTGGCCTTCAGGATCTCCTAAGTCCTAACTTTCTTCCGTTTACCGAGGGCTATAAATATTCGTCTCAGGCCGAGGAGAACGCGGTAATTGTCATTAGAAACGTAAGTCCCCCTGTCAAGACACTTATAGACGGTTTACCAGGCCTTTCTTCTAGGTTGCTAATAGCAGCGACTGACGATATACCTTATGAAAATAGATCCCATACGAGACTACGCGAAGTGAGGTCATCGCCCTGCTGGGTAAGTCCGCTAAGATCCTTAATGACCGCGAGGAGCCGATCCACATCATCATGGATCGCGTCACCAGCAAGACCCAAGATGTGTACTGCGAGCTTTCTAGTCTCAATGCAGCCGTCGAGCTAGTCGAGAGATTCAAGAAGGGCGGCGACAACGGCCGTATCGGGCGTCTTGGCAACCGCGTTGTTGAAGTTGAGATGTCGTCGCAGACGAACCTAATGGCTACGCTATTCCCTAGCACTAAATGCGGCGTGAATTGGATTGGGACTCGCCCCAATATCGTTATGGACTCCGAGCACCCGTGGGAGAATTTCAAAGGCTTCATCACGGAGGAGGAGATGGTCATGCTCAGCAAGCATGTTGAGACCCCCCAACGAGTATGATGTTCTGTCCTTCCTAAGAATCTAGCGCGATGCTAACATTGAGTTTAGTCTCTGTACGCCAGAATTTGCCCCGAGCGACCTTATGAGTGTATGATCAGTACACTCCGTAAGTTCCCGTGGTACATGGCCCAGCATATCACTATTAAGCAGCGCCATTCGGTCTATGAGGCAAGCATGAAAATGATCGGTGTACTCCAAGGCAAAATTAAGTCTCGCGATCGCGAGAATATCAAGGATCGCGGTCGTGAGGACAACAAGGAGGCTGAGCGCCTTACTCGTCAGCTGTTCGACCGTCTGGTCGCCTCAGCTATGTTGTGCCCTGGGTTTTCCGTTGTGCAGAAACACAACATTGCCACCATCGCTGGTCTGACTAAGACTCAGAGCCGCGAGTTCAACCAGCCGCGATTCCCGGATTCGTGGCGTCATCAGTGGACTTTGGTCCCCAAGGCTGGCATGCCCATTGATGTTCTTGAGGTATGTCCTAGTTATCTAGCACCAACTCCTTCTCTCTGATCGTTTCTGAGATAACGTAGTGACTAATGTTTATGCTATCGTAGTGGTACATTTCTGTCATCCGAACCGAGACCAACCGCGTTGTTCAAAGCTTGGACATCTCTTGGCGAATGCACCTCCAGGGTTTGATGGAAGATCTCGATGGCTATTGGGGCTTTTTCTGGGCCGAGGCCAACTTCCCCGTTGGCCGCGTCTGGGATAACATGTCGCTCGCGGAGTGTAGTCGGCTTGAGTGGAGAGCCATTGAGCGCATCATTACTCGCGCTGTCCAGGGAGGCAATATTCCCCCTTCATACACGGCCAGATCCTATCATATCGACTCGAGCGCCAAAGGAAGCTACTGCAATACCTCTCCATGGTCATAGACGATTTAGAATCGGCTGTTGTTGGTTTCGGTTGATGATTTGAGCCAACAATCTTTTTTCACTTTTGAGAGCAATTTTCTCTTCAGATTTCTTTATTTTTTTCCCTCGACATCTTTGCCATTTCACGAGAAGGCCAGATCCTAAGCAGGCGAATTGCAAAATTGAGATGATTAATAAGATTTTCAGCATTGCGAACCGAGTTGAGGAACGTTGCACCAGTACACAGGCATCTTTTCGCGGATTGGCTCGGGATTGATCGGCCGGAACTCGCGTGGTCTCACAGGTTTGGGACTGCGTAATGTGAATATTAGACGGGACGGAACCGTCTTGGCGTGGCGCGATGTCTCACTGTTTCAAGTGGACGTATTGATGCTGGTATTGCCTATTCTTTTCTTAGTGTTGTGTGGGCTCTAGTCCTGAAGGCCTGAGAGAAAGTGAAGGTGCACTTTCGGTCGGTGCCCGAATGGCTACTTGGGAGACGACGTCTATACGAGGTGTTTTCATCACGTGACACTGGATTCATATGCTTGTTCGTATGATCCGGAACTATGCATGGCAGAAAAGGGTATGCTGATATAGACTTTTGCTCATGGCGTCTGGAACGAAATGAATAGTTGTGGACTATAGCGTGTGGACTAGGTGGATTGATTACGGGTAGGCTTGGTCGGTTCAACGAAGACATACGGACGGAGCTGGTTTACCTGGATGACGGGTATTTCTGTCGCGTATGTCGGGAGTTGACCGTTTCCCCCCATGAATGGGGCCGTACATAGATAGGTATCGGGAGCCGGTAACTCGGTGGTCCACAATGGAGAATATAATTTCCTAAGGCTCACTAGATGGATTGTGTTAATTCGAATACCTAGACGTGAATGACTAGGTACCTAGGTTAAGATTGTTGGATGGTCTATCGCAAGTTTGATAGCGACAACAAGCTCTTGTGTTAGTTGTGGATAGTACTATCCATGCGCCATTTTATCTTAGAGCCAAGGCGTGCTTCTACTATAGATTGACGTAACTCAACGATTGAACGGAGCAGACTTTAGAGGGTTTAATTGCCCATAGATATGGATAAGTCCATCAGCTGAAGAGGGGGCGATACTTAATGAAAGGATGGGATGAGGTTGAATTGATGCCCCGCTATTGGCAGGGGGAGAATTAGTCTGTTTCCCTGATTGGATGCGTTAGTTTCTAGGGCCTGCTGTTGTGTCATTGGCTGTCAGCAGCAGCCCACTTGCCTTGTTTGGCCTTAATAACGGCTATTCACGTACAGTAATGAGTACATAGAGATCTGGGAGGCTCCAGGTACATCATGTACCCGGTAAGAGGTACCGCAGTCCTGGTTTCCCCTCTCAGCGGAACTACCTGCTACTTAGACTAGTCTACATACCAGCCCACCAGTCCATGCTCCATCAATCACTCCATCCTCCATGCAACCTCTGTCTATCTATCCGACCTACGGTTACCAGATACCAGAGCAGCATCTTGATCCCCCTTTAATTTGCGATACTATCAACCTCACCCGAAGTTCGAGTCAGCTGCACCACATACGCACGACGAGCTAACACGACGAGTAAAGCAGTCAATCAGCCAACTAGCCGATTAATTCTCTGTCCTCAAGGGCATAACTCCAAGCCGAACAAAAATATAGCCTAGAGTGCAGGCAGTGGGGGAAGACACCCCATAACAACCGTCAAAACGGCGTCCTCAGGGCAAGAAGCGGCTGGAGGTGTCCCGCCCAACACCACCGCCACACCCAGCACACCCACAGCAGCGAGCGGCACTCCTCGCGGCATGGCGAGCATGGCCCGTCCCATAATGCAGTCCATGCCGGACACGCGACACCAATCTTTCGACGAGATCTACGGACCCCCCGAGAACTTTCTTGAGATCGAGGTGCGTACGTCATCGCCAGTCATATCGTGATGATGGATGGATGGCCTCTCCCCCCAGCTTGTGTGCAAAACCCACCTCCCGTCTCCCGAGGCGCAATATCCCGCGCCATCGCCGGCAGGCAGCGCAGGCAGCGCCGCGCTCATCGTTGCATACCGTGCCTCGTGCCGCGCCCCGACCCATGCAGAGAAGCCCGGGTCCACTATCTACCTCGAACCCATGCCATTTCATGCCACCTGTTTGCACAAGCGACTAACATGGGAGACCGCAAATACACAGGTCCGTAACCCCCGCACGCACGGCACGTCGCGCTCCATGTATACCGACTACGAGATCGTGTGCCGCACCAACATCCCCGCCTTTAAGCTGCGCCAAAGCAGCGTGCGCCGGCGCTACAGCGACTTCGAGTACTTCCGGGACATCCTGGAACGCGAGAGCGCCCGCGTCACCATTCCGCCCTTGCCCGGTAAGGTCTTCACCAACCGCTTCTCCGACGACGTTATTGAGGGCCGCCGCGCCGGGCTTGAGAAGTTCCTTAAGATCGTCGTCGGTCATCCGCTCCTGCAGACGGGGAGTAAAGTGCTCGCCGCCTTCGTACAGGGTGAGTTTTTTTTCTTCTCTAGCTTGCGGCCCTTATGTGTGCGTGCGCAAGTGTCTTGTCTTGGCTGCGATTGGAGAAGGCCTGGGCGCGTATTCAAATTTTATGATATCGCATCGGTGTAGTTGTAGATGAAACAGTGCCTGGCCACCGATGTAGATTGACGTGCGCACGTGCGCGCAACGCCGAAGCTTAATTTACCCCTATACGAAGATTACACTGACATGGTCAACAGATCCCAACTGGGACCGCAACGCATGGTGACTGCGCCTACTCGACTCGTGGACCAACGGCTCGTCGCCAGGTCGTACGCCGCGCAAGCTCCAGAAGCGGTGCCTGCCCCCGCCTCACCTCGAGATACAACAACACGTACATCTGGAAGGGGCTGTGCCTAGTTTAACTAAGACGAACTGCAGCAGTAGCACTGCTACTACCATCACCACGGGCTGGGAGACAGAAGACGAGACAAACCAAGCGTGAACGGGTGGATGTGGAAAACAAACAAGCAAAAGAAATTATGTGTGGGAAACAGAAGCAGCAAATGGGCGTAACCTTGCGCCTTGGGTCGCGGAAGTTACCGAACCTTTTATATTTCTTGTCTCTCGACCTTGGTGCAGAGAGCGGCATTTTCGGCCTAGGGAACGTAGCTGTTTGAATTCATTATGGCCCTAATGGGGCGGTGGCATATTGTTATGTATAGCAAAAACCGGGGTTGTTTTACAATGATGAGCGAGGAGGATATATCCGCATCGGTTAAGTTCCTAAAAGAAGGGGGAGAGAGAGAGAAGCGGCCCAGAGATGAGAATGCCGATGTTTAGTAGGAAAGACATGGAGAACGAATAGGAGTAGTATTCAATCATTCAATCACGAGTGAAGTGGAACTTGATGTTGAGGGTGATGTGAAGGCATTCGGTACCCAAAGAATTATACCTTTGCGTCTTTACTTATTCCTTTACCTACCTAGGTACCTAGCGAGATTTATCTTCCTCTAAGACAGTGCACTGTTGGGGTTTGCTATTTATCCCTTACGTTGACGATACGATGATTTATGAGCATGCTTTTAACTTGGTGAGAACTATATAAACCATTTACGGTCAAGATAAGGTCAGCTACGCAAGCAAAGATAGCACGCCGACGCTCATCGGCGACTCGTACGTGTCAGATAATGCACTGTGGTGTGATAAATTTCGTTATATTTTACAGTAACTAGTGTTCTCCGTCTCAGTCCCGCGAATTGCGCTCGCGATGGTTGCGGGCCTCGGTATTTCCCTTGACTATATCTGGGTACTGGTATAAATTTATAGATACTCCTCTGATAAACATCCACTCGTCGGTCATCAAGACCCGAGAAATACGCTTCGCGAGTGGTGGTAGTAGTGGGGAGATATGAGGCGCCCAGAAATAAGCTCGTGAGGTCGTCGGCAAGTCGTATAGCAGCGAGTTTCGCGTGCGCATCCTATCCTGATGCGATTTCCGAGCCAAATACCTTTCCCCGTTTTCCGTACACTATAGTGTTCTCCTCTGTTATCCTAACCCCCGAACCCCCGTCTATGCTGGCCTAGTGGAGATGCATCGATTCGTGAAAAAGCCGTGATCCCCTGAGTTGCGTCTATGTGATATACAAATCATGTCCTCGGCACCGGTGCCGGACTGTGGTGTGGTGTGGTCTATGATCATGGTGTCGGTTGTGGTATTGGTACAGTAATTCGCTCTTTGATCGGGGTTAGGTCGGTTGCAACGCTGGGAAAGTGCCCGGCCGGCAAAGATCAACCTCAAGTATCCCATTCCAGGCGTTAAGACGATGAGAAGCGGTTTTCCGACCCAGTCATCTCCATCGAGTTGCGAGTGGCGATTGTGGGTATTAGAGGTAAAACGCAGTTGGTTGTGTGTTGACATAAGGACAGACGACGCCCGGAGGTCGAAGTCGTATCTACGAGGACCGAGATACTCCATGTAACGCGAGTTTGTCGTGTAGGCAGACTTAAATCTTCGCGCCGAGTAATGTAAGAATGCCCTCATACATGCCGAACATGATGGCCGCCGAGGGGATCGTGCGCATGAGATGGGGTGTTAGGCCACCGTATAGCCCGATGAAGCCCTCCTCCTTCCACACGAGCTTGAAGCATTGTACAAGACCCGAGTACTTTGGGCGCCCATCCGCCATCGGCGCTTGCCTCAGTCTTGTTCTCGCGACCTAGAAGGAACCAGTGAGATTACCGCTCGTATACGTATGATGTAGTCGGGTGTATGTCGCTTACCTCATGCGGGTACGTTAGTACGGCCGCCAGACCCTTGGCGGCTCCCGCGCCCATCGCATTGCCCGTCCAGTCGACTGTATGATCCCACCAGGTCTTCTCACGGCCGCTGGCAATGAGATGCTCCTCGCGCAGCCGCAGCCGTCTCTTCAGCTCTTCGTACATAACCCATTGTAATGTGCTCTCCGTGACACCTAGGTAGCTGGCACTGAGACCCTTGAAGAAACCCTTGGGTCCTTCATCTCGCAGAACCTGCTTGATGCAGTCCCAGCTGTTCCGATACCGCCGTGCGCTCACGTCGCCCTTGCGCTCCGCATTGTTCTTGTCGAGCTGCAACCGCGTCTTGACCAGCCAGATGGGGTTTGTGGCGGTGCCTGTCGCGACCCCGGCGGTGATGGCGCTCCCGAGGTGTACGACGGGGTTGGTCGGCTCCAAGCCTGTCCACTCGGAATAGGTGCGCTTGCCCATAGGATATACGTAGAAATTGATGCTCCTTGCTGGTATTACTCCAATTAGATTGGGCCCTAGGCCCTTGAATAGAGCGCGCCAGCCCTCCAGTCGGTGTACATCGCGGAGAATATGGAGGGTCTCAACGAGGTGGTAGGAGGCCGATCGAAGGGGGCTAAGGCGAGTGTGGCCTGCGGCGGCCCGGGCGGCCCGCAGTTGGGCTTGGTAGAAATCGGATTGTAGCCGGGTCTTGAGCACGTCAAGGGGCGCTGTGAGGACGGCAGCTGTCATGCCGCCGGCTCTGTTGTGAAAGTTCAAGTCAGCGCCACATGCGGGTGGAAATTAGAGAGAGAGAGAGGGGTATAGAGGGAGGGATAGAGGGGGGAAGGGGAGTATGCAACTGAAGCAGTGAAGCACTATTTTAACCCAATGCTTCAAGCTCTGTCTTGTGTCCGAGGTCTTGTCTATACGTACGCTCCAGCGACAAGATACGGCCATGACTTGGCGAAAGGTGCTATCTTGGTGGATGGTGTCGGGCTCGCTTCACCAAGCTCCCTCGATTGCGGCAACGGCGATTGCTCTGTTATGTAGGGATTCCCCTGACGCCGTTCTTTCGTGGTACTGGCCATCGTGTGTGTCGTGTTGGTACCGGCCGCATAGGCTGGTGAGAACGCACGAGGTCAAAATTAGGTACTCGATATAGCAAACTCGGTGTCTGGTCCGTTTGTACCCAACGCAGGTGTCTGCCCTGTCCCTGTTCGGATCTGCGGTTTCGTGTGTAGCGTCGGCTTCCCTGCAACAGAGACAGGTAGTTGAATTGATGTAGAGTCGATTTAGGCTCGCGATGCGGCGAGAATATGGGTCGTGGATGGAGAGGGGAGAGCGGGAGAGCTACCAGTCAACTTTCGAAGACATACAAAAGACGTACGCCATCGACTTTTTTTTTGCTCTAACTCTTGTCTATCAATAGTCTATCGATGGGTTCTGACGCCACACATTTTCTTATCGCTCAATCCACTATCCACTCTTCAACCTTCAACGCGTCAGGGTACTTAATTGAGTGGATCTTATTTAGCAGATCGGGACTAATAGTACTAATAAGGTTGTGGCTGGCAATGAGATGCAACGTGGCTGAACCAGTGGCTCATCACATGCCTGCAAGCGAATGCGATGCAGTAAATAATACCCGAGGACTTACACTCTCTACCACCTACCCAATTCATAGAAATCAGACGCCATGTCTCACGCCCCCATTCAAGTGAATCAAGAGACTATCTTACGCAGTACCTAGGCAGTTGTATTGTTGACTTGTTTGCGACTAGCGTATTAATTTATCGTCCCTTATATACCTAGATCAGCCACCCTTGACCGGCTCGATGAAATCCCACGTATTTCCATACAAGTCTTCAAACACGGCAACGGTGCCATAAGGCATGGTCCTGGGCTGCTCGAGGAACTTGACGCCCTTTTCCAGAAAACCCTTGTGGTCGCGTGCGAAGTCGTCCGTGGCCAGGAAGAACCCCACCCGGCCTCCCGTCTGGTTGCCGACGGCGGTCTTCTGCGTGTCGGTCGTGGCCTTCGCCAGCACGAGCGCCGCGCCCTCCTTGCCCGGCTTGAGCACCACCCAGCGCTTCCCCTCGCCCAGCGCCCGGTCCTCCACGCAGTCGAAGCCCAGCACGTCGCAGTAGTAGGTCTTGGCGCGGTCGTAGTCGTCCACGACTAGTGTCACTTGGAAGAGAGAGCGGTTTGCCATCATACTTCCTGGGAGGCTGGAATGGCAGTAACTTTCGTAGTTGAGTTATGTCACTAACTACCTGGTTTGTATTCTTGTGTAAATTGTTGAGTGTGAAGTTTCAAAGTTGGAATTATGATAGAATTTTTCATCCCGGTCAACGTTACCTGTGGGGCTCATGCCCTATAATCCTAATGAGGAAAGCCGTGCAGAGATCCGCTCTATCTACGCTAGCTGCGACGATCTCAAAATGGATGATAAAGTGAATACTGTGGACGTGCTTGGCACTAACTGCACTGAACCTCGAGACGAAAATGGTGGTGGTTGCGGCCATGAGTCTCAAGTTTGCCTACCGTCGAGAAACGTCGAGAAAATTTTGTGATACCTGTGATCAGATATAGTATCATATATTAAATACAAAGTACCGAGTCTCTCGCTTAGAATTATATGTACATGCTCTACTATAGCCATATGTTAGATTATACCACAGGTCGTCGGTTGCCTTATAAATATGGTACAACTTCGATCATTATTGACGGTGTTGCGTCTCGCGTACTGCAGCATCAGCACGGGCTGATGCTGCTGATGCTACTTGCCTAATCCTGGAATCAAGTGACGGGCCGTGCATTGCTGTATAGTTCGTGGCCTCCTCTGTAGGGTATCGTGGGCGCGAGCTCGAGTCGATATCCATCGAATCATCTCTATTGAGAGGCAAATTGCTGGGTCCCTTGCGCCATACCCCGTCCGCCTGCCGGCCGATAATGAGCCTCGACCCCGGCTGGCTCGTGGTGGACTCACCACCCCGCTCCGCTGGGGCCCCCAGGTCACCAATCCCCGGTAGCTGCGGTGATGCAAGGCTATTCTTCCAAGACCCGTCTCTTGACTCCTCGTCGTCTTCGTCGCCCTCTCCGCTTATCTCTATCTTCAGTAGCGACACCTCTTCTTCCGTCAGTTTCTTCCACGTGCACTTGGTATGCTTCTTAGTACAGCCTTGACATGCCGTAAGGTGCTTGATACAGTGTGTTTTCAGTCTTCGACAACGGTCACAGGGAGGCCTTATCATTTCTCCGCGGCCCATCTTCTCAATTCTGGACGTGACTAGTATGCGGTTCTCTTCCTCGGAGTCTCTGACAGTAGACTCCGAAGCATACCCGGGCGATGGGCGGTTGCTATTACTATTCATGAAGGTATGCTGTTGTATAGAAGCTCTCGGCGTAGACGACGCTGTGCTTATAGGATTTGGGGTGGGCGGCAGGGAGCTGGCAGAAGACACCCGGTGATTTAGGGGTTGCGCCGCTGGCGTCGTGAATTGCTGGAGGAGGTCCGCATGCAAGTCATAGCCGGGGTTAGCACCAACTTGTCGGATCGTGTTCACAGGTTGGAAACCCGATGTCGAGCCCGAATGTGATGGATGACGCGAATGGATAGAGGCTTTTCTACCACTTAGATGATAGTTGAGCTGGCGGGCTCTCCGCGCCACTTCATCGGCCTTTTTTATTAGAACCTGGAGGCGTTGTTCGATAATCTCCACAGTAGCAAGCTCGGCGGTCTCGTCTTCCTCAAGCGGCTGCGGCGGCACAAGTCTGAACCTATCAAGAGCACCAGAGACGATTAACCTCCAGTCATCTTCGCCAATCTCCACTTGAACGCCCTTCAACGGGAATTGGCAGTAACGTAGATTGGTTGGCGTAGATGATAGCTGGAACTCTTGCGGATGGGATTTGGCGAAGTCGACGATATCGAGCCAGGTCACAGGGTCAGGGGCAAACTGGGTTTGGGGAGGCGTCGTGGTAATGCAGCCCTCGAATGCGCCCTCCATGGCCTTGAGGAGGCGAGATCCGGTGAGTTTCGCACCCAAATTAAAGGCGAGGCTTTCATGTCTGTTTAACACGCCTATTCTCGAGATTAGTTCACATTTACAGCTGGCATCATACAGGGCACGAGCTAGTCTCGAAGGAAGCTGACTTGCCTTCATATTCATTAATGAGACTCAGGACATCAGAGAAGGTATCACTATCACCCTGGATAAGCTTGAGCTTGACCGCCAGCGATTTGGACAGGTAGTTTATAGGGACGGGATTGCCTTCCATTTTGGTCAGTTGGTTGGGTCTTTCTTTATGTGTACATGCAGATACGGACTGGATTCCATCCTCTTAGGCCGGGCAGTAGGCACGGCGGCAAGGACTAAAGGAGTGTGGATGGAAGCATGGCATACAGAACAGGAGTCCGGCAATAGATGGAGAATGGCGGCCAATTTTTCATCATATAAGAGCAGAAGCACAGCACTAGTTTGTGGGTCGTCTGCTGTCCCTAATGGCAGCCGGTGGGCAGAGGGGAAAAGCGTGACTTACCCGACTGGGGGGGCGGTGGTTGAGGGATACGGTCATGTACCTGGCTGCCGTTGTCATCGGCAACATCTCGTTTTCGTTTATGTTGGTCGGCGTCAACAGTGTGCGCCATAATAGCCCGTCCCTTGTCCTACGGCGAGGAGCGAGGCGCGCGCAGCAGCAGCAGCAGCAGCAGATGTAGTAATGACGCCCGGCACAGATCTACGTTCAACAGCCCTGACACAACCCTGACACACCCAAATATCCCACCCAACTAGCTGCGGGACGACGAAACGAGCACATTAATGAGCAGTAAGAGATCGAGGCAGTGCCGCAGAGAAACGAGAAGGGCACCAAGGTTCTGGCTTCCAGAGGCGGGCGAGCGCTGGCGTTGCCGATAGTGGACAGACACAGTGGGTGGGCATGTATCTAGTGTGTAGTGTGTAGTGTATAGTGTGTAGGTAGTGTGTAGTGTGTAGTAGGTATGCAGTGTATGTATGTGTATGTATGTGTGTATGTATGTATGTAGATAGTGTGCAGTTGTAGTGTATGTATAAGGATTAGTCTGGTCTAGTATCTGTATGCAGGTAGGCACGCAGGCACGCAGACACGCAGACAGACAGGCGGACGGACGGACGAGCAGGGAGGAGATGTGTGTCTCTTTGTGTTAGTGTAGATGCGTACAGACCGAATAGCTACCTGGAAAAAACGTATAACAGCCTATCGGTAGCCTTGGGGTGTGGCCCGTGGACGTGCCAATGCGCAGGTGGGCTTATACTGCAACCAAGTAGGAATGGCTACGATGGGGTACGACGGGCGCTGCAGCTGAGCACAGGAGAAAAAAGGAGTAGGTAAGTATGTACGCAGTGGTATGTAGAGAAGGGCCCTGGACGCGCGCTACTGCGTACTTGTAGATTGCAGAGGGGATGTGCTATTGGTGACCCGAGATTCTGGGTGACCACGGTAGCGACATGGCACCTGAAAAGCACTCGAGCTGCAAGATGCCGGCAAGCTGCGCACCCTGGGTCTGAGTGCAGCCTATCGGGGAGCTAGGGGTCGCAGAGGTATAGAATATAGGTACGGAGTAGTGAAGAGCCCGTGTGTGAGCACCTCGCTACATACGTATAGGTACCTTACCTATCTAGCTGGAGCTTGCGCAGCAGCAGTTGGTGGAAGAAGCAAGCTAGGAGCACGGAGGACCGGCGAAATTGGTAGGTAGTCGAATTAAATCCCTGGTAGATAGATTGACCGACAGGGTGGGATGCGCGGGACGGGATTAACAAGAGAAGACGGTCAGAGAAAGAGAGAGAGGAAGACAGCGGAGCGCGCGAGAATTAGATGGGTAAGTAAATCCTGGATTGGGGTCCTAAATTGGGGCCCTGAGCTAGGTAGGTACTTAGTCTACTCTGTAGTGCCTAAGTCTCGGGTCTTAGTGCTTTGGAGTTTGGATCTTGGGCAATTGAGTTGTAGAGAAATATAGTATATCTATAGCATGGTATACGTAAGGTGAAGTAATGTAATGGGTCGTCGTCGTCGATCCGTCTGCAATGTTGAGCATAAGAGTTGACCTCGAATGCGACGACGCGCATGTGGGGGCTATCTGGGTAGCTTAGGTATGTGCTTAGAGGTTGTGAGTTGCTCCCTGGTACCGCCAAAGCTCGATCAACTGAGTTCGGCCCTAAATATTTCCCCAGATTCTTGGGACGTTCTGATTGGTAAATTCAACGCGGAGAGTCGATCATTGGCGATCATTTTTCAATTTTGCTGTGTTTTTTTTGGGCGCTAAGTACAGAAGCATCTTAGGGCCGAACCCAGTTGGTCGAGCTTTGGCGGTAGCTTTCTTGAGCTTTGTGGTTTGTGGAGATCAAGAGGTGACCGGAAGAGAGACGGAGACGAAATGCGAAAGGCGGGGGGAGCGTCACAGGGGCTGTGAGATACCCTGGAGATGTACGGAGTACCTACTTAAGTACACTACCGAAACTCGGTAGAAGGGGACGAGAATTTATACCTACATATGTACCTAGGTAACTTCCTATATCAACATATACAGCAATCTATAATTTACCATGATCCCTACTCACCTAGGTAGTATGCATATATGTATAAATGAGCATTTAGGAACCAACCTTGAATTACATACCTGTGATTATGTACTCTCGTAGTGCAGGTAGTCAGGTAGTGTAGTGTAGCGTAGCGCATTCTGCAGTTCGTAGAAATAAAATATAAAAGCAAACGCGGATGAAGGATTTGCTTTTAGCGTACGGAGTGGATGCTCCTAGTCCATGTCTACACCACACTAGGGACCGTATGCCGTAAAGTAGCTAGTCTATTCATAGCATAGAGCAATGAGACTGCCTGGCCTAGGTATCAAAGTAGGAATCGAATGCTTACAGTTATGTCACCTGTAGGCTGCTTTATAAAATCGAAAACAATTCGGGATTTTAGGTGTCCTGTACCCCGTCAATTCTCACAATGAAGATTGTATCTGTTAGTCATGCTTCTGCATGTATGCTGTAATATTTACCTCCCTAGGTAAGCAGGTAGTATACACGCAAAGTCCTGCATACACCAAAGCCACACTATCTAGGTATAATCTGCTGAGAAGGAAATTATGAGTAGTCATCTATAACGCGGTGTTGATAACAATACCCACGTATCTGTTTAATCCTTTCCTCCTGTATACGATGACTGGGTGGTTTTTCCAGTACCCTTATGCTGTGAAACAGAAATGCCTCCAGCTCGGGCGTCTAGATCCGCATCTTCGCACCCAGCTGCTCGCCGACTAACATAACGAACGACGCCATATATGCTGTAGAACCTCAAACCCAGCTATAACGATATGATCGACGCGCTGTGTCGAACACCGCCGCCCGAGTTGCGCTCTGATCCACGTCAATCATTCGCTCCGCTGAATGTCATATACCGCAACCCGCGGCCTAGACTGCGCTGGCCTGATGCAATTGTTGCAACTAGGCAGAGATCATCACTGTTGGGGTTCACTGTGTCTGCACTGCTCTCCTTCAGCCGTCCAAGTGGGTAATGATCGACACCTTGCATCGTTATAGCTGCATCCAAGACAGTTGCCAGACCTATTCGGCCAACTAGACGTGACGCCAATACTTACTGTTGGAATCGTCGACCCCGGGACTCCCACCTAGGAAAACCTAAATTACCTATTGTTGAACGGCTCACTCGACCGGGAAGAAGGCAGGGTTCAAGGGGACATCGAGCCATCTCCAGCGTTATAATCATTCATCCTGGCTGTGTAAGTGCTGATTGGGGACCGCCGTGCAGTCCTTATGACTGTTTATATGGGCGTTATCAGCCGTAAGCTTTAGCGAAAATATGCACGGACATAGGAACGATTGTGATTTGTCTGACAGACTTGCTCGACAGGAGGTTGCACCACCTCTGCTGCCTATGTAGAGAATCCCTTAAGTAGTCGAGAGGCCGACGGCTTTATTAACGGCGGCTGCCTTATATACAACGCTACCGGGGCTGGCTACCGGTAGAGAGCTACGCAGTGTAGGTTAGATAACTAGTCTGTCTGTTATGGGTGCTTACACATTACCTATTATATTATAGGGAAAACCTTGAATATTAGAAGGATCACAGGCTCCCTATACAATGTAATAAGTGACAGATATACGTGCCTAGCCGGCGGCAGGCAAGCTAACCAGCACATCGCCACAATGTCAGATAATTCTTTTTTTTCTTTTGCAGGATAGATACGTTGCACCGTTAACCGAAGTAGTATGGCTACCCTAGGTATATAAGTATTCCTAATTTGGAGGGACGTTGTCAAGACAGGGCTAAATTATTTTCCACGGATTGTTGAAGCTCAGGAAAACGCAGTCCCGCTATAATATATATAGTACAGTAGAATTATACAGTATTCTGCATGCTATAATACAGTACAATGGTTATAAAGTGGGAGCCTTGTGGTTATTCTCCACTAATCTGCCCCTCCTTCGGAGATTTCTATAACCTATCAAAACCGTTAAAATGTACATAGAAAATACCAGTCCAACCTTCAGCCTTCTTCTGCCCCTCCACCTCCCATGCTATACGCATATGCCCAGGTAGTTACCACACAATAGAACCTTGTCACCTACGTTAGTGCCAATAGTTACTCAGTTAGGTATTAGATTAACATTTTGACCCACCTTGCCGAATACCACGTTCCTACAGCCTACCTACCAGGAACTTGTGCTGGTATACGCATGAACGAGACTCCTCCGCCTCTGTACCTGCTGTCATTCCCGTCCTATTGGCCGTTTGCCATCCCGATCCGTTACTTACCGACAAGCCCAGACTTTTTGCGCTATCCGCCTGCTCGGAGCCACAAGTCTTTCCGGTCTAATCTCCACTGCCTTTTCGACGCCGACGCCGACCCGGACCTTGAGTCCGCCACTTTACTTCTAGATCCCGAAGAGCTTGAAGCATAACGGTTTACACGCATACGAAAAGTCCCCGTAGATTCTCTATACCATATTGCAGAATATGGCCGACCGTGGGCATCACCGCGGTGGACGAGGAGGCGGCGGCGGCGGCTACCGCGGAGGGCGGGGTGGTCGCGGTGGTAGGGGAGGACACGGAGGGGAGTCGGGCGGTGCCGGCGCCAGCCAGGAGCGGGAACGGCCCAAGAAGGAGAACATTCTCGATCTGAGCAAATATATGGATAAGAAAATCACCGTCAAATTCAATGGAGGACGCGAAGGTACGTTGCCCATCCATCTGCTCGATTCTATCCCCGCACCCAAATGTCTAAATAGGGGCTAACTAACAATTGGCGAATAGTCACTGGCACGTTAAAGGGATACGATGCGCTTATGAACTTGGTATTGGACGATGTAGAAGAGGTTATGCGAGGTAGGCTGTTATAGCTCGTCTGCTGAACCGTGGGCTTAGAGAGGAACCTGATGACTGACATACCATGCCAACAGACGAGGAGGGTACGGAAGCGACGAGATCTCTTGGTCTTGTAGTGGCTCGGGGTACCTTATTAGTGGTCATTAGCCCTGTAGACGGGAGCGAGGAGATCGAGAATCCATTCGCTCAGCAGGGTGACGACTGAGTTATGTACCCGATCTGGCGAGGTAGCAAGGAAATATATTTCGGCCACAATGTCGAAAGGCTCGAAGGTAGCTAGCTATCCAATCACGGTGAGAGGAGGCGAACCAAGGATATACCCAGAAGAGAAAGATATAAGGGGGCAATGTCTCGAAGTAGACAAGTCGAATCAGACTCACGCCTAGGACTTGTCTGCAGGGTGATGAAGAGCAACCTTTGGTACACGATTGTCAAGCAGAGTTGCCTTAGGGACTCTCAAAGTTTAGCGATTTCCTGGGAAATATAATTTGATGACAGACTCTGTCATACCAGTCAACTCCGTGATCACGCCGCTCACTTCACTACGTTAATAGCCAAACCATCTCTCAACCTCTGGGCTATGCCATCTGATCGAGTGGCCTCGAATATGGGTAGTGAAATCTAGATTCTAAACGGCATTCATGACGTAGCTGAGATATTAAAACTAACTATACTACACATATTCTCCAATCATGCAACTTAAATGTGAAAATGCTGGCGATAGGATTCGGGATTTGCTGCGGATAAGTGTAGCATAACGTCGGTTGACCTAGCTTATTTAAACGGCGGAAACTATATAGATGAGCAATTCTCAACTCAGAACATCCCTCTTTTGCAACCTTCACGTATGCAAAACCAAACTTCACGTAAGCGCCCTCCGCGAGTGAATAAAATTGCTATTATTTGTAATAATACGGACAGGAAATAAAAGATGATTTATCTACTATATCAATTCTCCACTACTAGCTGAGCAAGTACATGCATAGGAATTAAACGAAAACGTTAGGTTTTTCGGTTTTAAGTATATGAAATATATCTTGTCATTCGTATTTATCTTTTATCTTTTCTCCCCTCATTCGGAAGCCATAGTTAAGTGCTGCTAGTTGAAAGGCAGGATATCGCTCTAGGATCCAATGCGGGATCCAACAGATATAAAAACATATATAGGACCTTTGACCATTTCCACACTATACAAGCTTCCTCTTTATAATAGCTTCCAAGCATGCCAATGTCAATCGAGGAGTTCATTTGGTTGGTACTACTCGAATGCATTATTGACCTCGGCGTACTGCAGTACCTGATTTTTTCTTTCGAATATGCTAGGCTGCGGCAATGTTCGATAATGAATATCACGCTAAAAACGCTGAGATGCTATGTTTCCAGACGTAATTTGCGTCTAATTTGTCTCGAAAATGCTACAGCGGAGAGCAGGTATCGGCTAATTTAAAAGCCCCGATTAGTCTGCTGCTGCTGCTTGGTGTTCCCTTTTTGTAGATCGCCAAAGGCCGATTGAACTTGCTTCTTCAGTTCTCGGTACGTCACAAGGAAGGTAGACTGATGATCTCGACTGGTGAGATAGATTTTTTCGTCCGTGCCGGCATCTAGCTTATTCAGGCAACTTATGATGTGTCCTAAATCTAGGACGGGGTTGCCCTGAGCATCAACCTGGTGGAAGACGTAATCTCGAAATAATTTCAACGTGTACCGATGCTCCGTTTCAGACCAATTGGGGTCCCCGTCGAACTCGGGACGTTCATTAATCGTGCCCAGTTTGGCTAGCAGTCGTACTAGCCTTCCGTTTTCGAGCTCCCGGCCTAGATGATTGGTGGTTTCATCGTAGGCATTAGTCGATGAAACAAATACATCGTCCATATGCATGGCTAGATCACGGATCAACTGCTCAGCCGTCTTGTATTGTGACTGAGGCGCGCTTAGCAACCAAGCTACTCTTTCTTTGAGTTCTTCTGAGTATGTTCGACCTAGTTGGTCGAGAAGTATGCGTAGATCCTGTATGTTCCTAGGTGGAGTATTGGTACCGATGCTAAGCACAAGCTTACCGAGATTAAAGAAATCCTCTTGTTGGAGTTCCTCAACGCGACGGTGAGCTTCGAAATGTATCACATCAAAAATGGAGCATGCGCTCAGTCTGATGCGATTTTTATCTGTCAAAATCACCTTGCTGATATCAATACAACGTGCCGCCAGCTTTGCCTTATGTATCACCTTAAGCGCGCTAGAGAGTTGGGCTAAATAACTCCACAACACTTTTTCTGCTACCGGAACTACACGACCAAACCGACTAGGAGTGGCGGGGAAGTGATGTTCGGCTAAGGTCTTCGAAAGCGGGTGATAACTGTGCACAAAAACCAGAGAGCTATCGTTGAAGTCTCTAGTTGTGAAGGCCTCCACCGTTGTGACTATATTTGGATGTGTAATTTTTTTCCAGGAATTGACAGCCTTGATAGCATCCTCGTTCGTCAAACGGAAACCTACGACTGGTCAGTGGAAACTTCTAAATTGTGTGGCGAGAATGCTTCTACCTTCGACCCTTCTTAGACAGTAAACATTTCCGTTCTTTCGAGAAGTAGCTTTCCATACCCATGTAGGTAGCCCAAAAATGCCTGGGGTATTTTTGAGCTTGATATCTAAGGGTACAAGAGAATGGTACTGTTGGAGAGAGGGTGATTGTACACCTGGTTGGCTTGCGAGTACTTGTCTAGCTGCCTCGGACTTTTTCTGCAAGGCTTCTCGAAGAGATTCCGGTAGAAACAAATCGAAAGCGGCTCGTTGATAAGGTTGTAAACTGTCGCGAATAGGGGCTAGTGGGTAGTAAAGATGATATTGGAGCTGAAGGCGAACGAATTAACTCATTTGCTAGCTAACTGATTACTCTTACGATAACTCACAGGTTGAGATGGGGCCGAGTATGTATTCTGAGCCCCATAGTAAGACGCTCCAGCCCCAGCTAAGGGATTGTGTTCTTCAGCATATGGGTTGTACGGGGTGGATTGGAGTCCTTGGGATACACTTGACATGAAAGGATCAAATCCTAGTGAAGTGTCTGACGTTCCATTCACCGTATCCTATCTTGGTTAGCTTTCGTGAGCTAGTGGTATAGGCTGGACAAAACACACTGTCGAGTTTAAATCGTAATTGTTTTGACTGAAGTCTGGGAATTGGGCCGACTTGAACAAAGTTGTTCCAGTTTCTTGCTGTAGAGCAGGCGGTGTAGCTACTGAACGTAAGCATAAGTAAATAGAACTCAGAGTTACTATTGGTAATCATACTAGTTGTAGAGCTCCCTCTAGGAGTAAAAGGGACTGCGCTAGTAGAAAATGTGCTCTTCTTACCCCCGAGCTGCGCAGGAGTAAACGATGGAGAATCAACATTGAGTGATTTTTTAGGCTGACTGTTAACTTAATTAGCTGGCTTGGTCATAATGAATCTATATGGAGCATCAATTATGGATGTAGAAAATGACGGCTCAGGGTATTTTCATGTCAGGCAACGAGGGCGTATTGCTTCGGGATAAGAAGGAATGCTGAATAGCTGCTGTTCGCCTATGGAGCATGCCAAATTCTGTCGCCCATCGACGGTCGGGAATTATTGGATTATTCCCCAGTGGGGGTGCTGTGGTCTCGACATCAATATCGAAACAGAACAGTACTTCTACTAGAAGACTGACCGCTTGCCCCGTCGTTTAATCGTACACGTAACTGTTCCAATTGTAGCCGCCGATCCAGAGACATATGATGCATGCTGTTACTGAAAGAGTACCTGAGAGGAGAGTACTCTCTGGAATAGTCCTCGTGAGAATTTAAACCAAACGACGCACGCCGTACACGTAACAGCCGTAGATAGAGGTCTCAGCCAAAATGTCCTACGTCTCCTGACCTAAAGACCACAGATGGGCCCACATGATTGTCGAGAGATAGAGATGGCGCATTGAGAAGCTGGGACTCTTGGAAATGTTGAATAATCCTGGAGCTGGATGAGATTGGTTGGTTGGTAGGGCATCGATGAACTTCTTGATGCGCATATCCTATGCATCCCAGGGCTAGGCAACCCTGTTGCAGTTGCTCAACATCTCTAGTCTCGGGTATAGGTGGGGTAGGTTCATCAACCTGTTATGACCTTTGAGCAGCCTGTGTCTAAATATTCGGCCCGCTTCTACTTGTACTAGGGACCGCGGTTGGATGATATTCATTCCCCTCCATAAGATGTGATTTTTGGGGGGGGTTTGGTTGTTAGGAACTCTGATGTGTCTAGCCTTTTCGACTGTCTGAACCGTAGACTCTTGGCATGCCTCGTGGATTACGTCAGGGTCGAAAAGGGGAGGGGTGCCTATCTAGGCTTGGGGTAGATGGAAACTCGCCAGTATCTCGTGATGGCCACCCTGTTCGAGGTCTCAGAGGGCCCACAAGCACAATGCCCAGTTTACGGTTTTGCCAGCATCTCTAGCAAGTGATTCCCAAGCCGCCTTTATGGGTAAGTTTCAATGGCACTGTTGCTCCTAAATCAGGGTACACACATGATGGCGCCCGAGCCCGTCTAAGAGGCTGTCGAGAAAAAGGGAAGGCCCTTATGGAAGTCGAGATCGAATACTCCGGTAAGACCCGCCGAAGGAAGTTGGAAACCCATAGTACGCCACGTCACAAGACTCCCGGTGGTCCTCTCCAAAAAACGACGATAACTTGACATGTCTGATTCCCTTCACGGATAGAGAACTGGGGAAGGACTTTTTCGGGAGGGAGGAGAGTAATAGTATATCTAAAAAATAAAATAAAATAAAAAACTTACTTATCACTCGAGTTATTGGAGTTTTTATTCTGGTCATGGTTGAAGGCACAGCCCTGATCTTCATAACGGCAATGGCCATATATCAACACATTTCTACAGAGGGTGTCTTTAGAATCTGTCACCGAGGCTGTGATTAGCTTTGAACTGGCGTAGCATGGTAGCACGACCGAGCAAGGCAGTCGTTTGGTTATTACTGCTTACCTCGTGTTTTAGGCCGGGGGGACGCCATCTGTCTGCCCTGGTTGGCAGTTCCGAATCTAGTGCTCGCCATGGTCGTGGTCGTCAGAGCAACGGCGGGATGTTCTATTCGTCTTGAAGCCACGAACTTAGGCTGGGCAGTCGGTGCGCACCACCGTGCACCGCAGCCACCTCGGCCTATCGAATAGTCCTAGGCAATCGTAGACGGGGTAAATTGAGAGGCAGGGAGGCGCATGCGTGTCGGATGGCAATGAGGCTGTGGGAATGGCGTCGTTGTCGCATTGAGCAGGCGAGCAGGGCAGAAATTAAGACCTATTGTTGCCAGCCCAGGCAGATACCGCGAGAGATCATGCAGGGAATCGGAGAACAACAAAGCACCTCAAAGCGGTGCCATTTTTCAAGGTTTCGGGGAGAAAATACACCCATAGAATCCAGACCCGGAGCCGAGGGCAATAGATAAAGAGGAGTCGGGGGTCGAATAACAACAACGGCGCTGTGAATCAATTGTTCGCTTAAAGCAAGGGTCTGGTTATACACGGACACAAGCTATATGTACATATGATGCTTTGTACATGTGTAGGTTGGAATGTCGATGCGAATGTGTGGTGAAGAGGGTATCGAATAATAATAACAAGAGGCAACGCGACAAAGCTCTGAGCAGGTAGCGAGGCGGCGGGCGGACGAGTTGGTGGTGTATGCTACAGGCAGCGGTAGCGGTGGTGGTGGGAATGGGAGTGGGATGGCGGCGGAATTGTACACTAGAGAGGTAGGTATTCTGTACACGCTGCAGATTGGTGGGCATTGGATAGTGGTTCCAGGGCAAGCGCCAAGATTTTTATAGTGGTGGTACCAAGGTACTTGATCTCAGCCTCGATGGTCCGGTCTAGGTCAGTCAGCGCATTACCTGCCCAATACCTGTGCCTAAGTTAATACTAGAACGTAGAAAATACTTAGAGTTGCAGTGGCTACATAAATGTGCCATAGTACCGACCTACATGTATACCTACATATCATATATACGCATACATAGATGCCTAGCTTCTAGTACACTTGGGTACGAGATATGTGTACCTTACATGCTGTACCTCTATTAATGAATGCGTACAAACCTAGCCTAATCCATTTTAAGAGCTAGTATTAGTTAAACTATTGCTATAATTATTCAGCGCTAACACTAAAACAGTACTGCTGTACATCCATCGTCGTCATTCCTCAATAGTTTCAGTGGACCCAGAGTTAATCGAACACGCAGTCGATAATGCAATTGTAAGCTGCGGTGATCGACTTTGAATATCTGCCCTCAACCCAATTTGTTCATCGGCCGACCACCTATGCTCCCTACGCTCTCTACGCTCCCTACACCCTACGGTAGCCGATTCCAAGAACACGTCCACGGCAACTAACCTGCACTGGGCAGTCTGTAAGCCGAGCCTTACCCTGACAAAGGCTGTCTTTGCGACACCCGACCGGGGGCAATCCTCTAAGATATACTTCCTCACGAGGCTGCGGCTTTTGAAGCAATACTCAATCCCTCTTTGGTTGTTTTCCCTGGCGATCTTCTGCACTAGCAAGTCGCTTGAATGCGATACCCATCTATGGACGTTTGATAGTTAAGACACTGGTGGAACCTGTTAAGCAGTTCATTTGGCTGCCTAAAACCCAAAGATGGCGGACACTGCGGGTATCGACATAAGTCATCTCTCTACGGATCAGCAGGCGGCCCTGGAGCAGTACACGCAGGTCACAGCCCAGGACGTCAAAGAAGCATTGGCGCTTCTAGAGAGATCGCAATGGAATGTGCAAATAGCCATAGCCAAATTCTTCGATGGCGAAGGACCCGACCCCGTTGCCGAGGCTGTAGCAGCACAAAGCCAGATCCCACAGCGCCAATCGCGACATGAGAACCTACAAGAGAGTCTTCTGGCGTCATCAAGTCCCTATGGACGTTCACGGCCGCGTGAAAGACCCGATCCCGCCCCGAGAATAGTGCCTCAGGCCACCACTACTCGACGCACTCCGTTCCTCCTTGCCATCATCTTTGCTCCATTTAACTTCGGGTACCGTGCGGTATCGGCCTTCTTCCGCACATTCGTGTACATATTCGCCTTCCTCCCCCCTTCTATACGCCCGCGGGCCATCACAACAAGTATGACCACCGGGTTTCGAGGTAGCAAGGGCCGCCGCATGTTAATGCCGCCCGACACAGCCGCGCGGTTCCGCCGGGAGTTCGAAGAGGAATATGGGAGCAACGTACTCCCCTTTCACGATGATGGATTTGCACAAGCACTCGACCTGGCTAAGCGAGATTTAAAGTTTTTGCTGATTGTGCTCGTGTCACCGGAACACGACGATACCGAATCTTTCCTGCGAGACACCCTCCTTGCGCCCGAAGTAGTCACCTTCATCAATGACCCAGCTTCTAACATTGTCCTGTGGGGCGGCAATGTGCTCGACTCGGAAGCCTGCCAGGTTGCCGCCGAATACAATTGTACCAAGTTCCCATTTTCATGCCTTGTTTGTCTCACGCCTAAAGAAGGCAGCACACGCATGAGCATTGTCAAGAGACTTGCAGGCCCGCTCTCGCCCTCTACCTATCTGGCAGAGATTCAAACAGCCATCAACAAGTATGCACCAGATCTCGCAGGTGTCCGGGCTGAGCGGACAGCGCAGCAAGTCACGCGCAACCTGCGCACTGAGCAGGACGACGCCTACGAGCGCTCACTAGCTCGTGATCGCGAGCGTGCAAGACAAAGAAAAGAGGCCGAGGCGGCCGCCGCAGCCACTGAGAAGAAGGCCCTGGAGGAAGCCGAAGCTGCCGAGCGACGCGAGCGCCAGAAGCAGCAATGGCGCAGATGGCGCGCAACAACGATCAAGCCAGAACCGACCACCAGCACAGATCCCAAGGATGTGGTGCGGCTCGCTCTCATGATGCCGGCTGCGGGACGTATTATGCGTCGCTTTTCTGCGGAAACAACTGTGGAGGAGCTGTACGCGTTCGTTGAGTGCTATGACATCTTGACTACGAACCCGGAACTCAACGGCGAGGATGAGCAGAAAGAAGCAGACGGCGAAGACGACGTAGACCTCCCGGCAGAGAAGCCAGAGGGCTATGTACATCAATACGGTTTCCGGATCGCGTCTCCTATACCCCGTGTGGTTTACGAGCCGGACAAAAAGGCTACGCTCAGGGATCGGATTGGCAGGTCAGGGAACTTGATTGTTGAACTAGGAACTGCCGATTCCGATTCCGAATCTGAATCCGAGCAGTCGTAGTAAGAGAGATGAGAATGATGGGAATGATTCATGTACAAGATGCATTTGATGGAGTTTTGCGGGTTTATACGTGACCACGCGGTTGTCGTCTTACGTGTCGTAAATAGAGACTATTGCATGGTTGTAATTAGATGAGGGGAGATTACGAAACCGTCCTGCCAGAAACATACGTACTTGTCTCTCAGATCTTGTTAGTACCCGGACAACGCCTCAATCTGAGAGAACCGCCCCCTAGAAGATAGAATCACGAGCTTTCTGCGCAGAGATATGAGGTAGGGCGGAAACTTCGAGCTCTTCTTGAAGTAGCTAATGGGTTGATGTACTGCCCTTTCATTGCTTATTACCACTACCCTCGCGCTAGATGTCCTGACCTACTATCTAGTCAATACATGACACCTATTTATGATTTCCCAGCCTCATGCTGACCGTGAAAGGCAGAGTCCTCACTTCACATAAGTGAGATATGCAGCTGATATAACGTATAAGCTTGAAGATAAGACCATAACATATTGTGGGTAATTACCTGCAACGTCCAGGCCCATACGCGAACGGTCCTTTTCATAAACCCTTATCCGTTTACTAATACACTGTCATGACCTATACTTGCTTAAGCAATTTAGGCCGTTTCCATCAGGATGTCCAGCAGTGGCTATGTTCTTATGCCTATGCTCTCTGTCCAATACCACCATACGCTAGTTTTAGTGACTTTGCTGCTGGTTTTCCTTTGCGAATTTTTGATGAATGCGGGCAATCTGCTCGTCGACGTTGACACTTTGCATGTGGTTGATGTGGGCTTGGCTTCGCCCTTCAAGGTTGCCGTCGAACGAATTCATCGCCGCTCGTTTCCGCCGTGCGACTTCTTCCTCGGAAATAGATTGTCCAGTAATGGGATCGAAAATATCCGCTCGCGCACTGGCTAACCGCTTTAGGTTGTTGGCCACGTCAATGCTCGACAGATTTGTTGTCGCATAGCGTGATTCAGCCTTAGCCTTTTGTTCTTTCCATTGAGGGTCTAATAACTCGATTCGCATATGCGCCTCGAGCTCGCTCATTGGAATCTGCTCCTTACAGTTTGGACACAGGGCCATTTGTGTCCCCTGCTTGTTCGCTGCTCGGGCGGCTGCGCGTGGAACATAATTTTCCTTGATTTTCATGGGAGCAGCGCCTCCTTTAGCCTCAGCCTGTGCTTGCTGCATACGCATTCGAGCCTCCTCTCTTTCGCGGATTCTTTGCGTCTCTTCATCTTCTACGATTCCATTCGGTCTCGGGGGCGGCGCCATTCCATAGGGAGTCTGTACGTGTGGGGTGGACTGATATGGTTGTGACGGAAGGGGATGTTGGGTTGGGTAAGCGGGATGGTGTGGAAGATTATAATTAGGTTGCACCGTATATCCATTGTATGCATTGTCTTCGTCCGTCGGCATCGCTTCCTCGATGCGCAGATTGGAGCTGATAGAAATCTTGGCTTTTTGTTCAAGAGAAGCATATTGGAGTTCGGAGAGAGACGTAGGGGGAGGTAGGTTTGCTTGATCATCAGCGTCAGTAAATACGACAGTCTCGACAACAACAAAGTCATGCCAGTCAATTTGGGCATATGATAGCCGCTCCTTCTCCTCGTCCTCCTCTTTCTTCTGCTTTTCTGTCTCTTGGTACTTTAGCCATTCTGCCCGCTGTTTAGCACGGTTAAGGATGTGGAACTTGTCGTCGATATTTCGCTGTACCTCAGCTACCCGCTCTTTCTGAACACGCCCACCTTCTCCATCGATACCGCCGGCTCGCAATAGCAATGAATATTGGTCGACAAAGTGTTGGAAGAAATTGTGCAGACTGTGGTTGGGTCGGAGAAAATCGAACTGGTAGTTGCCGGTCTCGCGCTGCGACAGAGTTGTCATAAACTGTCGACCGTTCTTCGCCACAAACAGCGCAGTCAGCCTCACAACTTCGAGATCCTGGGCGCTGATGTTTGGCATACGCGCAGAGAACTGGAAACTCGCAGGTTCAGGGGGACCTTTCGGTTTCTCGTCAACCGGAGCGGCAGGCTCACCCGCGCGACCTGCAGCGACGGCGGTGCCACGGCCCTCCTTAATCTCGCTGAGCCGCCATAGATAAAATGGGCTGTATGGATCACTGGTATTCAGGAAGCTGAATTTGGGGTTATTCTTCTCCTTCTCTCGAAGGCGATCTTCGAATGAGATGCCATTTCGTGCGACGAATCCGGCTGTCTTTTCGAGAATTACTACGCAGCACGCGAATGTCAGCTCGGGCTCTGGTTTCCAAGACGTGATATGGGCTTCGAAATACTCACCTCTGAACTCTTTAGGTGGCAGAATAACTCCCTGGGGAGGCTTGATGTCGTCCAAAGCCGCAGCTGCATCGCCGTTAGTAGTTGCAGCCATATTGTCGGCAATCTCAGACCCTCCTTTGCGCTGTTGCTGGATAGATGACAGCAGGGCGCGATACGGCAATCGTCGGGTGTTCGTCAATGGTCGCGCTGGTGGCGTTGTCGCGAATTGAGCTGTAGATAGCAAAAGATTATTCTGTATGCAAGCCCCAGATCAGACTCCCAACTAGCGTCGACCGAGCCTTGGCATTTCGCATTGCGCGTAGTACATTAGGTAACCTTCTTGCAGTACGGACACGGAAGAATACTCCTTCCGTTATGGGTCCCGTATCGATATGACGCTAACGACGACGGGAATGGGGTGCTCAGGCCACGATCTGGCCACTAGGTAGGTAGCTGTGCATAGGTATACGTACGTAGGTATACAGAGTACTTACTCAGTACTGTGTCTCAACTGCGACCCTCCAATCACCTATGTAATATGGGTAACGGCTGTCTCAACGGAACTAGAACCGAACCCAGTCGCGCGTCACTTATTTATGTAGTAGGTAGCAGGTACCAGTCTGGCTGACAGCCCCCACACTCCGCTACGACACAATGAGCTTTGTATACAGGTACTCACTTATAGTAGGTACTACCTATGTGGTACGCAGTATTCTGTAGGATCCAAGGACTGGGATAAGGCCACTGTAGCATCACGACCTCAACCCCTGGCAAGTGCTCTAAAATAGCAGCTAGCCCTTGTCCTTCACAAGCCCGCGCCCCCTTATCCCGTCACTTTGAACATTTATTCTCCAAGTCTCCAGGCGTCCAGACAACCTCAGCCCTAGCTAGTTCAACTGCCTGGGATATCAATTTCTCCTATGGTTTCCTTGTAATGCCAATTCTATTTCTTGACTCTCGTTAATCCGACCTGAATTTCATTTCCTTCCTGTGCTTCCTATCTTCTGCGTGCGACACCTCTTCAGGTTTCTTTGTGCTGCCTCGCACCACCCGGGCCGTGACGCAGTCGAGCGTCGATACTTCAAGAGGCCACGACCAACTCTTCTCACCTTTTCTCACCTTTTTCTTCTTCCCGACCAACCCGCAGTGTCGACGCAGCATGGGCAAACCCAACTCGACGCAGCCGCCCTCGGCAAAGGGCAGCCCTTCTGCGAATTCAAAACCCGAAACACAAGTACAACTAAAAAAGTCCCACGACGACTTCACGTCCGATGGCGTGGAAGACAACGATGTTTTCCTACTTCCTGTATCCGACTACCAAGTCATGCTGCTGGTTACCGTTATAGGGGCCATCGTACGGTTGTTCCGCATCTATCAGCCTACCAGCGTAGTATTCGACGAAGTCCAGTATGCATAATGCGCCATCCTCACTACCCAGAGCTTTGGAAAAGCTAACACACTCTCTTCGCTAATAGTTTTGGCGGCTTCGCTACTAAATACATCAAAGGGAAATTCTTCATGGATGTCCATCCTCCCTTGGCCAAAATGCTGATCGCCCTCGCTGGCTGGCTCGCTGGTTTCAATGGCGACTTTGACTTCAAGGAGATCGGTAAAGATTATCTTGAGCCGGCGGTTCCATACGTATCGATGCGACTATTCCCAGCTATTTGTGGAATTCTCTTGGTACCCATTACCTTTTTAACCCTGAAGGCCGTTGGATGCCGCACTGCTACCGCAGCCCTCGGCTCTTCACTAATCGTCTTTGGTAAATTGATGTTCTTGCCCGCCACTATTCTTTCCGTATAAGCACTAATGTCATTGCCTTGTATTAGAAAATGGTCTTCTTACCCAGGCCCGTCTAATCTTACTGGACTCTCCGCTCGTTGTCGCGACTGCCTTCACAGCCCTAGCCTTTACGTCGTTTACGAACCAACATGAACAAGGTCCTACGAAAGCGTTCGACATAAGTTGGTGGTTTTGGCTTGTCATGACCGGCCTAGGTCTTGGTATCACTGTTAGTATTAAATGGGTTGGGTTGTTCACCATCGCTTGGGTCGGATCCTTGACTCTGGTACAATTATGGGTTCTCCTAGGAGATACCAAGACCGTCACCATCCGCCTCTTCGCAAAGCACTTCTTGGCTCGTGCTTTCTGCCTGATTGTTATTCCGGTGACCTTCTACATGGCCATGTTCGCCATTCATTTTGTAATCTTGTCTAACCCTGGCGATGGTGATGGATTCATGAGTTCCGAGTTCCAGGCCACGTTGAACAACAAAGGCATGCAAGATGTCCCAGCCGATGTTGCGTTCGGTAGTCGCGTATCCATCCGCCATGTCAATACGCAAGGAGGTTACCTTCACTCTCACCCCTTGATGTATCCGACCGGTAGCCAGCAACAGCAGATTACGCTGTATCCTCACAAGGACGAGAACAATGTCTGGCTGATGGAAAACCAAACTCAACCACTGGACGTAAACGGCGTTGAGATTAATGGTACTCACGTCTGGGATAACGTCCTGAATATCACCGAAAACTACATTAGACACGGCGACGTCATTCGACTTTACCACCTTCCGACCCACCGTCGCCTTCACTCTCATGATGTGCGTCCTCCTGTCAGTGAGCAGGAGTGGCAGAATGAGGTTTCTGCCTATGGGTATGAAGGCTTCCCTGGCGATGCCAATGATTTATTCCGCATTGAAATCGTCAAGAAACAGTCGGCGTCGGGCGAAGCTCGCGAAAGACTTCGCACTCTGCAGACGAAATTCAGACTTGTCCACATCATGACGGGTTGCGTTCTTTTCTCTCACAAGGTCAAACTGCCCGAATGGGCCTCCGAACAACAGGAGGTCACGTGCGCAAAGGGTGGTACAGTTCCAAACAGCCTCTGGTATATAGAGTCTAATTATCACCCTGCACTCCCTAGCAATGCTGAGAAGGTTAACTATGTCAACCCTGGGTTTTTGGGTAAGTTTTGGGAGCTACAGAAGGTCATGTGGAAGACCAATGCTGGCTTGGTCGAGTCTCACGCATGGGATTCCCGGCCAGAGTCTTGGCCCTTTCTCCGCCGGGGTATCAACTTCTGGGGCAAGAACAATCGCCAGATCTACCTCATTGGTAACCCAGTCATCTGGTGGTCCTCTACCCTTGCCGTGGTCTTTTATATCCTTGTTAAAGGCATCGCTGTCCTTCGCTGGCAGCGGAACTTGAATGATTATTCAAATACCACGTTCAAAAGATTCGATTACGAGGTTGGAACTTGGGTGCTTGGCTGGGCCTTCCACTATTTCCCATTCTTCCTGATGGGACGCCAGCTCTTCTTGCATCACTATTTCCCTGCTTTATTCTTCGCCGTGTTAGCACTCTGCCAGATCTACGATTTTGTCACCGCTCGGTTCGCAATTCCTGGTGTGCGCGAGAACCCAATTGTCAATAAGGTCGGAGTGGTAGCACTACTAGCTATCTCGGCAACCGTCTTTGCCCTCTACTCCCCACTGTCTTACGGAAATGCATGGACCAAATCGGAATGCCAACGCGTCAAGTTCTTGGACACTTGGGACTGGGATTGCAATACCTTCCTAGAAAGTGTAAGTGTCCCTCCTCAAGGCATGCCGTCGAGGCGGAGGGGTTAGATGTACGGTCGTCTGTACGGAATCCGTATTATTTTTTCTCCGTCGCATTAAGCGTAGACTAATGTATCGGTGTCTTCAGTACGACGCATATTCGGCAATCAATTCAAACCCTATTCCCAGCTCACAGGCCGCCGCCATAAGCAACCAGAAAGAAGTGCCTGCAGTGGCAAATGACAAGGATTCCTCCAATGGTGTGATTTCTGGGGCACCCAAATTCGAGCCCCAGGGACAGAAGGTGTTAGCGCGCGAGGAAAAAGTCGAGTACCGAGACCAGGACGGCAATCTCCTTGACGAGGAGCAGGTGAAGGCGCTTGAGGGAAAAGTAGAGTTCAAAACGAGATATGAAACAAGGACACGTGTGATCGATGCCGAAGGCAACGAAGTGGCACTTTCTCCAGATGAACTAGCTGCGGTCGGTGTCGCACCTCCGCACCCAGATGTTGAAGGAGCCAATCAGGAAACCAAGAAGATACTCGTTGAGGACGATGAGATTCCAAAGGAGGCATCATCAAGCAAGGACGGCGAGAAAGAAGCGGAAAGACTAATTCCCAAGCCGGCTAGTGAGGGTAACGAAGCTACCGTTTAGGTCTCTACCCCTTTAACCGAGTGTTGAGGTTCGTGTGCCATATATATATAAGCAGAAATATTGTGTGGTCAACCTACCCAGGCGGTGGTCGGTGAACTTGGGGTTTTTATCCTGCATCTAAAATGGCGTGGTGGCCTTGGTCTCTGTACACTATCTACACTAATGAGGCGTCAATGGACGAAATTCTAGGGATGGGGAATATGAGTTTCAAAAACAAAAGACGGAAGGATTCTGGGCCAGCTACAAGTAGCAACTTCCTCGCACAACAGTACTAGCTGCGTATTCTAGTCAGCAATATATCTCCTATACTCGATACAACTTTAAACATACGTTTTTAAACTACGTTCGGCTTAGCAACTCCTGCGCCCAGCGCCTGTGGTTTATTTGTCTGAGCATGGAGCTTCACAGTATAATGCTCATTTAAGCAGGCGCGAAGCATAAGATCTAAGGGGGTAGAAACCTAATATTGAAATGAATCAGAGACGCTACGGGAAGGTGTTATCAGAAGCCATTCACGACGATATTTTGAAACTGGCACAGAAACCATAAGAGGCTCAAGTCTTTCCAGTCTACTATCTAACACGAGCAGGTACCGAGCCCATGAAATTTCAGTCCTAGTAGGAGCGTTTTACGATGTCTCGGACCTTAGCGCGAGAAAGTAAATGTCTGCCTATCTACATGGTATGTTAACGAGAATTCAGTGTAAGTGGATAGACGTCTCGTTGAATACTAGAAATTATCCCAAGTACATCTTGAGATTAGCCAGCTTTGCTAGCGCTTCCAGATCCCGTGCTTCTTCCACCTTTCTAGATAGAGCTTGTAGCCATCCGAATTAGCTACTAACAACGATACTCTTAGTATGCTTCTTTTTCCTGTTTTCACCTATTGCTACTAACTCCAGTATCGAAAGTCGTTGAGTGGTAGGGTTGCTTGTGCTTTCTAGTTCCCCTTCCAGACACCTACACGTTGCTATTTGCTCCTCCTAGTGATTGTTCACTCATCCGACTCTAACACTGTCGCTGGCACCCCTTTCTTTGCTGCTCGTCCGCCTAGGACGTGCTGAGCATATGCGTTTGGGCCAGGGAAAAAGCCGTTAGCAGTGCCATTGCCGTATTCCATGATAGCACTGCGAAGACGCCGCCGGAAGGATTTGAAGGGCGTGAAGGAAATTTGGGCGTGGTGGATCCATATGAGGGGGGAATCACGCTCAGGCAGGGCCATGTTTGGTCGGCGGGCAGGGACACGAAAGGCCTCGAGAATATAGTCAGATACTTGCGCAGTGTAGAGGTGGATGTTGGCGTTGGAAACCTCATCGTCGGCGACCAGGATCTGGTACCGCATGTGGAATTGTGATAGATCAGATAGAGACTGCCCAGGCTTGCATTTCTTCTCATAGATGATCTCGTCTTGCCGCTGCTGTGCCATGGCAATAAATAGGCTGGCCATGTAGCCTCGGGAGAGGGGCAATTGTCTACTATGGCGATACCCGGTACGTTCTGGACTAACGAGCATGGGGGACTTTCCTCTTTCATTGTCAGCAACAGGACTAGCTTCAATTCCCGTTGCCCGAGCTCGTTTCTCACTTCTTCTCTCTCGATTTGATCGTCCCCATCGTGCCCTTCGTCGCAATCCTAATAGTGATCGGTCAAGGTAGACTATGCGACAGGCATTCTTTTGTGCATGGGGGGTGTTACCATCGAGAACGTAGATTCGAGGGTTATAGAACGTAGCATCGATCCCTCTCGTGGCGTATCGAAGAGTCAGGCTAACCCTGCCCGCCTTCAGTCTATCATGTGCCTTATTACTGCCCTGGCTTATATAGCTACTATTGTCGACTGGCTTGCTGGCGGTGAGATAGTCGGGGCTAGACGGGGTTCCCCAAATATCATCGCTAAGCTTCGGGAGTTTTGATACCAGTAAACGATCCATGGCAAGGAGCCGTGCATCATAATCATCCTCAAGCCCCTCTCCTATAAGTATGCTAATCCATGAGTTTATCTCTTGGTGTGGTAGGTTAGGGAGTCGGAAAGAAGGAACGCGCATCAAGTCAATGTCAGTGTCAGCAGCGGCAGTGGCAGCGGCAGAGCCTGCGCCAGAAGAAGGGGAAAACTGTATCTCCTCGGCCTTCTTCAACTTGAGCTTTGATTGCTCAGTCTGCTGCACTAAGTTTTCGTGCTCCTGTCCGCAGTGGCTTGGGGAACTGGTCAACAGGGATGACCGTTCCTCCTTGAATGCAACATTCAAAACTTTAGCATGGATTTTCGTCCAGTAAGGTGGCCTGACAAAGAGCTTTGGATTGTTAAGAATGATTTGCTCAAGTGGCCCGTCATAGAGGGAAGCAACGAGCAACCTTGGCTTCTCTTGTAGGCTCTCAGGCACGCTTTTGCCATGACCGGCAGGATTGTTATTTTTGTCGCTATTATCCATGCTTTTGTCGTTCATGATGTGGCTAGTCAACTAGAGTACGCGGATTGATGAGTTGTCTATCTGCCCAAAATGAGGGTAGGAGTAGTGAGTGGTGTCTGGTAAGAAAGGAAATTTGTGATAGCTCTCGTTAGGTAAATAGTAAGTTTAGAAAAGAGATTTAGAAACAACTTACCTAAAACTACCTCTTACCTCTATGCTAGATTCCAACCCCATCAATAGATAGAATCCGCAACTGCCTTATGTGGTATCTGCATGTAGGGAGGTACCTAAGGTACTTACGTAGGCTAGGTACCTATCTAATTTAAGTAGTAAGGGGTACTAAGTTAGGTAACTACCTCATGTTGCAATTTCCATCCTCTGTGTATGCCTAACATATAAGGTACTAACTCACCTCCTATCTTGCCTGTGTTGTAGGTACCTGGGCAGACTTATGTATATCTAGTCTCCGATAAGACCGGTAAGATGACGCAAAACAGTGAATGTGAAACTGTATATTAATAAAGATTAATAGTTGTTAGCATGTAGTGAGGTTATACTAGTATTAGCAAGTTACTGAATATCCGGTGCGCATTCGGTTTGCGCGCAATAGTCATATTTAGGCCTACGACAATATTTGTAACCCCTTTAAATCTGGGGCATGCTAACGCAAATGTTTTCACTACTTATGTGTATTAATAGTCAATAGCAAAATTTAGTTCAATTCTTAGATACCAGGTACCGAAAACATGATACCAAATGCTGACGATGTCTTGATTGTCACATGTATCAACAGAAAAGACTCAATATTTACCGAGAGTTGAGCCTGGTAGGCCAGTTTCCCCGCACCAACAATTCCATATTATTATCTCCCCGCCGCTTTTGTCACCCTGTCCGGAAAGACGCTCCAAGTTACCTCCCAGCATCTGACCCATAGGAGGATAACTAGACTCTAGTTTAGCATGGCGCCGGCACCAAAACTGTCGATATCGTGTCATTGCGGCGCTGCGAGACAGGCTGTTCATCTTCGCGACCAACTAATATCTAACGCGCCGCAAGAAATCGACCTCTGTCATTGTGAGGCGTGCCGACACAATACTGGTCTGCTATGTGTCTCTTATGCTGCTATTGGGCGCCCCGATTCGATTGAGGGGCTCGTGGAGTACCGCTCTACGACGAAAACGATTAGTCGATTCTTCTGCGCAACTTGTGGCTGCCATGTATTCTGGAGGCTCAAGACTATTTTAAAGGACAGGGCCGACGCTGAGGTCGCAGATGATGCACTTGCTAAGACTGAGCAAGAGGAGTTATGGGCTGTTGCTACGGGCGTGATAATTGGACTTGAGGACGGTGAGGAGGAGTCGAATGAAGAGAATGGTGAGGTTTTGATACGATATGCAAAACACATCAACACGGCCGGTACTAAAGACGGTGGTCTGAGCCCGTTTATACGATATATTGGGAAATCGCAGGAATTAGAAGTCGCCGAGACTTCAGCCGCATCGCCGTCTTTCCATGTGCCCTTGAAGAAAGAGCTTGGAGATTCTCTGCTAGATGCCAATACTGGGGTATCAAGCGAAGAAGAGGTATTAAACGCCTTCTGTCACTGCAAGTCCGTGCAGTTTCATATAACGCGTCCGAATGCAACGAGCAAACTCGCACGGTCTAACTTCCCGGATCTCATGGTTGAATATCGTAGCGGGTCACCTCAGCAGCGCTACCCACAGGTAAAGTCAGTCAAATAAACGGCTTTTGACATGTTTTATCTTGATTGATAGCAAAAAAAGGCTTGTTTGACTAACTTGCTTAAATCTATTGATTAGATTAATTAAGTTATTTAAACAAATAATTTAAATAATCGCTTAAATAAAACTAAAGCTTTAAATTTTATTTATTGCTATTTATAAACTTTTTAAATTATTTTTTAGCTAGTACTAAAAGTACTAAATAACTTTTAAAATATTTACATTTATAAATAAATATTATAAAGTTATTATAAGTTTATATTAACTAAATACTTTTTTATATTTAGTTAATATTGCTAGTATAAATAATATATTAGCAGCAAATTAGTTAAATATAAAAAATCGCTTCTAATAAAACTTTTATTATAATAAAAAGTTTTTATTGTTTTTTATATAGCTTATATAATTTATTTTTAAATAACGATTTAATTTATTTTTATTAAATAATAAATCATTGTTTAAATTAAAGCTATTATAAGTTTTAGCTAATAATTTTTTAGTAATAAATATAAAAATAAATAAAATAATAACAGTAATTTCAAAAGCAATAATATTAATATAGTAGTTTTTTTAGTAAGTTTTAATTTATTAATAAATTTTTTTAGCTTTTATAAAGTTTTTTTTTCAAAAGTTTTTTAACTATATATTTAAATAAAAAACAATAGCTACTTAATAAATAAACATTTTTTTAAATAATACTTTATATTTTTATAACTTTTTATAAGCTCGTTTAAAGCTAACGTAAATTTTATTAATATTAATAATATTTAAAATATATATATTAATTTAATAATTTATAAAAAAGCAACATTATTTTTATATATAAAAAAATAACATAGTTTTTAAATTTTGTTAAGTAAAAATAAATCGCTAATATAAAAAGCATTAATTAAATATATAAAGCTATATAAATAAAAACTATTAAAAGTATAAAAGTAAATAAAAAAATAAGTTTTTTAGTTTAAACTTTTTTTTTTTAATTAATAAAAAATAAACTAAATAAATATATAAATAGTTTTTAAAGTTTTTAAAAAAAGCTATAATATTAAACAAACTAATTCTGTTGCTTTTATATTATAAAATAAACTAAATAAAAAAGTTTAAAATATTGTTAACTTTATAATAAATTTTTCAATTTTTTGCTTTAAAACTATAAAAAAAAAAAATATACTTATTAAAATTAAAATTATTATATAAAAAAATATATAAAGTGTTAAAAAGATTTTTAAAAATAACAAAGCTATAAATTTTAGTTAAAAAAAAGTTTTAACAAGTTTAATTTTTTATTTTAACTATAAAGCTTTAATAAAAAATATATTTAATGTTTATAAAATTATTAACAAGTTTAAATATATTTAAATTTATAATAATAATATTATTATTATTATTAATAAAATTATTAATTTTATTAAATAATATTAATTTAATATTTATAAATCATTTAATTTTACTGCAAAAAGTATTACAGTATTAAAAGCTAATTTTAATTTATATATTAAATAAGTAGCTTTTTTTAACTGCAAAAAAAACAATAAACTTAAAAAATTTACTATTATATTTATTAAAAATAATAAATTGTATAATAATATTAATAATATAGCTTTAATAGTAAACTTTATACTATTATATAATAACTTTAATTTTTTTTTTTTATAAATTATAAAAAAAGTTAAAATTAAATAAAAAATACTATAAAAAAACTGCTAAAGTTTTATTATTAGTTTAAACATTATTAAAAGTAAAAAATTCTAGTTTAAATTATAAGTTATATTAGTTAATAATTTTATAAATATAAAATTTAATATTTTTATTAAAATATAAACTAGTAATATATTTAAAGCTTAAAAGTTTAATATATAGCTTTTAATATTAATTAATATAATAAGTAACAATATTAATAATAGTTTTTTTAAAAAATAACTTTTAAAAATTAAAAAATAAATAAACTTTAAATTTAATAAAAAATATTTTAGCTGCAATAGCTTTATAAACTAACTTAAAAAAAGCATAAATTTAGCAAATAATAATAAAACAGCTTATTATTAACTTTAGTAATAATTTAGAGTTTAAAAATTTAACAATTTTAAAAAATTTATAGCAATTAAATAAACTAAATAATATATTAAATATAATATAAAATTTAATTATTAGTTATTTTTATTTATTATTATTTAATTTAATAATATATAATAATATAGCTATAGCTTAAAGTTATTAAAAAACAATAGTAGTAAAAAATAGTAAATTAATAAGTTAATATAAATTAATGCTATATTTTTTAAAAAAGTAATATTTTATTAAATTTATAATTTCTATGCTATATATTTTAGTATAATTGTTATTATTGCAAATATAATATAACTAAACTTTTTTTTTTTTAGTTAAAATAACTAAATTATTAAAAATAACAGAAATAAAATATATACTATATTTAAAAATAAATAAAAATATATAAAAAATAAACTAATAATAAAGTATATAGTTTTTATTGTTGATTTTTATATAAAAAAAGTTTTGCTAAGTTAAATTAATAGCTAATTTAAAAGTTTAAGCAGCGATTTAGTTATAAATAAACTACTTTTAAAAGCTTAAAAAATTTTTAACTTAAAAAAAAATATTATATAACATTTTAATTTATAAATTATATTTTATTATTAGTTAAATTTTTAGCTTTAGTATATATATATAAAGTAGTATTATTTATTTACAAATAGTAATATTTTATACTTTAAAAAAATACTATTAAAAGCTATATAATAACATTGTTATTAGTATATTATTTAGTTAAATTACTAAAAATAATCTAGTAATAATAAAGTTAATTTTAAAAAAAAAAAAAGAAACTAAAAAACTTACTTTTATAAGCTTTAAAATATATTAATTTAAAATATTTTGTTTTTTTAATAATAACTATAGCACTTGTAATAATAAAAATAAAAAATATAATAAAAAAAAAAAATAAAATAAAAAAAAAAAAAAACAAAAAAGTAATATTAATTAAAACAAATTAATAAATCAATAAATTTATTAAAACTTATATAAAATTAATATAAATTAATAGTTAAAAATATATTAATTTTAAATAAATTAGTTATTTAATAAAAATTATAAAATAAATAATATTTTTAATAAAAAAAAGCAAATATATAAAAATTATAAAAATAAATAACTAAAAAATTAAAAACTATTAAAATTATTTATTAATTTATTTATTAACTAAAGTTAATTTAACAAAAAAACTTATATAAAAAATAAACAGTTATTAAATTAAAAATACATTAAATTTAAATATTTTGCTTTTATAATTTAAATTATATTATATATAGCATTAAAAACAAAAAAAAACAGAAAAAAGTAATAAAGTATTAAAAAAAGTACTAAAAAAATTTAACTTATTTTTAACTACATTATTTGTAAAAAAAGCAGTGCTATTACAAAAATAATATAACTAAATAGCTCTAGTTATATTAAATATAAATTTAATAATAAATTAATATTATATTTAAAATATATAGTATTATAAATAATTAAAAATTAAAAGTTATTAAAATTGTTTAACAAAAAAAAAAGTAGTTAATTTAAAAGCTATAATTAAATCAATACTAGTTAAATAAACTAAATTAATAAATAAATAAATTAGTAAAAAAAAAATCTTATTAATTAATTAATATAAATTTTAAAACAAACTACTATTTAACTACTTAAATAAAAAAATATTACATTTATTATACAGTTTTATTTTAATCAAAAAAAAACAAAAAAAATATTTAAAAAAATAGGAAAATTAATTAGAAGTAATTAACAAATAACAAATCAAGTAAAGAATTATTACTTTACCTGCAATTAATTTTAAACCGATTATTTTGACTGGATTGGGTCAATTAATTGACAATCAGTCAAAGTATTACTTTACCTGTGGGTAGCGCTGCACCTCAGATTCAGAACCCCGAAGACAATAAGTGGTGGCTACGCCCTGGCATGAGTTCTCATGTTGGGAAGACCGAGACTCTTCCACCGGAGAAGGGTGAGCCTAGACGATACCTTGCAGGTACATGCGCTTGTCGCTCTTGTCGACTTATCTCCGGTTTCGAGATACAGACGTGGGCTTTTGTACCGAGGGCGAACATCTTTTTCCACATTGGAAATAACAGCGGCGGGACGGATACAATCCCTCTCGACTTCGCAACCCTGCCGCCCAACATCCTCACGAGCTACGAAAGTCGCGAAGGCGTGCGGCGCGAGTTTTGCTCCCACTGTGGCGCGACAGTTTTCTGGAGGGATCGATGGCGACCAGAGCTCATAGATGTCAGTGTTGGATTATTGGCTGCTGACGAAGGCGCGAGAGCTGAGACTTGGTTGGATTGGTGGACGGGAAGGGTTAGCTTCGCCGAAGATGCTGGGCTTGGTAGGACGGGGGAGACAGCTAGGCGCGCAACACATTTGATTGATAGCCTTGAAGAAGGCCTGAAAAGATGGAGTGAAGAGAGAGAAAATAATAGCTGAGATACGTATGGAATCCACAAGAAGGTATTATCGTCTTCCTCGTGAGAAGATGGCTTATTTTCTTGGGGGTGGTCGCGGGGAGGAGGGGGGCTCAGCATTTAATATTTATCATCTGCACTTTTCAAGGTCGATTATTATACTTTAGATATATGGCACTATCTCCATTTCACCGAATCGATATAGTCACCTGTGTTCGATTGTCTTTTTGATGCACTCCATTCAAAGGTAGGTATAGCGAGGAAGACACCTAAAGCACGACGTCACGTACGTACCTACCGGCATGTGGTTGAATATAAATACCTAGGTAAGTGTGCTTGCTATAATCCCCCGATGCCTCTTTCTATTGATAACGGCCTCTGATATAGGTGTCTCGGTAACTACTTCCGAGCTCGATTCTTCTCGTCTATTCTCCGGCGGTAGGCACGAGTACTGATACCGGGCAGGAATTTACGGCTGTCTGCTGAGTTCCAAACAATCACCCTCTCAACTAGCATACTTCGCTCTCCATCAATCATAGGCCAGCAAGCCATTGAGAATACTCTACTATCAAAACCGTCTACAGGTCCATATATGTCTATACAGGTTTCACTAGTATATTATGGAGTTATCAAAGCCGGATCGCCAGTCCAGCTTCCCCTGGATATGGAATGAGATGTCAAATGCACAGTGAGTCCACCTCAGCCTAGAATGTTGTTCTCCTCACCCGCTGATATTGTAATTCAAAAGTGCATGTTCGCATATCCATTTGTTCAAGGAATACACCTCTTTTACCTCCAAGGTTACCGTCTTCCTCCCGGGACTGCCACGAACGGTTCCCGTCTTAGGTGTTGGTACAGTTGAGCTACCAGTCAAGATGCCAAGCCCGGACTCTAGTCTACTCTTAGATGGAATTGTTTGCCTAAAAGATGTTCTATATATAGAGCAGCTCCCATTAAATGTTGTTGCACGTACAGGCGGCATCGCTGGTATCTCACTCATCGGAGGAAATACCTTCCTCTACGACCGCCAGCAAAACTCTATTGCTTGCTGTCGCAAAAGCAGCGCCGATCAATTCGTCGTAGAACTGGGCGATATTATAGACGAAACGGCGATTAACATACCCAATTGCATATCTGCCCTATCGGTGTCTACAGGAATTATTATCTGGGGGCTAACCGAGCGTGCGCGTTGGCAATCTTTCGTTTCCCAAAAACGCGAATCGCCCACCACAGTATATACCCAAGACTCTCCCGAAGGAGTGAATACAGGGCATACATCTAACAATAGAGAATCAAAGAATGCCGAGAGAAGTGATGAAAACGAGGATGGACCGTCATATAGTGTGGCTGAGCAGTTGTGGCTAAGATTGAACTTCGGCAGTGAACATTTGTTTCTCCGGACATATGGATTTAATCCTGACGATCCTGGGCACCGGAAAGAAGGATCTCTTGTGGTACGTGCTAAGATATTGAAACACCTCCGGTGGCATAAAATGGTCGAGAAGAGGTGCTGGAGCCGAGGGACTCTGCCGGATTACCCGCACCACGACTACAAATTCTCTGAGGATGAGCTCGCATGCATCAGCTTGCGCTAGGGTGATCCAAGCAGATTAATGCGATCTCTTTGTCTCGATATCGGTAACGAAGACGACTGGAGGGTAGCAAAGACATTCCTTCGCGCGTACATCCCGAGGAAACGCTCCTAAGCCTGCACAGGGAAGAATGCCTATGTACATATTCCATCCGCGGGTTAGTGTTTCTCTAGCCTGCTCCCAGAAATAGATTGGCTAAGTGATGAAGGGGATTATTTTCTGTCGTGGGTATAGCTACTTCAGTCATAGTCAATAAGCCCGCGCTATGTATCTCTTACATTTAGTCAATTGACTTAAACGTCGCTTTTTAGATGGCTGGTCATTGCTCTGGTTGTTATCATTGTCGGAAAACTCTAGGTCGCGATCGAAAGTTCCTGTTTCCGTAGGAAAACATTCCTATTTTTAAGTTAGAGATACTATTTCTGCTAATATAGATTGTACTTACTTGCAAATACCATTGCATAAATGCTTTAGCTGACTTAACATAAACAAGCGCACGATATCGTTTAATGCGCTTGTCGAGCGGTTCATCCATGGTTTCCAGTTTACCTCCCAGAACATCTAGAAGCACGTCTCGGATGTCATCATAATGACACGGGTGTTTGCCAAATGCGACTAAAGCCATAGAGATAGCGATATGTCTAGAACTGTACTGATACCTCACTCTGGTCTGATATCGCATACGAATTCCCCAATGCATGTATTAGCAGTTACTGTACTAATCAATATCAGTGACTACGTCGGATTTTTGGCCTTGCGGCATATCTCGCGGCTTATTACTGGTTCCTCGAAGTCCAACTGAGCTTGTAAATCCACCATTCGCTTAGTATCATACATCCAGTATCTATGTTCACCCCGACTAGCACCCCAATCATGAAGAACAACTAAACGACAGGCTGGCTACTATAATTTCAGCCTGGTACAAACATTAGATTTGCAATTGAAATTCCCCTTAGTAAAACATTATATATTCCTGGTATTAAAACCATTTGACTTAAAATTGAAATTAAATATAAACATAAATCTGCACGCCTGAATTGTCTGTGTTAAAACACTTGCTATGATAAATCATATAACCCCTTGCCTGGCTGTTACCGAGACATGGGGCTTTTTCGGTATGTTGAGTAGTGAGTATATTAAAAGTTTAGCTAAACTATCAACTATCGCATCTCAACGTTTATTTCTTAAAAGAAACAAAGCTGCTTCCCTGTTGCTTAATGCGACCTCCGGCAGACCTGTGATATAGAGTCACTTGGCGCAACCGTCGAAGCGTGTTGAGATGGGGCGCGGCTGGAGGCGTGGCTGCACGAGGCGTGGCTCGACGGAGCATGGCTGGAGGCGTGGCTGCACGAGGCGTGGCTCGACGGGGCATGGCTCGATGGGGCGCGGCTCGATGGGGCACGGCTTGACGAGGCGCGGCTTGACGAGGCGCTCGAGTGATGGCCCGATCGATCCATTAATGGCTGTTGGCTTGACTGTCCAGAGCTTCTTGTTTCTTTTTGCTTTTTAGAAGGCTTATGAGATGATGATGAAGACTGTTGCTTCGGCCGATCAGAATAGACAACATTGGTGTCTTTATCACGCTTGATAGTTGAGGAAGAACTACCACCCACAGCCCATTTCATGAAAGATTTGGCTTTGTCTCCACCCATGATGAATATCGTCGATTTAGGTAGTGCTTTGGGCTTTCAGCATATGTAAAAGGTGTATCGAAGGTGTGTAGAGCGCTGACTGTGTGTGATGAATGACTAGTAGAAAATGGCCTGAAGTGATTTGCATGCAACTTATTTATATACTTCGATGATTTATAGATGCTTGTAAACACGCCTTTCGTTGTTTTAATAAAGCGGTTGCTCGTGCAATGCTACGCAGAACCTAGAGCTATGATTTGTCAATAATAACCTCTTTGTGTTAACTACCTAAGTGATGTTAGTTAGACACCCGAAGAGTTTGGGTAAACCAAACAATGACTAGTTACACATCCGGGTTAATAAGTTCGCGACTATAGTTTTCGCCAGGCTGTTAGCCTGGCAGGAATATGTCATAACAGCCTAACTTGGTATTGAGGCGCTTGGAATATTCTCTGTCGAAATAATGGGAGGATTTTCCCCAGTTATGTCAAATAAAAGGGCCCTATAGTTACTTCCGTGAAGACCCTTTCAGCACCGTGACTTAAAAAGTAGAATGCCGGGCCGCTCGAAAAGTTTCATACACCAATAAAAATATTATCTAAGCATTGTTTTATGACTTTATTGGGTACACAGCATTCACTTTCAAGTCACGGTGCTGAAAAAAGGATAGTGAAAGAGTAACATATTAAAAAATTAGTGAACCAGTTACACTATGACGCGTTCTAATCTGCTAACAGAGCAACTATCCAGTTCCTGACAGGGAGTAATTATGTTACCTCAAGTCACAGTCCCATATACATGGAAGGGGCTGCAAAAATTATCTTGGGTAGTGCTAAGTGTTAGAGTTGCAGTTCTGTTCAGTGACACCTCACCCCAATATGTGCCACTAGATTGGCTATTGGTATACAAGCACTCATATCTAAATGCCTTATAGGATGACCCAAGATCCATTCGTGATAGTATTATTGCCGAATGTTCGCTGGCCGACGGCTCCGTTCAGCTACTATGTAGTAACTTATCTCCGCCCTAAAAATCCGACGCTCCGCTAATACATCCCAAAACGGCAACCAATTCCTGATTGGACACAAATACGATCCACCTTTCCGTATAAGATGATTGGCTAATAGACACTGTTAATATGGTTGTTCATGATGAGGGCAATTGACGTCAAAGTCCGGTAAGTCCGCGATGGCATCTATTGTACGATGGCTCTGAATGTGGGTATTATGGAGGTAAGGTGTTCGATCGATCGAGTATAAGTAGAGGTGGTTTCGCACATCTAGACTGTTATTAGGACTCAACTATCCATCAGCTTCTATACCACATCCTCTAGTCTACCTTCCACCTACTACCACAATGCCGGCTACAACTCATCCTGAATTTAACGACAAGACCGAGGCTCTCGAAGTCGCTAAAGCCTTTAGTGAGGGCATTAATGGAAAGACGGTTCTTGTGACCGGTGGCAATCCTGACGGTATTGGATTTTCCACGTGCCAGGCATTCGTAAGTTTTCCCTCATCTCAAAGTTTTCGTATGATGACCAAGAAAGCATGCTCATCCCTGCCACCTATTAGGCATCACAATCTCCTGCGCATCTGATAGTTGCTGGCCGAACATCGTCCAAGGTTGAAAAGTGCATTGACCTACTCAAGGCTCAATACCCTAATGTGGACTATCGTCCTCTAATCGTCGACCTTTCTAGCCAGAAATCCGTTAGGGCAGCAGCTGCTAATCTTCTTTCCTGGGACGATGTTCCCATGATTAATATCATTGTCAACAGTGCTGGCGTTATGGGCTTTCCAGAGCGCAAGCTTAGCGAGGATGGCATTGAAATGCACTTTGCCACAAACCATCTCGGCCACTGGCTCCTTACCTGCTCTCTAATGCCAAAACTCATCAAAGCTGCGGAGGTAAATGCTAAAGGAGCCACACGGGTGATCAACGTCTCGTCCGGTTCGCCTAAGGTGGCAACTATGCGTTGGAGCGATATCAACTTCGAGAAGCTAAACAAGGACTTGCCTGAGGCAGAGCAACCGAACTACCCATTCGTTGAGGCTTGGGGCTACAAAGACGTGCGGAACAAATCATACGTTGGCCTCGAAGGCTATAACGTGAGTAAGGTCGCGAACGTTCTATTTGGGATCGGAGCAAATAAACGCCTATACGAGAAGTATGGGATTCTCACCCTAGCTCTACATCCAGGCGTCATACCTACAGAGCTAGGTCGAAATTTCGAACCCGAGGTCCTTGCAGCCATCGAGGGAATGAGGAATTCAGGCATCTATACTTATAAAACCTTGGGTGCAGGGGCATCGACCAGTCTAGTTGCTGCATTGGATCCAAAGCTAGGGCCTGGGGAGACGAGAGATGGCAAGGAAAACTATGGCGCATTCTTGGATAATTGTCAAATCTCACACGACGCCCGTCCCGTGGCACTGTCGAGCGATGGGGCCGAAAGACTTTGGAAGCTGTCTGAAGAGCTGGTTAAGGAGAAGTTTGAGTGGTAAAGTTGACTAGGAAAGGTCCAAGTTCCCACCTCATTCCCGGGAGACTAACCCCCCTCAATGCTATGGTACTTTAGATTAAACCCGTAGAGAAAATGATTATAAGTCTGCAAGAACTGTGCGCCGAACTTTGGGTCGCTCCTTTCAGCTGACCCGATAACTTGATGTACTTCTGATCTGGCATGAATACAGGACCAGCTTGGCCAGCTAAGAGCAGAAAGGCCTTCAGGACTAAGGTATATTTACACATAGAAAGGTTCAACGCACATCCACTGTACACGATTACATCAATATAAGCCCCTAAATAGCTTGATCGCTCGCATTGAGTCAATGATCGATCGCCTTATGGAAAACTACCCTACCCCGCCGAGGCATGAGCAAGCCTTGATCCTTGGATTTGCACTATTCTTGTCTGAAAGGCATAAGATAGCTACTGACTAAGAAGTCACCGAAGACTGCTTGGCGAGTAGATATTATAGGTATTCTGAGCAGTTACCTCGCCTAGCTTGACCGGAGAGGTAACTGTGTCGCGTGCGTGGTTTGCATAAAATAAGGGATGGCAGTTTTACGGTAGCTACCGCAATTAACGCAAAGTCTACGGCCTCGATGCTCGAGTCCATGTTGCTATTTGAATGGAGGCTTTAGAATGCCTTGATAAGAGGAGGAAGGGTCGCCATTCTCGGCCGAGGATTGTGGGCTCTAAGCATATAAGCAAAATGGGTTTACTCGAGATAGTTGATACTTCGCTGATATGTTATGTTATTGTAGGTTGACGAAATCTTTGCTAGCAGTTATATAGAGAGCAAGCAGAATGACCCAGGTTGTAACAAGGGCTTATTTTATAGGGCTTGGAACAAGGTTTATTCAGCTAATAAATCATTTTGGTCTCGCAAAGTCCATAATTCCCTCTTTTCTTTTAGTTTGGAAGAATCAGTCCTTTTTGTACCCAAAAGTTCCTAAGTTACAGTTTATATAATTTAGTACTTTTAAAACTATTAATTTTTTTTATATATAATTGCAAGTTTAAATAATTTGTTTTATTTAATAATTTTTATATAAATAAATTAAGTTTTAAACTATTAAATATATATATATATAATTAGTTAATAGTTTTTTATAAGTTTAAAATAGTTTTAGTTATATAATATTACATTTTTTTTTTTTTTATATTTGCTTTTAAATATAATAACTGCTTTTTATTTAGTTAAAAAACTAATGTAGTTATTATTATTAATATAAATATTTTTAAATTTTTTTAATTATTAAATATAAAATTTTTTAATAAACTTTTTAACTTTAAAGTTATATAAATATTTATAAAATTTTTAAATTTAGTACTTTTTAGTTAGCTAATTTTTTTATTTAATAAAATATTTTATATATTTTTAAGTTTTTATAAAATTTATAATTTTATTAATATAATATTTATTAGTAGTTTTTATAAATTTAATTTTATATAAAACTTAATTAAAATTAAATAATACTTAATTATTAATATAATATAATTTTATAAACAAAATATAAAATAAGTTATAAATTTTTTATTTTTTAAATAAAATAAATTTAATAATAATAAATAAAATTATTTTTTAAATTTTAAATAGTTTTAATATTTTATTATTAAATTTTTTAATAAATTATTTAGTTTTAATATATTATATATTTAGTATTATTAATTAGTTTTTTTTATAAATAAAAGCTTTTTTTTTATATTTATTAGTTTATTTTTTTATTTTTTTATAGTTTGTTTTAAAATAAACTTTAGTTTTTTTATAAATTTAAATTATTTAATAAATATATAATTAATTATTTAAGTTATAAAATATATTAAAAAATAAATTATAAACTATAAAATAAAAACTATAATTAATATAAAAAAAAGTTATATATATAAATAAAAAAGTTATATTATTATATATAAATTTTATAGTTAATAAAAAGTTTTTTTAATTTAACATTTTATAATTTATAAAAATATAAAAATAAACTTTAAAAAATTAATTTAATTATTTAGTTTAATTATTAATTTAAAAATAAAATATTATATTTATATAAAGTGTTGGAATATTGGTATTAGTTACAACTATATGTTGTAGTTTGTACGCTGCAGTACTTATACTACAGTTGTATAAACAGATATATAGTTATATAAGCAAGCACCTACTTTGTATATTAGTAAAGATTTTATTTACAATAAAATCTCTAGCTATACAAAAAAACTTCTTTTAAAATCAATTATTAATATAAACATAGTACAACTAGCTTTATATTTTATTTATATGTAATTTATATATACTATTATATATATACAGCTTATTTAATACTAATTAGTAGTTGCAAAATATACTATAGATTAGCAAAAATAAAAATAGAACTAGCTTAAAGTTTAATCAAGTTTAATAAGTTTTTATATTATATTTTAAAGTTTTTATTTTGTATAAATTAAATAATTTTTATATAACAAAGTTTAAAATAAAAAATCAAGTTTAATTATTATATTAAAATATACTTTATAGCATTATAAAGTTTTAAATATAAAAAGTAATACTAAAAGCGATAATATATAATTATATTAAACTATTTGTTATATAATAGCTAAACAACAAAACTTTTTTACTTTTTATTTTATACTTTTAATTATTATAGTATTAAAACAGTTATATAACAAAAAAGAACTTTTTATTGTATATAATAACAATAATTAATATAACAAAATTGCTTTTAACTATAAACTTTTAAAACATTATATATAAAAATATATTAATATTTAACTATAGAACTAAAAGCCCAATATTGTAACAGTAATACTAATTATATTTAATATTTAAATAGTTTGTTATATTATTAAATATAAATATTTAAATCTAACTAGTTAGCTGTTATAAAAGTTATATGTTAAAAACTTTAAATATTAAACATATAAAATATAGAATTAAATAAATAAATTAATTCAACAAAAATTGTTTAATATTTTAAAACAGAAGAATATATAATATAATAGTAACAATAGTATAAAATAATAAGCAAAACTTATATAAATTGTACAAAGTTAATATTTATTTAATAATAATAAATAAGCTTTTTTTTTAACTACTTAATCAATTTTATTACTTTTTATATAAACATTTAATTTATTAACTTTAAATTAACAGTTTTATATAACTATAAATAATACAAACATATTTTAATTAGAACTAATATAGCTAGAATTAATTTTAAATATATACTTTTAAATATTTATAAAAAAGAACAATAAACTATTTGTACAATTAACTATTAAATATAAACATATTTTCAACTTTATATATTAATATATAACAACTACTAATTATAAGCTAAATTTTTAACTAGTTTATAAATATTTTATAATATACTATTTTTTATATATTTTTAAACAACAGTTTTATATTTATATAATATTTGATTTAATAACATTAGATATATTTTTTGAGTTATTTTTGATTTAAAATATATAAAACGGAATAATTTTATTAAAAAAGTATATTATTTTTTAAAAAATATAAAAAAAAAAAAAGAACTATTTTAACAAGCTATATAATTTGTTATATAATAAAGTACAACTATTTATTAGTACATATTAACAACTTAAAATAATAAAAAACTAATATTACACTGTTTTTTTAATAATATTAAAAAATTGTACAAAAAATTTTTATATATATAATATTAAACTAAAAAAAATATAAAGCAAAATTTATTATATAATAAATATTTATTTTAATATTAATATAAATTATAGCTAGTACTAAATTAACTAAACTAATATTATTTTTGTACAAATTAAAAAAAAAAATTTCGATTTATTTGTTTATAATATATTTAATGTTATAATTATAAAGTTTACAAAAGTATAGCAAGCTTTTAATACAAATTATTAAAGCAAAATTTAATTTAGTACAACTGTTATATAAATATACTAAAGTGTATTAAAACTAGTAATAGTTTTAATATTTTAAAAATTTATATACAAAAGCTTTTTTGTTAATTTACAAGTTTATTTTTAAATAGTAAACAAAAATAAGTTAAAACATTTTATATAAAAAACAAACAATATATATTTTATTAACTGAAAATATTATTAAAACAATTATATAAAAAGTTTTTGATTTAAAAATATATAAAAATTTTTAAATTTGTTTAATATTTAATAAAACTTTATATAATTAAAAAAGCAATTTATTTAAAACTTTTATATAAATAAAAAATGTTTTATATATAAAAAACTAAACTATTAATTAATTAATTATATATTTTAAAAAAAAGCTTATATTAAAAATATATATTTTAATTTGTACAAAATAATTTTTAATTATATATTAACGCTTAATTAGTTTTTAGTATATTTTATAAAGTATAAAAAATATATTGAACTAAAGTTAAACAAAAGTAATTAAAAAATTAACAAAAAATAAAAAAATTAATCGATTTAGTTTTTTATAAATAATATATTTATGTATTATATAATAAATAAAAATATTTAAAATTAAAGTACTATTATTTTGTTTAATTAGTTTATATTAAATAATTAATATTGTATAAAGTATTAAAATAAACTATAAAATATAAACATTTTTAATTATTTAATAGTAAAAAAAGTACAACTAAAAGTTTATTTTTAAATATATTTTTATATAAAAATAAACTAAATATTAAAAATAGTATATATTTGTTTTAGTAATAACTATATAATTACTGCAATTAATACTATATAAATAAAAAATATATTAAATATAATAACTTATTATATTTTTGATATAGTAATACTATTTTTGTTTTTTTTTAAAAATGCTAATTGTTTAAAAATATATTTTAATAATATAAAAGATTTAATTGTACAATATAATAAAAAAACTATTTTTGTTATATATAAATAAAAATATTTATTTTTTAATATAAGTTTATAAAAAGTTAGTATATATTTTATAAAAATAAAATTTTAATAGTTATATCGTTGTTTTAGATATTTTTGTATAAAACATTTGTATAAAATGTTTAATTGTATAAAATATAATATAAATTATTTAATTTTAAAAAAGATTTAAAAATTTTGTTATTATTATTAATTATATAATTAAATATTTTAACATTTTAAATTTTTGATTAAAAACAATTGCAATTTTAATTATAAAGTAATAATTAATACTATATAAATAAACAGTAAATAAATTTTTTATATTATTAATACTATAATATTTTTTTAAACAGTAATATTTTTAAAATTTATATTTATATATAATATATAAAAAATATTATATAAATGTTAAATTAATATATATTAAAAACTGCTAAATTATATTGTTTATAACTTAAGTATTAATTTTTTGTTTAAAAAATTTCGAAATTATATACAAATAATAAATATACAATATTGTATAATATTTATTAAAGTTTATTAAGCAATAAATAAAATAAAAAAAATATATAGATTATTTTAATATATATACAACATTTTTAAAACAGAAATAAACTATTATATAAAATAAAAATTAATTTTACAAATAGTAATTAAAGCTTTAAATAATATTACAAAGTTAAACAGTTTTATACTTATTTTATTAGTTTTTAGTATATATTCAAAAGTTAACTAAAACTTATTTTTATTATTAAATATTGTACAAAAAGCTAAAGCAATAAAAAAAGCAATGAAAATGTTGTATAAAAAATGTATAAAAATCGAAATTAATTATATAATTAATAAATATAATAATTTAGCTACATATAATATATTTTTATTATTTTTAAAAAATAAAGTATTTATATAAAAAAAAAAACAAAGCTAAAATAAATTATATAAAATTTAATCGATTAAAAAATTAGATATTATTATTAATTTAGTAAATAATTTAATATATTTTTAATATATACAAATAAAACTTTACTACTATATAAAAAAAATACAATTATTAAAAAACTAAAAAATAGATTTAATAAAAGTTTAACACTTTTAAACTTTTATTATATAAAAAAAATATAATAAACTAAAAAAAAACGTAAATATATATGTAATTTTTATATAATAAACTAGCTATAGTTTTTTTATAGCAAAAGAATAAAAAGTATATATATTAGCAGTAAAACTGCGAAAAAACAGCGTAATTAATATACTTGAAGTATTATTTAAAAAATCAAACATTATTAAAATTAACAATTTTGTTGTACAAGAGATATTTTAGTTTGTTAAATATAATTAAGCAAAATATAGAAATATTTAAATTTTTAAGTTTTGTTTTGTATAAAAAATTAAAAAAAAAACAACTAAGCTGTATAAAAAGTTAAAACTTGTTATATAAAAATATAACGATTTTAAAAAAAAATTAATATTTATTTAATTTTTAACTATTTAGTAAATAAACTAAAAACTACTGCTTATATTTAGATTTTTGTTAATTTATAACTATAATATATTAAATAAACTTTGAAATATTATATAAATATATATATAGTTAAAAAATAAACTAGTAAAAAAATTTTTTGTATAACTATTAACTGAACTAAAGTTTAAATATTTTAAAAGTATTATTTTAAAAATTATATAATTACTATATAGATTAGCTAAATTAAAACTATATTAATTTAAAATATATTATTAATATTATTACAAAAAACTTGATATATTTATATTTATATATAATTTATACTTTTTATATATAATAGAATAAACTAATAACTTTAATATTATAAGTTTATAAATAAATAATATATTTAGTTTTGTTATATTAAATTTTTTAGCAAAAAAAAAATATAAACTATAACAAGCTAGCTTTTATACAAAATTAAAAAAAACATTTTAATTAAACTATTTAATTAAATTTAATAACAAACAAATTATTTTATTATATAAAAATAATATAATTTTAATTTAAAAAAGCTAAAATAATTAATTAGCTTTAATTAACTATTGTATAAAAAAAACTGTTTAAAAATATATTTTATAATATATACAAAAAATATATATTAGTAATATATATTAATTAAAAACTGTATATAATTTATTAGTAACTATATAAATAACTAACTTTTAATTAAACAATATTAAAAATTTAAATTAAAAGATTTAATAATAAACAAATAACTTTAACTGTAGATTAATTTTTATATTATTAAATTTAAATTATATAAAATTGTTTATATTTATTAATAAATTATTTATAAATAATATAAATATAACTTTATAGTTTAAATTTGTTATTATATTAATAATAAAACAATATATAAAAAACAATTTAAGTTTTAAAATTACTAGTAATATTATATATTAAAACTTAAACAAATATAAAAAAATTATTTATAGTATATTTATAAACAAATTATATAATATAGTTAATAGTTTTAACAATATAATTATTTTATATATAACAATTTAATAGATTTTAATTATATTAAAAATTATTTTAATTTTAGCAGTTTTATATTTAAATTTAAAATTTTTATATAACTGTTTAGTTAAGTTTAAAATAATACAAAAAAAATAGCTTATAATTAATATTATATTATTTTATAAATTATATAAAAAAAAAAAAATCTTTAAAGTATAATAAATAAATAGTGCTAACAATTTTACTAATATATTTATAAAACAAAAACTAAACTAAATATTTAAAACTTTAATATTTATTAACAAACTTATTGTATAAATTAAAACATTAATAAATAAAATAAAAACAAATATATAATAAAAAAATAACTGTTATATAAAAACTGTTCTTTTTTTATATAAAAAAGTATATATTTGAAATATTACAAAAAACTTACTTTTAATAAGCAGGTTTTAGTAATATAGTAGTAACATATGCAATTTTTTTTATATATTTTAAATTTAATTTTTAGCTAAAGTATATATCTAAAATAAATTAATTGTAAAAGGGCAGCTACTACTGCGCTATGCTGTGCTATGTGTACAGTAGACACAAGCCGAGCATTAGCTGGTCGGCATTCAAAAAAACACAGTATATAGAATTAATTTTTAAATAAAAGTAATTTACTACAACTATTTCTTAGAATCAGCGATTACTTTATAAAACAACTGCATTTATATTATATACTGTAACTTTTATATTCTTTTATTTCTATATTAAGTATTACAACGCAATAACTAATAGGCTAAAAAATAAAGTGACTAAATTATAAACTGCTGCATAGTCAGATATTAGCTGCGATAAATTAAAAAGAGATTTTTTTAGTAAAGATATATCTTTAAAGAACTAATAAAATCTGATATTTCGATTTGAAAATATTCCGCTTTTGTAAAAACAAACTTTTGTAAAACCACTAGTTATTGTTTAACAATCGTTTATTGAAAAAATGCTACTTTAAATAATATAACTAATAAATTAAAACATATAACTAAATATATAATTAATTAAATTATTTAGTTCAGAAACTGTTTAACTAATAATTAAAAATAACATTAAATATTCAACTTATAATTGTAAAAAGCTTAATCAAAAAGTTACTGCAGCCGAAATAAAAAACTAAATTGCTGCGATTAAAAAAAATAACTAGTAAAAACTAAAATGCAGCAACTTAATATAAATTATTTAAACATTAAGCTAAATGTTGTAAGATATTTCGATTAATTGGCGGTTATATTGTAAAATTTTAGAATATTTAGAACTAAAAGTATAAGCTACTTTAAAAAACTTTTGGAAGTTTATTAGAAAAAAAAACGTAGACTTTGAGCTATTTAAGCGTACTTTTTAAATATAGCTTATAAAGATCTGTTAAAACAAAAATAAAACTTTTAAAAACTTTTTTTCGAAATAGCAAGTTTTAATATATAAACTAAAAAACAAAAGTTAATTAAACAATAACTTTAAGTTAATATTTGACTATTAGTACAAGCTACAAAAAAATATTAAAAAATCGCTTATTTAATAATAGATCTTATTAAATAATACAGTAATAATATTATATAAAGCAGAAAAATAATAGAATATATAATAAATAAATAAATTATTTAAGTCTATTTTTAAACGATTATATACTGAAAGTATGCCGAATAAGCACAGCTATATTAACAATATTTAATTTAGCAAGTTAATTTAAACTAGAAGTTAATTATACAAACAAAAAAATCGTTAATAAAACAAAAACTGCAACAAGTTATAACATATAGAAACAAATAAACTATTTTTTTGTTTTTATTGCAATAAATTTAAACATTTAATTAAAAACTGCTAAAAAAAATATCGCAATATATAAGCAGCAAATAATCAAAAAATATATAGGACTTAGTTGTTAATACTAAAATGTTTTAAAAAAGTATAAAATATTGAAACTGTTTAGTTTAACGTTGAAAAAAAGCTAAAAAGCGAGTTAAAATAAAATAATATGTTTAATTTACTTTAGTCGAAAGCTTTTAAGCATTTAATATAAACGAGCTATTTAAAGCTTTAGCTATTTTTAAACTGTATAATAAAAAGCTGTAAAAATAAATAACAGTAAATATAAATATAAAAATATAAATAAATACTATTTGTAAAAATTTAGTATAAAAAAAGCTTTAACCGGTTAATATATAAATCTTGTTTTTGTTAAGCTTTAGTAGCAAATTTCTATATTGCTAAAAAACTTACGAAATAATATTAGAAATAACTGATGTTAAAAGTGTTTGTAAATCTTTTACGCAAATGTTTTTTGCTATCAAATATAATTAGTCAGTATTTAAGTTTTTGTTATTAAAACTAAGCATAAAATAACTAAAAGTTACTTTAAATACTATATTAAATCGGTAGTACTTTAAAAAGTTCAAAAAAATAAACTTTAAAAAATTCGCTAATATAATAATTAGAAATAAATATATTTTTATTATAAATTTTATAAGTATAAAACTAAACAAAGAACTTTTTTTTAAAAAAATCGATAATAAAGCTTAATCGAAATAAATTGATCTACTATAGTGTTTTAAAAATTTTTACTGCATATATTTCAAATAAAACGCAAAAGAATTACCGGTTTTAAACAAAGCAAAATATATAATCGACTTAGTAGAAAGAGCAAAAGTATTTTTTAGACTTATATATTTTACTATAGAAACTTAACAGAAAATGCTCAAAGAATACTTAGCAGAAAATTAACGTTTAAAAAAAATCCGATATTTGAAAACAGATACAGAAGTATTTATATTATTTATATTTAAAAAAAACAATATAATATAGCTATATATAAACTATAAAAAGTTAAATAAAGTTACTGCAAAAAATAAATACTTTTTACTTTTGATTTTAAAAATTATAAACTATTTAAAATTTACAAAAGTATTTTTTAAACTAAATTTAAAAAATATTTATTACTAAATCTAGATCAAACTTAGCAATAAATAAAAAACTGTTTTTTAAATGTACTATAATTACTTTAAATATATAATAATGCTATTTAAGCTAACTAATGTTTCAGCAATGTTTTAAGTTTATATATATAAAGTTTTAGCAAAATTAGTAAACTATATTTATATGGTTTATTTAAATAACATTGTTATTTTTTCTAATATAAAGAAAAAATATAAAACCTATTTTCGACTAGTTTACAAATATTTAAAGCAGTACTAATTATTTGTAAAACTATCAAAATGCGATTTTTTCAAAAAAAAAATAGAATTTTTAAAGTTTATTATAAATATCAAAAATATCAAAATAAATAGCAAACAAATAAACGCAATCAAAAAATAAAAAGCACTTAAATTAATATATAATATATAAATATTTTTAAGTTTTATAAATTTTTATCAAAAGTTTATTGCAAAATATTTATAAATAATAGTGTTTATTACAATACTATTAAAAAAAAATGTAAATATAAACTAGCTTATATTTAAATAGACCTAAAAAACAAAAAAGGCTTTTTAAACAATTAAAAAAGTGTTTATAAATATAACGATTTTATAGCATTGAAATAACTGATTAAAAATATAAGTCGAAATTAATATATTAACAAAAGCAATATTAAGTATATTATTTTAGCTATATAAATCAAAATAACAACCGGTTGCTTATTGATTATATAAATTTACTAATATAAAAATAAAGTAAACTATAAAATAATAAAAACTATTAGTTATAATAAAAAGTTGTAAATACTAAAAACAATATTTAAAAAAAGCTATATATATTTTTATAATATAAACCGATTATATAGCGCTTTAAAGCATAGTTAACTTTTTTGTGCAAAACTTTTGCAGCTGATTAGCGCGATAAGTATATAGACTAATCTAGTTCGATTTTAAAATCTAATATTAACTAGAAATTACTAACTTTGCAAACGGCTTGTTAAAAAAACCTGATTATATAGCGGGTAAAATTTAATATAAAAATGTAATCCTGACACTATAGAAAAAACTGCAATTAACAGACGACTTATTTATATAAATCTAGCAAATTGTAGCTGTAATATTGTATATAGAAAAAAAAATAAAAGCATTAGAACAATTAACTTAAGCTTTTTAAAAAGTGTTAGCTAAACATTATTCGATTAAATTTTTAATAACTATAGCTTAAATAGCAAACTTAAATGTTTACAAAAAGCTATATTTTCGCTATATAGCTGTAAATAACTTCTAAAAAGCATAAAATAAAAAGTATAGTTATAAATACTTTGTTTACTAAATATATATAGTTATAACAGTTTATATATTAGTAGTTATTAAATCAGTTTAAATAAATACTGATTAATTTATATTTATATTGCAAAAATATAACGTTAAAGCTATTATTTATAACTAGTATATTTTATATTTTATAGTTAAAAAGTTAGCTAAAAACAAAACGATATTTCGATTATAAGCTTTAAAGAAATTTTATAATATAGTTAAAAAACTGCAAACTAAAAATCTAAATATTGTAACATTTATTAAGATCGCTTACTGATATACCAAAACTAAAAGAAATTACTATATAAATAGTAATAAAACGCTTTTATTTAAAAATCGCTTTGTACTTTTAAGCTAAAAAGCTTTATTTTAGCAAATCATTTATTAATATTATAATGACTTTAAAGCAGATTACATGGAAAAAAATAAAACAGTTAAGCTACTGCGATAAAAATTCCACTAGAAAAAGTTAAAACAAAATATTCGCGAATATATTGCAGACTGTTAAATATGCAATAAAACTAGACAACTTAAATATAAGCTCTATAAAAAGCTATAAATGCTGCTTTTACTAAATCAACCGTTTTAAAAAATCAGCTTAGATTTTATTATAAAGTTATTTTTATGTACTAAAGCTAATAAAATCGAATATAATACAATTTTAGTAATTGTTGATTACTTTATAAAAATAGCGCTGTTTATACTTATTATAAAGACTTTTAATACTGCTAAATTAATATAAATGCTATATAAACAAATAAAATGTAAATTTAGTTTGCTAAAAGAAATTGTAAGCAATAAAAACAAGCTAATTATAAGTTGTTTTTAAAAGAAATTTTACAACAAAAAAAAAATTAAGCGGCGATTGTTTACTGTTTAGTATCTATAGACCGATAAGTAAACAAAATATATTTATCAGACTTTTAAAAAGTACTTGAAAATATATGCTGTTTAAAAGCTAAATATATAGCTTAAAATATTTTAGAAAATAAAATTTGCATATAATAATAGTATATATGCTATTATTAAGTGCTTACTTTTTAAAGCTTTATATAGCTATTATTTTAAAATTATAAAATTTATTCTAAAAAGACTATAGTTAAAGGTACAAAAAGTAAAAAAAAAATTATAGCAAATTGTAGCTGTTTAAAAAATATTTAACAAATATTAAGCTAAAGCTATAAAAACAATAAAAAAAAACTATAACAAAAAATATATAATAAAAAAATATAAAATAAAAAAAACAGTTGGATTATTTATAGCTTATTTTTGATTTAAATATAGCTAAAAATTAGCTTTTATATATATTAAAGTAAAAGTTACAAAAAAGATAAAACTGTAAACATATTAAGTAAAATTATTTTTGCAATATTTAAAAATATACGATATATTTTTTATATTATTTTTAAAACTATAAATTAAACGCTAAAAAAACAAAAAGCAATTAGTATTTTTTAAACTAAAAAATAAATAGAAAAAATAAATAGTAAAAAATATAATCTATTATAAAAAAAACAAAGATATATTAGAATATTTAATAAAGTAAAAAAGCTAGCTTATTAAATATAATATATAAAAATCAAAAGAATATTTAATTAATACAAAAGCTTTTTTTGCAAAGTATAAACAAAAAGCGAAAAAATTGTACATAAAATAAAATAATTTAGCTTAAAACTAAAAATAATATAAACAATAATATTTTATTACAGTAATTACTAAAAAGCATAAGTAATAAAAAAAGAAATAATTAGCTAAAAAACTAGTTTATTAAATAAAACTAGAAAAATTACTAAAAATTAAGTTTTATTAGTAAAAGCTAGCAAAAATTTTATTAGTACAAAAATTTGAAAAAAAAAAAACAAATATTAAGTATTAATAAAAAAAAATTTTAAAAAAAAAACTACTGATTAAAAGTTAATAAAAACTAAAAAATCGCAAAGTAATTAAAAAATAATTTATAAAAATCGCTATAACAAAATAAAGTTTAAAATTAGTAATAAATTAGTAAATAAATATTAAATATTTTGTAAATAAATTTATAAAAACAGCTAAATATAATATAAACTAAAAAAAAGTTTTGTTAAAACTTAAAGAAATTATTACTAAAATAAAAAAAAAAAGCTATTAAGTTTAGTTAATAGTAGCATATTAAATATTAAATATATATAAAGCAGATTTATTATTATTGTTTAAACAACTAAACTAGTATATTTATATTTAAAAAAGCGCTATATAATATAAAAATGAAAATTTTGCAAAACAGTCGCTTTAGTTTTAGCTATTTTAATACTGATATTATTTTAAAACAGCAAGTTTATATTAAAAAACTAAACAAAGCTTATATAATAATACTTTGCTAATTAATTGACAGCTGCTTTAATAAATATAAAAAAACTAGTATTAAAAACATAAAAGCAGGTATTAAAATAAAAAAAAGAAATAAAATTTTAGTTATATTTTAGCTATATAGCAGCGAAAATATAACGGGTTTTTTTTTTAGCTATAAATTAACTAGTAGCAAAACATTAAAAAAAACAGTTAAAAACTGCTAAATAAATATAAGTTATAAAAAAAACATTTAAAAAATTTATAATTAATATTTTTAGTTAAAAAGTTAAAAAGTAGTAAGTAGTAACAGTTTTAGCTTAAATAATCGCTAAATATTTAAAATTGAAAGTAGCGAAAACAGCGTGCTTTTTTTTTTAAATTGTTTTATACAAAGCAAAATTAGCTTTTTTCAAAGTGTATATATAGCAACTTTAATACAAAGTATATTTGTTAGTTATTTAAGTAGTATTAGCTTAGTAGCAAAAGAAAGTATTTTTTGTATAAGCAGTAAAACTAAAAAAAAACTTGGTAAATTTTTAAGTAGTATTTAAAAAAAAAAAAAAGATTTAAAAATATTAAAAATTTTAGCATATAAAGCAGCAAATAATTATAAATTGCAAAAATAACTTATAGCGAAATAAGCTATATAGTTATATATATATAAAATATATTTAGTATTATTAGGTGAAACTAATGTATATAAGCAGTATATTTAAAGATTAAAATATGTTTTAATAATATATTAAAAGTAAAGCTTTGTGCTAAAAATATTTTAAATTTAAAGCTTTTCGTTGTTGTTGTTTTTTTTAACAAATATTTTGCAATCAAAATATTACTAGTTTTGCTTTTTATCAAAGAAATAAGTTTTGACAAAAGTTTTTTGCGACGTTATAGCAAGTAATAAAAAAACAAAAAAAAATCAAAAAAAAAAAGAAATTAAAAAAAAAAAAGAAATAAAAATAAAAACAAAAATAAAAATATAAATAAATAATTGATTAATAAAAAGCTGAAAAAAAAAAACTAAAAAATAACTACAGAATTTATAAAATATACAAAAAAAAAAAAAAAAATATATAACAACATATATAAAAATCAATTAAAATATAAAAGTTAAATATTTATTTATAAAAGTATAAAAATATCTTTTATATTTATAAACAAATATATATTTAACATATATAATATAACTAGTAAATTTAACGCTAATTTTATAAATATAAAAATATATAAGTTAATAACAGCAAAGTTAACAATATTAATTAGCGTTAAAAACTAATGCTTTAAAAAAAAGAAATAATATAAAAAAGCAGCTACTATTACATTATGCTGCGCTATATATATAGCAGATATAAATTAAGTATTAACTAGTTAGTACTTAAAAAAATATAGCATATAGAATTAATTCTTAAATAAAAGTAATTTACTATAACTACTTCTTAAAATCAGCGATCACTTTATAAAACAACTGCATTTATACCACATATTATAACTTTTACATTAATATAAATAATATATTTTAGATATAGTTTTTTTTATATAATATTTTACTTTTATATAATATAAAACAACCTTTGTATAAAAGCCGCTTTTTTTTTTATATAAAAAAGTATATACTTAAATATTACAAAAAACTTATTTTTAATAAACAAGTTTTAGTAATATAGCAGTAATATATGCAGTATTTATTATATATTTTAAGTTCAATTTTTAGCTAAAATATATATAGCTTTAAGTTTATATTAATTATAAATTTAAAGCTATATTAATTTTTTTTTTCTTTTTTTTCTGTTGTATATACTTAGAACTACTTATATATAACACAGTTTTATTTTATATCAATAGCTATATATATATACAACATATTTTTATTTTATATTAATAGCTATATATATATACAATATATTTTTACTATATATTAACAGCTATATATATATATAATATATATTTACTATATACTAATTAATATATATATATATAATATATTTTTATTTTAAATTAATTAATAAATATATATATAATAAACTTTTATATTTAAAAAAAAATCGAAAAATATATATATATTTAATAATTTATATATAACATAAAATATTTTAATATATATATATATAAAAAACATTTATATAATATATATAAAAAAAACATTGTTAAAAAGAACTAAAAAATTAAATTTGTTATTTTTTAATTACTATATAAAAAGTAAAACGAAACTAAATCTTTTTTTTTTTTTTTTTTTTTTTTTTTTTTGCTTTTATAAGCTATATTAAAAACAACAAGCGCTATATAAACATTAAATACATATGCTATATATACTTTTTTAAAAGTTAAAAATTTAATAATATTTAATAAACAATATATTAATATAGCACTAATAACTATTTTAAAAACTATTAATATAAAGTAATATAACTAAACTTTAACTTTAAACTAAAAAAACTCGAAAATATTTTTTTTAATATATAAGTTTTATTTAAACATTTATAAAAACATTTAAAGCTAATATTTAAAAAAAAATATTAATAAAAAAAGCAATATAAACAATATTTTTTTTAGCTTATTATATAATTAAATATATTAGTTAAAAATATATAAAAAGATTTATTTGTATAAAAATAAACATATATTTATATAAAACAACTATATAAAAGTTTAATAAGCTTAGCTTTTAATTAAAAAGCTGTACATTTTTATTATACTATTATTTTTAGTTTAAACGAAGTTTTAAAACTATAATACACTGTTTAAAAAAGTAAATATAAAACAAAAGCAAACAGTAACTATTGTACTACTACTGCTATTACTATATAACAAGTATATATATATAAATAAATAAATATATATAAATATATATATATGTATATATATATATATATATATGTTGTATATATATATAAATAAATAAATAAATAAACAAACAAATATATAAAAAAAAAACAAAAAAAAAAAAACAGAAACAGATAAAAACTAGTTAAATATTTATATTTAAAATTTTATGCTATATAAACTAACATTTTAATTAATATTGTTTATTCTTTTTATATAATATTTAATACTTTTTTTTTTTTGTATAACAGTTATTTATTAAATAAATAAATCAACAAATAACTATTAATTAATTAATTATACAAAATTTACTAAATTAACTATTAATAATTTATTATAGATTTTATTACTATATAAAAAAGTTATTTTTAATAAACTAACTATAGCTAACAATTTAATAAACAGTAATTTGTTATTTTAACTAATTAAAAATATTATATAATATATAAACTAAGTTAATATAACAAACAATTAAACTATATTATTTATATATAGCTATATAACAATTGATTTATTATATAACAGAACTAAGCTATTACAAAGTATATTGTTTTTTTGTTTTTTTATTTTTTTGTTTTTATATAATATTTAGTTATAACTAAAAAAAAAAAAAGCTAGTATTAAAATACTAGTATTAGTTACAACTATATGTTATAGTTTATATACTGTAATATTTGTATTATAATTGTACAAATAAGTATATAGTTATATAAGCAAGCACTTATTTTATATACTAGTAAAAATTTTATTTATAATAAAATCTCCAGCTGTATAAAAGAACTTTTTTTAAAATTAATTATTAATATAAACATAGTATAACTAGCTTTATATTTTGTTTATATATAACTTATATATACTATTGTATATATATAGCTTATTTAATATAAAGTTTAATATTTATTAATTTAAAAAAGTTTTTTTATAAATATATTATAAATTTAAAGTTTTTATTAAATATTATATTAAAAAAAATGCTATAATATTTTTAATAAATTTTTATAAAAATTTTAATAAAATTTTTAGTTTTTTTATTTTTTATTTTTAATAAAATAAAATGTTTTATTTTAATAAAAAAATTAATTATTATTTAAATAAAATTACATTTATTAAAAAAAAATAAATTAATAATAAAGTTTATTACTATTATGTTTTATAGTTTATAATAAAGCTTTATAAGTTATAAATAATTAAAAAATATATATTTAAATATTTTGTTATATTAATATTTTAAATAATTATTTATAAAGTTTTTTATAATTTTTTTAATATTAAACTATTAAAAATTATATATAATTAATTTAAAAGTTTTATTTATATTTATATAACTAGTAATTAAAATATTATATTTTAATTTTATTATTTTTTATTATAAAATTTAAAATATTTATAAATGTTTTTTTTTATATAATAAGCTATTTTTTATAACTACTATATTTTTGTATAAAATTTATATTTTTAAAATATATTCGAAGTTTTTTAGTTTTGTTTTTTTTATATATTTTATAAAGTTTATTATTTATTTAAATATTAATAAATTATAAAATTATTAAAAAGTTAATATAATTATAACAAAAAATACAAATATTAGTTTTAAAAAGCTACTAAAATATAAAAAATATTTATTTTATAAAACTAATTTTATAAATTAATTTTTAGCTCTTTTTTTTTTAAACTAATATTAAATCAATTTAAATAAAATATTAGTTTTTTTGTTTTATTTACTAAGTTTATAATTAATAATAAACTAATATATTAACAATTATTAAATTTACTATATTTACTTTTTATTAAAAATTTTAGCTATTATAAAATATATTAAATTTTAATAATTTAAATATATTTTAATTTAATATTTAGTTTTTTTTAAATATTGCTTTTACTAATTAAAAAAGTTTATAATTATAAATAATTTTTTGTTATAAATTTTATAGTTTATTTTAATTAATATAAATTTTTTAAAATAAAAAACTATAAGTTATAACTTTTTATTTTTGTTTTTTTAAAATATAACTGTTTTTAAAACAAAGTTTAATATATTAGTTTTAATATATATTATATATTTAAAATTAAAATATATAAAAATTAAAACTGTAATAAAATAATATTTAAAAAGTTAAAATGTTTTATTTATTTTTATTGTTTATTTTTAGTTTTTTTTATTTTTTTTATTAATATTTGTTAATAATTTTATAACTTTAAAAAATTTTTTAATAAATTATTAATAAAAATTAATAAAGTTTATAAATTATTAATATTTTTTAAAAGTTTTTAGTATTTTTTATTTAATAATATAATTAATTTTATTTTTAATTATAACAATTTTTTTTATATTAATAACATAGTTAAAAAATTTTATTTTTTATATTTTTTATTTATATTTTTATAATATAATAGCAAAGTTATATTTAATTAATTATTAAAATATTTTTTTTATAATATAATTATACTTTTTTATTATATTTATATAAATTAAAAAATTATTAAAATATATAAATAGTTTGTTATTAATAAAATTTTTAAAAATATTATTTATTATTAACTAAAAAATAATAAATATATTAATAAGCTTTATTAATATAACAATATATTTAAAAAGTTTATATTTATAATAAAAAATAGTTTTTTATTTATAACTTTTTTTAATTTATATTAAATAAAACTTAAATTTTAAATTAATTTTAATAAACTATTTAATTATATAAAATTAAGTTTAAAATTTACTAATTAAAAAAATAAAATATTATATAAATATTATAATTTTATTAAATTTTTTATAATTTATTATATATTGTATAAAGTTTACAAAAAAAGCAAAACTTTAAGCAAATAAAGCTATATTGTATAAAAAATTTACAAATGAAAAAAAAAAGGAAAAAATTAAAAATTCTTTTATAAAAAAATTGTTTATATATATATGCAAAGCGGTTTTAAGTAGTAATAAATAGGTCATTTATTTAGCTATATAGTAAAGCTACTTATTTATTTAAGTAATTAATACTAGTACTAACTGACTGTAATTACTTTCTTTTTAAAAAAAATAGCTTGTTTGTAAGTTATAAAATTCAAATATGCAAACTTTGATTAAGTGTTTTTTAGCGAAAAAAAAAATCGCTTTAAGTATTTACTGCATTATTAATTGCTAAGCTTTTTTTTTATTAAGTTATAATATAGCTTTTTTATATATTAATATTGCTAAGTTTTATTAATAATATATTTTAAGTGTATTTTTTATACATTTTTTTTTTTTTTTGTACAGCTAATAAATTGTTGTTAATATAAAAGTTTTTAATAATGTTATTTTGAACTGTTTATAGCTAATGATTTAATTTCAAAAAAAATTCTATAATATTTAAATTATTATTATAAAAGTTTTTTAACAGTATAAAGCTATTTTTAAAATTTTTAATGTAATATTATTTATTATTAGTATTTTATTTTTTTTAGTTAATTTAATATTATAGTTTTTAATAATATAATTTTGCTATATAAACTTTTTTTATTTTAAATTTTTTTTTGTTTTTTAGTTTAAATATTTTACTTTTAAAATTATTAACTGCTTAGTTTATTAATAAGTTATTAAAGTACTTTTATAAACAGTTAACATAGTACTAATTTATTGTTTATTAAAATAATAAAACTTATAATATAAATATATTACTTTTTTTTTTTTTAAAATTTCATATATTTATTAAATTATAAAATAGTTAAACTTATTAAAAAGTTTATTAGTTATTTAAAATTATTGCTTTTTTAATATAAATATATAATTGTTTATATTAAAATCGAAGTTTTAATATTTTTTATTAATTTGTTTAGTTATATAGTTTTAAATATATTTTAAATCTTTTTTAATTAAATTTATAAATTATATAATTTTTTATACTTTGTTTTATATATTTATTTATAATATTTTTTTTATTATTAGTAAGTTTTTTAGTTTTTTTTAAACTGTATAATTTTTTTAGTTAAAATAAAACAGTATAAAAAATTTTATTTCGATTTTATAAAATAATAGTTTTATAAATTTATAAAATAATAAAATTTATATATAATTTATTGTAAAAATTTGTTTGAACTAATTATTTTAATAATAATTAATATAAAATCAAAGTTGTTAATTTAAATATTTATTTATAATTTTAATTTGTTTAATAGTTTTATAATAGTTTATAAATATTAAAATATAATTAATTTTTATAATTTTATATAATTTGTTTATAAAAGTAAATATAAACTAAAGTTTTTTGTTAAAAATTATTATAATTAGTATTTTAAAAACTTTAAAAAAACTTTTATAATATATTTGTATAATATTTTTTACTGTTACTTTTATAGTATAAAATATAATTTAAGCTTTTTTTTTTAATCAGTTTATTATAATTAATATATTGTTAAAATTATATTTATTTTTAAATATTTGTTTAAAATTAATAACTAAATATTTTTAAATATAGTTTAAAATAAAAAGCAGTATAAGTTTGCTAAATATTTTATTATATAAAACTTTTATAAAATAGCATTTTATATAATTAAAAATATATATGTTATAGTTGTTTCTAAAGTTAAGCTATTAATAGTGTTTTATAAAAAGTTTGTATGTTTTTTTTTTTTTTAAATATATTATAAATATTTTATTATATATTTTTTAAATAAATTAAATATATAAATACAAAAAGTTAAAAACTATAAATTTTTTATTAAAAATAATTAAACTGTTAATTATTTATTAAAAGTTATTTATATTAAAAATAGTTTTTTTGTAATATATTTTTATACTGAAGTTTTTTTTATTTTTTTTAAATATTTTTATAATTAATTAAAAACTTAATAAAACTTTTATGTTTTTTTACAATTTTATAATAAATAGTTTAATTTAGTTAGCTATTTATATAAATATGTTATATATTAAATTGTTTATTAATTAAAAAATTGTTAAATGTTTTTGCGCTTTTTTTTTTTTTTTTTATATAATAAAGTTTTTATATTTTTTTGTTAATATATTAGTTAATACATTTTTTTTTTTAAAACAATATATAATATAAAAATTATATTTTGTAAATAATTTTACTTATTTTGTTTATTATAAGTTTAAATATTATTTTTACATAAAATATTTTAAAACTTAATAGTTAGTTATTATTAAAAATAGTTTAATTTAATTATTAATTAATTTAAGTTGCTACTTTTTAAAAGCTAATAATATTACAAATATTTTTTTATTAAAAATATTATAATTTAATTTAATATTATATAAAATTTTAAAATAATAAATAATTAAATATTAGTTATTATTATATTTTTAAAATAATATATTTATTATTATATTATTAAAAATATTTGTTTTAACTTTTATAAATAAACTATATTTATAATATTATAATATTAAATAAAAAATAAAAACTTTTTTTAATTATAAAAAAACTTAGTTATATTTTTTAGTTTATAAAAAAGTTATATTTTTTTTAATTAAATATATTATAAAAATAACAATTTAACTGTAATTTTTAATAAATTTTTTATAAAAATTGCAGAATTTTAAAAAAAATTATATTTTTTTTATAGTAGTAAAAGCTTTTTAATTTTTTACTATATTTATTTTAGCTAAATCAATTTAAATATTGTTTATATTAATAATATATTTTAAAAATTTAGTTTTTATAATATAAAATTTAAACTTTTTTAAGTTTATTTAAAGTTTTATAATATATAGTTATTATAATATTAATTATATATATTTTTTATAATTTTTTATATTGTTTAAATAAATAAAAATATTATTTATATATATATTGTAAAAATTGTTTAAATAATTAAACAATATATTATTAATATATTTTTAAAAAGTAATAAAAGTATTAATTAAACTAAAAAAAAGTACTTTATATTAAAAAGATTTATAATAAATACAAAAAATTATTAAATTTTTTTATTTAAGTTTTATATATATTTAATTAAATATTTGTTTTATATTTAATTTAATAAATATATTAGCTTTAAATAATTAAAACAAAGTTTTTTCAATTAAAAATAAAAAATATTTTTTTTTTTTTATTAATTTATTAAGTTTGCAATAGTTTATATAAAACTTTAATTTTTTGCTAAACTTTTTTACAAATAATATTAAAAATATATAAAAAGTATTGCTAAATTTAATAAATTTTTTATATAAATTATTAACTAAGTATTTATAAACTGTTTTTAATTTATTTAATAATATTTTATATAAAAAGTTATATTAAAAGTTATTAAAAGTTTTATTTTTTATAAACTTAATTTTATAATTTATTTTTAATTTATAAAATAATAAAATATTAAAGTTTATTTTATTAAATATATATAGTAAATTATAATATTTATAAAAAATTATTTATAAAGTTTTTTATTAAAAGTTTTTTTTTTTTTTAGTAAAAAAAGTTTTTTTTTTATTTTTAATAAATTTATTAATTTTATAAAAAGTAATAATTTGTATTTATTTTATAAAGTTGTTTCAAAAAACTAGTATATTAAAAGCAGTTATATTAAAATTAGCTATTTTTATAAATAGTTTAGTTTTATATTATTTTAATTTGTTTTTTTATATTTTGTAAAAGTTTATACTATTTATTTTTTATTATAACATAATTTTTTAGTTTTTTTTTTAAAATTTTTTTTTTTTTGTTTTTGCTAAAAAAAAAAAGTTATTATTTAAATTATACTGCATTTTAGCTATATTTTTTTTAACAAAATTTAATTATTTAATAATAAAAATATAAAATATTATTTGACTTTTTTTAGTATTTTTTTACTATTGTAAGCATTTCTGTTTTTTTTTAACAAATTTTATATTTTATTAATTTGTATTTTTTTAATATTTTAAATTTTTAAGCTATATTTTTGTTTAATTTATACTTAAGTTTTAATTAAAATACTAATTAAAAAAATAGCTAAATAGAAATATTATTTAATATTTTTAGCAATTAAAAAATATATTATGTTTTTAAAACTAAAGCTTTTTAATAATAATTTTATAAACTTATAAAAATATTATTATTAAAAGTATATTTTTGAAATTTTTTTTTTATATTTATAAAAATATTAATAAAGCAGTTTTAATATTTTGTTTTTTTTTACTGTTATATTTAAATATTAATTACAAATAAAATTAAATAATTAAAAAAAAATTTAATGTTTTTATAATTTTTTTAATAAATAATATATTTATATTTATATATATGTTTATTTTTGTATTTTTAAAAAAGTTTTTAATAATTAACAAAAGTTTATTACTGCTTATAATATATATATACAATAAAAAATGTTTTTTTAAATACTTATTTATTAAGTTTAGTTTATTATTTATAAAATTTTTTTACGATATTTTTTTTAAACAAAAGTTCAATTTATTTAAAGTTATTTTTTTAGCATTTTTATTTTTTTAATACTTTTTACAGTAACATTATTTAAAGTTTTTGCTTTGTTATACAAACTAACAAAAATAGCTACAATAGTTTATAAACATACTTTTTTTTTAGTACTATTTAATAAACAGTTTTTTAATATATATTTTTTTTGCTAATAATTAAAACATTTGTTTTTTTTAGTTAATTTTAATAATTTAAAGCTATTTAAAATGTTATAACTTTTAATAGTTAAAGTTTTATTAATATTATTACTTGTTTTAATGTTACTATTTTTGTTGTTTTTAGTTTTACTTAAAATGTTATTAATATTACTATAAACATTATATAAAATTAACTTATTTATACTACTAAAAAGGATTAATTAGTTAGTTTTACATTTAATATTGCGTTTTTTATTATTTATATATATTTAATAAGTTAATTAAATATAAAGCTTAATATATTAATTAAATAAAACGTTATTGTTAAAATATAAAAAAAAAGTATTTAATAGTTTGCTAAATAGTTTATTTTTAAAGTGTTTTTTTTACTTCTTTTTTTTTAACTTAGTTTTTTTAGCTAGTTAAACAAAGTTGATTTTAAAATTAGAAAAAATAGCGAAAATATAGTTATTAAAATCAAAAGATTTCTATTTTGATTTAAACTTTTTGCTTACATTTATATTTTTGTAACTTTTTTTTAAATAGTCGAAAAAAATTTTAATAGTAGTAAATTAATTAAAATAACTTTTAATTAAATAAAAAAATAAATATTTAGTAACTTTATTACTAATATAAGCTTTAATATTAGTTATTTTTATAATATTATTAATAAACTAATTTTTATTAATAATTAATTAGCTTTTTATAACATATAGCTATATTTTAAATTTAATATTGTTTTTGTTTTTATTATTATAAAAAACAGATATAAATACTTTAGCAAACTTATAAATTCTATTATTTATACAAATTAATTCTAAAGTGCTATTTTTATAAAACAAAAAGTTTACAATATATTAATTAGTTTTATTTAACAAGCTTTAAATATAATTACGTTTAATATTTGCTGTTTTTAGTTTTTAGAATAAGTAATTAATAGTTTGTTTAAAATAAAAGTTGGAAATAGTTCTGTTTTTATTGTTTTTTATTAAACGATTTAGCTGTTTTTTTTTAGTAACTATAATTTTGCTAAACTTTTTAGCTTAATTAATAAAAATCTTTATATATTAAATAAACAATATAGCTAAATTATATAAGTTTTTAACTTGTTATTAATAAGCTATTATTATTAAAAATTTAACTTTTATTTTTTAAAATAAAACATTAGAATATTTAATTAAGTTAACAAAAATATTTTTATTAACTAGTTTATTAAATTTAAACTAAGTTTTTTTTTTTAATGTAATAATAAAAATAAAAAAAAAAGCAATTTTGTTAAACTTATATAACTTAGCAATATACTTTTTTAACAAATAGTTAATTTTTTAAAAAAAGTTTTTTTAATTAAAAATATAGTATTTATATATAAATAAAAAATTTCAAACTTAGTTGTAAAAACTTTTTACTAAAAAAACTAAAATAATTAGTTTATTTTTATTTTTAGTTTTTATAATAGCTAAAACATTTTAACTAAATTTTTTAAAATATATTTAAATATTAGTTTTTACTTAAAAAATAAAAAATAGTTGCTTATTATTTATAATTACAAAAAGTTGTAATTTATTAAAAATTAAATTAACTTGTTTTTTAGTTTGTTATTTGAAAACAGTACATTTTTTAAATATTAGTGCTATAATAGCAATTCGTTATAATTTAATTCTTTTTTTTTAAAAAATATTTAAAAGCAGTTTTTATACTTTATAATTTATAAATAATCTATAAATTGTTATATAAAGTTTACAAAAAAAGCAAAGCTTTAAATAAATAAGGCTATATTATATAAAAAATCTATAAATAAAAAAAAAAAAAAAAAAGTTAAGAATTCTTTTGCAAAAAAATTGTTTATATGTATATATAAAGCAGTTTTAAGCAGTAATAAATAAATCACTTATTTAACTATATAATAAAGCTATTTATTTATTTAAGTGATTAATGTTAGTATTAACCAACTATAACTTTATAAAATATAAAAGATTATTTAAGTTTTTTTTTTTTATAAATATAAAAAAAGCTTTATATAAAAAAGTCAATTTATAAATATAGCTGCTATTTAATATTTTTTTAAATTATAGCTTAAAAATATTAAATTTTTTTATATTTATAACATATAAAAGTTTTTATAAAAATAATTTATTTTTATATAAGTTTATTTTATAGTTTTATAATTAATAATTTAAAAGTTTTATAATAGCTTTTTTACTTATAATTAACAAATATTTTTAAAATTTAGCTAATATATTTTTTAAAATAGTTTAAACTATTGCTTATATTAATATAATATTATAAAAGTTTATTTTTAATTATTTTAATATAGCTTAATTAGTGTAGTTTTTATAGCAATAATATAAAATAAATTATATTTTGTTTTTGCTAAAAAAATAAACTAGCTAATATTGTTTTATTTATTATTATAATAAAATAATATTATATTATATATTAAAAGTAATTAATTTAAAGTTAAACTAAATAAAATAATTATTTTAGTATTAAAATATTAAATTATTTATATAATATTTTTTATTTTTTTTTACAATAATAATATTAAAAATAGTTATTAATTTCAAAGTTTTATATTTAATAATTAAAAGTTTTTATTTTTAAACTTAAATAAAAAAAAATATTAGTATTAAACTATTAATATTTAATAAAACTTATATTATATATTTTTTTTTATTATATATAAAAGTTATAAATATAATAAATTATTTATTAAATTTAAATTGTTTATTAATTTATTTATTATTATTTAATTTAATATTATAGTTTTTTTTAAAAATAAAAATTATAATAGTTTTATTTTAATTTAGCTATAAATTTTTATAAAATATAATATAAAAACTGTTTAAAAATCTAAATCAAAGTTTTTTATTTTAATAAAACAAAATATAAACTAATTTAATACAATTATATTTATTTTAATTTTTTTTTAAATAAATAATAATAATTTTTTATTGTTTTTATATTTAGTAATAAAAATTTTTTTTAATATTAAAAATAAATTTTATTTATTAATATTTTTTTAAATAAAATAAACTAAAATTTAATAGTTATTATAGCTGTAATATTAATATATTTTTTTATTTTTTTTTAAATTAATTAATAATAGCTTAAACAATATTAATTAAAATATTTTTATTAAATATTTAATATTTTAGTTTAAAGTTAATTTTAATTAGTTTTTTTAAATTTTTATTAATAAACTTTTTATTAATATTTTTTTTAAAAAATTGATTTTAGTTATTAAAGTTAAAGCGATTTTTATATTTACTATTAATTTAATTTAACTTTAAATATTTTTATATTAAAATAAGCTTTTTTTTTAATAAAATATTTAAATTAATTAATATATTTTTATAAATTTAACTAGTTTTTTTAATAGCTTTAAAAAAATTATTGTTATTTTTAAAAAAGCTGTTTTTTTTATTATAAACTAATTTAATAATTTTATTAAAAAAAGTTTTAGTTATATAAATTTAAAATATAGTTTTAAACTATTTAATAATTTTATTAAAATTTAATAATTTTATAAAATATTATATTATATTATTTTAATATTTTAGTTTATATATTTTTTTAAAGTTTTAATATTTTTTAAAAAAGTTTTAAAAATAATTTTTTAAAACAGCTTTATAAACTAACTAATAGTTTTAAAAACTTAGTTGATTTAATTAAAAATTTTTTTATTAATATTATATTTAAGCTTTATTAATTAATAAAAAATTAATTTAGTTAATTTATATATAATTGTTTAAAAAAATATTAATATAAATTTATATATATATTTATATTTAGTTTTATTATAGTTAAAACTTTAAAAGATTTTTATTATTATAATTAATAAATTTATTTAATTATATAAAATTAATTATTATAATTATTAAAAAATAAATTAAATATTTTATAGTTTATATTAATTTGTTTTTATTACTTATAAATCAGAATAAATTATTGTTACTATTTTTGTTATTATTTACAAGCTTTTATAACAGTTTTTATAAAAAGTTTTATAATAAAATCAAAAGTTTGTATTTATTATTAAATTTATTTAAATTAAAATTTTTTAAATTTTTAATATTTATTAACATTATAAATTAAATATATATAATTTAATATTAAATAGTTATTATTTTTAAAATATTATATATTTATATTGTTTAAAAATATTTATTAATTAATTATTTTTATATATAAATTTTATTATTAAAATATTTAATAGTAAATTTAAATAAAATTTTATTTATAAAAAGTTTGTTAATAAAAACTAAAAACTATATTATAAATTTAGCTATTATGTTTTTTTTTTAAAAATTATTAATAATAAAGTTAATATTTATTTTTTAATTATTTTATAATTGTTTTTATATTTTTTTAATAGCTGCTTTTATATATAAACAAAAGTTAATAATTTATATAAAATTAATAGTTTTATTATAAAAGTTTTATAATTATTTTTTTATAATATTAGCTTATATATTAAAATTTATAACTAATTTAATATAAACTTGTTTTTATTTTTATATTTTAAAATAAAATATATAAAAAATATTATAATAAATTTTTGTTATATTTTAAAACTTTTTAATAGTTTTACTATATATTAATAAATTATTTATTAATTATATAATAATTATTTAAACTTTTTATATAAATATAAAGTTTATATTTTATATTTAAATTTAAAATTATAAAATTTATATTTTTTTAAACTTTTATATTAGTTTAATATATTATTGCTATAATATTATAAATATATTATATAAAAATATAAAGTTTTTAAATAAGTTAATTTTAATTAATATATATTTTAAATATATTATATATTAAAATTTAAATTAGTTTATATATATTTTATATTTACTAATATAATTTAAATATTTATATAAAAAAGTTTTAAACTATAATATTTATTATTTAAATATTTTTATTTTTATAAATAATAATATATTAAAAATTAAAAAGTTTATATAATATTAAAATATTATTAAATTAAAATATTGTTTTAATAATTAGTTTTAAAGTTGCTATAATTGATTTAATAAAAAATTGTTTATATAACAAAACTTATTAAAAATATAAGCAATTTTATAAAAATATTAATAATAAAAATTAAGTTATTTATAAACTATATAAATAATTAATAAAAAATAAAATAGCTTTAATAAAAAATAAAATAAATATTAAAAAAATATTTAAAATATTAAAAATAATATATAGTACTTTTATATATATAGTAATAAAAAAAGTTTTTTTAAGTTTTTATATTAATATTTAAAAAAAAAATAAATATATTAATAATAAAAATAGTAATTATATAAAATTTATATATAAAAAAATAAATAATTTTTAAAACAATATTAAAAATAAGTTATATAATAGTTTAAAAATAACTTTTTTAAATATAAAAGTTTTTTTTTTTTTTAAATTAAATTATTTAGTTTTTTTGTTAAAAAATAAAAAAATTTTTTCGTTTTTTAATTTATTAAAATTTTTTAAGTTTTTTAATTTATTCGAGTTTTTTTTAAACTTACTATTTTTAAATTTTTATAAAATTAAAACAAAAATATTTATAAATAATATAACTGCTAAATTAATAAATAAATATAAAATAATATTATTGTTAGCAATAAATATTATTATAAATAATTAATTATTAATAAAATTATTAGCAATAAATATAAATATTATAAACTTAAAAAATATAAAAATTTATAAAAAATAAATAAAATTAAACTTAAAAAAAAAAAATAATATTAAATAATAATTATATATATAAAAAATTTTTTAAATAAAAAGTGATTTATTTATAATAAAAGCTTATTTTATAAAGTTTAAAACAAAATTTATTTAACTAATAAATTACTTTAGTTTTATAAAGTTTATAATTTTTTCTTTTTTTTTAGTTTAAAAAAATCAGTTTTTTTTATATTTAAAAGCTTTTAAACTACAGTTTATACAATCTAATATTTCTAAAGCTGTTAGTTTTTTTTGTATATAGTTGTAAGTTTAAGTAACTTGTTCTATCTAATAGCTTTTATACAAGTAGGTTAGGTTTCAAACTGTTAGGCGCATATACATATAACTAGTCAATAGCTTCCTGTAGGTCTAAGGCAGTCTTGGCCGTGTGACACAGGTGGTATTGCTAAAACTAAATGCCCTCTTTTCGTCGACCATGCTGCAGTATCTTGCCTAGGCATATAAATTTACGATGCCAACTACCTACCACACCGAGATTCCTGTTCTTCTCGAAATCCGGGCTAGTCATTGATGCCCTAGCTGCGAGATCATCTGTTGCGACCAAGATGCGGTTTACGTTCGTATTTATGTAGCATAACATAGAAAGACTGAGCTGCCTAGGCCCCTTCTCAGTCAACGTCCGGGTTGAAAGACCGAACAGCATAACACTATAGAATTCAATTCGCCGTCCTCACACAAACAAATTGCCAAAGTCGAAATTCTCTTCCGCAACCCCACGCTGGCTCACACCAGCGGTACGATCTTCATATGGCTTCTTCTACGCGAGGGCGTCTTGCGTCGGCGCCGGGAGGTCCTCAAACTCAACATCAACGAATTATGTGACAGTATAGTGGAGGTCGATCAACGTGTCAGGGAGTATACAGAGCGTACAACTATAAGGGATCAATACAGGTGCAGAAGAGGCGATCATATTGTGTTGTTTTTCTAAGATGTAAAGGTGTAGGCTAAGTTACAGGTTTACTATATCTGCAAGACCCTGCGGTTTATAGATTATCCGCTCTTCCACCTGGTAGAGAGCTTACCTAATACAGGTCCCCTGCTCCGTCACAAATTACATGTCCTCGCCGTCCAACGTGCCCTCATTGAGCTCCACAGAAACCTTCTTGAACGAGCCCTTGGCGAGGCCCTTGAGCGCCACTCTGTGCGCCCCCAGGCTCTCTCGCGCTGCGCGGCCCATGCGCTGCACGTCCGCGTTGCCGATCCGCCGCAGCTTCACAGCGCGAGCGTCGTCCCTGCCGTAGACGACGACGCGGGTGATTCGGCGCGGGGTGAAGTACGCAAAGCCGGCGAACTCGTCGACCCCCTGCGTGTGCAGCATGCGCCGCGAGGCGTCCCACCTCGACGAAGGCCCGATTACCGAGATCACGAAGGGGAAGTCGGGGAACTGGGCGTCGGAGCGCATATTGAAGTTGCGGCGGAATATGAAGGCGTGGCGGTGGCTCGCTTCGAGGTCAGCCGCCCGTAGGGCGTCGAGCTACTTGAGGATGCAGATGCTCTTCTTCGTCAGGGGCCGTGGATCTCCCGCGCCTAGATCGCCGTACTCGCAGGCCTTGCTGCGGCTGTAGACCTCGCCGCCGTGGCGGTGGACCCAGATGCTGATGAAGTCCCCCTAGGGCTGTTCTTTCACTTTAGCTTGAGCAGATGAGCGCCGCCGGCATCTTAGATCACGTCTGTTTGGGTGTGTAGCCACTTGTTCCCCAGCGAGAATTCAGGACTGGAGATCGTCCGGTCGGTCAATTGAAACGGGCCACATCCGCGGAATTCTGCCGGACTTCATGCAAACACGCCGTGGCATTTTTGAGACTCGATGGCGGCCTTCCATGCGAAAATACTCAGGTCATTCGTCTCCTTGACGACTTCCTCTTGCAGCCGGAGGAAAGCGCGCAGCCCCTCGCCGTATAGAATGGGCATGTTGACTTCGAAAATGCCGAGCAGGCAGTAAGCCATATCTTCAAGGTGCGTGGTCTGTCGCTTTGCGGCCCAAGACATTTTCTGGGCGATGGGCAGCCTATACAGGCCTTGGAGCTTATCTAACACCTCGGTTCCCATCTGGGAAGCATCGGCGATCAATTCTTGCAGAACTCTCCTGGTTCCGCGAAACACCCAGTTCCCGTCGTAGAATTCAACGTGGCGTGGTGCTAATAACTAGAAGACATATCTTAGATCAGCGTCTCTCACGCATTTCTATATATATAATTGGATATTGTGTATTGATTACCTCCTACAATGTCCATCCACGTGTAAACCACCGACAGTTCCTTAGAGATGATCAATCGGCTTCGTCGCGGCCGCTGAGCATACCTTGGCATCTCGATACCAATTGAACATGGTTGCGATTCCAATGGCGTTGGTCGGGGATTTTTCATGGCTTTTAGGGAAAGGAGCTATTCTTTCCACGTGCAATTAATAGCTTCTGTGAGCTCGGCACTGCTCGTCTTGTCAATGCAACATGTATCTATCCAAGCATACCGAAGACTGTCCCTGCAAGCGAGCTCGCATATCTTCTTAATTTTGCTGAACCCTTTTTGTTTTCTCTATGCTGGTTAGAATAGGTGAAATCCTGGAATGTGACCTCCTCATCCTCCCAAGTGTGTGATAATATGGCATAATGTATAGTGTTAGGTGTTGGATTCATGAATTCCTCTAGAGTGAGGTCCTATAGAGTGAGGGTTTCTACGTTAATGAGCCTCATGACGATTTTGGTAAAAGAGTATCCTCATAAGCCTATTAACCGGATAGCGGGGTCATGATACGTAATGATAGGGGTTGCTTAATTAGGTAGGACTACTGAAAAGCATCGATGTATGTAAGCTCGCCCAGCCTAATTGCATCTGTGGGTGACAAATCCTTGCTACAGATATGTCTCATACGCTCACCGGCGAGTCTATAGACAAACTGAGGGTAGGTCACCGCTCCTGAGTTGAAGTAAAAATGCCTACAGACTACTTACCTGTAGAGCTACCCGTATTGATCCCTCGTAGCCCCATTTATCGCAAGTTAGAATACTAATATTGCAACTTGAATTTCGCGGCGACGCTGATATATATATATAATAGTGCAACCGACGTTGTTTGATGGTTTTTTAAATTGCGCATTAACTATATATGACGTACGACTAGCTGTAGCGGAGCGTAAAACATGTGGCGTCGCGTACCCTCTCTGCTCGTTAGGTTGTCTACGCAGTAATCTAAGGGTTGGCCATTATCCTTGAGGTTAATTTGTGATCATGATAACTATTTAGTATCACTGATGCTGAAGGTATACACCGGCCAAAAATTATTGTTACTTTTCATATTAATCATAAACCTTTAGCAAACAAAATCATCTGCTGAATTAAATGTAAGTAGAGTACTTGGTCCAGAAAAGTCTGGTATTGTCGAAGTAAAGACCCCCTGCGATAACAACCCCGCACGAGAAAAGTGAAAAGGCTTGGCTGATTCAATGAGCATGACAACAGTTATAACCTCAATAGATCTATTGTAATCCAGGGAGAGGCGGTGGGTTAACGGGATCGACTGAGATGGGCTCGGGGCGACGTCGTGGCGTATGCATCTACTTATGCATCCGCTTACTGATATACCCTAGCGCGATTAAAGAGCCAGATTGGTTCAAACATGATATCACATATCAAGCCACAAGATAAGACGAAATGGCTGCATTTCGGTGTCATTATCGCTTGGGGATGTATTATCGCTAGCGATAGTGATGAGTACTTTTTGAGGTCTCCATCCCTACTTCCTCTGATAATATGTACATGACCTTCCACTCATCCCATTTGGATCCTTTATTCACACAAAGCAGATGATACATGCTGGGGGTATATTGGCTGTGTGCCTCCTCTTTTGCCGCTTCTTCACCATATTGGCTAGTCCGGAGCATACTTTTGGTATGGAAAATGGAGAACCACAAATCCTAGAAGACAAACCTGCGCTGGTGACCGGGATCCAGATACTCCTATTGTGTGATCCCTGGAGAGAGCAAGTAAAGTAGTAATAGCCTCCATATAAAATGACAATCCATGAAGTAAAAATAGGGGTATTGAGGGCGATGCAATGCTGAAATTCAGAAAACAAAAACTAAAATAAACTATCCCAATGATCGCTTCGTGAGAAAAAAATGCTAGTAGTATTCAACAAAGTTGGGGGAACAAAAGAAAGTGCGGACTGGCAGATGCAACATTTCCGAGGTTGCCTATGTCAGGGTGAACGACGATCTTGGTTGAGCTCGTTGTCGTTGAGGGCGCTCAGAAGCCGGATGTGCGGCGGATTTTACCGAGGGGTTGACCAAAGTTGCTGCTCTTCCTTAATTTTAGAGGAATATCTTCTTCAACTTCTTCAAGTGCAGCTTCTGGGTGGTTGTCGTTGATATTGCTGTTGCTCTGCGAACAAGCCTTCGAGTCAACTATCAACTCCGGAATTGCTGTTTCATTGAGAACGGATGGCGTCGCATCTGTGGCCTTGACTTCTTCTAGTTTATCCGATAGCCTCCTCAGAAACATCTCGTCGGCAGCCGGTCGGTTCTTTAAACATAGAGGTCCTTTGAGCGCCGGATCCTCATCGCTAGGCTCAAAGACAGGCTCAACGATAGGCTCATCCGACATAGCTCCGTCGTCGTAGAAAGCTTGAGGCGCATGATAATCCTGGTTGGCGTCAGGGAATCTGGCTGGCCTGCCTTCTTCCTCCGCTTCGTTGACCTGGGCCGTTTTCAGTTCATTAGGGCTTGTTGGTGTGGATGTTCCGGTGCTACTAGCGGTGTTTCCGGCAGTGGAATCCATAGTTGGAAGCTGGGAAAAAGACATGGAATGATTTGGTGTATGTCCAGCATGCATCGTGAGTCTGCGGTGCTCGGGGGCCTTCAGCGCTAGTTTAGTCATGACGGCGGGAGAGGATTTAGACTGCGGTTCGGCCAATCCTTTCTTCAAAGTTGATGGGGACTCTTGGGCTGGAACAACTGTAGACGATGGTGGCTTTTCGTCGTTGAACGTTGACTTTTGGACTGCAGGTGCCTTTAGCCGAATCCCCTCAAGGCCCGGGATGACATCGTTGATGTCGATTGATGGAACTCGTTCTTGCTCTTTGCGTGTAGTCATGTTCTGCGGTGATGCGGTCTGCATTCGTGGATCGAGGGGCACAAAGGGGTTCGACTCCGGTATAGTAGAACCTCTTCCGGGTGGCAAACTGCTTGGCGAAATACCGTCCATTGGAGTTTGTGCTGAGGAAGTAGATGGGCCACCAGCTTCCGGACTAATAGAACTGCCGGATCTACGGTTCCCTGCAACTCCGTCGACACCTCCATGGAAGATTACGCCTAATTTACCTTCGCCATTACGCCTGATTCCGAGCATCTCGACGTATTTAGCTACCTCGGACTCCGCCGCCTCCAGCTTTTGTTTCCAGTGCATCACCTCATTTTCCAATTTAGTCTTTAACTCGACCCAAATCAGTCGTTCCTCGTCCATTATGTTCCGCTCTTCCCGAAACATCTCCTCGGCTCGAGCTCGGCTAGCCTCGAGATGTGCACGTTCGGCCTGCCAGTTTTCCAGTAACCTCCGACTGTATTCATCCCTGCGCTGAAGGAGGGTGGCGGTGGTTTGAGGGCTCAAGTGCCCAAAAGGTGAGGTGGTGCCGGGGTTGGTAGGGCCCATAGATGGCGACGTGATGGAAGAACCCGAATCCGCTGCTCCCGCCATCGGTGTCGAGAGAGAGTGGTGCTCCGGGGAAAGATACTGCCGGGCGTTCGATACCGCTAAGAGAGACGATGGAGGGGCGTGATTTGCAGGCGGTGGTTTGAGGTTATTCGGAGTGTCGAAGTAAGCTTGTTTTATAGAATGCGGTAACGAAAAAGGCGACATAACACCGTCTGGCCGGCCATTGAGGTTATGGATAGGAGTTGTGGCGCAATCGAAGCAGTCAATGCCACCGGACGGCAGAAAGGAACTGGAAGGTAGCCTCGTCATGGTGAGCATTGTCGAGAGAGTCACGCCTGTGTGCAAGGCAAGGTGAAGAATTAGGAGCGACCTCGACTCGATCGGGCTGAAGGATGTGGAGAGAGAGAGAGAGCTACACGAGAGCCGAACGAGAGCCGCAAGAGCTAGTAGGCTAAAGCTAAGATGGGTGGGGTGGGAAATGAACAAGGTTTCCGTTTGGCGCAATCGAAGGTTGTTGTTGCTCAGAGCAGGAACCCGGGTTTAGCAGGGATGCAACCGTTGCTTTCGGGATGATGATGGACTTCTTGAGTGGCCTGTTCGTGTTGAGCAAAGGTTCTTGGTCCGACCGCAGTTTTGTCGATGGGACATCGAGCTTGTTGCGCCTTTCACCACAACCATCACCAAAAAGATATCGATGGAGCCAATGCTTGCGACTATGAGCTCGAGGTTCGGAAGTATGGTGTTGGATACTATCGCATCGCCAAATGTAGATGAGCGGTAGGGTTATTGCGCTGGTCGAGGTAGTGTAGGTATGCGTAGGTAATAGATGGATGGAGGGCGCATAGGTAGGTGAGCCAGCGACCAAGAGGGAGTGACGTATTCTGCCCTTAATTTATGTACCTCGTCACACAGAGTGCAAATCTCTATGTAAATGACAACAGCTGGATCTGTATACTATTTGACATTCATATACTTTTTTTAAGCCAGGTAAGATGATCACGATCTTGCTTGCATCGAAGAGATATATACCGTCGTTAAGAGACGATAACGTATGATGTGGAGGAATCAGGGAAGACAAGGAGATGGGAACAATGGAGAGAGAGAAAGGTGAAAGGTAGAATGCATATGACAGCGGAGGTAAGTGGTACAATACCTGCTTAGACTATGCACTATATTCACTATGCTCGGTGGCTGCTCACTGTCCTTACCTGCTGTCGCCAGTGGGCCGCGGGCCAAAATTCGGGGTCTTTCTACCTAGTTTCGATCATGAGTGGATCCAATTAAGTCAGACCCCAAAGAGCTGACAGGGGTAGAATGGAGGAGCAGGAGAGGACCCCTGAATATGTATCCAGGTACTGGCCAAATACCTGGGGAACAGAGGGGTCAGTCTCCCTGATCATACCCAAATTCAACGCGTTGATTGTAGAGATTGCAAGTAGCTACCTACCTACCTATGCGTACTCCAACTCTCAGAAACGCCACAACCCTAAACACCGCATCATTTCACAATCACGCCTTTTATTAACAATAGGGAAAGGTCCTTTGCAAACCATTTAGAGAAGACCCGATAGCGTCAAGTGTCAGACAGGTGCATGTTTTGTTGGCAAGTATAGAGTACAGAAAAGCCCAGCCCCATAATGGCATACGTGGACATGGCCAGGCAGGCCCGGCATTGCCAGCGCTTGAAATGATTCGAGTTGGGCAGCTGCTACAGTAGACCACGAATAGTTTGTACGCATACCTACCTAGGTAGGTAGGTAAGAAAGTAAGGAAGTATCTACATACAAGGTAGGCACGCTACTCTTGGTGTTTCAGCTGCCCAATAGTTTCTGTCGTTTGCCACAGTCGATCATCACCCAGCTGAACTCTTGTCTGCCATCTTTAATCTAGGTATGTATGTATGTGCACCATTTGGACACATATATAGGGAGACCGGACGGACAGACGCATCGAGTTACCTCGCACAACATCTGATGGCCGGGCATCTGGCTCAGCCAGCCCAGACAAGCCAGACTCAACCCCCAGCCAGCTAGCCCGCGCCCAGCCCGTTCCACATCAGGCAATTGACTGTCTGCTTCATGCTGCCAGAAGCGCGTCCTCACGGCATGCTCACGGCATGCCAACGTGGCAAACCAATCTGTCATCCTTGATCTTAGTCAGTGGCCCGGATCGACACTATCGTCAAAGGGGCGTCACAGGGGGGCTGCAGTATAGGTGTCAAATGGGAACGGCCCGCTAGACCTTGACTTAGTAAAGGTCTGACTGAGGCTACACAAAACCTCTTTCGCGCTTTGCTTTTGCGTTGAATGAATCAGGCATGTTGCATTTCTAGAAGGCACTGTATGAGTATAGCTATGTATGTACCGGGAGATCACCACCACCACATTGCGACTCGGCCTAGACCGATCTTACCTACCAAGACTACGCATAGCTAGGTATTCAGGCCTTATGCTCCTACGCAACACCACCAGCGTGCCTAGATAGGTATCTACCCCACGCGGAGCACCGTACATGTGCATAGTCCCTCGTTTGGAAGGGAGTCTCCCCGTTGTTCCGCCGGCTGTCGACTTGAGAGCGTTAGTACGCGGTACGTATATCCTAGATGGTATTTATAAAGGTGTATCTACCGTATATAGGTATTCCGAAATACCCAAGCCAAGGCCAACCGCACGTAGTTAGGGTCTCTAACAGCACAGTATATGTATGTACGACACAATCCCATGTCGTCTCTCGCGAACATTACGGATGGATTTGTGCTGTATTTTCGGTGGAATCTGAATTTCCATCGACCCAGCTGATCCAATCTGCAGGGACCTTACACACTCCACTCACACTCACACTCCACCCAAATGCGTGGTATGTATGTATGTACGGACACAAACCCGGACTCACCGCCGAGCCGAAGAGATCTGACTGCCATGCTTTGATGATAATACCATCAAGGAAAATTGAGTATCGGCCTCCCTACCCCAATCATCGGGTCCCTGTCACCGTGGGCCCTTAATTTCTGTATGCAGGTAGGCCGTAGGGCCACTGCGAACACGACCCCCTTGCTAAGAGTTTCTGTGTCGGCCCTTCTGGTGCGATATGCTCTCGAACCCCAAATTTTCCTCGACTTGCGAGAGTTAAGTTTAGCGTATCGCTTGGCTGACATCGGTTGTCTCTCTGCCTTGTTTCATACTCGTATACTCGTAGGTATTAATAGCGAATAAGTAGAACTGCCTCAAGACCGAACTACATAATTCCCTCTGGTCTGCCTTTTTCCCCAAGACTGCGCATACATAATGCGTAAGTGCTCAAGTCCCACCTTACTGCGTATACACGTTGTGCTGTGTGGGCGGACGCGCCGAGTCAAGTGAGAGAAGAATTCTCCAAATATCCACGCTAGTCAGGTTTCCACATAGTACCTAGATACAGTATGTACCCCTCACAAGTCTCGTTCGCTGGCAGTCGATATCCTCGGTTTACCGAATATTCAAAGCTATGCCAAGGATATCATATGCCAGGTAGCCAATTTTGCATATGCTACGCGCTTTGTTCATGCAGTACGTGAAAGTGAGGAATACCCATGATTACTCCGGAATCCCCCCGATCGCAGATAAATACAAACGAACGCCAATCAGTCCTGCCGAGGTTGGTCACCGAAAACGTCAACAAGCTGATAGGCCCGGCCGGACCTGCTTTAAATAACTTGAAGCGTGGTAGACTCATAACTTCGATATCAAACATCACTAACAAATCGTAAATTCCATAGTGTATATGGAGAAATTGGGGAGCTAAATTACTAAGCTCTCTAAGTCACTTATTAGTCAATGACATCACTTTCACATACTTGTCAATATACCATTGACCAGTGAATGTTAACGTACGCGTAAGAGCTTATGCCAAACCCCAAGCTGACTGATATGTCACTATTCGGGGGTTCACCCGGCTTACTGCGTACGTAGAATCCTAGATTTATATGCACATACTTATTTCTACTTATCGCGGAGGTTTGATACGTCGCTGGGGTGTGAGAACCCTAGCACCAAACCTTTGTATGAAGATCCAATCATCTTACGACTGATGCGAGCTGCGGAAGGATATGTTTCTCATCATAAATCGCGAAATTTAGTGCTTCTATGAAATAAATCATAGGTGAAGAATCAATTAATTATCTTTTACCCTTCCTTACCCCCAACACTGTTAGAGAATAATAAGGTCACAGGCATGCCATCATAATTTAGGGTAGGGTGCAGTCTAGTGTACTGATTCCGAAATACATTGAGTTTGAAAGGGGTATTAAGACACTTGTATGTATCTCAACCCATCAATAAAGCCACTCTAAATAGCAGTCAGCATATACCAGTTTAACAGAAGTTGTATTATATATTCATTATATGGAGCCTAGGTTCATGGCATACTCAAGCCTCTCAAAGTCATTAGGATATCTCGCACATTTCATCTGCCTCCCATTCTCTTATCCCATCAAAAGCGTCGTTCTATCTTGTACATGAACGTGAATCATACAGACAGTGCCAGGTTAAGACGATTGAGTTAGAACCGATAGATTTATCGCTCTATAGTCAGAAAACTAAAGCTGCTGCACAAGAGCAAAGGTAGCAAAGTGCAATTACCAGAAGCTTGCCGAGAAACTATTTATATCTTGATGAAATCGAAGATAGTATTCCATACTAAATATACAACAGATTCAGAGGTCCTTCCGTACGAGCTGAAAGTACGGACCAGGCCGCCTGGGGTGACAGCTCACAATGGACCCCAGGATCAATCCGAGGGCACATCCCTAGCCGCGTATGCGGTGTTCTACTCGCTGTACTACACCATTCTTGCTGCCATACCGCCCTCACGAGAAGGTAAATATCTTGAAGCTTCCGGGTCGTTCTTCTCGATAATTTAATGACAGGGATCAGATTTTGGACTGCAAGATTAGCTGGTGTGAAAGCAAGGATAAGTGTGTTCCAAGAACACCCCATCTCAAACCCGCCCAATGACCTATTCGTCAGTTATCAAGTAAGGGGCTCTATAGTGGTGATTTCAAAGGCGTTCTTGTCCTACAACCGTTTCTATAATATTTTTTGAGTATATACAACAGTAACTGTATCATGCAACTTCGCGCTTGTTGTGACTCCAACGTCAAGTCGTTGGCGTTGAATAAGATAATTAACTAATAATATGCCTACCCATCCTACTTATTTATGGCCTGAAATTTTAGTGTTTATCGAGATACAGTTTTGTACGCCGTTAGATCTATCCCCGCCTCTGAATTGTTGGTTACACTCGTCTCCCGGCCAGACCATTCAAATAGAGCGAAAGGGAGCACATTAGTTAATCTTGCAACCAGCGCTACCAAATAAAGTCAAATATGTTACAGAATGAATTCCATACAGCCAATCAACAATCCTCAACACCGTTTATTTTCAAGGGGGCGGTAGCGGTCACTTCCCTATAAAGTATAACAATCGCCCCGAAAAACCATGGCAGCTTGATACACCACAGTTGTTGTAGAGATAGCAACACAAAACTTGTATCACTAGGAAAAAGACAAACTGTCATGCAATACGCAAACTTATTCCTCGGTCTCCTTTGGGCTGCCGGTGCCTACGCGAGATATGTAAGAAGGCTACATGGCCATATTCATAGCTACTACACGAGTAGATCATGCTAACTTAAGCTAGGCGCCATACGCTATCCCAGAAACCCAGGCCGGCAACCATGATGCTTCTATCGATGAAAAGAGCTCAGCACCAATCTCGCGAGACTGGCCAAAGCCACCGAGTATTAGCCACTCGCAGTCAACCCGTAACGACAACAATCGCCGTGATACCGTGAGTGCTCTGCTGTTGTCCTGCATATCCAATACCATTGAACCCACCCCTTCCCGCCTACACTGCTAGTGCTTCAAAAAGGTCCAGGTCGCGGCGCTATCCCCGATGGTATTATCTCAGCTCGATATGCTCTATTCCTCGCTTTAGATCTTGCTCCGTGCTGATCCCTATTCCAACAACCCTAGTACCCCATAAACTGCCACCTCCACAACTGGCCCTCAGCCTCGGTAGATTCAATCAAGCAAGCATACAGCTGGTTCTACCAGCTGTGGGCGCCGCTGGAGGCGGACGCGCAGCAGTGTCGCCGGATCGCGTGCTTCGGTTCGTCGGCGGTGTGGCTGTGCGCCGACACCCTCGGCTACCAGAGCGTGAACAGCGTGAAGATTGCCGACGAGATGAACGATCTCCTTGACGGAAACACCGGCTGCCTCGATAAGGGAAATAAGAACATGGTTCAAGGACAGGTGAGTGTGGCTATATGTTTTCGGCTTTCTCCTTCTTGTCGATTTTTTGCTCCCGTGGCTTTAAGTAGGGAACGATCGCTTTTCTAGATGATTACACTTCTGTGGGAGGACGTGAAGTACGGTTTAAATATCTACGTGGAGAGTTATTTAAGAAGAGAACAGGCTAATAGTTGAATTTTCGTAGAAATTCACCTCGGCTGGGTGGAGCGTTCTTGTCCGCGGCGGCGAAGACTGCTCAACCGACGTACCGGAGAAGCCGATTTTCTACTGATTTGTAATGAGGGTGGATAACTAGGGCTCAGAAAAGCTTCTCTCTCCTATATACTAATTAAGATGTGGTATCACCCCCTTGAGACTACATATGTTTCTAAAGGGCTCATGTTGGAAAGTTACGTTCAACTCTGATAGCATTGGTGTATGGATCTGTCTCAGTCTGTCTCTTAACCATGTAGAGTTTCTATAACAGCGAAAACTTTCTGCCGGAATTCAAGCACTCTTATAGCTGTACTTAGTATCACGGCGACCTTTGATCCTAGTTCATAGGGTGACGAGATATTTATCATCGACACTACCAAGTAATTATCTAAGGCCCGCCGTGAGACGAGTACCTATCTGTAGTTCAGTGAGGTCTAAATCGATAGGTTCATGAGCTAACTAATAGTCATTGGTAATTGTCCATGATTGATCGTTGCTTTACTTATTGCATGTATTATAGTTCTACAGTGTGATACCTACCAACTGATATGAGAGCTTCTAATCAGTCAGTTTGAATCTCACACTATGATATAATAGTTACTCTCGGAATAGGAAATTATTTTCCATTACTGACATAAGCTGCAGTTAAGAGGGTTTCCAGGGTCTTCGGGCAACGTCACTCATTCATAACATACATTTACTATGGCGATATAAAACCTGAGCATATCACTGTGGGAGAGCATTAGATAATCGCTCATATTGACCTCTATCCATGGTATATGATCGATTATGTTGAAAGGGGACACTTACACATCCCCAGTCTGCGTGTATAAAATCCGATTAGAAACTCATAAACATGGTTCGGGGGGCGAAGTAGTTTCTTTTTATCGCAGCCCCTAATGCTTGTATGTTCTACTTATTGTAAGTATGTAGTTATTACTCTTAAACAGTTTGAATATATATTAGTTCTATATATGCGCCAAGTTTTGCTAGACCATTTTGTCCTTGTTCAGAAATCACAAGTATGTCTGTGTTGAAATCTGCAGACAGTTTTGTTATGCAGTTCAGGTTAGGAGTGTAGATGACTTCTACGATTGTCGAGTTGATCATTTGAATTGTTTTGTACATACGTTAGAAAAGGCTCAGTCTAGACGGCAGTGAGGCAGTCTTACGTACTTGTAGAGGTATGATACTTCTGGTTTTCTCCATCTTCCCCACAAGTGAAAAAGCTCGCGTGGCTTAAGAGAGAAGCAAGTGTTACCGGCAGACTGCCCCTGTTACGAGCGACTTACCCGGGAGACACGCCCGTCAGCAGCACGGGAGAAGCCTTTAGCCAACAGGTCAATCCTTCGCTGCGTAGGACCTTTCGGGGCTAGATAAATTGGTAGGTGGTACATGTGATTTCACAACAAAGCATTCCTGTCGCTCTGCAGGCAACTAAACTTCATTGAGGCAGGCAGCTCGTGCACCTTTCATAGTTAGTACATACTTTTAGTCCCGATGCATTTCAGAGTCCCCATGACCCATTCCGATTTGTCATCACGCAGCCATAAGCCGTGGGAACCTATTCTGCCTACCCAACCAGAGGTCAACTCTTGCGCCCGTCTTCAGAGAGGAGGAGCCCGCTATGCGTAACCAAACACGTCTCCACGGCAGGCAAGTCCTGTTTCAATCTCGAGAGCTCGCCACATACTGCACATCCTTAGGCCTACATAGGATATGCGGACACCAGAGCAGAAGCCGACGCGCACACCCTTGCTTGCTTTTGCACTCGTCGGCGAATTTTTCCCTTCTGTATCATAGCCTTTGTACTTGCAAGTACCTAGATAGATGTGGCACGCGAGAGGTCATAAAGGATGGTCGGCGCTCAGGCTGGGGTGTAACGACATCCTCGGCTTTTGCAGTTCCACCCCCGCCATTTGGCCGGTGGATAGGTTTTATACCTCCTTGACGGAATACCGAGAGGAAACGTAATGTAATGCAGGCCAGGCTCAGGCTGGGTGGTGGTTTCGTTCATGCTGTTTTGCCAAACCCTCGTCGATGCCCAGCAATGCGGCTCTCGCCAAGCTCGCGGCCAAGACGGCACGATCAGGCACAGATGGGGATTTTCTAGATCGATGGGCATTTCCATTTTTCTTTTTGCTTTTCCCTTGCCGAAGGCGAATTTTCGAACTATTTGGTCACTACTCTATCTCATCTACAATTGTAACCATCCGATCGCCAAGTATCCCCCATTCCTGCGGCGCCAAGCGATTGACACCGTCAGTATTACTGCAAATGGCCCGTATGCTAGAAAAAGGTGAGCCGAAAGTGCAACGGTGCAGTTTGCGGTGAGCTACCTGGGACAAAGTCACAACCCTTTTTACCGGCTTACAGCCCAGCCTAGAAGTGTCATGGGGGGCTTGGATGTTCGCCTATCGTCTATGAGGAACTAGATTGTGAAGAGCAAGGGTGGCAATGCGACGCGGCACCAACCGGGTCAAAAGCCCTCGCAGAACGTCGCATGATGCATGATTAACCACTCTATTTTACAAGTGACTACCATAATCTTGGGATAGCTAGTGGTGTGAGTGATATTCCAGCCTTGAGGCTTCCATGGTTCGGGTCCAGGCTTCAGGTTGTCCAATAGTAAATCGTTGTATATATATTGACTGACGCAAGTGCTCATCGAAACTTCAGCATGCAATCTGGTAGATGAGCCCTGGCGTGGGAGCTGTAGCTGTGACTGCAACAGCACTAACACTAACACCAGCACCGGTACCCCCCTGATGGAAACTGTTTGTCAAGAATGCATCTAGCAGAATTAGGGAAGCCGGCCCATGCCCTGTTCATCGTGTAGATGCCGACATGAATACCCCGGCGCCTACTCCCCACGTGTATGGGATGAAGGTTCACAGTACAGAACAGAGGGCGCCAATGGTCATTGGTTTAGATTCTCTTCTTGCCACTGCACCGGGAACCTGGCACATAGATGAGGGGGATAATTGCAAGGAAGTCTTCGACGAGGATGAGGAGCCGAGAATGAAATGAACCGTTGTTAATTCTGGGGAAGAGAAAAAAGAAAAAATTATAATATATATATATATAGATAGAGAGATATAGAGAGAGCTATACTTCCCTTCTATGTACCCATGCCATGCCGGACGGTATTCCCCGAGCTCATGTTGGCGGTGGCTAAGGAATGTTGCAGGTGCAGGACAACGATTCCTTTCCTCATTCCCTGTTCTCCGGGAACGCACATTCGTAACAGAGTTTTATGATGCATAGCTATACATAATGTAATCTTCAGTCCGGTTGACTTTCTCCTTCTGAGCTTTCTGCTCTGGGAGTAGCGAACGCATCTCAGCCCGGGAAGTGTGTGCTTAAGAGACAGATGCCTGGCTCATCGTTTAGTGTGTGTGGGCCAGGAGACGATATGTGGGCAAAATAAAAACTACCTAGTCACGCAGGAATTGGCATTCTTGATAGGCGAGGTGGACGAGCATGTACTTGTATATATATGTATGTACAATCCCGAAACTCAATTGACACCGAGTAGAAGCATGTACGTATAAGCAGGGGAAGCCAGAAACTACACATACCTACATACAATACAACTCTCGAATGGATCATGGGACCTGAGTACGTTTGCATCAAATACAACCCAATAACAGGCAAATTATATCGTTACCCAGACCCAAAACTCTTGAGTCTAATGACGTGGTTTAAGGAGATCGCAAAAATCCCACTGCTTACGAGAGCATTGAAAACTTGAACTGATACTGTAAATCGCTATCTGCGGTTTGATAATTGTACACTACTGTACTCCGTAGATACGCTACAGAATACGCAACTAGTTTTTCTCTAGTTCGTGGTAACCCTGCTCCTGTCCCGGGGGATGGGCCCCCATTCAACAACCTCTTGGCCATTTATCGCTCACAGCCCGCTTTTTGACCGGTCATCGCAGGCGACTATAGAGAGGATTGACGATGCTCGGGACTGGCGGGCACGAATCATCGTGGGGAGCCACGCGGAGCTGGGGGAAGGGATCGCTTAGGAGCGGGGAGAATCGCGCTCTCGAGTCGATACCTATTTCTACGTACTTACTTAGTCTCCTGCTCCTATTCCTGCCCCCTACATATGGGCGTCAGAAGGAATGGGTGGAAGCGGAGATCAAGGGGCCATGCAACAAACGTCCGAGACCCGCGGAGGAAACCCTACGTATAAGCCTACCTATTCGCAGAAAAACGGTCAACAGAAACCCAGGCGTAAGGAGGATGATGTCAACCGCCTCCTGTATGTAAGTAAGTACTCGATAGTCGGTCTGAGATCGCATGCGCGTTCGTATGCGTTCTATCGCGGTGCAGGCTCTACTATGTGATACAACTATGCAATACAACAGCACCAACGGCGGCGGCGGCGGTTCAACGGGTCCTTGCTAATTAACATCGATGATGGATGCGGTATGACTCGGGCGCTTCGAACTCCCCAAGAGAATACCAGAATGCCACTCGCCAATCCCCATTGGACCTAGGCTGGATAGTAGGGCTCGTTAGGCAGTGTAGCGTAGTACCTAATAGTGCTAGAGTGCTGTACGCAGACCCCCACAGCATCCATCATGGATGCTCGTACGTTTTGTGCACCTGACGGAACCTCTAGTCAGCCAGCATGCATACATTAACTAAGGTACGCAGTACTGTACCGCAGGGCAAGTACATGCGGGATGAGGCCGCTTAGGTAGAGCGTGCAGAGAACACTACAAGGTGTACTATGTAGATACAGAAAACCTAGTACGTAGGGCTCGCCCGAAAGAATATATACGGAAAGTAAGGCATTCAAGACAGGAACAAACACGTTAGGTAATGATCACCAGCCTACTTTCCCTGATAAGTAGTTGGACTGTGCTTGCATCATGTAAGTCTCTTCCTGGCAGAAAAAAAGCTTGTTTTTCCCCGCCGTTGTCGTCACAAACCAGGGTTTGTTGAGCCGGCTAGTGCAGCCCTGACTGGGCTAGCCGCAGTGAGATGTGATGTGGTGAGAAAGAAAGAAAAAATAGTAAATTGAAGAAAATTCGAGAAGTTGACCATAAGCGACTGTGGAACTGCATATCTGCAGCCCCAAGAAGAAAGTAGTGACCAGTACCCTGAATTTCGAATAGGATAAGGCAAGATAATCTTTGATGGCACGACGGCAACTATAGCATTGTATATAGATAGGCGTTTCGGTGAATATCTAGAGCCTTGACTGGCAATTTTAAACCAACCCCGGGGCATTGCCCCTTGGAGGATAGAACCTGTACTAAGATACCTATGGCGTTCAGCTAATGGATCGACTTTTATCTTTGCCCGGGACTGGACTCGGCCTTCGGCACTCGCACAACTGTCATTTGGTAATCACAAAGAAACACCAAGCTTGGGAATACCAACGCCGGGAATAATATTATACCTCGTAAGGAATACGGGAGTAACGGCGAGCGCTCGTTGTTCTATTCGATTGTTGAGGAGCCACTACCTACTTGTCGATCCCCCTCTGACATGGCCCAGTAAGAAGTATCGTAGAGCCTTGAAGGCGCATTGTAAGTACACTACAGAATACCTACCTATGGCCTGTGGGTGTTAGCCGTCGCGGAAATTGACGCCCCGGCCGCATCAACGTTGTGCATGACCTAACCTACCTAGTTGGGTAGTTACACAACGCTAGACCGGACCAAACTGTCGGATCGGCATCTTGCAGCACGAACGTAGGTCGGTAGGCATTCATAGTAACAATTCGTTCTAGGCAACGAGGACACGGAGACAAGATAATTGAAGCGGCTTTTGCTTGAATTACATCAATTCAAACTCTATAATTGGTCTAGCTAGACGGAGAGAGCTCGAGCAAGTGCTCCCAATTCTCTATCGTCCCGTCACGTCAGACCATCTTGAAGCATCGCGATCTATCATGAGCTCCGCTGCAAGTCAAGTCTCCCTATGCGGGAAACTCTCTAGTACAATAATGGCAGCTAAACAGTACGAGGTTGATGTAGGCCCTGTGAATCCCTAAATCCGAGCCTGAACTCGCTATATCTGCCAAATTGACATTCCACCCGCGAACCATCACAAACAGAATCAGCTTCGCAGACCCGACCGAACTACGGTCGTACCAAGGATGGGTACCAAGGTAAGATTATGTACTTGCTGGCAACTAGGGCCGCATGTTTCGTAACGTAGCCGGTTGCATAGACCCCCTAGATCCACCTGTTAATGCAATATGATATCCCCGCCGTAACGCCGTCGTATGAACATGTCCTCTGATCGGGAGAATTGTAGTATCCCACGATGGCAACAACTCAAGTCTGGTTTGAAGTTGTCACCGACGTAATTTAATAGCCTGGTTTGCCTGGCATCGGTGGTAATCCGTGGCCAGTGCTCATTGGAGGTAAGTGGTTATGGCAAAAGATCTTGCCGTTGAGGCTTTTCATGCAATCCTTCTTCGAAGCGTCGATATATTTTACCGGATCATCGTAACTTTCCAGCTGACAACATTCCACATTCTTCATCCATCTGTTGGTAACCACATCACTCATCGTGATGCGCTTCTTCGGGTCAAAATGCAGCATGTTCAATAGAAGGCGACGCAGACCAAGCGGTTTGACGAAATATTCGAAGGCTGCCGATTTAGGATAAATCTCCTTCGCAATATCAGGTTTTGCTACCTTTTTGGCATCAGCTTTTTCCCAGGCGGCAACTAGCTCGTTATAGTTTTTCTGGGATCCGCCAGCCTCCGCTTTCTCCCAGAGATTGGCACCAAAAGTGAGATAGATCATGACGATGGCGGAACTCCAAACATCTAGCGCTCGAGGATCGTATTCCTCCCGTTTGTCCAGGACCTCAGGCGCGATGTATGGCAGACTGCCACAAATTCCTGGCTTGCAGAACCGTACTTCACCCATACCGACACCGCATTGTCCTCCCGACTCTCTCAAGCCCGGATGTATGCCTGAGAACACTTCCGAAACTCCGAAATCGGTTATCTTCAATTTGCTGTCTTTAGTAATGAGAAGGTTTTCCAACTTGATATCGCGGTGTGCGATGCCGTTCTTGTGAAGATAGTTGATACCTTGGCAGAGTTGCTTGAATATACACAGTCGATCGACCTCTCGGCCTTCTTCTCTGAGATACTTTTTTGACACGAGACTGAAGAGATCTCCTTCTGAGCAGTATTCCATGACGTGATTCCAGCGTCCGTGGTCGGTACACAACCGAACAGTCTCGACAACGTTGGGGTGATGTAAACTCTTGGCTATGCTGTACTCTGATTTGATCTTCTTGTCGTACTCCTCAGGCGACTCGTTTGCAGATTTGGATCTAAACTCTTTGGCGGCATAGAGCTCCCCAGGATAACCCTTACGCACCATTAAAGTGACTTTAGAAGTAGCGCCTTTACCCAGATGCTTACCATGTCGGCCGAGGAATTTATGTTGGTACTCGTACTCTTTCAGTAGCTCGGCAACATCGACAGTGAAATCGTCCGGAAGACTCAGGCTTAGTCTCCTGGCCTTCATCCCAGTCCCAGCCTCTGGTGGAATAGCCCAAGGCTGGCGCGTTAGATGGTCATCATCGGGATTTGTCTTGCGTTCCAGACTTCTTGCTCGACGGGGTGGGGCGTTCTTTGCAGTGCCAGCAAAATTGACTCTCTGGCGGAGCGAAAGTCCGGTAAGAGCTCTGTGCTTTTTCGAGCTATTATCTACAAAATCGTTCGAGGTGGGCATTTGAGAAGCATTGGCCTTGTCGTGGGAGGCAAGGGCCATTTCGAGAGGTGAGCCGGGCGATGGCGGCGTATTAGACCTCGTTGTTGCAACGGATCGGTGGTAAGAGAATCTGCGGCGACTAGGGTTGCCTTGAATTTTACCAACGACCGTCAAACTGGTTTCAGACGTACCAGCACTGCAATTAGAATCCTTTGCTGACGCCGATGGTGCGGCTATTGCAGGCGTTGCACCAGCAGCACTATTTTCGTCTGCATAGTAGCTGGTGCGCTTGAATAATGACGACATAGCGCGTGACAGGGCAGACGAGGATCGTCTGGTTAGAGGCCGCGGCGTGATTGGGGCAAATGGGGCCTGCTCAGGGTAGGTCACAACCTTGGTAGCGGGAGTAGACGAATCCTCGGTGGCCAGGATATGCGAGTTTCGTCGCAGAGAGGGCTGCAACTGGTCCTTGGTGGACTGGCTCAGAGGAACATCTGGGTGCTCTGGAATGCCTAGAGATGTTCCTATAAGACTGTTGGGGACCGAGTCACGGTGATACAGTTCGTCGTGACTGTCACAGAAGCGGAAATCGCGGGATTGGCGGCCGCTGACCGGCGTAACAGGGTCGTTGGGGAGAGATTCACTGCACGTTTCCTCGTCGCATTCTTCGGGAATCGGGGTAGTTAAATCTGTAGGGTACCGACGCAGTGAGTCTATTGGGGTCTGCAGAGAGCTACAATACGACGAGGTATTTATGGAGGAACACGAAGGGGAGGATGGTTCTGTAGGAGGAATGATTAAACCAATTGTGAGGTCGAGAATTGAACGATTGAGGTCGGATATACCTGAGCGAACCGTCTTCGACGAAGAAGATGGGATAGGCCGCGGCGCAGAGATGGCGGTTGATATACTTGGAGGGGTGGTGGCCGGCGTGGCTGCAGGGGAGACGGTAGCGGCGGCAGCGGGCGTGGAGGTAGAATTAGGTGTAGAATTAACTGTAGGTGTAGAAGAAACAGTGGCGGACGCTGGTTTTGTAGGCGAGACAAAAGAGAGACTGGGATTGGTGTTGGCGTCGGCGGCATTAGGATCGGCCTGGGCACTAGTCGAGCTGCTGGGGTTGCGGGTGGCAGCTGAGCCGTAGGGTTGCGAATAGAGGGATGGCGTGGGCGTTGATGATGACATTGCTGCCACCGGTGCCGTGGGCGGTGTCGTGAGCACCTGTGCCTGTGGGGCCATGGTCGCTGTTTAGATGCCTGGAAGCGTTTAAGAGGTCGTGTATAAGCGTGCGTCCAGCGTGCTGGTCACCTGTGCGGAAGTCCGGGAATACAGTGGTAGGTGCTGTATTGTCTGCTGTGGTTCGTGCCTTGCTTGTCGTTGTTGTCAAGGCCCTGCTCCCCAAACCAAATACCGGGCTTGCCTCTGAAACACCTGTGGCAACAATTGCTCCAGCGGGCTAGGGGCGGTCGTTTGGGGGAGAGTGCCGTGCTGTCATAGGGGATAGGGTGTACCACCAAGCAGGACAAAGAGCGAGCCAATGACCCGAGGTGAAGAGATGGTGAAAGGAAGTAAAAGACCTTTTCAATCCCGGACTAGAAGAGCAACCGGGAGAGGTAAGAACTCGTGCGGGAAAAGGACGCGTTATGAATAGCGGCGGGTGCTGCTGGGCGTCGTGTAATGATATACCTCTGCGTAGGTAGCCCAGTCCACCCTTCTGAGTTTGTACTTGAAAGTATTTATCACCGAGGAGGCGGATCGACTTGGAAACGGCGGCCTTCAAGCCCTAATGCACGCTGCGAATCTGCAGGGAACAGCGCTTACGGGGCGATGTAGCAGACCAACGCAGGCGATGAATTAGGTACATAAGATCCCTGCTGGACTGGGGTGTACTGGGGTGTACTGATCCACTGCAACGAGGTAACGTTGAAGGAACGGCGCCTGGAGAGGACGAGATGCGTACTTTAGTTTACGTATTAGGCTCTACCTAGCCTAGCGCTGCGAGTCGTTGTAGATAGTCTATGTGGGTAGGTGGGTAGGTACCTCCTATTGTCTCCTATGGTAGGTATGCTCTGTATGTACCTACAATGAGCGAGCTACCTAACCTATTGGACAAGACACGCTGGATATCCCGAGCTTCATAGCACTCGGTCAAATTCCCGCAAAGACCCATGTCCTCTCGTTCATGGGGGTGCCGTATCCGGTATCAGTCGAAGCAGCTAAGTATCTATAAGTAGATGAATAAGCTGTCGGCTCTGTCAAGGATATGGGCGAGTGGCCGGTGTGAGAGATAGCAAAGCCGACGTCGTGTAAGTGAGATAATCGCGGGCTGGAGAGTCGTTTGTCCCTCTACCGCCTCTGGGGGAGGGGGGACTGATATAAGATTTAGGAAGCAAAAAAAGTACAGTATGCGGCAAGTTTAAACTGAATGCCGTCGCTTAATTAATTAGGTGTTCCAGCCAGAGCTAGTATTCGAGAGAAGGGAGAGGTTGGCCACAAAGCTCTTGTCTTCAAGGGCGGGAGCACTGAGAACTTAAAAGAACGCAATGCTGTCTTGGCTAATTCTTCTTCGAAGATTCGATGCAGCCAAGTGTCTGTAATCCCCTGATTTCTTACAATCCAGGAGTGTTGCACAGCCCGCGGTACAGTACGTAGTATACCAAGCGCTGGTCAGAGTGACGGGCCTCGAGATCGACATTGCCCAGATAGCTGCCCAGATGCCAAGGCAAACGAAGATGGGAGTATATTGGGAGAGCTAGCGGTAGTCATAAAACGACAACAGCTCAACTTTAGCTACTTAGCTGAGATTCAACCGGCAAGACAATAGATACTAGGATAGCTGTTTTACACTACATACGGGTACATAATTGCAGAGCTTCTATAAGCTGTAGGCATCCATATAGGTAGATAGATAGTATCGAGGGTTGGCCTTCGACCGTTGCTTTGAGTTCTCGGGCTGCTATGAATACCTACTACTGGTTTAACCACCGCGAGATATGTTTATTTATATTATACGTATGCAAAGTCAGTCACGTAAAGACGACGTTAAAATATTCAAACACCCCTTATGGGCTCACAACGTGGGTAGGTATATCGTGAATGTTAGTTTGTCGATATACGCCGGGGTACTACGTTAATTCTTCATACTCACACAACCTTCGATCTCATAGTTACTTAAAAGGCTAGACTATGCAGTAGATAGGTGCCTACGCGTAATGGCGGCGACGCCATAGATCAGTAACTCTGAGGTCTCAGCATCTTGTCGCCAGTGAATATTTTCAGGGATTCCAGAGCGAATGCTTGGTATATTCACTATGCCACTTCTAGAAATGGTTCAAACTCTAGATATGTTAGCTGCCTCCGCTTATTAGATCAAATTGAATACGTACATAGAGATGAATGCTAAATCACATGATATTGGGTGGAGGTGACCACTGAGAGAGCTACCAAGGCTGGCCAAGTACGAGCCAAGCCTCAAGCCACCAAGATTGTTAGGTATATCTATTGACAACTTTTTCCTACCAAATCTCTAGCCGCGGGTATGTACGTATCTGCGTACAGTACAAGATTGAGTTCTCAATTCTACTATGACATTTAGCAGCTAGTCTGATAGGCAAACCTAGAGCTACTAGCGACGCCAGTGTCAACATTCGTCTTACATTCGTTACACGGATGTTGGCATCACAATATGAAACGACATTTCATCTGCCCCGGTCATGTCTCGCTGCTAAACCACCTAGGTGGTACGGGTAAGATGTTATCGTCGCCAAAAATACTGCACCGTTTCCATGAGAACATGCTGTGCACATACAGTACTTGACTAGTGGTGTCATTCGGCGAAAAGTCCAAGGCGAGCCCAGCCAGCGCCACCCTTCGTCGAAGAGGGTGCCGGTCATCTTATAGTATCATATTCTAGATAGGTATTTCGAAGCGTGACCTAGAAGAGCTAGCAATGCAAGATAAATACCGCAATTTACTAACTCTTGTGGAGTGGCAGGTATTCCAGTGCCAAAACTCTGGGGATGCTTGTGGGGGGTGACCAAGACCATGGCTCCCCGCCTATCTTCTGCTTGTCTCTACCCAGTCTGATGGATCTAAGATTCTATCTTGCGATGGGTTCTATCGAGTACAGCGTATCCTCTCACACCCGCGTCGTTATGCCTAGCACGCTGTTGTGTATGGAAGATGCCTACAGATTACTGACATAGAGAGTAATGCTCCCATGTAGACAAGCCAAGAAGTCCAAACGAGTACAATGCTATACTAGCTAGGCGGGTAGCGCAGGTGAGTAAAGAATCAATTTGCCCCCCATCGATATCTCTACGCCCTCCCCTAATTAGGTAGTGACTATCTAGATGGTTGATATGTCTAATGTAGGTGCCTAAGTATCGCATGAGACTTGGCTCGCGAAGACACGCATGATGCCCTGCTACCATATTGGTAAAATATGGGAGGCTTGGCACTCACTTGTAATTTTGAATTGCGATTATTGTTCCAAGAAGCGCTGTCGACAACGATGGTCATGGTACCACTTACACGTTACGGCTGTCAAACCTAGCGAACGATTCAAGGCTCTTAGAGCCGCTTGGCAAGGAGAACATGGGAAGGGTCTTCTCATCATGTACAAACTAAGGGTACGTATCTGTCTTGCCTAATTGACAATAATTCATCGGGTCTCTACGACGCAGGTATCCGTAATCAATATAGAACCAACAAGAAGGGCGCATGCAAAACATACCTGTTCTGTAGGTACGCAGTAAGTGAGTGAGACATATTATATAATTGGTAGCCCTAAAGGGCGCTTCTACACCTGTGAACTTCTTTACAGAACCTACACTCATTATCGTGGGGGCTCGCTGTCTGTCTCGGGTGACGACACTTTGCCCAGCTTTCTAGCGTCAAAAACAGATGAATTTTATTCGTGGTGATTTGGCAAAGCAGGAATCTTTAATTCTTGAACAGACTTGGCTGTTCAGCCAGTCATTACAGTAAATTTGTCAATCCGCCCATTGGCATTCTTGGCAGCTAGTTTGTGGAGAGTACCATACAGGACAGAGGCCGCAAATCTCTTAATAGCAGCCATCTCATTGGCACCTTGTTGAACGACGTCCGCCGGTCTTTACCCGACTCGGAAACTTTAGCATGGCGGACAATTACAAAATAACATGTTATTATTACAGAGCAGTGAAATATCACCATCTGTTCAGCGAGTCGTGATGCGAGAGTACCAATGCGCAATTGATTCCCTATCCTAAATGCTAGACAATGCATGTGGGTTCGCGATGTGGATGTTTGTTTGGTGGACCGGTATCGCCAGAAATGGCAATCCGTAAACAATTGAATTCAACGGATCCAGGACAATCCGACAATCTAGGTGAAATTGCACAGACGAAAATAATGGGATCTCTTAGAGTTATTCAAACTTCTTTTGCTATAGGGACTGCAGCACTCGCAATTGGTTATTGGTGGCTACAGCTCCCTTGTGACTGAAATGTGCAAACCCGTCTTGGCCAGCGTAAAGCAGGCAAAACCCATAGAGGTGTCACGTATCTCGGATGCCACGATTCGATTGCCAAGTCGCCGCGGGCAGTTTTTGGTGACATCGTGGACTCTAGTCGCTAACAACCGCCAGCTTGCTGAGGCTCTTGGCTAGACATGAAGATCGACAAGTGAATACATTCCCAAAAGGGTAATTGCACGAATTAGCGGTCTATCGTACGTATAGTATTGTACTGGCGTGCTGGCTGTGTACGTATGTACAACTGAAGCTCCATTGAGTGAATTCATTGTTACTCAAGTAGGATTATTGTTACGGTGCCTACATATTCTCATTCGCAGGATGCTAGGCAACCCGGTGGCAGTACTGGATATGCTTATGCTACCTATACGAAAATCTAGGATATATTTGGAAGCAATTCCAAATGGGGTACTACGTAGATTTTGAGCACTGCTTAACACTGTTGTCTTAACCTAAATCGTCACGATGCATTGCGGCCCTAGGGCGACCGCCCCTTTTTTATGACGAACCGTATGTACACAACACGATGCTTTTCGTTAGGGCGCGCTCATGCGTGTCTTTTGCGACTTCGGTACTGGGAAGCCTCAATTGGCTACTAGCTAGGTGAGCTGCCTCACCTTTGCATCATTTGTAGCCCCGGGTGTCAGCCCTGAAACTCGGTCCATCCATCCATCGGCAAGAATGGCGGTGTATAAGATTATAAGATTCTAGAAACGGACGAAAGAGGGAGTGCAGTGACCATGCAATGGACATGTACTTCCCTTGTGGCTTGCAGAATCGCGATGCAAAAACAAAAACCCCCCGGTGAGCGATTGGTCCAGGCTTGACCGACGTTATGTACATGTAGAACAGGCGTACCCTCGCCATATGACACTGACCGAACCAAACGATGCCATTTGCTAGTGTTTACCTATCAAGTACTTACACAACCTATCTATGCATTGCGAGCACGTCTCCAGGTTTTCTTCCCCACGCCATCGAGGTAATCCCCAGATAAAGTTTCCGTCGCCCCTGTCCTCACCGTCGTGTGTGCCCGCTTACACCCACTTCCCGCACCCGTCCCATTGATCCCTTCACCATGCTGGTTCGGCTGCGCTGTGCATCCCAATCCGATTGCTCACGCGACAGCGACAGGCAGGACGCACAGCGAAGACACCACACCCGGCCGATGTTTCATGCCCGCCCAAAGGCCCTGGTACGGCAGGGATAAGCCCACATCATCCCGCACGCCGCAGTGGGCCAAGCCGGGTGGCCCCCGATGGGCAGAAAAAGCTTCGTGTCGCCGTATCAGGGGTTCAGGAGCCTGGGTAGAGTAACCCAGAAAGACACCAATCTTTGTATTTGATACAGACTACACACTACAAACCCAACTCGGTGACACACCGCAGCTACATGTAGATTGCGGTATCGTTCTCACCTCACTAGTCACGGCCATGCCTAGACAGAAGACAGGAGCAGCCCGCCAGGCTAGAATGCACCTCAAGCGGATGGTTATGCGTAGGTAGGTAGATAGGTAGGTTGCGATCACACTGGCAGGCTAGTGCAGATGTGGCTTCACACCAGCCTGCACAAGAAAATACCTCACTCGAATGACGAGCCTCTCTGTTTGTCTAAAGGCGTGTAAGTCCACACGGCGTACAGCACTGTACACGTCACGTTCTTAGAGGACCGCGATCTATATCAAATGGGAGTCGTGAGCGGACCTTAGTGATTGTATTACTCGTCATGCTGAGGCCGCCCTCTCGTACAGAATACCTACAGAAGTGCACCACAATACCGTAGATAGGGCCTCGATCCATGATGCGAGTTTCACTGCCGTTCCTGCCAAGTCGATTGTGCGCGGATCCGATCTCTTGGTATTGCGAGGCATGCCATTACATGAGCTACACGTCGGTCCGACAAACACTTGGCAATTTCGATAGCAAAAAGGAGACGACACGCAGACCTTGGCGTCGTCGAATGCGAGACATGGGAAGCGTTTGTACATGCTCTGGCCCGTCTCGGAGGGGACACTACCGGCAGATGCCAATATTCTGTCCAGACGCCGTCCGTCTGACCCGAGGCCTCTTGGCCGGTTACGCTTCAGGCATCGGGTACAAATAACAGTGCGATGCCATCCTGATCGAGCCCGAGATTGCCGCCACGAGGTTTCACAATATTCTTGGCCGCCAAGCGGTCAGGAATTGTTCCCAATTGCTCCCAATTACTGCTGCTGCTGCTGCTGCTGCAGTTGATCGCTGCTCTCGTAGTGAATTGCCAAGCGTAGGGCACAGCCTACAGCCTACAGCCTACCTATCTACTATCTACTCACTCTGTACTGTAACGTTCCTCATGTCTTGTCTCGGCTCTTTTACGTCAGTCGACTTGCTGCTCACGAATGCGGAAGGCGATGCCGCAGGACAGGCCCCCCATGCGCCGAGCCGGCTACTGAGTTTGCCAAGGTGGTGGCGGCTGCGTGAAAGGCAATCCGGGGAATGTCGCCAAGCTGCACTGAGTCTGGCTGCGCTGGATGACACCACTGATCGACCAGGAGGACCGAGAACATAGCTCCCTCGGTTTTACGTTCCAGTGTGATGATACCGCATGGTCAGCTGCGACCCTCCCTCGGCGATAGGTATCCCTATTCCTTTCAGATCCAAAATAGTTACTTTTATCAGTCACTCAGGCTTTTCGATCGACGCTGCGCAATCCACGCGATTCTTGGCGATGCCACTCACCAGGTAGACATGCGTAGGACGGACCCCCATACATCGACACGTTTTTGCTGATAAGCTGATAGCCGACCAGGTTTAAAATAGAAGCCATTCCGCTCATTCCGAAATGGCGTTATGGATACCTGGTACTACGCATACGCATTGTATGTGAGCGTAATATGGTGAGCATGCTACAAGCTGACCCCAGATGATTGGGCAAACCATGCTCTAAGGCTAGGATAGAGTCCTATAACTCATATTGATGATGTAGAGTGATGTGAATGTCATGATAACGCTTGATTAGGTAGCCGGCGAAGGCGTCTCGGCCATGGGTAGGTCCTGTACTTGTATGGATCTACACGGGCTGGGCATATCTAAAGCAGTATCAGTGTTAGATATGTTACACGCAACCGTGAATATGGACTAGACACATTACTATAGTAGTGTATTCTAGGCAGCGATAACTACTTTGGGCTTTTAATCTGGGAAAATGATGGATATCAAAGTTCCAGCTTGCCCAGCACTCTCTTTGCAGCCGTCGGTTATGCCAAGTATTACGACAAGAAATTAGAGTTGTCAGATCTACCTTGGCACAGCCAGGATACTTACCACCAGCTAATGACAATATTTCAATCCCATTGTGAATGCGTGTCGCTCCCAGGACTTCCACAAACATCCTGTCGCTTTACATTGGCACCTGGAAAGTGTTAACCATGGATTCTCTTACAAGGTACTCTTCACGAAAACACCAATGAAAACAGTCGACCAATGAGCTCGGGAGATCGAAACACATGGGAGTTATCTACAAATAGTCATCTATAACTTGCTTAGGAAACATTAGCCAAACGGCCACTCAACTTCAAACTATGATGGAGACTAGAATACAACGTATTCGCAAAGCTACCTACATTTAGGATAGATAAATGTCATCCACGGAGTGTCAGGCTACATTTAGAGTCACATCGATATCTTGCAGCTAAATACTACGTAGACCAACGAGCTTGTAGACACCATGGTTTGATAGTACTCCCTAATTACACTAGAAGAATTGATAAGTATCGATTAAGGATACATCAATGTATACTCTGTACATGCTTATAACTTACTTTCTTCTTCTTTGCCTTGGCAAATACTTAGGTCGAAACATGGATGAAATTTCTGGTAAGCCAAGCCCTACTATTGCTCAAACCAAGTTGCCAAGCTTCTTCCCGTCGTGATCTACCGGTAGTGTGTAAATTACCAATAGGCCAGCTGGCTAGCAGCTTCGTCACCGTGGGGAAAGACTTACGGTACCTACTTCCAAGATCAGTGACTTTTGTACTACCTCTGGATCGGATCTCCGTTCTCATATTCCAGATACCTCCGAGATACGGCGTATGCAAGTAAGTACAGTCATATTATGCCGCTAGGATATTAGACAGGGCGTCGCGTTAATACCGACACCCTCTAAGAAGCATAACTTCCTTGGCAATGCCAGCTGTGTTGCTAATTGCTAGTGACCCCTTTTCTCCTTTCTTGCCCCATCGAACCAAGATAGATAATGTCGTACAGTAGATGCCATACTACGTATGGTAAGGCTCGCAAAGCTTGGCAAGTCAACAGAAAAGTAGGGAGAATCCTCCTGGGATGCTCAACATCTGTAATTAGTCTCTTCTATCCCTTCGTCTGCTGGTACTGCGTAATAGCGGCGCATCCTGTCTCGCTAGTGATTCGTTAGGGGACATACCTATACTCATAGTCGCTAGGATTTCGGCCATCTGCCAGAAACTCCCGTATCTATTCTGGCTTGTAGTCTCGATGACTCAAATGAATTCGTACTTGACGGTCTGTTACTATTGCTAGAGATGCGGTTAGCCAGACTTATATTCTGTCATAGTAGGGCTTACGGTGTAAGCTTGCTATCCCGGATATGGAAGAATGAAACAGGCAAAATAGGACTGGTGACTGGAATCGCAAATCTCATGGACTTTCCATTCTCCGATTTGAATGGAACTGATTTATCTACTCGAATACTGAACTGCGCCTGCTCCGCACAGCTAGACGGTCGTCGCGTAGACACTCCAGATCTTGCAACGTCACGGATCAATTGTATGAGGCATCAAAACTCATTCTTATTCCTTCTCATGATCTCTGTTGGTGGTCCATATCGCCGCTGATGGTACCTCGTCGTAGACTCCAATGAATGCAGCGCAGATGATGTCGAATTGGATAGGAGACATAGCATGCCAACAGCACAGTTACCTGGAAGATAAGTTGTTCAAGAAACTCAATTTCTATGAGCTCACTTTCATAACACCTAGGTTCACAGTTGACTCAAAAGATTCGAACGCCATTGCACGCATAGCAAGTTAAGAGGGAGCTTCAATGTTGGCGGTAGGGGGAGCCCATTCGCGGCCATAGCCCCAAAACCTCGGATTATCTCTTAAGTACCGTGTGTTAAACTAAACTCCTGTTGTTATTTCAACGGTAGAATGATTATTCACCATTTCCTTCTCCTTCTATTTCTCCTCCTATTAGTATGTCATGATAGCGCAAGCTGTGACTAGTAAGCAATCCGGCAAACTTCGACTTTATCAATAGATCAGCTTAGTCAACGTTAACTAAGCAAAACAAAGCGCAAGGATAACGCAGACTTCTGTGTCCCCTGAATACAACTGCGAGCAACTCATAGGTAGTTTGTGAAAGCCTAATTGCTATTACCGCCGTTGCTACAACTATTACTATCACTGCTACCATTACTACCGGCACCGCGGGCTTACTATAGATTGTATTTCCAACAGAAATAGGTTGCGGTAAAGTTACATTACCTGACCTCGCTCCTATAAAAGTAATTCTTATTTCTGTATTAGTATAAGAGCTAACTAACTAACGTAAAATACATATAGTCAAGGAACTTTGTTCTTGCCTGTCTATACAGCAAGGCTAGTTAGTGCAGTGCTAAGTTGTTTGTTGTTTACTGCAAACTCACACCATTAATAGTCCAGGTCTTTAGTATTATGTTAGCTATATATATATCCCTTTTGTTTATATTCTTACTTACATTTAAGCAAGTCACTGCACAGTTATTAGCATATCAATTAACACCCCCTTTTATAACTGTATATTACTAGTTTGTTGTTCAAGTAAGCTATCACTCTATTGTACCCCAATCAGCACATCTACCAGTCTCGCGGGCTCTCAGAAAGCCTATCACACTCATTCCACTCAACCGAGTATATTAAGGATCAGTCAGATCAACCGATTTGGTACTATGTCCTGCACTTGCCGTACAATATTAGGTAGAGTTCGATCTCCTCTATAACTTAATATCAACTAGTACATTCTGAGCCTATCTTGGGTCATCCATTGCTACAAGCTCTGCCCTTCTACCTCGTCTTCAGACCCTATCGAAAAGGTACCATTGCATTCTATACACCGCCCGAGAATTTGAGTGCGAGACCTTTCATGGCAAATAGGGAGAACCCGTTTCTGGACATGATGTTGATAGCGATGTTGGTATAATTTCTATTCTTGTACTAAAGGGTTAGTATAACATACCGCCGGCTAGGTCACTTCAGTCCTAGCTTTTCTGACTTGCACGCTGTTATATCGTACGCAGTGTTACAAGAAAACACGATGCTATTATAGCAATGTTGTAATAAAAACAGAAGAACATTTCCAGCTTTAACTTTTTACAAAAGCAGGTATAGCCAGAAAAACATAGCAGTATCGACCTAGTATTAAAAACCAGCCATGCAGTTGGTATAACAGTATTATACCATATGTGACAGAATAACGAAGAATTCGGGCGCGTGACCTAGCTAACACTCTAGTTCTCACATGTACCCAAAAAGGGCCCTGTAGGTAGTCCATAGGCTCTCGGTAGGTCTATTGTGCTTGTGCGGCGACCGTTGATGCTTTCTAGGAAATTTGGTTTCTAGAATGCCGCATCGAAGCAGATTACGATAATGACTACCCTGTATCAGCTTAGACCGTTTCTGGCTCGCTACCTAGCCTCAGGATACAACCCATCATGCGAGTCGGATTCTGGGAAACGACGTTCTACTATTCAGAGAGAGACACTTAGCTAAGGTTAGCAAGCCTTCATCAGACCATCTGGAGTTGTTTTTGATCTTAATAGAATATATATACGAAACTAAGCATACGTCCTCATGCATCTTGCACGGGCAGTTCAATAATTAGTACATGATAATATCTAATCCCGCATCCATGGATGCTGGCGGGATATATTTGTGCTGTAGGAAGCACCGGAGCCTTGAGTGGCAATATCTTCGTGAATTTCAAACTCTGTATGACGAAGAATACCGCCTTTCACGGTCTCCGTACTCGGCTTATGCATTGAGCCAAACCCCATAGTCTTCGTAGGTTTCAAATCTGCAAGTTGGACTTCGCTGTCCTCGTCAACCATACGGCGCGTACTAAGTTTGTCATCGTCACCGGAGTGCGGCCAAATGGTTGGCATTGTGCGATCCTCTGTGAGCCTTTTTGGGCTGGACATATTTTTGCAATATCTGAAGGTCGCAGCGAGCCGATTACCAAGCCAGGTCTCATGGAGGACCTTGGGGATGGCGGTGATGTCTAAAGATATCATGAATGAGTGACACATAAATATAATGTGGGTTATGCTGAATGAGTCCGAGCCCAGACAGAGGAAATAAGAAACGGTAGGGAGTACGTACTGTGAACTAATAGAACGCAGGATACTTCAGGGAAAGCCCAGAGATAAAGGTTTGCAAGGGAATAGTTTGTGTCGCCTTCATTGACATACAAAAATCCGTGAGTTGCGTAAATCCGACCAGTTGCACACACAATAGACCTGTTCAACCCTTTAGCTATCATGATACGGAATCGTCAAGTCGAAAGGGGGGCAACGAACAGTATACCAAATGAAAATATAATTGAGACGTCCAACTTTCTGCTCTTTGCCATGTGTAGATTCCAAATGACTCTCTGAGGGAGAACGAATATAAATATATCGACGACAAGGTTGAAGTAAGCAGCTGTGAGATTTAGTGCTTTCGTGTCGATACACGAGCCCTTTATCCAAGGCTCCCAAATAGAGTAGAGGGGGATACATTCTAAGGCTTCACCAATTATCCCGGCCCCGTAAAACATTATATTGAAAACGATGAGTATACGAGCTCCCCAGTAAAAAGTTCGATTCTCTGCGTTTGGAACAAATAGGTGCACTATGAAGCTGGTCAGGGAAAAGTCGGAATTTGCTATACGGTACGCAGAGTCTCGACTTACTCCATTCCAAAAGGATGGCGACCTTTGCAAACACCATAGTTATAGCGTAAACAATAGTGAAGATAATCGCCGTCTAAATGTCCATGGTTAGCATAAAAGGAGGTGGGAATAAAGCATAGGATAGAGACATACGTAGAGAATTATCTGGTATTCTCGAAAGCGAACGTTCCATTGGTGCACGAAGAATCCTCCATAATAGTACTGTGTGAAGAAAGACCAAGCCACGCCCGCATAACCTCCCTGTACGATGATTAGTACGATGCCGAGGGATATGATTTCATTGGAAAGCATACAAATGCTGCAAGACCTAGGTCTTTCCCACAATGATCTGTTAGCAATACTGGACTGCAAAGTATGTGATATTCAATGCCATGGATATGCGACCTACAATCTTCCAGTCTCATCTTCTTCACAATGACGAGGCGTGAGTAAAGACGTATAGCAATGGACATAACGACCAGTGTGAGGCAAACAGCAGAGACCGCGATTGCGACCACGCGGCGGCTTTCTGGCTTGCTAAAGTCGGGCGTAACGCCTTCCGGGGGTTCCATGGCAGGGCCATCTAATATTTGCTGCTGTACAGCAGTTGAAAGATTGGGAAAGCTGTAGATTAAATCCATCACGCCTGGTTTACGACGGTATACGGATAATAATATTGACCGCTAGAATGAAGCATTCGTTCATCAGCGTTTGATATAGAGTCACTACCCGTCCCCCTTCCAAAAGCATGAACGATGGAGAAATAGAGAAGAGCGCGACTAATATACAGTTTAATAATTACGGGCCCAGATCGGATCCTCAAACCGAATCTTACGAGCCTGGGGATGTTTAAGACTTGACGGTTTGGATCTACGCATGAATAGTACATTGTCCGCGTAACTTAGCTCAGATGTTACCTGTGTATAAGTGTAGTTGGGAAGCCTTAGGCTCGGTGGCAAGTCACCACATGAGGGGCACACTATACTGAAACCTCTATCATTCTCCATCATTCTTACAACTAGTTAGACAACTAGGCACTCGCCTAGACTAATAATGTCTCCGAGCATAGGGTGAGCACATCCGATCTCAATAAAAGGATCGGCGCTAATCCCACTCACGCGACGATGCGCTCCAGGTGCGCTCCAAGTCCGCTCTAGACTTCTCCCTGTTCAAGGTTATTCCTATTCAGGGTTACTAACCAGTAAAACCTCGTCTCACCTATCCGTATCCAGGAAGGTAGCTACACTAGAGCTATAAGCGCCTACCTCAATGTGGATAGTGTACCGGTGTGGTGGGCGTGGCCTGATATGTGCACGGAAATAGCGAGCCTTCTTTTCTATTTACCTATCTACCATGCCTAGATAGTCTCATTTACGCAAAACTCTCCAAACTATAGTCTACACATAGGGTTCAAAAGGTCCGGCCCAAGACCATGAGCCGCGATAGATGCCCTTGGCATCCCAGCCCTTTGGGTCCGTGCATTTCTATACTTGGACTAATCAATGTCTTTAGGTAATCAGTAGACTACTGGTGTACTAGATATTATGCTCGGGTCCTCTAGTTTATTTAGTTATGGGCTATCGCTTGCTGACTCGCATGCTCTACTAACGTGTGACGGCTGTGTGGGACAGGACCACTTCTACGAGAAAGGATGGGAATCGAACCTATCCCCATTGTATAATGGTTACCAAGTGTAGAATTAATACCCAAATATTGTACTATTTTAATACTGCCAAATTTTTAGCGCATGTTTCTCGCTCGTGGATTGGGCTTTCGCTAGGTATTTCTCTCTGTCGTTATATTCGACTACTCAACATTAAAGCAATTGGGAACAAAAAAGGAGAAACTAAGAGGTTGATTGCGTCTACAATTCTAAATAATGATGATACGAATGTGTATTTAGCACCGGCGTTGCATAGATATATTCCAAGCAGCTACAGCGAAGACGACAGCACTCGCAGCCAAGGCTCCACCTCCGTGGTCTTCGTTTCTAGATAGTGACCGAACTAAACAACATGATTTTTTTTCGTAATCCGACTCGAAATATCTATTATCACCACATCTATGACTACTATCGTTCAAGAGCCGGTACATAAAAGATCAAAAACGTATAGAGAGGGATACATCGCGGGGACGCGGGTGGCACCGAGATATTGTTTTAATAGGAGATGTGTGACGAGGGTGAAATCCCCTTTTCTGGAGAGCTAGCGAGAAAGCAGAAGAAGTTCTTAGATCGGGTCCTCGCAAGATTATAACGTATTTAGGAAGTGATACGGCTATGAAGGATAGACTGGTCTTACAAACTTTGAATCATTCTGGTCGATACGTCAAAGGATACCAATCTATGCTCAAACGATCGATATTGTTTCAGAGATATTTCAACTCTCGACGAAGTGCAGTGGACATGTACACATCCACGTGTGCTTCTATGCTCACTGTTTCCATCTTATAAGCCTAAGCAGAGTGTTTCAATCACAAATACTACTTTATTTACGATTTCTTAATAAATAAATAAAAAAGAAGGCAAGCTATCACCGGGCTACAGGTTGTAAGGCAAGGGTTTTTAGTCACGCAAAGAATCTAGGAGTTGCTTGACTCCAGCATATACTATCATATCATATATTCTAATTAGCCTGGTAATTATTTACTATGCCTTGGCGATATATATCTTCTATTTTTGCGCTCACTAATTATTCTTAATTATCTATGCGACATAACCTTCTCTTGGATGTCACTCTAAAAAGAGAACCTCCGTGCTAGTTGTTCCTACAAGGTCGGTGGCGATACGGAACGAGTCGGGATCACTTCTACCAACTCGTGGGGGCCAAATTCGGTGTGAGACGGTCGGATTAGGATTAGGCGCAAGAGACCTTTTTTTCTGCATCGCTTTACGAACCAGAGCACTGCAGACTGGTGCCGACCCAATAATCATTGCAATGGTTTGCTCGCCGATCGTGACGAGGGTGTAAAGAGTGTACGCGACGGTTACCTCAGTTAAGTCGTAGCCCACATAGGCCTGATACCAAAGACGGCCGATGCTAATAATGGGCGCGAGTGCTCCAAAACTGAAGGCGGCCGCGAGCGTCCATTTCCGTTTCTTGCTTAATCGTAGTGCCCATACAGATACTATTGGTATCGCCAATACTATCAAATCGCTAGCAACATTAACAGCAGATGAGATAATCAGTACTGACCAGTGGCTCGAACAGGTTTCCCCGGTTCTTAAACCACGGCCGGCGCACTCTAATAATGTGACAAGAACGAAGGTAACGGTGTAAAGCACATTGACTATGATAGTGGCCCATATCACCCACCAGAGCGTCGACCTATTAGCTCCGCGAGGGAAGAATAGACGGATATAGAGAAGTAGGATGGAAGCTTTAGCAAGCAAGATGGCCACTCGCGCTATTTCTTGTGCGTCGGTGAACAACTAGAAAGAGGTAATGTAATGATTAGGCTAAGTTGTACTTCGAAAATGCATTGCAATCGGCTTACTCTATTGAATTGCTTTTGCTCATCGGCAGAGACCTCATCTATACTTAACCCACCGCCGTAACGTATCATGAGAGACTGTATAATGCATAGCGCAATAGTAGCTAGCCAGGCAGATACCATGATCCCTTTTGTGACAAGATTAGATATTTCTCGGGGCTTTTAGAGAATAGTGCTTTACGTACAGTCATCCCACCAGAGACGCTTTTGCACAAAATACCTCGTATACATCCGCAAAGCAGTCGAAATAGTGCTCAATCCAATAGCCAGTACCACCACTGTGACTATCACGGAGGACGCTATAGAATCGATCTTTAGAGCACCCTCGCTGGACATACTCAAAGGCTTGATAGTGGTTTCACATTTAAGACGTTTTGGTAGATTATCAGTCGCGATACTTCGGCTCCGAGGATGAAGTGGACTGATGAGAAAGAGGAGCAATGGGCGGGATGAAAAGGGTGCCACGGATCTCGCGGTACTTGTTCAATGAACGTCCTTATATTCCTTAATCGAAGGAATGGCTGGATGCGAAGTTACAATCAAACTGTACAACCCTGCAATCATTACACCTTGTTTCCAACCTCTCTCCCTCTCCTTCTATTCATGTTCCTAGACACGAGAATATCTATTTCTGAAAAGGGTAAATGAATATGGGCTTACGAATGCACTTCATTCCTAAATATTCACACGCTGCATTGAGACTCTAGGCTGCAATAATGCAAGGAAACCATGCCGTGCCATCTGGTAATACTAGCATTGCTAAGACCTCTGCAGCAGGATCGCGACAGCACCCAATCAGATACCACGGAACGAACATGGACCGTATAAGGATTTGGGGTCCATGATAGCAATGTAACACTCGCCGGTTGGGGGCGCCGCTCTATCTAGGCTACCCGGTATGTGGTTGGCAGATTAATCAGCTCCGATCTACCTGTCTTTTTATCATTATTTTGCTTTCTGGGTTTCTGGATACAGCCATGGGGATAAGTAAAAATGAAGAGAGAAGCGACTAGGTAACCTTAGAACTAGCTTGGGGTTTGCGCTTGTGTCATGAGATTCAATATAGAGTGAAGATAGGTCACTCGGATCGACGAAGTGAGATAGAAGTTAAGTAGAAGCCAGGTAGTAGCAAAGGGCTATAGCTCAATTTCATTAACTCTTGAGTCCTGCCCAAATGCTTGGGGAGGACTCCTATCCTTATATAACGGTGACAATTGATACATATATCCATAGAGTTATAGAAGCACGACTTTATCACCTAGCGGCTGAGGAGTCACAGCTCAGGCTACTAGTGATGCCAGAGATGATTTGTTGTCATTGTACAAGGAGGGAAGCTCTATCTAGACCAATAGGACCTACTCTGCTGGCTTATATATACCGGGCTATTGCCTGTGCTATATTTCTAGCTTCTTTAAGGTTTAGTATTGTGACATTGGGTTACAAAAACAAAGATCATTCTGAGCTGAGGTTCTTGAGATAATATGCTAGGGTACATTTTCGGCGAACAAAACGGTGCGTAGGCCTTGAAGTGTTTCAGCTGTCCAAGGCATATATCATGACTGGCTTCCAGTTTCGTGAAAATCTTAAGTTCTTGTAGGGATGGGCTAGTAGGCAAAAGGGCACCTACGAGATCCCGTAGGTGCGCTTCATGATGTATCCTATCCTACTACACAGAGTTCTTAACGGTACTGATTGAATAGTATAGGAAGTGCTCAAGCTTTACGCACGTGAATAGCATTGTACGTATGTCGTTTGGGGATACCTAGCTTTTTGCTGGTTTCACTGAACGGAGGTAACTCAACTCCAATGGTTTAGAGCAACCGACACAACTTGTAATCTCGAGTCTTTCTAAACAAAGTGCAGCATGAAATAAACTCGCCATGTTTCCTATATCGAATGAATGCGAAGTAAAAACTGTGGCGTTGTGCAATAACTTCGAGTCCTACCTCACCTCCGTCAACACCGGCGAAGTATTACTATACCTCTGCCCAGGGCTTCTAGTACGGGTTTCAAACTGGCCACAGTAAACATAGATCAGTTATTAAAGGCGCTTGTTACTGCCTCGGAGGTTCCCCTCGGTAGCTGAATCGGTTGTAAACTACGCGCTGAGGCGTGGCTCTAGTCACACGATGCGCCACCTGGGCAAGTAGATAAACTGCAACCAAATAGCTAAGCCGTCAACACCTGATCGTCCTATATGGTGGGCGACGAGCTAGCTCCTGCGCCTGGGTGAAAAGAGTAACCCCCGTGCCCCGAATCGAACAACTGCGCACTAGCTATAGCTCTGCACTGTCTTTCGCCTGCGCTTATCAATACGTCTGCTATCTACTTTGGCGTTTACTCTCTGCGTTCTTGGCTACGATAAGAACGCATTTATTACAAACTTGCTTATGTACCCGGTGTTCGCACGCTAGCTCGTTGCTTAATACGTTAGCGTGCTTTCGAATATACAAGATCTGATGTCCTAATTGAAGTGGACACTGAATTATGACTTAACTGCTTAAGAAGTGAAAATTTGGTTTCTGAAGCCTATATAATATACGGCTGCAAAGATATATATAATATAGGACAGCTTGCTACGCCCTCAGTACCCTTAAAGAGGTCAGGCACTATATAGTGCCTTTGCGGCGTTAATAACAATCTATCTATTTATCTATCTATCTATCTAGTCACACGATGCTGTAATACCATCGTCATTCTCTTAGGTATTAGAAGGCTTAGAGATCGTACCAAGTGAACTCTATTCATTTCTACCCTATTGTTTGGGAATAACGCTAAACGTGCTATAATAACCAGGAGTTTTCAGATACATGTCATCTAGCTACTTACATGGGTATATGTACCTAAGGCAGCATGATTGCTACATTCAAATGTATATTGATAAACCACAGTGGAACATACTATACTCAAAACGCGTGTATGAATAGGAGGTTTGAAAGCGCATTTTCTAAATATCTTTCTAATAATTAGATTGTATTCTTGGAACGTTTTATCAATGAGATACCTGCATTTAAAAGTTAGGGTTGAAGGTAATACCAGGGTGGGACATAGTTTTCGCACAGTAACAGCTCTAGGCCAACCTACGTTAGAGCACGGATAGTGTGGTTTAAACCCCATTCCACGATGCCTCTAGAACCCACAGACCTGACCCAGGTGGCTGCTTTCCCCCCTGAAACTGGAACCCCGGGCTAGCCATTTCGAAAAGACGAGCCCAGTCAGAAACCTCGCGGTCTCCAGCATTGAACAGCATCATCATATTTAAATCACCGGATCGTACGGCAGACGCCGCTCCAGGCGACATCTCTTCAGGTCCGGGTACCACCACATCATTCAACAGCACTCGCGCACCCACCTTCAGCGCCGGGATTAGCGCCCGCAGGATGCGAACGGCATACTTATCTGACCAGTTGTGGAGGCATGCGCGGTATAGATACACGTCAGCCTCGCGTATCGGCTGCTCGGTAAAGAAGTCGTGCGTCATATAACGCACGCGGTCGGCGATATCAGCGGGCTTGCGCGAATCTGCCTCGAGGATCGTGGGCTTGTCGATGTCTTGGACGACAAGGTTAAACGACGGGAAGGCGCGCGCAAGCGCTATCGCCGCCTCGCCGTGAGAGCCACCCACGTCGATTACCGTAGCGCCATCCTTCAGCTCGCCCCAGGGCCACGCATCCACGAGGTAATGAACGTCCAGATCTGGACGCGCCGCATACAGGCGCATGCCGGCAGCGAATCGTGCTGCACGCTCTGGATCGGCGGCTAGGACGTCGAACATACCAAGCGAGGTCTGATTCGCGAGAGAAAACCCAGTTTCGTTGGGCTCCTCAGACGCGGGCCAGCGTGCAATCGCCTCGCACGTGTGGTAGGCGGCAAGCCAGCAGTCGTCAGCACGCCATCGGATCCAGGCTGCTACATCCGCATCCTCGGCAAGTAAGCGGGAGCTGGCGCTGTGGGTAACGAAGCCCGGCCGTGGCTCGCGGAACATATGCTGTGTGATGGCGTGACGGACCAGCCTCCGAACATGCGATTCTCCCAGGCCGGCGGCGACGGCCAGCTCAGCGAAGGTGATCTCGCCGTCCAGTGGGACGAGACGTGCGAGCCCGAAGCGCACGATGGCCAGCTCGCTGAGGTGATAGTTGGGTTGGCTGCTGAATAGATGTTCGCGAGGGCCAAGCATGAGATCACGCAGCTCAAGGGTATCCTGTATGACGGCCTCGCGAGCAGCTAGAATGCGGCCATCAGTATTAGGATGGAACAGACTCAGCGGCGCATCTGGGTCGAATGAAGGGGTAGGCAGCGATTGCGAGGCCAGGAAGTTGTCAATTTCGGTTGTGTTAGCAGCTATGCGCGCAGAGAGCTCTGCGATGCGGGTTGGTTTGGACATCTTGACACTCTACGTACGTTGTTGGTAGCGCTACACGGGCTCGGTGGGGGTTAGGGGGGGGACTAGGATGAAGACCGGAAATGGGAGAATAACAAGACGCGATTCGCGGGGTTCGAGGAGGAAATACTAAAGTGCACCAAGCAGCTCCTAGAGTCCTACGTACCTACATGTAGGCACCTATGACTCCCCCCTCACATCAACGGCGGCTTAGCCAGGTAGCTGGCCAGTTTGTCTGAGCAACCAACAGTTAGTACGCTAGTACAGGACCGAGCCTTCTGTAACACCATAGGTGTAATTACAATTACGGGTCCGAAGGCCGACCGCGCCGCCCGGCACGACCCGACGAGGGGCTGTGAGTATAGCAATACAACCTTGACCTCATGCTGTTGGATTTTACCACTGCGCCAAAAGATAATTGTCATGCACACCCTTATTTTATATTTTATAGGCACCAATCCAACACATGCATGGTACCTCTCTCTAATGCAGTGAGATACGCCTAAATGTCGGGATGCCTGCGCCACAGAATGCTAATTCCCGGATATCGCAGCGTTTTGTAACAACCGCAAAGGACCCAACATCCGGGAGCCTCTCCCGTCATCACGAAACTATGTCGCACATTTTAAGCTAACGGCAATTGTAGGACTGGGCCAGCTGATCCGTCGTTGCTGGCATAACACTGAGGCAAGCAAATATTGAAGCTAAATCTAGAGACTAGGGTTATTAGGCAAATTAACTAACATCAAATAGTCAGACAAACAGACACTATACGCGGGCTACGTATCTCATGCAAACGTCGGGACAATGCTAATACGTGTATTAGAGACATACACAGGATGCCTAACTAGGTATAAGTAAGAGGAGGAGCTTATTCACTATTTGAATCATTGTTGGGGTTTGCGCATTCCAAACTCTGATATTTGATAGCTATGTCCTTAGACGTATTCTCTGAAATGAGGAACAGCATCCAGCACACCAGGACTCCCCTTTGACCACACTAACCCGACTTTCAAGCTCGATTCAATGGCCGACATGGTGCGACTATATGCAAGACTGACAAGCCGTCTAGAATCTAAGCTCTCAGTCCGTCTCCTCATGAGTCCACTGCGTGTAAACGACGTTTTCGTCGTCCCCGATAAAATCAGATGCGCCCTCTTGAGCTACTTCTAACAGCCGAACGATTGATTGTCAGCCACACGGCACTGATCGCTCTGATTTCTACTTGGTGTTGGGAGTTAAGATCCGCAGTACTCACCGCGTACGGTCTGCTTTAGAGGTAGGGCAGCAGCTGCCACGTATGATGCCATGAAGGCAGCGAGAAGGAATTTGGCGTACTGCATTGTGTTTCTGTATAAGGGGGCGTCGCTCAAGAAATTTTGCCGTAGTTTGAAGGGGAACTAGTAATGTAGTCGGCTGGAATGGTTTAGTGATGGATTAGGTTTCTGCCTGGAGACCAATATTGTAGGTGAGAAGGAGCGCCATTATATACGCACCTTGTGAGAAGCAACTGTTGCGGTCTACCCTGACTATACGTCTTAAGGCTGAGCGGCAAAGATCGGAAAGAGGGAGGGCTGTTATGCTGCTTGATAATATCTAGATTATGCATAACTTGTTGGTAGCTGTTGTTGTGCTGCCCCCCATAGCGCTGTATCGCTTATTATTCGGTCTGATCTAAATAAGGAGGGATCTTCACTCGACTCATCGGACGATAATCAGCTTGGAGTTACAAGTCCTGCATACAAGTATCAAACTTGGTGCTAAATAGCAAGGCTCTCGTCGAGAGCCTCTCGACTGGGTATCCGTTGCTTAAGTCCTGTTATTATCTTGCATGAAGACATTAATAGAACGTAAAATTAACCCGGCTAGTCTACGTCTATATTGATGTCGCCCAACGGGCGCCTGATTAATATGGGGGGCGTAGTATTTCTTCTCATATCCAAGTTCTACCGCCGTTCATTTAAGCAAAGTAATGTCACCTTTCAATGAGCACCCAACATGGATATGTCGAGATTTCGCCATTAGCAAAAATTGCCACTACTTGTACTCTTGTTACCTCTCAATTTCACGATTTTTCTTTAACATTCCCGTCACCAAGTCTCTCTAGATCTAACACCAGCGCATATTTATGATGACGGACAGCTTCAAGTACGAACAACTCGTGCATAGCGAGGAGGATAGCTCATCTGATATTTCCTATCGTCATCCTTTTGTTACAAGCACGAGGTGGTGGCGCATTACAATTCTCAGTCTCATAGTAATAGGTGGTGCACTCCTCGCCGGAGCCACGGGCTTCATGATTGGCAAACACATGCAACAGCGCTCTCTTGATATGGACTGGTTCTGTAAGATTCTCCTCTCTAAGCTATTAACTTTTAGAGTTTCAAGATGTATGGATCTCCTTGAGCTCATCATAGTCGTACAGCGCCGCCTGATGATGTCCGCATAACATATCATTATCAGAGGCAATTTGCGGATCGTCCTAATAATTCTACGCAAGATCTATGGATGGAAATACTGGCTCGTATGGCTTCCTGACAGAAAACTATCGCTTCCTGGCTCCCATTAATTAGTATTTAGCTGCGAACGGGTTCATTCAGCATCCTTCTATATCTCCAGAGCTTCACGGAGTCGCAGTGTTCCATCAACTCCATTGTTTAGTAAAGACACCGCCTGAAATTTAATCTTTTAAGAAATACTAATGAAGAGCTAGAATACCATACAACGAGCGTACTGGGCAGCCATAGATAATATTCCTATTTCTCACGTATCCAGGCCGGCTCATGTGAGGCATTGTATTGATTATCTCCGACAATCCCTCATGTGTCACGCAGATACCAATCTAGAGCCGGTCATTAAGGATCTTGGGGGGGTTACAGGTTTCGGATCTGAACACAAATGCCGTGACTTCGAGAAGGTCAAAGAGTGGGTAGGTGCGTGGGCACCAGTAATATCAAACGATAGACAATGATATCGGAAACCCCTTATGTTTTGTAGAGACACCTCTTAGGTTGCATATACATTTAATGTTATATTAACTCGATGAAACTATCTCGAAATACTCCACTCATGAGCGCTCTGGGTCATGAAGCAGTAAGTTGGAATCCGATAGATCTAAGCGACGTGATTTCGCCCAGCTCTGCAACCTGTCCCACTTCACACATCTGTGCAAGGCTCTACCATCACGAATTGAAGGCCCAAGAAGTGCACCTGAACCCCCTTCACGGGTATCATACTCCCAGACAGAAGGTATCACGCTGATATCACCCCGACACATCGTTGAAAGTCTAATCACCTCTAAGCAGTGTTCTGTGTGATGGTCAGAGTACAACTAATAACACAATCCAATAGTCAAAGACAATTACCCATATGTTCATGTTTCAGAACTAGTTCGCGCTCAGTTGAGTTGCGCCAGTAGAAGTCTTTATAAAGACCTTGACGCAGAACTTTCTAGCGAGAAATCAGTTGCCAGTACTCGTAAGTCTCTTTCTGGATTCTACATACCACACAATGAAGTTCATGAAAGACTGCTAGTGAGCCCATATATCCTGAGCCATCACGCAGCTCGAGGGATGCTGTACCTATTTTCTTGAGCTCTTCGGGAAGTATCTTAATGCTCATTCCTAGTGAATAAACTAAGTGAGCTGCAAAGAGCGATGAGAAGATTATGAGTTCAATTTAATTACCTTGCAACAAGCTGTTCCAAGAAGCATCCACGTGCTGTGATGGCTCTCCGGTATAATTCCCATATTGTATATATGCACCGAGGTATCTGTTCTCCCATTCTAACGCTTCGAGCGCCGGCGCTATATAAGTGGAACATTTAGCGAACGTTCTTATTTATTACTCACCAAAAAGCTGTGAGACTCACACCAGGTTCGCTCATTCACACAGGTAACAGAACTACTCCGCGCAGCGATGATTACCACACCCGTGTAAAAAATTAATGATAGTAGGATAATTGTGAATTTGAGTGGTGCGCATATTTGAACAATGTGAGATCTTATAGATGGTCGAGTGAGGCCTGGTTTCTCTTCAAGCTGAAAGGGCGCATTCTCCATTTCCGTGAGGAACGGAGAACTTTCGGGTTCAGCCATTCTTGGTGAGAAATCCATGATCTGGAATAGACCGAGACGAGAGAATTAGCAAGTATCACACCTTTATTTCCGAGTCGCCAATATGTAAGGACTCCTTGATCTAGCTGCGACTAGCATTTGAACACGGTAAGTATATATTAGGAATAAAGCTCTGTTTAGAGCCAGCATCAATGTTACACCTATGTCCTGCAAACGAGCCGCGGCCTGCGTCCGGGAATACCGGGTAGTAAAGCGGTAGCCTCATTGCCGTTCCTCAATTCCCTTGCGTTAGGCTCATGTCGGGATTGCATGCATTTGCACTTTGTCGTTAAATACTAACAGTCGGTCCGAAGACCCCAAGACTTTCAGAGCTTTCGGGGGCCAAATGTCACAGGGCAGCGCGAGGGGCCTTGCGACTAGGCTAAGTCTTAAGATGACTCTCTAGGTAGCAGCATTATGGTCGCTTATTGTTGTATGCGCCTCATCTCATCTCGAATTCTCACCAATAGTCATCTGTTATCGCGAACCGCGTACTAGTGTTAGCTGCGAGGTCCTTCGGACCCACTACATGCATGTAACTCAGGGTATGTACGCATGCCATGTAGATAGTATATATGTAGAATAGTGTCACCTCAACGTCCATGTCGGCTATTGGGGGGGTGTAACGCATGGGCTATGGTCCTGCAGCTAACAATCTAATGTGTTAGTTATTCAGAAATCTGCCTACTTCATGTCCCCTCCCGAATTTTCCTAGGTTATGTCGAAATTTTGTGCTTCCGAATTTGCTCGAGAGTCGAGCCCTAACAGCGGTGAAGTTTATGTCTATCCTATGCGCAGTACTTCACCTAATTACGTTCTCCTCACTTTTAACAGCCAGGTTCTCTAATCTAATTTTTGATACACGCTTGAAATCTGGCTTCCTCTCAGCATGGCTCTTCCTCTAAATACCAACATCGTCATCATATCTATCACTTTTGCTGTTCTAGCAATTGTGGCAGTCTGCCTCCGCTTTCGGGCCCGGCGGCTTCAAAAGGCTAAGTACGGCATCGATGACTATTTAATCGTGATCGGGTTGGTAAGTAGATTGAAACCACGTCAATAACCCTATCCCGTCTCTTTATTAATCTGCGTCCAGGTCTTTGCGGTGGCAATGTCTGTGAGCAATAGCATTGGTACATTGTTTCCCTTGCTCACATTAACTTATTACCTGCTCTGACATTTCCCAGGCGCTATCAGTGGTCTTCTTGGCAGGCATATGCCCCTGGACGAGAATGGTGTCCCTCAAATTCATGACCCTCGGTACATTCTCTTTACTAAGGTGAGTAGACAAGCCCAGCAATCATCAGACGACAGAACTATGCCCATTGACTATTAGATAGATAGAGTTCCTTAGCATCATCTTCTCGCCGCTATCCCTCGGCCCAACCAAACTCTCTATTGTCTGCTTCTATCGACGGATTTTTCGCGGCTCTAAGTTCTCCATTCTCACAAGTATCCTCTTAGCTGTTATCGCCTCCTGGACCGTTGCTTTCTTTTTCGCCGGACTTTTCATTTGTGTCCCTGTTGAAGCTTTCTGGGCCCCAAATCCGGCTGCTCGGTGCTTTGTGCCTATTCCATTATTCTACACAGGTGCCATATCTGATACTATTGTGGACGTCATTATCTTGTCGATTCCCGTGCCGCTGGTGTGGAAGCTCAACTTACCGACGAAGCAGAAGATCAGTGTCAGTCTCATCTTTTTGCTAGGCGCCTTGTAAGTATCCGCTTTCATTATATGGTGCTTGTGTTAATCTAGGTCCACTTGAAACGTTTCAAGCGCGACAACATGACGATGAGAAATTTGATAACAAATTGTTGGCGTTCATTATTTACCTATGCTGATTTTGACACGATTATAGTATTATTGGGATTAGCGCTGCGCGAATAGTGCTATTTGTCCACGCAGGGACAAGTTTGAACGAAGCTACAGACATATCATGTAAGTTGAAACAACACTACATGGCACAGAAGCGGTGACGACAACGAGATCACTCTACTGTGGCGTGCCCTTGACCGTGTAATCATGGGCTAACATAGTCGAGATGACACATCGCCGACACTATACTGGTCTCAACTCGAATGCTCTGTGGCTGTGGTCTGCGCCTGCTTACCGACGCTACGCATTGTTCTTAACGACGTTTCAGTCAAGAATCTTCGCAGTTTTGCTAGCAAGTTCTCGCTGCGGAGTATTTCGACAAAAGCTCCATCCCAGCAGAGCATTCAGCAATGGGATGATAGTCTAACTAAACCAGACAGCTTGTCAGCGGCGCTTGGGTCGAGCGGTTACATGGCAGCTGTGCAGTCCGAACCTTCTAGCCACATACCGGAAGGCATCACGGTAAACAAAAATGTTCATCAACGTTCTGAGGCCTGCCAGTCAGAGACTGTCTAGGCGGCGTTACTGATAATTAATGTGCAACCATGGGATACCAGGGAATGAACTTAGGTAGTATTTTAGGGTGAAGAGAAGTCGTGACTGTTTCGAATAATAACGCGATCCTGATAATTAACGGCCACTACTATGAAAAATATCTATTGATTAAAGCTTAGTGAATCAAGTACATCACTTACTGTTGGGTCTTTGGTACTGAGTACATCGGATGTCGACCCCTGGGGCTAAGATCAGCCCATCCAAGCCACATCCAAGCCCATTCCCTCCAGCATGCATCTGACTACGACTATTCGTAAAAAATCTAATTCTCTTCATGTAGGCCGTTAAGCCAAAGCCAACAGCTCTCCCACCGGGATTGAAGGGGTTATCATAACTCATTTGAGAGGCACGCTGCTAATAATAGGCGCAAACGGCGCCCTCGGCAGCGCTGTTGTATCCGAAGTAACAACATCCCTTGAGCTTGCGGTGCCACTATGATGTGAGTTTCTTGAAACTTTCTATCCTCTCCGTGGTTTAAATCAACCAGCTTTCCTTTTGCTGATCAACTTGGGCGGTCTTCTTTTAGGCACGAGCTTCAGCGCCACCTTGATTGAGATCTAGTTCTGAATAAAATCTCAGTGCTTAGCTTAGAACCGGGTACTATGGTTTCTGGCATAGTCCGCAGAAGTGATTCCTAGACGATCCGTGTGTTCTTGTTCAAGATTATGATTCCCTTGATGGCATTTTTGCTCATGCATATCATGCCCAACGGCCGCCCATCCGCACCCAGAGAAAATCAGCTAGAGATGTCGTCGCTGCTGCTTTTTACAACGCCCCAGGTCCGCTGTGCGAGCGACCGAGATATCTGTACCTGAATAGGTGAGTGGAGGGTGAATATAATATATTGCCAAAGATCCCGAAAACTGGCGCATCGTATAGGGACTGACTACACGGGGAAGTCCCCGATGAACGGGCTTGAGACAAGCGCGACGTGGTCGACGCCATAACGGAATAGCTGTAGCGTCTCTATGGGCGCGTCTACAGCGGCTACTACAGGCTAGAGCGGGGCGTCGCACAGTGCTGCATAGGCGGTCTAGGCTGTCTTGGAGGCACCTATCGCCTATCACCGGAGGTCGGTGCAGAAAATAATACTAGACTACCTATCTGATATTAGGATAGATGTTGTCCTTGTATTGGAAATGGAGGATTGTTTGGGTAGGTAGCCGTAAGGAAGCCAACTACATAATATACTATAGCTTAGGTACTCATCCAGGCTACCTACATATACTAATAACATCCTTAGACCTACCGCTATTTACTAGGCCCATGGGTATTATTACCTTAGGTACCTAGGTAGTCTAGATGAATAGGGGTCTCACTAGGTAGTACCTCCTTCCGAACCTAAGAAATACACAGTGCACCTGGCCCCCTGGTGCTAAGATTAGGTAAGTTGAACAAAACAGCATCAACAACAAGAATCGTCTATCTAGTCTTCTTATTGCTCTACTCATTCTCACTCTCATCTTCGCCGTCAATTCAAGTACTCATTGTAGCACCTTAACCTACCAATCGACTACCCATTTATTCCTCCTGAATAGCACATTCCCGTCTCTCACTCACGATTGCATTCCTGCAGCAAAACGAATCACTCATCACTTCAATCAGGCACAATGACGACGCGGTATAGGGTGGAATGTGAGTCGCCTGTAGCTCACCGCTCTCGTCATAATCTCATCACGTCCGTAATCTGACATGCTGCCCTTTTTTTGCAGATGCCCTCAAGACACACAGGAGAGATCAATTCATAGGTAATCCTAACCCACTCACTTCCTCTCCGCATACAGAACACCCTCTTCTAAACATCCATCGATCCTGATCATGACTGTGCCCAACAACCCAACAGCCCAACGTAGTGGGAAATCCTTATGAGCCTTAGGCTACATGACGGAGTGGGATACAACAGCCATCACCGGTGGGCTAGTTGGAGGTACCAATCATGCGGTGTCTGTGCTCCATGGCATCGTCCATGATACCTAATGTAATGTGGGCAGAAATCAGTTCATCTTTCCGAATACCCTTGGCATTTTCGAGGTTGTTGTGGTGGGCACATGGTCGAGTCCTTCCTTGCTGACACGAATATAGAATGGATTAAAGGATTGCTAGCAGTCCCTTTTGTGCTTTATTCCCAACCCACCGGCGTCTTCGAACCCAATGGCATCAGCGTCGCTCAGATGTCAGAGGAAGCGCACAGACGCTATGCCGAGATCATGAGGGATGTGGAGGTTATGATTGACGATCACAGTGCGTATTTCCACTTCCCCTCACTTAGTACGGCTCAGTAACTTACATGTCAACAGTCGCACATCAAGCACACATGCAGGCTATCCCGTCCAAATTGAAGCTTCTCGTTCCTCCAATAGGCAACTTCTTTACGAGGCTCCCCTTGGAGGCGGCATTCAAGTTTCAAGATAGCAAGCGCTATATATCGTCGCGGCGCTTCGTTTCGCCGTCATTTAACGATGTCCGCCTCATCCTAAACTCCGCGCAGCTGATGGCTGTCACCACACACGGTACTCTGCAGCTCGCAACCTTTGATGGAGATGTCACATTATACGATGATGGCGAAAGTCTGGAGCCCAGCAGCCCGATTATAACACGTTTGCTCGATCTGCTGCTCAAAAACGTCAAGATCGGCATCGTTACTGCCGCAGGGTACACTACAGCAGACCGATACTACGCACGTCTCCATGGGCTATTGGACGCAATTTCTCAATCGAGTGCGCTCACGCCGCAACAAAGACAGAATATCGTCATCATGGGCGGAGAGGCTAATTACATGTTCGAGTTTAGTCCAACGTCCCCTCACCTGCTAGCTCCGGTACCGCAGGAGCGTTGGCTTACGGCCGAGATGGCCACTTGGTCTGACGCGAGTATTAAGGCTTTGTTAGACGTAGCCGAGGACGCGCTACGTGATTGCATCAAAACTATGAAACTCCCTGCTATTCTCATGCGTAAGGATCGGGCTGTCGGAATTATCCCCAGTGATCCCAACGTGCGCATCCCGCGTGAGTCGCTTGAAGAGACGGTGCTCGTGGTGCAAAAGATTCTCGAACTTAGCGTCGGCAGCGCCGATCACAACAACAGGGCTGTGCCCTTTTGTGCATTTAACGGAGGCCGAGACGTATTCGTTGACATCGGTGACAAAAGCTGGGGTGTAACCGTATGTCAGGAGTGGTTCGGTGGGAAGAATGGGGGCCGACCAACGTCGATTAGGCCAGAGGAGACATTGCACGTTGGGGATCAATTCCTCAGCGCTGGCAGCAATGATTTCAAAGCAAGAAGCGTAGCGACAACTGCATGGATCGCAAGCCCTACCGAGACCGTAGATCTTTTAGACGAACTAGCGGACTTTATGACCAAGAAGCTGAGTTAGCTTGCTACCGGCAGCGCAGAACCTTTTCTTGGTCTGAATATCTAATCAAGTAGTAGAGTTTCATGAAGGTTTATATCATTTCGTCACACTTCAAATAGGAAGGGCTTAAAGTATTACTTACTTATAATGGAGAGTCGAGGCGCTTATTTCTGGCCTAGACTACGGGAAACGAGACTCGCATGCTAGTCGTGAGTGAACTGTAAAATGCCTGTCTGGGTGTGATCTATCGAAGCTGAATGTCAGTAGCCCAGAATCCTACTCATTCACCGAGTTTGCTCGATCCCCCTTTCCCTTTCCTTGTGAGCTCGTTTCAAACTAAAAGCGCATGGTTTACTAGACCCGTACCTTTTATATACAGAGTAAAGTAGAGCGGACGGACTATGAGGTTACGTAAGGGACTGACAAGTAAGACCAAAGGTCGAAGCTGTAAAGGTTGCAGTACTCGTATACATACTAGGTAGGCGGTGTAAGAAATAAGGGGTGCTTCTAAAATGCAAGGATGTACGCTACCTACCTAAGCCTCTAATACCTAGGTACTCAACCAACTTCAATATCGGCATAAGTGATATCGTTGTTGGGGGAGACCAGATACCGCTTCGATGCAGTAGTGACTAAGAAAATATCCAACGTCGTGCAAAGCACAATATTCTAGTACCAAGATAGGCCTATGATAATACAAGGTCCTAGCATGCCATTAAGGTCTTAAGGGAACGAGCTGTGTTGTCAAGTATTGAAAGTGTTACATGACCGAGTATATCATGAATCAGCGCTTTATTATTTATATAATCCCAACAACCTCAAGATTAGTGCGTGCTGCGATGGGGCTGAAATAAACGTAGATAGCCACGCTAATCCCTTCCCAATAATGATGCAAGATAGAGAGACTAATGTGGCTCTAAATGAAGGCATATGCAAGCTTTATGCAGCAAGAAGGGTTTTCCTTGGGGCACCGAGAGAACAAGTACCCGGTTACGTTCTCATTAGTGGTACGTAATATTTATGGAGGCCGTATACTGTATGAGTGAAGACCTATAGTCCACTTTGAGGAGTCTTTATATCCATCATCCCACTAAGTCGTATATTAAACGTGAGTGACTGCGGTATCGCATATTCACGCTCATTTATGGTTCGCGTTTTACACCATTGCCAACACCGACCTAGATGACCTTGCGACCTTACATACCGATCTCCCCTCTCCCGACATGGCTTGATCTCGGCGTTAGATAACGCCAGCATCATGCAATACAATTCCAAGGGCAATATCTTAGAAACGCGAAGCCATATTGGTAAAATTAGCTAGCTAGCCATATATTTACTGATGTAAAAACAAGTGCAACAAGACGCTAGCCCACACGAATATCAAGTATTCTCTATGAACAGAAACACCGTAGGAAGTTTATACTACATAGAGCGTGTGACACCATGACTCACATGATCCTTAGTTATCCTTGGCTTTCTTACACAATAATCATGTAATATTTCCATATTGATAGTTAAGTTCTGAATGTGACGTTGTTACAGCTCTGACAATGCAGTTTTATGGTAAGTTAGGCTTCACCATGATGATTCAGCTTGAAATACTTAAATTTGGCTGTTTAGATATCGGCGTATTCAGCTAGCTATCTTAATGCCTACTCTAACTCTTGACAGAAGCTAGAGGATAGAAGACTGTGTATGATATGTTTCTGAAAACTATACAAACCACCCGATTTCACGCTATGACTCTTCTGCCTACTAATATAAAAGTATAGATTAAATCGGCTGACTAAGGGCGGGGGTCAAGGAGAATAGGGGGGCAAAATAGTATACTCTCAGTCACATGTTTGTAAAACTGCCGTCTGGGAGGACGATGGCGTGAAGATAGGGAGATTTGTTAAGTCCGCCACTTTCAATATCACGGCGGCGAAAATGATAGCTGATCATTGCTGCAAATTCCGCTTCCGCCCGAACGTCAATAGCCTATATCTCAATCATGTAACCCCTAATCTTCCTGAGTCTCAAGAGACGATAAGATGCTCAAAATAGCTTGTAAGTGAAAAAATAGACTACGTACCTGGCTTCAATCGTAACGATTTAGTAGTCGGCGGGCTGAGCCGTTGCTAGGAATCCAAAGGCTTAATAGTTCCTCGCTTATGTCTAAAGCCTATTTCTGTGCCTGCATAAGGTTAATAAATGTACTGTATAGGTAGATGATATAGGTTCTATATTTAGTAGAAAAATGTCTGCATTATCAATTGAAGCTGGGTGCTACACGATAATAGTTCATGTTGGTGTTTTTGGTGTTCGTTTCTCAGCATCAATCTTCTCGGCGGGCCTATACTTAAGGACATGCCTTGAATTAAGGGGCATAAAACGTCACTGGCTATTCTCTATATAACGTCGAGATGAAGTTAGATGAACCCACCCCTATCAAATATTGAGCCGCGCCTCAGGCTAAAGAGGCTCAATAAGCGATAGCCTTGCTGAATGCCCTTAAGCGAAACAATGGGAGGGGTGGGTGGCCAATCACAATACATCTTTTCTTTCGAGCTTCCTAAATGGGCAATTGTTGGGCCCCCTGTCACTCAGGCACTCACATACCGATTAACCATGTGACAATATATCATATATAGTGCCCTCTTGGCTAGAACGCAGTACGATTGATGATAGTTGATATCGCGTATGTTGTGCTTCTCGTATCTTCTGTTGCGTTCAACCGAATCTCACCTCATGAATGAGATTTTAATAAGATTCAGGTCAGGGGGGTTGCGTTTTTGCCAAGCGATGCTCTGATTCCTAGACCTAGTTCCTCTAGACAGAGATTTAGCCTCGTAGGTATCTGAGCATCACTGTAACTTCAACACTTAGCTGAAATTTCTATACCATTAGGTATATGGTATCTGCCAAGTAAATCTGGCAAAAGCCCTTGTGTTGCAGGGACTTGGTATCATAATGAGACATCTTAAGATCATATTAGCCTAGTATTACTACTCCTGTTGATCCTACGCAGGGTGTGCTCTTTTTCGCATGGAAGAGTTATCAACTTCTCGCCTAATACTCGGGACGGGTAAGAGCATAGACTAAAATTCCTGATTTACGGGACCTGAAGTGAGGCTGTTCCAAAAATAGTCTGCAGGACCTAATAATCTCTGAGCTGGGACCTGCCCGATACTATCCGGACCTGCATCGCAGGCCTCCGGGAATATCAGCAGACTTCAATCTAGACACACGCGCTTGACACCTCCCATGGTCTCCCGGGCGAGTCTAGAGGTACACGGAAAAGAGGGGATGGTAGACGGAACTTGATCGTCCTGCTCAGGGGATTGATTTTATCAGTTGAGCTGAGGGAAGCTACTGACTCGAATATGGATATATAAACACCGATCTCATATCCCTAAAATGAGTTATAGTTTGTTCGCCAGACCGCAGATCACTTATCAACCCTGCTAACGATCTAACGATCTTCTTCGACAATCTTGTACGCGCCCTGACAACGATCTCTACATGATCCTTGCTGATCGACAATAGATACCCACTCAGTCCATCTACATTAAATCACGATGAAGTTCTTCCTCATTACCTTCGCCGCGGCGCTAGCCAGGTATGACTCTCCGCTGCTCATACGCGACGATCTATCCGCGCCCATACTAAGACCATCGATATAGCCTAACCCTAGCCGCCGACCCCGTGGCCGAGCCTGTCATCGACTCTGTCGCCGACGCCGACGCTGAGCCCACCGCCGCCACGGTGGTCACCACGCTGCCCTACTGGCCGCCCCCGCGCCCGACCCGGACGGCGACGTCGTCCTCGTCGAGCTTCATCATCTCGATCACCACCCTCCCGGCGCCCGGCAAGCCGACCGTCATCCCGAGGCCCTGCCCCACCATCAACCTGACCACGCGGCCCAGCAACTGCCAGCCCATCCGCTGCCCGATCCCCGGCTGCACCTACGAGGAGGACATGATCATCCCCTGCGGATGCGCCCCCCGGACCCTGCTCTGGGTCGAGGGCTGCCAGACGGCCTGCCCCCAGGGCTGCGCCACTTCCACCAATACCTTGAGCCAGCTCTGTGCTACGGCTACTGCGGACCCGGCCGCGCTGCCTACTGCTGTTTAAGGGCCTTGCTCTGCTTGCGGCAAGGGACTAGAGGATGGCGATGCTAAGACAAGGGATATTTTGTATGATTTTGAATAGGATTCGAGTAAATTTATTGGAAATGGTTGCCTGTAGGTAACCCTCGACTATCCCCGCGTCTCAACTATGCTCTCATGTGGTTATGTATGATTGGTTTTACTATATATGATGTGATGATCTACCCTCAAGTGTATAATCGCCTGACTATCTTCCTTTAATGAAGGCGACGTATATCCACTGATATAATACATATTCTCCTCAGTGGTTATACCCCAGCACGTTAGGCCTGACCATGACAATGGTCCCCTAGGTCCCCTTAAATATGTGTGCAGCTCAAGCCTAGCAGGTAATTATAGTTAGTCAGCACGATCTCTATGAATAAGTAGCGGTGTTGAACTTTCCAGATGCTTTCATGAACTGCATTCATCCTAACTGTAACAGTGACTTACATCAATCGCAATCTCAGTCAAGAGTCATCTTTTCTTTTTCAAATTTGAGTACATTATTATCCTGTCAGTCAAGCTCTAGACTAAGTAGCTCGAGTCCTCTACCTAGCTCCTTTTCTATACGATCGCATTTTATCGGCTGTTCACTAGTCCACGCTTCACCCGCTCGTGATTATTATAACAGATATGAACAAATCATTCTCAATACTGGAGAGTGAAGATATAAGCTAGCGATCTATGGTCAATAAATTATATCTGAATCCTGGGCCGCTGCTACGCCCGTTACAGGCGACTGGACATTTTAAATCTCCGAAAAGTCCGATACTAGACTACGGACGGTGCAGCGTCTTCTCACTACTCATTATTACTCAGTATTTTAGATATTCACTCTTGTTCCTGCTTCTATGCCCCCTGTTGGCTGGCTATGGTGCAATCCGTAGCTGCTTTCTCGAAATTATTATTATTCATGCTGACAAACCGATGGTTTCTGGCCTTAGTGAGGATTCATACTAGTGACATCGTCTTCCTCAAATAATTATAAACCAGCATAAGTGAAAGCATAACTAGACCACGATGAAAATGTCATATATATGGTTCATAATGGCTCAAGAATGTTTCTACTGGCACTCAAGAAGCTCGCCTCACATGTCCTCATCTTCTCAGTTAATAGACCTCGCTCGTTGTATTAGACACCAACAGACTTTCCTAAGATGAGATTACCACTAGTCCCCGCACATTATATATTGTGCATAGCCACGAGTCTTTTTTGTTCAATACCGTCGGCCCTAGCCGACGGCGACTTTCGCACGCCGAGCGTGGTCGTCAAGAACGGGACTATTAACGGCCGTCACCTCGCGGAAACCTGGAATCAAGATCTGTTCCTTGGTATACCGTATGCTCAACCTCCCACGGGTCCTCTGCGCTTCAAGTGGCCTCAGTCACTGAACAAGTCGTACGGGACACCTCTGGATGCCTCTACGTATGGCTACAGTTGTTACCAAAATTCGATAACCTTCAATCTCTCGGAAGACTGTCTCACTCTCAACGGTAAGGCTTGTCCTTAGCTCAGTAACAGAAAACTCGTTAATATTCTTTGTAGTGATCCGACCTGATAATGTGACCGAATCTGACAGCTTGCCGGTCCTGGTATGGATATACGGTGGCGGTCTTTTTTCCGGTTCAAGTGCCGATCCCCAATACAACCTGTCAGGCATTGTCCGAGCCTCTCAAGAAGCACAGCAGCCCATCATAGCTGTATCGATCAACTACCGGCTCGGCGTATGGGGTTTCCTCCAGACCCCCCAGCTTCTTGAGGAGGGTAGTTCGAACGCCGGGCTGCTCGACCAGCGGCTAGCTCTGACATGGATCAAGGAGAACATCGCTGCTTTTGGGGGCGACCCGGGTAGAGTCACGGTCTGGGGCGAGTCTGCTGGCGCCCAGTCGATCGCGCTGCACCTTCATTCCTTTGGAGGCCGCGACGACCAGCTGTTCCACGCCGCGATACTCGAGTCCGGCAGTGCGATAGGGGTACCCCTTCAGCCTCTGGCATACTATGCATCGCCAGTTGATAACCTGACCCGAGCGGTAGGGTGCAACGATGCCGCGGACCAGCTAGCTTGTCTTCGCGGCGTTTCTTCAGAGGCTCTCCTGTCGGCGCGGGGTAGCAATTATTGGAACCCGCTTGTTGATGGGTATGTTGTCACGATCTTGAGACTTCGATTCTTGATGCCTATCTAATGCGTATGCTTAGGGATTTCCTTACTGACTATCCTTCTGTCCTGGCGGACACCGGCTCATTCATCAAGGTGCCCCTTTTACTCGGCAGCAACAGTGACGAGGGAATCTCTTTCGGGCCAACCGGCTTCGACGATGCGGCCGCCATCTATTATGGTCTATTATCGAACCCTAGCTTCTCGGGTTTGCCTGGACTGCCCTATCAGATCTCCCCCGCGTCCGCTCGTAGATTGCTACAGCTATATCCAAATGACCCCCCCCCAAGAGCCTCCGTACGACATTGTGAATGGCACGATATTTCCACAATACGGGCTCCAATGGCGCCGTTCCTGTGCTATATACGGCGATATCGTAATGATAGCCGGGCGTCGGAAGCTATGCGCGGAATATGCAGCTGCAAACCAACCCGTCTACTCCTACCGCTTCGCGACGAGACCATGGGACGCAGCCGAAGCCGACGGGGTGCAGCACTTTGTCAACGTAGCTTTTAGCTTCCAGAACATCACTGGTGTTCTCGGCCCGCTGCCAGAATTTCAGAGCCACAAGGACATTAGCGACGGCATTGGCAGGTCATACCTCAATTTCGTCTATTGGCATGATCCGAACGTCAGAGAGAGGGGTGTCCAGACCAGGCTGCCCTATTGGCCAAAATGGACGGCGACTAATCCTTCGAATATGGTACTTAATGCTACGCGAGCTGAGGTTGAAAAGGACCAATTTAGGGAGCGTGGTATTGCTTTCTTACACACTATTAGCAGAGAACTTTTGGCGTGACAGCGTAGTAGTCATGCGCAACCCCAACAACCCTCATGCAAGTTGTTGTTTTGTTTATTCCCAGCTTTAGTTGGACATCAGTCGCTGCTCCGTATACCATCCCTGCGAGATGCGTTGGAAACCTGCAAGTTCTATGTTTAAATAACAAATCAACTCACACCCGAATTCTCGTGCAACGTGCTGTGGGCTATTTTGAATTTTTATAAGTGTTTGCACGGTCTAGAATGTTGTTATCCCCCCCTCCATATCGTTGCTCGTGTCTTAAGTACGCTTGCGATGATCGGTTGTAAGTTACGTTTAGCGCTCCTGTGTGCTTCATCGTCACCTTTTGACTTGAATCTGATTCTGTCCCTCTTGCCGTTCTCCTGCTTTTTCTGAGTAGCCCGGAATGTAGATGATTGAATAACGTAAGTAATGCGCTCTCGTAAACTCCATGAAGGCTGTGCCCTACCTACCTATCTAAGCTACCCTGTGCTATGTAGAAGTGCTAGCCCACGGCGCACATGCTGAATTCTGGAGCTAAAAGCGTCGACATACCCAAATGGTTACAACTTAGTTCGGTCGCCTTCGTTTTCATACCAACCCTTTGCGCATCATGAATAATCACCCCGGAGGAGCCTTAGCATCCCCAGCACTGCTCAACTCTGTCCGCTATAGTATTTGTGGTATTGACTATGGCCAGTTTCGTCAAACATGGCCTTGTGGCTACGCCATAACAGGTAGGTACCCCCTAACTAACACCGCCGTTAGGAATAACTGATTGTGATATTTGAGTACTCTGGGCAGCATTCGCCGCCATCTGAACAGCAGCCTGCGCGTTGGCTTCTGCCTGGTTAAAGGCACCTTGTATGACACTCTGCTCCTCGGAAGACAAATGTGAAGTGAGCCCGGAGTAGAATTGGGGATTTTCTTGTTGCATCTCTGTTTAACAAAAGGTTAATAGTAGCACTAACGTATCCTGCACTTTGATTGAACTTACTCATAAGAGCGCCACGTAACAGCTGATAAGGCTCGATCTTATCCAAGGGCGATTCCAAAAGTACACTATCCTCTCCCAACTCCTCATCCGAATCATCATGGTATTGGTTTTCAATTTGGCTGAACTTTTGGGCTTCCTCGTTCAGGAAATCGAGATATGCAGTACTCTCATCCCGGCCGTCGTTCTGTTCCTCCTCTGGGCCTTCGGCGGCCCAGTTGGCGTCTTCCTCACCCCACTCTTCCTCATCCTCAACGTCGTAGCTACTCGGATCGAAGGTGAAGTCGTCTTTTAGTGCTTCCTCGCGGTTTTTCATGGCGTGAGGTAAGGTTTTAAAGAGAGAAGTGATTCCTTGAAGGAGTCTGGGCCACCCAGTCGAGACACTGGCTGGAATTTGATCCGGGTCGATACTGAGCAGAGATACTATAGCCACAATGCAGAGCTTTTTGTCGTGAACACGGCTAAAATGCTCCATGTTCCCAAACCAGAGGCTGAAGAACTTGTTTGTCCACCCTTTAGCCTCAAGGACCGCCAGCGTTAGGACTGGGTTGTAATAAATCGCATTGATCACCATTTCCATAAGATGGATCTTATAAGACTTGACCTTTACTTCATGTCCGTTGAGCACTGTCATAGCCATGGTGATAAATCCGGTGACAGATTGATCAAGGCTGCCACGGAGACTCAACATCATAGCTTCAGCAAGTTTGCACGCGCAGATCCGGTCGACGCCACCCACTTTCTGGTCCTGGAACATGTCTGCGACCATAGAGTATAAGGCTGCTATATATTCGGGTTTCTCGACTAGTTGTGCGTAGCCGTATTGAACAAAATTATCGAGAGCGGGAAGCATGTCCTCTAGGTATAGCTCGGCGCCGGACTTGAAAGTTGCATGAATGAGCTCGAATGCTTGCCACATGGTAGGAGAGATGCCCTTAGCTGCGAAAGTACAACTGTCAATGATTTCGAAGACTTCGTTGTATAGGTCTAAAAAGCAAGAACTGTTAGTATGTTATCCCCAATTGGCCAAATTGGTACAGCGGGGTGCAGGCTTACCGTAGAGTTTATTTGCTAGGGTGATCTGGATCACAGGCATCAGTACGGCCTCGATGTGGAGGAGCACATCTGGTGTGCTTTCTAGTGTGAGGATCAGGGTGCCGATGGTTTGAAGCACACCCAAAGCTGTAATACTCTTATCATCCAAATAGTCGCCATATTCTCCATCTTCATCATTCCGGCTCTCGTTCTTATCCACAAGCTCACGGACAATTCTCAAATAAGTGTCTCGTAATTGTTCACTGAGAGCAACCGCAAACGGCGTCAGCTCAGTGGCGAATACTTCAACAAAGTCCTCCATAACATTAGCGAGCGCGTCAATATCGCATTCATTAGCTAATTTTAGCAACTGCTGCATGATTGTGGGAATGCTTTGCTGCATGCTGATACGGATGGCATCATGTCTGATTAGGGGCTGTAGAGCCAATGCTGCTGTAACTCGAACGGGAAGGTCTTGATCAGCCATGCAGTCAAGAATGTGGCGATATATGATGAGCAGGTTGTTTTGATCCTTAAAGTTAAGCTGCTCAAATTTCTCAATGGTATCGCAAGCTCGGGCACGCAAGAAACCCCGTGGGCTCTTGAAATCGGGGAAGACGTATCGAACGAGGAAGTATTCAAGTTGGTCAGCAATTGGACTCTTTTTTCCAAGAAGAACAGGTGCCAAAGTGCCAATCATTCTCAGAGCGCCTTCCTTCGCGATGTGATTTTTGCTGTCATCCGGTGCTTGCTCGTATTCGCTTACAATACTGTTGATGAACTGAAGCAGTTCAAAAGTCTGTTTTCTTCGGACTTTCGTAAGGGTAACGAGGAAATTAGTAGCAGCAACATCTGGCGCAGAAACTTCTTCATAAAAGTTAAGTTTCCGGTGCAAATACTCCTCTGGTTCATCCTCGAACTTCTCAACATCCTCTTCGCTAAGGCACAGAACAGGGAAGATGAGGTGCGTAACGAGATTATTCAGGTGTGGTTTCATGAGACTCCACGTAGACCTAGTGCGACAGCACTCGTCGAGGAAGACTAAGGTGTAGGAGAGGCAGGGCTTGCTCAACCAAGTTGTCTTGGAAACCCATTTCTCGATTTCTGATAGGTAGTGCTTCATGATTTCGGGCGCGATTGTAGACTCGAAATCCTTGGCGAACTTGGTCGTCTCATCGGTCTTGACGGTAAGGGCCTTATCATTGCCGTGCCTATTAGATATTAGCTACGCCACTAGGACCGACTGAAGCAGTCGAGGCTGAGAAATGACGGACCTGATCCAGAGCCTGTTGAGATTGAAATATGCCCACTTCTTCGCCTTCCACCAATGATGGCGCTCCCTCTCTTCGACATCCTCGGGCATGGCCGAGGCGGGTATAGCTTTAGAAATGGTCTGGAGAAAAATGGTACACCACCCGATATTCACATCGTGCTGCCTCAAGTAGCTACAAAGCTCAAGCTGGTGGCAAGTTAGTCACCACAATCGAACCGCTAGGCATTATACCATGAGCCACACCCGTCCCCGCTTAAAGAGACTTACCCATGCTGCATGTTTGTAGGCCTTGAGAGCGATATGAAGCATCTCACCAGCCTCATCACTTTCCTGATTTACCAATTCGTTACAGACTTGTTGAAGTCGTGGGAAACTAGCCTCAATAATCTTGTCGAATTCTCCCCTGCCGGTATCCTGATTCCCTTTAAATCGGTATGCGCGACAAGTAACGAGCAAGCACTGAAGACCGGCGAGCACCGATGGGGGGTCGTTGGCATGCAGAAGCTGCAGGGTAACATCCATGAAACTGGGCCATTTACCGGGGAAATCGAAGTGTAGAATACGCTGGATGAGCTGCAGCAACTGTTGTCGAACCGGACCACGCGAGGCGGCAAGAATGGGGAGGATGCGGTCGCGAAAGCGTTGCTTTTCATCTTCAGCTATTAGGGGGTCGTCGGGATAGTGGTCGCTTCTGGACCAGCCCCGATTTGTCCGGTTTTTGAGATAGATGACGGCTGCAGAGACAAGAGTTAGACCGGGACATAGTTAACTTGGAAGGACTCGGGGAGGGAGAGCGTACTCGACAGTCGAACAGAGTCGTCGGACTCGGCGCTGAGAATTTCAAGGAGGACATCGGTGAAGCCTGCATGGCCCTCGGCCTGGGCGTCGGCGATGGTGTGTCAGTAACCAGAACACACAGCAGGGGCAGCTGGAGGTCGATCCAATGCATGTGGCGCATCACACAGGAGGGGAAGACAGAATTGGGACAGGCAAACACACCTGTTTGAGCTCAAGCTCGGCAGCCCGACGCACGTTGGCGTCGGGGGAGAGGGTTGCTACGACGCGACTCCTGACGACGTTGACATCCATGGTGGGCGGACCGAGAGGAATGGGGCCGGTATGACGGGGGGCAACAGTATATCGGCGGTGGAGTGATGGAAACAAATGGGTTAAAAATAAACTGGCATCAGATCGAACTCGTCGACGACATCGAATGGAGGGAAAGGGTGTTGAACGGGCTGATGCTGTCTGTCGATGGTTGGCAAAATGGTGACCAAGTTGAGTGTTGTGGATGTGAAAGTGGATTAGACTGGTACGGTCAACTCTTGGGGATTTCACGAGGATGAGGGTTCAGCTAACAAAATGCAGTGCACATATGCAGTAGGTTAGGTACCTAACCCCGGCCCAGGAGCGTTGGACGGAAAAGTACATTCGCCTGGGGGAAAATTTATCAAGGAAAAATACGTTAGATGGGGCCATTCTAGGATGGGATGGAGGGGTACAATACATAGGTACCTACCACATGTACCTACGATACCTCTTGTCTACCCTGTACCTAACATACATGTACGTATTCACCTCTTATCTACATCACTACCTGCTTGGCTACAGGTACTTGTGTCTAAAGAATTGTATCTGAGAGTACTTTCATTTGTCCAATGACTTAGGTACAAAAGCCAGCCTTTTTTTACCCACCATCTATTTAGGTAGGCACATAGTAAGTAACTAAGAACTTACTTCATGAGCATTTGACTGCTAAGCCTACCCACTACTGTAGATACTACATGCACTTATCTATCTACCTGACTAATATAGGCGGATTTGCCTACCTAAACTCATTCCGTGGGTGTGGGCAACGGCCAACTGGCGGCCTGGGCAGTCTTGACAGGTCTGCTGCCAGCCAGGTGCTATTGGTGGGTTGGAGGATGTGGGATGAAGCACCCCTCCAAGGAGGGGGAGGGGGATTATTCAACTTTCTTTACCGCCCAATCCCTCTGGTGCCTTCTATGACTGACCCACTGTATTAGGTACCCACGTCCACGGCATGCCTACGTAGGTACCTACCTACATAGGTAGGCAGAGATGTAAGGAATGCTGAATGTAGTTAGGTCTGATCCCCTTAGAGCCCTAGTCCTCACAATTTGACGTAGATAAGCTTGAACCCAAGGATTTCGACAGTTATTGAAGCAGGCAACGTGGCTCTCGTTTTAAACCTCATATATTTTCTGGGCGATTGCTGAAGATCAACTCCGTGCCTCTTTGCTGCGTCTAACATGATTCAAACTATTATGAGAATAACTAGCCGAACCTGTAAAAAGTGCGCCTAGTTTCATTTCAATGCGGAGTGCGAAAACACGCCCCACGCCTCGTCATTCCTCATTCCGCCATTTCTCTACGCAGTACTGTACATAGGAGTTCGATGCAGGGGTACATAATGTAGGCCGGCACGTCCTAGGTATTTATTCAACCCTGCTACTATTACCACTTACATACCATGCTGGAGGTTTACAGACAGGATTGAAGAAATGGGATCGGAAATGCTGTCAAACAACCAAGATAGTAACTATATAGCGTGAGGTGAAGATAGCTCAGCAGGACTGGCTCTAAAGCAAAAGCGGTGACTATTTAGACACAACAACTACCGGGAACTACGAGCCTATAGTTTCATCAACGCCACCCAGTTCGAAGCTCAGCCAACTTAGCCTGGTCTCAATTTATGCTGGCTGAGCCAGTGATTCGTAATGCCTGCCTACTATGTCTATTTTGTTAGCATCTTGCATGTAGTCACAATAAGCGTTATGATTAGAGCGCTCCGGTAAACAGTAAACCCGACAAGTAATGTACTCAACATACTCAATACACTCAACAACAGCGACTCGGTTATGAAACCGCATTCGAGACGATGATGCCAAGTCAGGGTTCTTGTTTTCAAGAAATTATCCGCCTATTCATCCACCGCTCCCAATGCCTCTCACTATCTCTTGCTTTCTACGTCATATTATATTCGTATCACTAGTAAAATGTCAATCGAACCAAGTCACGTGTATACAATCACGAAGGGCTGAAAATCGTTTGTAGATGATTCGAAACTATAAACAGGTAGAATGAGTACACATTGTATTTTGGCTTGACGAACACCCGCGGTTCTTTAGCATGCATAGAAGCCTAAATTATTGCTCATACGACATCTAAAGAGAGACATATTGCACTGTTCTATCACAGCTTCGAGCCCGTCAGTGCTCATAGCGCAGTCCCAATATCAAACTTTAATTAAGCCACTGATGACCAACAGTATAGTATTCCAGTGCGCCCATTACTCAACAGCCAAGACTACCCATGCGACAAATCACCATTTGCCGCCACTCCCTACATCCGTAGCCTGACATTACCCTGAAAATGCTAAGGCATTTGACGGGACATATACATCTCCTCCTAGCCCGCTCCATCTCATCTCAAACAAGGTCTCTAGACTATGAGTTCATGGTTAGTATCTGTTAGGTACCATCACTCCGGTAGCCATCGGGGGGATACAGGCTTGAGTAAATGATAATAAAACACGAAAGGGGTTGATAACATGAAATGCACAAACATGAACCACTGCGTCATCTTCATAGGTATAGCACAATCCGAGGCTCACTAATTCTAGGCACCGTTCAAGCCCAAAGAAGTCCAGATACCGAAGACTGCGACATCCGAGGTGTATATGCAATGAATTCGACTCAGGTGGAATAGATCCGGGCATGCCTAAATAAAGCTGACTGCAGACTGTCGAGTATCCTTTATCGATAGCCCGCAATGTACATTGTCATGGGTCTCCTTTTAAAATGTCAGATTTCTATCCTAGCAGAGGCCTTGGTAGGGCAGCCTGTCTCTCAACAAGCCCTGAACGTGAGAGAATTGGAATCCGCATAGAAGCCGAGGGAATAAGTGATCCGTCTTGTCTCTAGAACCGGGGGTTTTAGTGAACAGCAGACTGTAGCCCATGAAGAGAATCCGCTCCACCTCACGGATGAAAGGTGCTTGAACAATGACAAACTGAATTTTTGATTGGCAAAAGGAGGCTGGTGATAACTAAAACGCAATAAGATGGCCCAAGAGATTCTAAGTACCATTTTGTGCTCCATAGGAGTCTTGTAAACTAGCATTGCTCAGCAGTTTTGCACGGAAACTTCCAAGCCCGGCTAGCGCCTTAGAGAGGTAGACGTTGAAATATCCATTGTGATCCGGAGGTGGTTGAAAAGTCCTTAAATTTTTTTGAGTTCAGGGATACTCTCCGCGGAATTCCTCAAAAGATCCAGTAACATAATTCATGGGGTAAGGCATGGCCGCCTTTGTTGTCCAGTGTGACCTGTGTCAGTGAGCTAATTAGTTTAGAGAAAGAAAGAAAAAAGAGTCATCCACGGAACAAGTGCCAGGGCGAAATCATGTGAGATGAGAAACTCCTTCGCGGAGGTTGGCATATATATACAAGCCGTCGTCCGATGCTCACCTCGCTGTCCGGATCGCATTGCCCGTCTATTAGCGTAGCGTCGTCCCAAATATCCCACCTAATGCTCATCCGTAACCGGCAATGGAACCAAAAACATCCTCGGAATGTAAAACAGAACCTCCAACCTTGGGCTGGATCCGGACAGCAGAGGGAACGCGGTATTATCCACGTCACTAACCATGAGACGGATCTCCTTTTTTTCCTTGAATAGGATCGGCAACCCAGTACCTTAAATCCCACCCTTCGCATCAGAGCCACCGTGGAAAAATGATCAGTTGAACGGCCAGTCAAATGCAAATGTCGTAGCAAGTTCCGTTCCAGATAGTGCGCCGTGTCCAATGTGGTAAAAGAAAAATTCATGTGCGATAAATCGTAAATCAGGTGGCCCAATTGGTGAAATGTAGCTGGTCCAGTGTCATGATGTCCCGTGGCATTATTCAAGAAAGTTTGCAACTTGCAACTCTCAAGGATTAGGTATTCTCTTTACTCAAATCCAGGTCTATCCTTTAGACAATAGATAACTCCGGTAGCGACCACGGCTGGTTATTGGATCCCTTCCTTGGGTATGAAACAAATGATAATCTCACAGAGCAGGCAAAGATCCAAATCCGGAACTCCGAGGCTATGATTTTGGAATCAGGTTACCGGCCAGTACGATGCGCTCGATGGCCATGTCTCTCAGTATGGCGGTCAACATTTTCTCGCTCGTTGCGGTGCCGCGCTGGTCCACTACTTGGCAGTTGAGTATTTTGTGATGATCCTGTACGTTTATGGGCAGGGGTGCTCTCATACTGATCTGGGGCGGCACTGTAGGGGGTCGTGCCTGCTGGAGACGCTAAATAATCAGAACCAGCTGTCAAGTTAGAAGCCTCTGGTGTACGCACCACGTCCGTAAAATGGGTCCCCCGGCTGTACTGCTGGGGAATAAGGTGCACTAGCTGACGTCGCACTTTGGGGATAATAGTTGGCGTTTTGCCCCGCAGCAAATACTTGGGAAGATGAAGGCCCTGCTGTTGTATAAGTAGCCCTAGTGGGTGCCATAGTAGAAGTCACGGGTACTCTCTGATCTCTAGGGTCACCCCTTGGATCCCTGGAGGCATACGGGTCATTGCCATATGGGTCTGCCTGACCCTGGGTGCCTGCACGAAGATTCGCACCCACAATATTATAAGGAGGATCTGGGGCGGTCTGGCCATATCCTGCGGCCGCAACTGAGTGACCTGATCCATAGGAAGCCACATTGCCTGTGGACGGTGAAAATTGGACGGTATTGGCACCGTAGCCCTGTGTAGGATACCCACCCTGTGAAGCTGCATATTGTTGAGCGTACGAGCTGGCGGCTCCAGTGTAGCCGGAAGCACCACTCCCTGGATACCTTAGACCAGGACCATTATCAAAAGGATCGTTACCACCGGTTCCAGGATAAGAAGTCTCCGTTGGGCCGAGATGCTGTCGCGACTGGTGTATATCCGAGTTGCGATACTGGACTGGAGGGGTGTTAGAGGATCTAATAAACACGCCGTTCAAGGCAATAGTACCTCCGCCGGCGCTATTCCGAGTCGCTGACTGTTGCCGCCTTTCTTGATCCCACCTCGCGGAATCCGCCTTCAAGTCCTGGATCATTGCCTACAATGTGTCAGCGCAAGATCGGACTGCGAGACCAGTGCGAGACGATGACTCACTGATGTCAGATTGCGGTATGCGTTGATGAAATATCCCTGAATGATCTGGCCATTTTCGGGATTCTGTAGAGCGAGCAAGTCAGAACGAGGTCGACACGAATAAGCGTTAGATATAGTAGCACGACATGCCTCGTAGTTGCCCGGTCTTACTAGCGCATCGTTCCCAAGATAGCGACAGATATCGGCCGTGATGACTTCGCGGTCTATGCCGTCTCTAGGTACGAAATATTCATTTTGGCGAGTCTGTTGAGGCAGGACGCTACTGCCGGTAGCGGGGGGTCTGCGGGCCATATCGTCGTAACAGAATACAAGCTGTCCAACGTCGACCGGTATTACAGGAAAGGAGAATGAAAAGAAAAGGGAATCCGGGTCGGCAGAGGAAACAGCAGGGTGGGGGATGAAATGAAGAGAAAGAAGAAGCGCGAGAGAGAGAGAGTGGGCAGTGGAGGGGAGAAAAGGGTTTGGGGGTTGGGCTGGGACCAGGCTTGCTGGCCGGTTGATTGGCGGTGGTGGTGTATTGTACGCTACTGTAGTGGGTGGTAGGCGGCCTGGGCTGGCGATGGATGGCGGTGGACAGTTTGGTAATGTGGGTCGGTCAGGATGGGGTCTGCAAAAGGCAGCAGCAGCAGTCAGGCAAGGAACAGTTTCCCCAAAGTCCTTATCCAATGCCGTACAGTTCTCATGCACTGTCCCAGTTGATTGTTATAGGCAGGCAAGTTAGGTAGGCAGCATAGGCAGGGTAGGTACACTACAACTTTACCTTAAGGCTTAGGTAGATAGTCGATACCTAAGACGCGAAGGTATGTATGCATAGGTAGACACAGCAGTCAAGTGGCGGGAACAGAAGCCCAAAGCAAAAAGGTAGCAGTTACGCCACACAATCGTTATAAGCGAGCGAGTGGCAAGAATTGCGAAACTTTTTTTTTCTTTCATAGACACCGTTAGACAAGGTGGTGTGGTATCGTCCTAACGGATGATAAATGATACGGTGTTGGTGTGCAGAAGAAGGTGGGCTGCAGGGTCGCGGTGGTAGTATTGCACAGAACTGCTTCTGCGTCGTTCTACGTCTCTTCCCTGAGATGATGAGAGAGGCAAAGGAGCAGTGCAGGCGGATCTTCAGTCAGGTGAGATCCAAAGGATTATCCTTATTCGAGGCCGGAAATCCAATGACGAGATGGCAGTGTGTGCCAAGGTGGAGGGAGGGGCAATATCACTATATCAGAGGTGTGCGTGGGAGAATCTGACTGGCTTAGAAGGTAGGTACTTATATGCGAGGGCAGTTCGAGGATAGGGGCTAATCGAAGAAGCCCCGGACAAACGAGAAGTATGTATGCGTAAGGAGTAGCGCGAGTTGGTAGAGAAAAAGACAGCCTGTAGAGCAATGGCTACCAACTTCTATGTGGGTAGATAGAGAGGTGGCCAAGCGCAAATCGAAAGACACAGCGCGACGGAGGTGAGGGACACCAATTGCTAGCTTGCTAGCTTCCAAGCACTGGTATTCTGGACAGTGGTCTAGGCTGGAGATGGGCAGGGGGCCCGGTTCAAAAGTTGGTGGTAAAAAATACTCCGTAGGTTAGGTAGGTCGTTCTGTACAGTACAGAGTATCTGGTGGTGCTGTAATTAGGTAGGTAGGTACCTAGTTGTACAGTATTGTACAGTGTTATTATAACAGGAGAGACGATTGGGCAGATTAGGGGTATGGCCACCGCTCATACAGAGTTTTTGGGTGATGGCGGTCCAGATAGGTACCCGATCCACTAGTCCACGTAGAGCCGTGGCTGGAGTGAGACTTTCACCGCGCTGTGGCTGATGGGGTGTCGTAGGTATGTACAGTACTGTGCGGATGGGATGCGTTTGCGCCTCCAGTCAACACATTCGACGTCGTCCCCCAGTCTTATACTATTTTCTGCCTGGGAACCGATCACACAGCTGTCTCTTACAAGCATGACCTGTTCCTATCGAAGAAATAATGGAAATTCCCCAAGAGGATGATTTAGGCCCTTTTCTTCAGGAGGGAGGTAACAGTACTAAGTCATATATATGACTAAAAACTTGGGTTGTATTATGTGAGGTTGGGTGCCGTTCGGTGAGAGCAAATGGAAAATAAAAATACCACACTTTGGAGCCCAGTTCAACGCCTCGCTCTTCGATACTGCCTAGCCTTGATATTTTCAGCTTGTTGTCTCGGGCGAGGATAGATGATAGAATACCAAGAGAGAGAAAAGTAAACATGTCCAACAGCGTGAGTGCGACTACGGGATTCTTATACGACAAGTTCGGCCGTCACCTTCCACTCTCCTTACCTTACCATGCCTCATATTCACAGGACCCCAGCCTTCGGTCCACTAGAAGAGTGGGTTACAGACGGCATTCCCTCACTGGCACACTCCTTACTCCACTCGCCTATTATTTGTCTCTCCGAAAACCTTAACATGTCATTATCTACGTGCTTCCTTAAGGGCGACTCGCATAGGTGATACACAAGGCGAGCGAATAAAGAATACGATCTCAAGCTGTTATCTGTTCAGACACTTGTTCCAAGTCCACGACGTTTCCGTCGTTATAGGTCAGATGCTGGAGAGCTAAATGCTTTATTGGCAATCTAGTCTCATAAATTCATCACGAGCGAAATAAGAACACTTAAAGTCAAGTTATAGAAGAATAGTAAGAGCCAATTAGAAGCTATGTAATGATGCATCGCTAGTTCTGGTTATGAAGGACTAGCATCAGCACGAATCTAGAGTAGGGGTAGGTTGTGTATCAAGAGATATGGTACTATGGTTGAGGCAAAGCCGAGAAAGTGTACGCAGGACGGATTGCTGCGAAAAGTCATGGATTCCCTGTCTCACAAAAACTACCTATCGGTATACATGTAGGCAGATTGGGTTGGGTATCAATGCGCCAGGACCCAACTTGTTTCTTAGCTGCATTCCACTTTTGGATGCCCAAGATTGAGCGGAGCCAATCATGAGCCAGCTTGCTTCGACACCTGATGAAAGCGCGTATGCCAGGTATTCCAGCAAGGAGATACGCTCGTGCCTACGTTTCGACGAAACAGCACAAAATTTCTGCTAATATACCTAGACAAGCTTCCTATGCCTATCCAATTACGCAGAGTTGCCCATAATGGCCACAAAAGGTAAGATAAAGCACGTCTCCAGCAGCTCGCACTAGTAGGGGGGGCTCATACAAAATAGGTAGCCTTCTACCTATGGTGTGCGATGCTTATGAGGCAACTCGCTATGCATCTCGAAGCTTAGGGAGAAATCAGCAGGTCAGCTTTTGCTTTCGGGTTTTATATGCCCTAAGCTCAGATAATGTGTGACAACCTATTTGCTATCAATACATAATTCGCTTCCTGGAAGGAATTGTTCGGAGCGGTCGGTCAGGGGATCTTCCGGTACCGCAGTCATGGACCAGACGCAACGCTGGTGACTGCGCGACCCAATCTACATACCGATCTGGTCGCAGTATTCTGGTGAGACCTTTCTTAAATCTAGCTGTGACACTAGCGACTTGTTAAATAAGCGGTTATACTTTGTATGACAAGCAAAGCTAACTCCAGACTGTTGGGTTCCCTTCAAGCATGGGGTTGATCTTGTACCGACGCTAGAGCTTGCACGGACGAACAACTACTGTTATGCGGCCGCGTTCTCCTGAACATTAGACTCGTCTATTTACCCAAGTAGGAGTTCCCGTGCTTCCGCGGAAAGCTGCTGCCGAACGAGTTAGGGGAGCGCATGCGGACCCGCCTACTGAGTGAACGATTTATGCATGTGAACACCTCGAGCGTTGCCTGCTTTGCTATCCAAACTTCAATCTGCTCTGCCCCTGCTCTAACTTCGTGCCGCCGCCGCCGCGACCAGAGGATTTCTTATGAGAGGTAGGAGTTACATTCCTTTGACTAGGTGTGACAGTAGGCTTACTACTAGCGAATGTCGACTTGCCACGTTCCTCGTCCTGGAGGTCCTTGGCCATGTGCCAATCATTATGGTTCTGTAATGCTTCGGCGCTTTCGAGCCCTGCATTGCAGCGCGGGCACATGTAATCGGTGATGACCACTTGCCGGCTGCGCGAGTCACTTACCCGACGTTCCATGTCCTGGTGCGTATGGTCTAAGTCGATGGCATCTGCTCGGCCCTCTCCACCTTCCATGATCGAGAGTTCTTTCTTAGGAAAGAAGCGTTGTATCCCAGGGCTTTCGAGGCGTCTCTTCTTCTCTTGTGGTTCATGCGAAGACAGATCAGGTGGGGATTCGCGCGATGTCACTTTCGATACTCGTGCTTCGTCGCCTTTGACTAGAAACGTGCCAATCTTCATATTTCCGGTAATACCATCTTCAAAGCCCCCAACGCTTAGGCTGAGGTTTGCGCAGGGCCACACTTTCCCTTCACTAGCTATTTGCGTCATCATATTTTTAGCGATTTCAAATAGAATGGCTTCCTCGAGGGGTTTGCCCTGGGAGATGGCACTCGTCCGAGAACGGGTCTGGCCTGCAGACCGGTAATGCAGATGAATTGTTTTAGGTCGGCGTTTGTGCTCGAGAACTCCTTCCTCAATAAGACGGGAGAAAATATCCGCAGAAAAGATCCGAAGCCACTTCAGAGCTTGCTCCATGCTATTAATACTCGGCTGGAATGACTTAGCCGATAGCATAGATTTTATCTGTGTTCGTGAAGTCACTTCGCTCGTGTCAATTCCCCGGATCGTGTCGTAGAACCAGAGTCCCGTGTCATTCCCGAGCTTGGATTTGAGTTGTTCCACTGGAATATCAAGCATTTCCTTAACCAGTTCCGTATTGAATGTCGACTTTACCTGGTCGCCAAGCTTTCCCCCAAGATTTCGGATTTTGGTAAACTTCATGTCGGACAGGAATCGCTGGACAGCTCTGTTGCGTATGACCGTCTGCTGGTTAGGCTTCTTGTAACCAGAGCCTAACTTACTGAGCATTTTATTACTCGCTACCCCAGCGGAGCAGGTATAGTTCAAAGTCCGACGGACTTCAGCTCGGATATCCCGAACGATTTCAGATCCGATCAAGATAGCTACATCATCCCAATCAGGATCATCAATTTCTGTCTCGGCATCGTCAAGGTCCACCAACACATCGACCTGCCAGTCTAGAGCGGTGATTGGAGGAAGAGGCAGTTTCTCTGTCGAGTCGTCGTAAGGGGGTGGACCGTTGAGTTCTGGGAACCTTCGGAGCAATATCGAGTGAACCTGGGCAGACAAGTCAATGAAGACCTCATCTATGCTTGCTTTCTCGACCTTCTGCATCTTAGTTGGCAGACATTGCTTAATGAGAGCCAGAATTTTTCTTGATTGTAACCTGTATGGATCTAGTGAGACCTTGTGAGTCCCAATATGAGAGGGTGCATCATCATGATATGCCCACTTTTCTTCCCCTTCCTTCCACGTCGCAACATGCTGAGCGATCAGATCTGGACAAAGTTTCTTTGCCTCAGTCACAGTGCAATGGCGACCAATTCCGAACTCGCGCGCCGGATAGTTGATAGCTATTAATCCTTGCCTATTATAAAGCTGCATCAGGTTGGATCAGATCATGAAGTGGATATCATATCTGGGGTGGGAAAGATGGGAATGACGGGGGAGAATTGATATAAATGTCGGGCTTGGCAATTACCATTGTTGCACAGCCAAAGGCCTGTTCTCATCAATACCTAAGCGCACCATCTCTACACACCATTGGAGACAAGTTAGTAGAAGATTTCGATCTCACTTTTCTAGCCTTTGTAAAGGTGCGCCCCGTTAAGTACACATAGAAGGGAATAAACTCAAGTTGAATATATATAAAAAAATCAAGGAACTAAACATGGGTAGACATGGTACATACCGCACTGGGCATAGAAGGCATCGAGATCGACGTGAGCGATGACGCGCAACGGCGAGGAGGCCGAGTAGGAAGCCATTAAACCCAACTGGCGGTAGGTAAACTGTGATTTGCGACGTCCGGGGTCGTGGACGGGAGACGAGGCTTGGAAGCCTAGAGATGGGGAAGACATGTTGATGGTCAAAATGCTCACGGTTGATTGGGTGCCGCAAAAGCGCAAAAGCCGTCATGTGATTAGCACGACAAGTATGACCCAGCTGTGTAGTAGTGGATAGAATGCAAGAATGCAAGAATGCAGGCAAGTCAATGTGCAGGGAGACCGGGAGTAAGACCCCGAGCTTCGTAGCAGTTCGTGATGAAAAAGGCCGCCATGTAGCTCAGCTTCGGATAGAGTCTACAACCGGAGACTGCATATTTGGCAACATGGTAAGACGATACCTAGGTAGCCATTGCAATTTCAGGCCCGCAGACGAGAAAATAAGTACTGGGCTACGTCGTAACAGTAATTAATAAAAAGGAAGTGAGGTGAAATACAGAGTACATACGAGAGGCGGCATTCTGAAGATGGCCCGAGCTCGCTTGATAATTCGATATTTATATCTCTATCAGAATATTACTATCTTTTACCTGCATGTGTGGATAAGCCTCATGTGGAGCCCCGCAGTCCAACATCAACCTACCTAGGAAGATAGTGGCTAGCCCAGCGGCTTACCGAGCTTCGACCTTCCCACCTATCTACCCTCCTTTCCCTTCGCAGAACACCAGAGTCTCTTCGCAGCTAGGTTAGATTTTGATTCATGGGTTTGTGTATCCATTCATAACTTCAATAGACGACCATAGACGCTCGGTCTGCGGGCATGTCAGCTCTGACCGGTCAGGCACCAAGGTTCGCTCGACAAGGCAACCAGTAAGTAACTGTGGAATTGTAACTTCGTGCGGGTCAGACGTACACTGAGAAGTCGTATCACCCGATTGAGATTGCTTTTTGGTTGGAGGAATAGTATTGTATTACTTTGCTTCCAAGTACAACATCGTTCCGAAGTCCTAAAGCGCCAAATCTAACCAATTGATACAGACCGAGCTACCGCTAGAGCCTCATTTCGCCCCCAAGCCTACCCTCAAACACACCCACTATGAGTCGGATGTACCCAACCCCTACAATCATATCCTGGATTTCGATGTAACTAGCCTTTTCTGATGACCATGACCTATGTCATCATGTGTCGACCATTGAGAGTACAGTAGATCTCTTTGAGGCAATAGTGGATATCCGAGAATCGGGTGTCGAAGTGCAGTTGCGGATATATTAATTGCTTACTTTAAGTCAGCTCACCAGGGTTCAACGACACCAATGGGCTCGGTGCCGCCGTCTCGCATCCCTACTATCTGCGTAAATTCTACCAGTGCCCTTGGTATCATTGCCTTCGCCTTGTGAACATGATCGTGTATTTTTTGTAGCCAATTGCGCAAAATGAACCCTTTACCGAGGAATTATTCTCGGTATTCCTAGGCAGCCTTCTCTAGCATATACTATTTATTAACCGATGCTTTTTCGTTGAAGAGCGCTTACCACGGTGGAACGTGAGCACAGCCTGCAGCAGCAGAGAGTATAAGGCTGCCAAAGGAGGGGACAACCCACGGATTGGAAAATTTTTGTGCATTCAATTATTCAAATCAACCGATAATTCCTACTCTCGCTTAAGCCGATTTCACTAGAGGGTAGGAAACTCGGATATTGACTGAAAAGGGGGTTGTTGTTCGGGTTCATAAGGTTTCCCCCCTGTATCTTGTCAATAAGAGTGTTGGATTCTTTGGGGAATGAACAGAGCTGTACCTGCTTTCTTTTGCTACCCTGTATTTACCCGTGCCTACATGCGAGATACTGCCAAGAGAGTAAGATTATTGCGAGGAGGTGTACACAAAGCTGTAGAACTAGCCCCTAGTTCGCAGAATTCCTAGTCCGCCGCAGTGGTTGTTGAGAAACGTAGTGAAGAGCCTCATGTTTCGGTGTCTGGAGGGAGGATCTGTAATTATTGTCCTCGTGGCTTTTCCGGATGACAATCGCAGAGAGATATTTCTTTGGTACCCCCACCTTGATGGCACGCATAAGAAGCTCGTCGTCTGACAAGACATTCCTCCGACGCGCCTGCATGGCTCGTCGTGAAAATATCCCGCATTGCATTCTTAGCTTGTTCAAAGTCAAAGGCACCTGCTGACGAGGACGACAGATCAGCTACCCGAGTAATTTCATCGAGATCTACTACTCTCGGGGTCAGCCGTGGCCATGACATCACTATATATCATCATATGGATACTTTTCATGTTGCTCATGGCTTGATCGCAGCTTTTTAGCCTGATATTCCGATGCATGACGCTATTTACACAGAAATATGTTCTATTTATCGATAAAATTTCGACCAGGCCATCCTAGGTTCTACAATTAAGAGTGGTATCTGGGATTCCCTGAAGGGAGAAAAGTAATTAAGCCCAGGCTGCATTCTGTTGCAGTAGTATTGGTGTAAGAAACAAGGCTACGCTACATACCCCTGACTAATATCAGGCCGTGATAAGAAAATATACAAAAACTATTGGTCATTTTATTGGTCAGTGTATTATCTAACAAGTAATTATCCATTTACACATCTGAAGACCAACCTTAATACGTAAAGCAAGATGGAGTGAGTTTGGTCTCGGGATTGATACAATCTAGATAGTTATTCATGATTATTAAACCGTGGCTCGAACTAGAGTTTTCACTGCTGCCTATAGCTGCCATTGTAAACTCGGGACGGCTGTAGAAGAGGTCTGTACGCTATTCAGTGCTTCTAGTGAGGCTCAGGGGATCCTTCAAATTCAGATACCGCCGTTTTTCCCTATCTAAGAGCTTAACATGTCGTGATTGTTGTTCGGTAGAGCGGTGTGGCCCAGACAACCTATTGTGATGCCTATAAGTTTTGGATTTAACGTGAGAATGAGTTGCGTGGATCCATCTCACTCATGCGTGGTACTCGGGTTTATTTTCAGTACCTTCCTTTTACGTTACAGCTCGTCCCGAGGGAACGGGACGCTAATTTTCCATTGTAAGACATGGAAAGTAGCCAATACAGCTGCCTGCTAAGATAAAGCGGCTGTAGTGAGTAGAGATGCCTTGTGGTAAATGATATGTATTCGGACAAGCATTTATTACTAAAAATTCGAGTTGATCCTCTATCGAGCCAGACGATTGGGCCATCAAATAGCAAGTACATCCTTCACTCTTCACGGACAGTCCGTATCGAAATACTCTTCTAGGTATTCCGGGTCTATCCGTTGCTTGACGACTTTACGCACTGAATAGCCCTTGCAATGGTGGCTTCCTCGACAAGCAATTTGTGGCGAAAATACTATTAATTCCGGATATCTCATTGTTAGGATTGGCTACAAGGATGAACTGAGAAAGCCTGTAGTTCTGGGGTTACAAATCAGAACTCTGCCCCTGCTAGTACATCTGTCGTGACCTATCTAGTCGGGTCCGAATAACGAATATGGAAATGTTGCGGCTCTTTAACAAGAAAACATCAACAAATGTGGAACTGGACGATCGGTGTGCTTGGTGACCACAAGATACTGGCGGCGGCCTCTCCGGTTGCTCGAATGTAGCTTATGATAGGGGAAGTAGAAAAGTCCTACGTTGATGAGTCTATGAGTATATAAGATAAAAGGAAGTAGACAAGATTGATCAAGAATCACAAATCATCAAATTGAATCTCAGGGCAGTGTGCTTCACTATTAGAGACGTTCTACGATATACCCACAAACACTGCAAATTTTACTCATTACCTATCCTCAGTCAACTACGGCTGCGAGCCTAGACTATTTAAGTACTTGCCTAGCTTGAGGTTATAATGTAAGATATTTGCTCGACATATCATTACAAATCTAATATAGGAACAGGGGCGACCGTACACCTCCTCGTTCTCCCTCTCCGGAGCCTACCGTGCCCGACAACGACGTTTATGATACAGCAGACGAATATAAATGTTCGGAATGTGGTTACGAAGGCGCATTCGAGTATTCGACCAACGAGGATGATGCTTGTTGCAAGGAATGCTTTCATAAGAAGTGTGGTAGTTGCACGTCTACCTAAGGAGCATTTCTTGTCAAGATTAAATGTGCAATAGACCACGAGCGATGAGAATCATTAATCTAATGTTATTCTGAATCGCGGAAGCAGGGCCCGGATAACATATCATTTGTCGCCCCTACGCATCCGCCACTCGTGTAAGAGACAGATGAGGTCTATATCTAGTGTATTAAAGCACTCGTGCTTTGTGCCACTCCTTTTGTTATGAAACACTCATAAGAACCAATATTAAATATTCATGAATTTTAACCTTCCACAATATAGCATGATCACTTGTGAGGGTAGATGACACTAAACTCCTTAGTAATGAGGCTACCTAAGCCTGGGTTGAGGACATAGAAACCACACTAAACACTCCTAGGGAATAATTGAGGCAAACTAACCTATATAATTATTTGTAGCCCACAGTATTCTTCCAACACATATCTAGATACTTGATAATATCGATGAAGGAGATATGCTAGAGGTTGATGAGATGACTCAGGCTAGTGGGTCTGAAGTCTATTAGCAGGGCCTAATATATACCTCAAAAGATGTGCTTGAGCGTTTGATGTACTATATTATCATAGGGAAGCCTGCTCCCTTACGTATCTAATAGAAAACGAGCCGTCCCCTTCGACGGCGATTGTTTCCCATCCATGGTGTAATACAATCTCAATAAACTACGCATGCTAATGAATATCAAGGAACACGTGATTATGAGTTCTAGCTATAGAAATGTATACAACCACTACTCGGTATAGGATAATGAATAGGTGTTACTATGTTCCTGAATGTCCCAATCTATCATGTTCAAATACAGAATACAGGGGTATCTCCAGCCTCGATCTATTGTGTATCAGGGCGCGCTTATCAACTCTGCAAACCCCTCATCTCTATTATAGTGCTCTCGTCCGACGGGGGACCAGCAGAGAGGCCATATCTACTGCGAAGTTGTTCGAGAATACGATCCATAGGGTATAAACTTCCCAGATTGTCATGATTCGTACAAGGCGAGTGTCGAATGGGGAGTACCCAATCCAAGGGGTTTGTGCCCATTACCGATTGCCAATTCCGCCAAGGCCCTAGGTCCCATGGATTTTCTCCTGGTCTTGTCGCTAAAATTGCAAAAGTACGTGTTGCCAAATCATCCCGTGTAGCAGCAGGCAGGCCATCTATCTGCTCTTCACTTCTGCGGTCTTTGGGATTTGGGCTATTATTGTCTCTCTTTTTGTCGCCTGGGCCAGCTCTCAGCTTCGTCAAGGGGTACACAATTACCCCGAAGCTATCCGACATAGTTCCCCGAGGGACTCTCACAGCCAATTGATAGACCTTCTGATGAAACGCCAAAATGTCCACGTTTGTCATGTTTAGGAGAATGTACCGAATAGAGGTGACGCTCATTAAGAAAGAAAAGAGCCCAAAGAAGGCGGCGATGACAATTATAGCCAGCAAGTAAGGGTCAGGAGAGGCACTATGATTGACCTGCTGACGGAGTGTATGAGCAGTTGCCCCTAATACGACTGCGCAATACGATGCAGTATAGGTGGTGAACTGCACAAAGAATTTGAAGGCTACGCAAGGTTAGCCATGAAAAGGAAACGAGAAAAAGAATTAGATGCATATCAGCAAACCTACAATTCTCCGCGATCAGGCCTCCAGCCCAAGGGCAGTAGTGATCCATGCGGTAAACACATCGGCCAATCTCGCGACTATGATGGACCCGATCTTGTTTCCAGTTACAGCACTCGGAGCACCATTTTGGGCGGCCATCGGTCTCGCATACAAAGGCGTCCCGGGAATAGAAACACTCGAGCCCAGGGCTGTCGGGGTCGTTGTCAGGCCCAGCCTCGTAGGCCCTACCTTCAATATCATGCGCCCCGTAAGACCCGTGCGACTGTTTCATCCGCTTTCCGTGTGCCGCCCTCTGTCGGTCGATCGCTCGTGGGCCGAGGGGAACGACGCCCGGATTGAAGTTCGCATTGTAGAGGGTTCTTGCATAGGTGGCTATCATCAAGAGGAGGAAGACGAAGTAAAGAACAAGGATAGCAATGCCGGCTCCATGTTCGTTTAGAGACCCAAGTAGGTACCTAACTACGAGGAGCAATGCTTGGTCAGTCTCGCGCTCCCATTGTTCCACGACAGACCCGTTAGAAGATATGTGTATTTGCACTTACCGCAGACGCGAGCAACGACCACATATGTCGCATAGGCAACGGCAACGGCAAGCAGAACAGGGACTATGCGGGTAGTCCACCGCGTCGCGGCTCTGGTGCTTTCAATAGCTGGCATTCCACGCGCATCATGGAGCACAGAATTACAAGTGGATGTAGAGTGAAGACCGGGTGTGATCGACGGGTTCGTGTTTTCAGCAGCGGCGCAACATCCGGAAACCCTCGTGTCAAGTGAATGACACGGGTTGTCGAGGTCGAGAAGTCGAGACGCCGAGAATTCGACAATTGGGCTGCAATTGACAACTCAAGACCCGGAGGACTCGGGGTGAAGCGCTGCCGTGACGCAATCAAAGCATCCCAGGTGTCCCTATGCATTTGGAATTAGGTACGCTAGACAACGATTGATCCCCTGAGATACGCTAAACTGTATCTAGGCAGGCAATCTACATACCTATGTATGTACCTACCTACCTAATGTAGATACCCGCTAGATTCTAGAAACTGCCCGAGGTTCTAGGTACTGTTACGTTTTACCACTTGCCAAAGCTTCGACGAACTAGGCTTAGCGCAGTCACCGCTATTGCTTAGGCTCAGTAAATCTGTAAGAAGTACCTATATGCAGCTACGTGTATATCAATTACATCGAGCTGCTCTACCTACTATAATATGCTTACCAGCTTACACTGTATTTTTTAATAGCGTACTAGGTATATATTCTGCCTAGTAGAACTGGACTGGGCAGAAAAATGGGCGCGTACAATAAGCACAGCTATCTGCCTTTTCAGTTCCGTGACTTGCAAGTGGAGTAACGGGGTTTCTTGCACCCAATAAAACAATAATATTCGTCTCAGAGAATACCTCTTTTATTGGTATATAGAAGCCCCGTTACTCCACTTGAGTCACGGAGCGGAAACGGCACTTAATTAGATAGCAAGCAGTAATTAGGGGGGTAGAACACCATATGTTCTGTCCTATGCGTATGACACGGTACGTTCATAGCACGTACTAAGGACGGTAGGCTAGTTTCTTATTCTAGTTTATACATACACGCCGGTCAAAACCTACCTAGTGTTCGAATTTCTAGATCACAATTAATTCGCAAAGAGGGTGCATAACGTTTTGAGAATGTGATGCGGTTGGCCGAGGGCGTAAAGCAAAAGCTCGTCTGTGTAAAAGTCGGCAACTTCGTCGCGGAATCTTGCGTGTCGAGAGACGATCATAGCGGGGAGGGCTACACAGGGAACCTTCAACCTTATTTGGCTTGCGGCTCTTCAGGTGCGGGGGATGCGGCGCGTGCTGATAGACGATTGTGCCCGGGGCCTAATAGCTCGACAGGTACCCATCGCTTTAAAAAATTTTATATTCTTTTTGATAGCATGGCGAAGTTATATATGATATGCTTCATAGCTTCGAGATGTTGAGGATGCAAGGTCTAAACTAATATATCGAAGAATAATACCTACGTACAAGAAGTAGGCTTGGCATTTTAAATGGCTAACATTGCCAAAGCCTAACAAACTACATCGAGCCATCGCTGCTCTACTCTACGTCGCTCTATTTTCTCCATATCCTATGCTTCTATCTCTTCATGTCTTACTGTTATTCTTCCTTCCTTCCGGTCAACACCTTCATTTACTCTTCGCCGGTCCGTGGTGCCTTTTCTTTTCTGACAACACCTCGGCACGGCCAAGACCTTCTTCCCCGCATACTCTGCAAGATCTACGTGGAAAGGCATATACGTGTTTGCGTATACGCCGTTATCATCTTCGATCTCGATAATATTAATCTGGAGGACTTCGGGATCACAGTCGTCGGATGGGACAAGGTGGTCAAAGGTAACACCGTAATAGTCGATTTCCCTATTTTATGTAACAAACCTTATTTTTAACTCGACTGAGAAAGAAAAAAAAAAGACGGGGAAGGCGGCTTACTGCACAGGCTTTGGGTCCATTATCCAACCAAGATACTCGTGGCGTACCACAAGATCACCTTGAATATCCGGTGATGCATTTCGTCCATATATTAACGAATACGTTAACTCGGCAAGTTTCGGCCCCGCAGGCTGCGGAAACTCGGGCTGGACATCGTTGACGTGCCACTGGATATAAGGAAAGAGCCTTTCAACAGCGACAAGCGGGCCCTCGATCTGGATACGGAGGGGTTTATTAGGAGGTGGGGGGTGATGTGGGTTAATCGGGTTGCGAATGCAAGGCGGTATATACAGCTCCAATGCCATAATATCTAATAAGGTGGGTAAAATAGCTTAGTAGGCAAGTGAATGTCGTTTCGAGATTAGGTAAAGGGAAAGACTGCCAGATTTAATTGTCTACAGCTAGATAAGTAGCAGCTTTCCATACTGGAAGTTACTAGTCCGAATGCAGATTCTAACATCAGGCATTTCCATGACCTGTCCTTGTGTAGTGGATATAAGTGCAGTGCATGCTTTTACGCGTGAAAAATGGTGGTAGCAATAAGGACGTACTTATAATAAGTTAGTACGAGACGATATGAGATATAAACAAGCAACAGCTCAACCGTGTGCTATTTACCTCTTGAACGTCACCTAGAGCTCAATGTACATGTTAATATATGGTGGCTTACATTGGAGAAGTATCGGTTCTTTCCGTTCATTACGGTCTAGATAGAATACTGCAAAATACTTATGCAAAAGCGGGGCTTGAATGCATAATCCTGGTTTCCACTTTTTAGATAAGTACTGGTGCCGAAAAGGCACCTTATTTTCCCCGACATGCCTAGGTAGGTACCTACCTACGACCTACAATGAAGATATATATCTCCTGTGTAAAAGGTCATTTCTAATTCTTAACTGAGTGTTTACTACCTAACAGATGGCCCCCAAGACAACCTTACTAAGGTATTGTGAAACGATAACATCCCCTCATCCCCTTCGCGATCGAAGACCCGCGGTGTCGGCATTGCCATTGACATAGAGACACTGCAAGTTATCCTCTTTGATTCAGATATATGAAATAGCTGCATTAAATGGGTAAATTTGCATGTGTCTTGTTTCAGAGATACATACTTGCCCTCTTTAGGACCCTGGACTCTACCCGGGTAGTGATATACCCATTTTAAAGTAGCTAGGTAGCTAGGTAGGTAATCTAAAGTAGCAGGACTTAATATAGAGCAGGCTCTTGAGCGACAGGTTATATAAGTTTCCAGATTGAACTAACGATTATAGAAACAACCTCTGTCGAAAGTTAGGCAATATGTAATAATGAACTAGCCCGTTTATTAGGATATGCTTCACCTTTTGTATATGCGTAGGAGTAACAACGCCTGAGCGACAGTATGTTGAACTGGGTTAGAGCAGTACAGAGTTGATCAACGCTACAAACCAGCAACATATCAAAGTGGGCTGTCTATTAGCTATCTATATGTAGATAGAGTTGATCAAGTTTAAGCAGCAATATATTCATACCCAAGTCTTTGCTATGTGACCGTTCTTTCTATAACATATGACTACTCTAAGCTCCCGGTATCAATTCCCAGACTGTAGAAGCTGAGATACCTACTATCTATAGCAGGTTACTGCTTATGGTCCGCACGGGCCGTATTTCGGCACGCTAGTAGCGTGCCTACACGCCAACACGATACCATGTATCCAAATCCTTGTACGATAACAACCCCTAGGCAATAATGAGCACATACACACCCAACTTATAGGTAGCCAGTTCTCAAAGCAGATATCATATTCTGTGCTGCAACCTCTACGGAAGTATCCTTAATACATATATTGATATAGTACGGACCTTCAAGCCCCCGAGCCTTGTATTAATTCAGTGTGGTTTATTGAGGTTTCGTTTGTTATTTTCTATATATAGCTTGCTGTATCACAGCCCTTCCACGGCCTTAGGTTGTAGCTACCCAGCTAGGCAGGCCCTCACAAAAACGGTTCCAGTATTTTCCTCCGAGTTTCAATTTTTTCCAGAAGTGAAACATGATAGTGACCAAGCTTCTAGAACGTTAAGTATAAATATACACAATATATACCTAGGTACTTAATGTAATTCTACCACTAATGTCGTGTGTGATCACTATTCTTTTCCAGACGCCTTTACTTACTTATTAGATAGCATATATTACTACCTAGGCTATATTGCGTGTATAATATACAACTCTATCGCTATTACAGGTACTAGGAAGTGGACATTGCGGCAGATGTAATCTAATCTTATATAAATTGGCCTTTGGCCCTTTTTGAGCAAGCGAAAATGGAAAAGCCATTTGTAGAGGGAATTCAGGCTACCTAGTTTCTTTACAAATACCCGTGGCCAGTTATTTTTCTATTTGCATCTTACCACAAGCAAGCTATTATAATTATTTTTCGAGCTAGATAATGATCTTGAGTTTGTTAAAATTACTCTCGCCGGCTCGAAGCATTATCTGGGTGATCAAATCTTGAAAACAGCAAATGCTCCAAGCTGGACAATAGCCTATATTCACGCTCTTCGGAATTTTCGAAATGGAATTTGCTAGTATTCGCGAAGGCTCGATCCTCGGGCAAATACATCCCAGTCGCAACTTTGTGTCCTTAAGGCTGTCCTAAGTTCTAGGGAGCTAAAATAGGCATCCTGCCTCTCTAGCCTTGAAGGGCTTATTAACGTTGGCCCCCAAGTTGAGGCTCTAGTAGAAGCCTAGCTCAAGTCAGTTATTATAAAACGAAGGGTATTCCATTAAATGACGACCATCGACCGTACCACCAAGTCTTTCGATGGGCCGGTGTAGTCCTCAATATCCAATTTGTAATTTCATCAGAATTATAGGAGATGAGTGCGACAACGACTCAATCTAACATGATGTAGCCTTCTTCTTTACAGGTCGCAACTCGAACTGCGGCAGTCCTTTCAGCAGAAGGACAAGTATGGAGCTTTGATTAACTCTAGTATTCCCGGTATCGTGCCCCATCTACCTAAATCAATTCAGGAGCTGGAACGCTGACGTTTAACAGTATGCCTAGCAACTCCGAGAAGGGTTTCTCATCATCCACCCGAGCCATATTACAGACTAATTCAAATTATTTACTCTGATGGGATTCAAGAATCGGTTTTCCAACGTATCAATCACTTCCACCCTCACGGTAAACTAACGACTGTGTGGTAGAGAAACGAAAATGCAATTCCCAACTAGTCTGGTCCGCGGACCATCCAAGGGACTATTAGCCTACCGAGGCAATCACTACTTGCATTTTTCGCTGGGCCCTTCTCGACTCGACTAAATACTTTAAGGCGATTCCTCGCCCCTATATCGAGCTATTCCCGAACATGGCTTAAAAGGTCACGAGACCGCTCTAATCACGCATAGGGCAACTCGATATTATTTCACCTAAACATGGCGTGGCAGAATAGTATTTTTGGAAATAACAGATTTCCTAAGCTATAAAATTACCAGAAGTATGATCCAACTTTGTCAGAAGAGTACATTGCCTAATATCTACCAGACTAGTCACAATGAAGATGGCTATGCAAAACTTTTCGAAAAGTATATTTTGCATTTGTGCATAGCCGCTCGCCTCCCTATTTTTCTATTGGCACCCTACCCATGAAGCATAGATTAGTACGAATTATAAGGTGCGAATGCGCAATAAAATCACATGTAAGAGGTGATAGGGCGATATGCGGACCTTAGCAGCTTCGAGCCAACATACTTTCACCCTATTCTTACTCCACGCGACGATGACGAACATTACACAATCAATTCATTGGCACGCATCCGCTCGGTGTCTCTCGTGGCCTCGGAAAACAGTCATCTTATTTCCTCATACCGGAAGCTACGCGTTGTGCCATCTCCGCTCACCGTTACAGCCTTTCGTTGCACCCTATCGCTGGCTATCCATTCACATCACTTACCTTCGAGGGTGTTATTGAACTTCCGTCACGACGAATCAATACAGCGTAAAATGACCCCTGGATCTCTGAGGCCGGTCGGTCTGCGGACGGCCTCATGACGGCCTCATTCGAAAATAGAAGACTTCCACCGAAACGCCACTACCTTCTTGACCGCCATCTGCCATGTTATGGCAGTGCTTCGATACCGAAACAAGGAAATCGCATACAATTCGTGAAATTTGTATGTATCTTTAGTACTAGTGGGACGACGGGATTTCTATACACGTGTCGCCCTGCTAAGTTCGTACTCCTATCTACCTAGGTATTTAATGCGTACTAGGATCAGTTGAGTTTATATTTCCCAATCACGTTTGTAAATCCTCAAGGACATTAGTAGCATTGCCACAGCTCTATATAAACTATATCTTCTTCGCAACTCCTCAAACTTCTTCTACGGTAGTTTCACTCATCTTGCTACCAACCAACCGATACACCATCACGTATATTTTCAACATGGCTCATCTTTATTGTGTACGATCACTACCATATTGCAAAGAATTTTGTTTACTAATTTTTGAGAAGTGCGAATGCGGGAACGGCCCTTGGAATAGTTCCATCGATGAACACTGTCACCAATGCAGCCATCGACTATGTGGTTCCTGTGGCTACAGCCCCCTACCAAAATAAGACTAGAAGATGAAGTAAGTCTATCTATAGGAGTGGCTTCATGAGGTTCGCTTCTAATCTGCTGAGCAGATCCTCTAAATTTCACAGCTTCCGGGGGGGGTTGCCGAGCCCTTCACATTATCATCCCGCTTATTTCAACTGTTCGCCTATCCTAGCCATACTTTTCTTAGCTATGCATCAGGATTCTTTATCAAATCTTCCGTATCTTATTCTGGTATTTTACTTCAACAGCACCTTCTTGTCACTCTTTATCCAGACGTGGCGATTAGGGTACGAATTCGCCAGTATTATTACGGCACACAGCACGTCCCATTATAATTCAGATCCAAGTATTTGAAATGGGGGGAGTAGAGCTAGCTGGAATGGCGATTTTCATTTGACATTTGACATCTAATAGGCAAGATGGGAAGTGGCAACACAGGACAATCCCCAAGTCTGCGGCAGGTGGTTTGGGAGGAGTTTTTGGCTTAGGCGTCTTTATAAAATTCTCTATTTTCTTCTTTGTGTATTAAAACATAGGGATCTGGACGACTATGTAGTGTTTCATCTACCCCCTCAGTGTACGTATATCTCGAAACTACTAGACTCCCCCCAAAAAAACCCAAAAAAAACAAGTGGTCTCTGGCAGACAACTTTACTAATACTGGCCATTTAGAAGGGTGATCACAAGATGAGTGACTTAGATAGTGAAGCTTGTCCCTTGGGTTTATTCTAACGTACCTTTCAGACATCCTAGAAGTGTTGTGCAATTTGCGTAAAATTTATCATTCATTAAATACATCGTAAATATGTGAGCGGACATGTTAATAACTGATTTGAGTTAAATTACCTAAAGCAACTGCCGGCCTACTGCTGCAAATGTAACATTCGGATACTGTACGCGAGAGGCAGCTGACATTTCCCACGTGGTGGCTGCACATATGTATCATTCCCCAAATGACTTATTAGTTATAAGTGCCGCTCTTTAATGCCCATTTTTGAGTTTCTCTCGCTCCTTTACTACGGCATATTCTCGTATGTCAGTTGCTTATAATTTCCTTGCCGTGAATTTCCAGTTCATTTACTGGGTTGAACAGTACTATGCGATCTTACGTACTGAGGCGCCTCGGACTTGTAGACCCCGGTGTAATACTGTTCTTTAGCTTATGACTCAACCAACGGCGCCTTAGCTATGCTGCGTTTTGAATAATCCGATCCGCCTTTATTTGCAAGGCAAGCTATAATAATAAGGCATTCATTCGGTGTGTGCTGCGCCTCATAGGACGTTAGTTGTTGCACCCTTTAATTACTAGCCTCCGAGATCGCATCTCTAAGAGAGGGCCTCATTTACAAAAGAAACGTGAAAGGGAGGTGAAAGTACACTAATTCGATTTTTTTTATCAAGACGATACCTAATAAGAATATCGGCATCAGCTAGCACAGCCCAAACTTGTCCCGCAAAAAAAAGGCACTTTAAATCGGGCACTTCTACGGTGCGTACAGCCACACACGGGAAGGTCGAATCAAAATATTTATGCATTTATCTCGGTGTGTCCTTAGGTATCTAATTTGAGTTGATAGAATTTGGCTAGTTGTAAATATTTACTATTACATCATCGCCTGTGAAATAGGCTACTATTAACTGTTAAACAGCTTCACTCTAGTGCTTAGCCTAGGCACGTCCCTAGCTAACATGACAGGGTACAGCAACAAACTATGTTTCTACGTAAGATTTTTCTCGATGGCTCTGTAGAATTCTTGCTCTTCAGATAATTAAACCCCTGTTTACCGAAGCTTTAGAGTTAGAGTCGAACTTGTTGGCTATCAACAATGTCTGCTTCTACTACTCGCCCGGAGATCGGTGATTGTGCTGCGGTCATTGGATATGTTTAACGATGTTAAAAACTAGACCCTATATCCTATTATATGTTAGCCAATAGATTGATGAGGCCGTTTGGTTTGGCTGGCCTCGCGAGTGGAATAATCCACCCGGTTGGTTTGACAGGAACACAAGACAATGCGGCAATGCCATATTATGGTTTGGACTCTGGGCCATCATTCGAAATCTCATGGCAGTGCTGGAAGTATGAGGCGAGAGGCCGTCCTAATTAAGGCAGTTTCAAATATGATATTTTCCAGAAATGTCTAACATGAAGTGAAAGTTTACTCCTCGAGGATATAAAAAGGAAGCATTCCACCCTGATGGAAACGACTCTGATTCCTACAAGCACCACAACCACCACAGAAGAGTCTGATACGACTTTATTCATAAAATAGTGCCTCCAACACCACAAAGATTCTCAGAAAACTCTTAGAAAATGCCTCAATACGCCACAAAAATAGCATATTTCTGCGTAAGATAACTCTCCACCTCGGAACGTGACCTATACTAACAGACCAAGTGCCAATGCGATGATGGTCCGTATTACCTGGAAACAACCGCATCGTGCCAGAACTGTCACAGGCGCTTGTGTGATGACTGCCGAACTGAGGAAGTAGAGGAATAGATCTCAAGGTAAACGCATATCCTACTAGAGTTGAATACCCTGAATTGAGAATGCTGATAATAGTTTGCTAAGACTTGTATTTCTCTCTTTGCTTAAGTTGGCACGCCTACCACCGCTATTCCATTCGTTTTGTAATATTATATTGGAGTTTCAGCCAAACCGCCGGCGGTACTTTTCTTTCGAACTTCATTCTACCCAGTGCTCTCCATTGTGGTCTCCCAGACCCGATAATTGGAAGAGGAAAATCGACAGCATACCTATCAGATGGACCACGGAACATCACCTCCCTAACTTGAATTTTGTTTTTATTTACTTGGCATAATACATGGAACTAGCACTATAGAGCTCGATGGGGCCTTTGATGAGCCGCTGTGGAAGTTCGTTACCGTAATCAGTGGATAAGGAGGACAGTTCTGCAATGTCTTGAAGTTTTGCTTTTATCATTCGCTTCTATCTTGTCATTTCATGTTTATTTGGGGGTATATATATCGGTCATTGCAACTTCTCACCTCTACTACGTATTTCTTAATTCAATGTACACTACTGGTTAGGATTTAAATTGGATTTTGAATTCTCCTCTAAAACTAGTTTTGTGTTTATTAAATTGGAAGATTAATTTCTTCTGAACACGATTAGTTGTTAGTAGTCTTGTTAATGTGCATAGGTAAATAGGTCTCACGTGGTATTCCGCAATGCGAACGGTTGCCGCCCTGTTATATTTAGTGAAATGGGGCTTAATTGGGGATGTGAGAGTTGTCCTGCCATACAAGCTAGCTTAGGTTCTGCAAGGGTTTTTAGGTGTACAAACATCATCTCTAATTCCGCTATAATGTCGTGGTGTCTGTACAATAAAAGTGCCCTTCTATATTAAATGTCGGTACTGCGTTATGCAGGCGGACGGATCTATCCATTCACGCGTGGCAGCCACTGAAACCCCATATCAGATGAGAGGGTAATAGCGGCAGACGGCGTACTCTATCTGATATATAGCGCGCTTAGGGTGAAGGACGAGTCGTGATTGGGGTATTAATTAATTTAAATGGTATTATTGGTGATTATATGTTATTGACCGGTATGCCTACTAATCTCTCCCCTCTTTACGGCATCGCTACCGAATTTACTGTCACACTAATTACTGCGTATAATTGCTTACTATGTATACTAAATCAATGAGTATACGTAGTAGTCTGGCCAGACTTCATCAACATAGCCGCAGTTTCGCACCGCCCTTTCCTCCACGATAATCACATGCCAATTCCGACGTGCTACAATTAAAAGTTAAGGCGTTAGTTGCGTCACTGGGTGGATTAGTTTTATGTGCCTTGCCTTTAAAGTCCTTCGATGCGATTCTGCAAGGCCATTAGATCTCGCTTCCCCTTGAGAAAATGGAGGTAAGCACCAAGACCTGCAACAATAGGGCTAGATGCTGACATTCCCGAGGCAGTGGTGTGTAGTCAAATGACGCTTTAGCACAAGCCCTTAGTCCTAGGTCTTGAAATATACCCCTCATGAAAATGAAAAGGGGAACATAATGCGATTAACTTGCAGATCTATCTTCAAATGATCCGGTTTTGATGCCGTTGACTGGTAAACAGGTGTCAACTACTGAGGCTTAGTTGCTGAGCCCTTCCTCGGTATCGTTCTTGTCGCGCACAGCGACTATGCCAACAGAGGGTTTGAAGCTGTCGGGGGGTTCTCAGCGTCAGCTTTGCTGGTGCTCGAATCTAGTACAACAGGCGTGCTAGCATTTGCTAGCCCATCTATGATATCGTTACTAGCTTGAGTCTTTCGGTCGGTAAGTAATAGATTAGCAACGGTTTCCTGAAGATATCTCGGGCCTGTGCATCCCGCGCAACTGAGCCGAGAGCAGCAATGGTGCTGCTGTTACCTACACATCGTTTCTAAATGCTCTAACAGCGAATAGTTGCGGTTTCACGGCCATACAGTAGAGATTTGAACAGCAACACCTGCAACGAGCCCCGTGGTTTGTGCCATCAACGTTATTACTGTCGGTAAAGTGTGTTACTAAAAATGCATATCTACCGAAATCTAGACAACTGATAATAATTCTAGCATTGAGTGTACATGTGCAAGTTCCAGCACCGCCAGAGCTATTACAGTTGTCACTATTCTCTCCATTGTTTCGATAGGAGATCTGGGTAATGCTGTAGGCTGCGACTTGGAGGTGTATTCATTAAGAAGATTGAATCCTCTTGAACATGCTCGATCTAGACTACAAGATAGAGTCAATTATGTTGAGACAATAGCTTGTGAGCTTGTCTAAAAGGAGATTAAGTCTCGATAGCTGAAACGAGGTCGCATGGAAAGCTCAAGCGAAGCCCTTGAAGCTCGTGTGTTAGAAAATGCTTGGCATTGCTTGTATGAGCAATGAAAGCAGCATCTGCCTTTGCACTGACGAAGTTGCCCCTCAAATTAACAAGATACATGAAAAGAAATCGATGTTACCTAATTAACGTTATTACTTTTAGGCACTCTCCTCGCTAGGTATTTACATAGGTGAAAGCTAGGATAGCCCAACTTGGAGTGAGTTGGGGTATATTTTAAAACTACCAGGGGCTATGCGACACCGGATGCCGCGACTGACTAGAGTTTGGTGCTGCAAGGCTATGGTAGGGTATGCATAGAGTATCTTTTGCGTGTTAGTTTTATATAGAGTTTTTATAACATGTGATAAGACTTTGCATAGCTTAGTTTTGTAGATTACTACTTTCGCTTATTCTGACGTACGTTTCTTTTTTTATCTATCTTCACCTACGTCTAGTCTCCTTCCTATGCCATCAGCTTGAGTTCCCGTGATCGCCAATTATGAAGAGATTTAGATTAACACTAAATTTCTTCGCTCATTTAATATCTACTTCTTTTCCATTACCAGATTTTAAACTCAAAGCATGTATACAACGTCCCTTAAATCCTCGAAGCCATCTTACTCTTGAGCAATGAGTGCCTTATCTTAGCTATAGTTGCAACATCCTACATAAGATATTATTTTGATTACACATTAGTAATAGTCAGAATCGAACTGCGTTCTCTTACATTTTAAATATCTGTCTACGTAGCCCACACCATATAAGCAAATGCTTAGACCTTAGTTAGTACTATGCATATAGACTAGTTACATTAATACACCATACCTAGGTAGTTGCAAAACTCTGTTACTCTGTACTTCGTAGCGAACAAAATTGCCAATAAAGCCCATATCCTGTACATTGCGAAAATACTATTTAGCCGAATATGTGTTTTAATTAGCTAGGTATATACTAGGTAATTATGATGCAAGCCATCTCTTAGCATCTAGGAATGACTGTGTACTGTAATTCGTCCACTTGTATGAGAGGCAGTATACCATCTCGACGACAATCGACCTAGGTAAATTAGGTACATACCTAGTGAAGTTGGAATACTGCGTACGTGCTGTAGGGATTTTTAAGCTAGGTAGACAGTGCTGAGATAAATAGATTCGTCCCACACCTTGGTAATACCGTACACGTACTGCGTACCTTGGTTTAAAAAAATAAGTCATTGGCAAATCGGAATGCACAGCTCAACAGATTTGAATTACCTACATGTATTATACATAAGGTACCTAGCCACAGACGCTGGCTTGTACACTCCTAGTACGTTACCTACTTATGCGTACCTACATACCTTAGGTAGGTACCTCCTAGTTGGGCTGTGGCTGGTGTGAACCCCCACCCTAGCTGACCCGACCCTGGCACTTAGTTTACACAGATAAACCATAAGCAAACCTTTCTTGTGTCAGTTGCATCTCTTCACTAACGCTCTACTTCTGAACACATTTATCTAAGTCCGAATTCAAAATTTCTTTCCTCTTATGACAAGATAGCCTTCAGAGGAAGTTTTTAAGTTGGTTTAAATAGTCTCTAATAAGTCGTGATTAGCTTGCCAGGACTTATGGAGTAAATAGAATGGAACCTTCCATATTCTATATCCACTACATACCTACCCTCCCGGGGTTAAAAGGATTGTACTGATTACCAGGTAGGCAGTTTAGCATAGTGCTAGTAGTCTTTAGCGCAAGCGCTAGTGCCAACTATAACCTTGTTGGATCTGCCTACTTGAGGTATTGAAAACTTACTACAACTACAACTCTCTTTCTAAGCTTAATTTCTTTACTTAATTTTTATTTTAAACCTATCTCTTTTCGAAGGCTGTACTGTACTATCTGTATTGCAACCTCAACATGTATAGGTACGTATGGCGACATCGACTGGGCGGAGTCGGAGGCATGAAACTCAACTCGTAAATGCTTTGATAGTGATGCACTATCCTTGCATCAGATCTGCCATGCTAATGCTCGTCTTCCTCTACGATGCAACCCTAACTAGGTACGTGCTTGAGTGGCTTATTTCCAGAGCTTCCACTTGTTGCATCTAAAGGCCGACGTCCTGAAACTCTTGGGGACGGGCCGCTATTGCACCCAGGCACTATATCTGTATGTAGTGTACTTGTAGAGGCAGAGTACGCATAATATTCCGAGGCAACACGTGGGAGAATCGATAGTGGTACCTACGCTGCCCATCTACGGGGTGTAGCCGGGTTTAGTGGGTGCCCGCTGTCAGCTTCATGATACCTCATGCACGTAAGTAGAATGACCTTGCCGTTCGGAGAAGCTGAGATCAGATCCTTACCCTTCTAGGCCCTCTAAAAACATCTGCAGCAAGCCCATGAATCCTGACAGTCGTGATGATAGGGTGGCGTACCTATTTGAATATCGCTTGGTGGCCGGCCCGTGCGGTAGCCCGTGCGGTATACTCCAGATCTGCCGGGGTGCTTTTCTCTTACTGAAACATATGTAGTCAGCAAGTCCCCAGCAGCCGTTGCAATTCAATTCACGCATCCGTTTATTTATCAACCTGCTGTTGCATCTGCTCTTCCTACAGAGTCGTTGTCCGTGTCCCGAGGAATTGCCTCGCTGTCGTCTCGCCTTCTCTTCCTTCGCTACGGGAGGCAAACGTGCCGACGACAACGACGACGACGACACCAGGTCACCAATCGATGGGAACGCCGGCTGCTGGTTGGAGTAGCCAAGAATCGGCTCGCTATGGCCGTTCCCACCCTCCCCACTGAGTCGCCATTACCGCGTCCACCGCCGGGGCCAACCTATGTGACAGTCGTGCCAGTTGAACTGTCTTTTAGGCTGTTTGTTGCGAGCATCGTCATCGCGTTTCTCGTCTTAATCACCCTCGTACTGCGCGTGGTGTCGCGCTTCTACATAGCATTAAAGCTCGGCTGGGACGATGCGTTGGTTTTCGCTGCTTCGATATTCTCCTTTGGACAAACCGTCTTGTTTACTCTTTGTGCGTAAACCCCTCCTTCGCGTCGATCTAGACAGAGAAAACGGGTATGCTAACAATCGATGACATATTAAGTGGTATTTGGCGGTTTGGGCTATCATGCTCAGACGGTACCACCTCCAAATCAATTTTCGATTCCAAAGGTACGTCACTTAATATCCGGGAAATTCCCAGGCGACTGCTGTGCGCCATGTCACGACGAGATTCATGGAAGCTTATCCATCCCAACGCTAGGTTCTCTTCAGCTTCGAGCTCTTCCACATCCTCAGCTTGAACCTCGGCAAATTAAGTGCCTTATTCTTCTATTTGAAATTATTTAATAACAAATCTATCGCCCGGGTTACGAAATGGTGTATAATTGCTGTCTCGCTTGGGACTGTTGGTCTCGTTTTATGGCAGTTCCTTTTCTGTCACCCACTCAGCAAAATGTGGGAATGGGATGGACTTGAAACTTGTGGCGATCGCGTACGTAGACACCTTAACCACTGAGCATTCTCTCCCCCACTGAACAAGCCTCCGACTAGCCATGTCAGATTAGATATGCGTTTCTAACTGTGAATCTGTAGCAACCACTATACATAGCTGTTTGTGTCTGGTCCATCTTCACCGATCTGTTGGTACTAGTTGTACCCCTGCCTATCATCTGGAGGTTGAAGATGGAGCGCACTCAAAAGATCCGACTCTCTTGGCTGTTCGCGGCGGGCCTGAGGTACATATATGCTGGACTCCATCCCGATATACGTTTCAGTCGCTAATAGTGGTTTGTCGATCATAGTGTCACTGCCACATCAATCATCCGTCTCGCTTATATCCTCAACATTAACTACCACAATGACTTCTCATTTCACAGCGTACCTTCCACCTTTCTAGCAGCGCTAGAGCCGCCCGAAACAATACTCTGTGTTAGTCTTCCGATGATATACTCGTTCTTCGCCAGGATATGGCCGAACAAGAAAGGCCACAATGCCTCTACTCCGCATATTGGACCGGCTCATTCGCACACCTACGGTTCAAGCTTCATGCGCCGGGGCGAAACACAAAAGCGAAGTTTCACGCCACTCGAAACGACTCTCCCGGACCCGTTCGAGCTAAACGAGATGCATGGAACCCAGCGGCAAGTGATAGTATCGGCCGATAAAAGAGGCAGGTCAAACCGGACGTTAGGTTCGAGGAAGAGGAGCTTAGATCGAGACGCCGAGTCGAGTAGCGGATCGGAGGCCGCTTTAGTGGAGTCGGTACCAATGACAAGTAATGAGCAGAGCAACGGTATAATGGTCTCGAAGAATTTTACGGTCTCGGTATCGCAACGCGAATGAATACTATAGATTAGGTTCTCTATAGACGGTTTCGGGTTATGTGTAATGGGTGCTACGAAACCCTTGGTCCAGGCTGGTGTGATTTAGGCCGGCTCCGACAATGTATATTACGGTAGAGCGGCATTTGGCGCCGAGTTCTTTACGATATGCGATACCCCTTAAAAGTAGGATGCCGAACGAGTTTATCAATGTTCTTACTCCGTTTTACTAGGCATCGTCTTCTAACTACTAACAACATCCTATCTAGATTTAATATCCTTGTTATACGCAAGTGGAGATAATAAAGACAAGAGGAAGTTATACAAAAGAAGAGTCGGTACTATAGCTTTGTCCTTTGGAACTCATATCTTAATTGTTCGTCTCCTGTAGCAGGCCCTTTATCATGCGGGTTTATAAATTGAAGCTTAAAAACTGCGAAAAGAGACGCAACTATTTTGGTTATGACTACACAGCCACCTACCACGACGCAACATGAAGAAAACCACCCACGAACCTAGCTCCGAGACAGTCGGTTTCCGAGAGATATTACGAGAAAGACGCCGGGATGCCTTGCTTCAACTCGCAGGCACCGCCACTGTCCGTAACGCACTTAAAACGGCAAGGGTGAGTAGCCTAACTAAGCAACCTGCGACGCCAGCCAAGCGTTCTTCCAGCGCAACAATAGCAGGCCAGAAGCGTAAAGCCAGTGGCGGTGAGTTTGATTCTCTGGGGACGGCTCGGTGTAGGCCAAGTCGACCTAGAGAACAAATATTATCTCCAACGCAGCCAGTGAGGCGACCAGCTCGCATTCACAGCAAATTACTTACGCCTAGTCCCGAGGTTTCCGCCAGTGCCCAGCTACAGATCGAACACGAAGAACAGGATACCGAGATATCTTCCTCGGAATTAAGTGCAAGTATGACCCAAGAATTTGCTCTCGGCGCTTACAAACTTTTACAGGACGAAAGGGAGGAGGGCCTCACGCCTAAGAATGATATCCTAGCAATCATAGTAACGAGCGAAGACGGAAGAAGCCAGATAAGTCCAACTATCACTCCGCCATCGCTCGACGAAGCGGCAGCCTTTCGCTTACAACCTCCCGTAGCGCCTCAACAGGCACCACTTACAATCCATGGGCCAAGCACTCTCGGGGTGCCTCGCGACACCTTTGATGACATAAACCAAATGCCGAAGGATATCCCACAGCGCACAGCCACTCACAATTCATTTGTTGTTAACAGCCGTGAAGTGCAACTTTCGCTGCCACGGATTTATCGCGCTGATGTTCCTCGCCAGGTAATAGGGCATGGGCCTCATCAGCAAGTCGCCTCATTTCCAACCCCGCTTCCGCCTATTTCAACCTTCGATTTTCTACCTCGCCAAATAATATCGCCGCAAGCTCAGCCTAGGCCGGTCACTCCTCAAAGCGCTCTTCCTTGTACACTTCCGATCCAATCCTATCAGTCTCCGCCTAGTCATGGCGTAAGATTGCCCTCGTTTAAAGACGTGCTAGCCGCAATCAACGACCCTCAAAACTCACCACTGGCCATTTCAAGGGCAATCCCTCGCTTGGAATCACATCCAGGCCAGACTGACCTCGGCGAGCCGGTTACCCCCGATATATCTATCGCAGCCAATGCGCAGACCCAGACGTTAGGATCAGAGGCACAGACAGGCCAGGCCCGCTCTGCAACAGGCCTCTTTCCCCGGGATTTCGCTGAGCGACTTGACGCACGGGTTCAAGCCTTGGCTATAGAAGAGGCCGGTCGGTTCGGGCGTCCCTCTCAGCCGTGGTAATCCACTCATACCGCTGCTCCGACATCTACTAGAATATCACACGACTAGATTACTTGAGGCGTTAACTTAAAGGTAGGGGTTACGTAGTTTAGAAATAGCAAGCTTGATATCAGCAGGGCCGAAATAGTAATAGATTGTTTATGATTCGTTCCTTGTATATTAGGTGCCTACACGTGTATATGCAAGTCATGGAAATGGTGCCATAAAGCTCTCCACATCCTCTTCCCCTCATCATCTAGACCCGACACTTTTATGTGGCTCCGAGCTCCAAAAGTTGATTTACCCCGCGATAAGAAAAGCAAGTTCAGCTACCTACAGTATGTACACCGTGATTTCGTTGATAATGCTTGACCTGTTGTCGAATGATCTTTGATTTCGCGACTTTATTTCATCCCTAAGTGACTAACAGCATGTTAAGTTAATTGCAGGTGCATGCAAGCCTCTTCATAATTTTTAACCCCTCTACGCTGTTTTCGGGTCAATCTTCTCCCCCGCATTCCTAAGAAGCCCGTCTTTTAACCATGGACACCTCGGCCAACTGCCGGCTTCGAGGAGCTTAGCGGAACTATACTGATGACCGAGAATTACATAAGTGGTAAACAGAGACAATGACATCAAAACAGAATAAATCGTTTTAAAGTTAGGTAAGCTGTCAGATAAGTACAAAGCGCGCACCTATCTAGACTTCTGTCGCACACCTAAACTTGTGTCGTATTGGCCATCTCCTTCCTTGTTGTCTCTGCATCTTGCATCAACCCCTAGTCCATCTCAGTACATACATCGTGTCACACCACACCACACCACCAGCTTCATCATGGCTACCCCAAACAAAGTACAGATACCGGCTCTGCTAGACCTGACAATCGACAATATCACACCGAACACCGTCAAGATCAACTCGCAAAGCGGTGACCGGCGTCTGACATATTTGATGGAACGTTTGGTCAGCCATCTTCACGACTTCGCCAGAGAAACCCGCCTCAGCACCGACGAATGGATGGCGGCCATTAAATTCCTAGTACAATGCGGCCAGATCAGCAGCGATGTTCGCCAAGTGAGTCTCTCTGACCCTGTCCGATCCTGTGCAGCAGAGCGCCACTGACGCGGCCTCTCTAACAGGAATTTATCCTCCTGTCCGACATTCTCGGCCTTTCCCTGTTAGTTGACAGCATCAACCACCCGAAGCCACCGAACACGACCGAGGGGTCGGTCCTGGGGCCGTTCCACACACACGATGCGCCAACGTTGGACCATGGCGCAAACATGTCCTCGGACCCCAAGGGTGAACCGCTTCTGTGTATCTGTACGGTCAAAGACTCGAATGGAAACCCCGTTGAGGATGTGAAGATCGATATATGGGAGACGGACAGCAGCGGGCATTACGATGTTCAACACTCGGATCGGAACGAGCCGACTGAACGATGCGTCATGGCGAGCGATGCTAGCGGGGGCTTTTGGTTCAAGTGCATCTTGCCTGTTAGCTATCCGATCCCGCATGATGGACCAGTTGGCAAGCTCCTAGGGAAACTAAACAGGCACCCCTGGAGACCAGCGCATCTGCACTTCATGTTCGAGAAGGGGGGTTGGGACCACCTAATTACGTGAGTTTACCATGTTGCTGTAGCTCCTATAGTCTACTGTGACGTATTGAGACTGACATGAGCTACACCTAGGGCACTATACATCCGCGGTGACCCCTATGAGACGTCTGATGCCGTTTTTGGCGTCAAGAAGAGTCTAATCGTAGCGCCACAAAAAATAGACAGCGCCACGGCGAAGGAATACGGCGTGCCTGAGGGCAGCTGGATCCTCAAGCACGATTTCGTATTGACAACCGATAAAGAGACGGAGAACCTAAGGGATCAGCTTGCGCATGAAGCACTGCGAAAACTGGGCCTAAACTTGACGCTTATTGACCATCTACCTGTCCCAGACCTCGATTAAACTGCCCTAGATCGGGGATAGATATTTCAAACGCTTTCATGTGGTTATGTTGTAGAATGAGTGAGCATTATAGCATAGATGTTTCAATGCAGATAGGCGATAACACTGCTAGTGCCTTGGTCTGCATTGCATAGATTGGATGTCTGTGAAAATTCCATCGTGAGGTAAAATACCATAGGCTTGGATAGGTACTTCGCAAGTGGAATTGAGCCCGCAATCACCATGCAATTCAAAAGCCGAGGGTCGGTTGAGACGTAGGGGGGCCCTACCAGTATGCAGCATAGAATATTCTAAAGAGATTGATTCTTCTCATTAGAAGTCCTGCACACCTGTCTCGCCCGTCAAAGGCCTTTCAACGTCCATTTTCTTCCCCTCTCCCTTTAGTCCTGTTTCGTCGTTGTCGTCATCGCTACTCTCGCCGACCCAACTAGGTTCTTCGTTCTCGAACCACACATCTTCCTGCTCTCGGCGTTCAAGTGCATCATACTCCTCATCCTCATCAACGGCCCGGTAATCGAAGTCCTCGTCTTTACCCACGACGAACCGAAGCCGCAGGAATTCGTCCCATCGCGCCCGGCCCTCTTCCGCGGTCTGTGGGGCAGATCGTTTCTCGAGATCATGTGTCTCCAGCGCCTCCAGCTCCTCCCAGTTCATTCCTGCGTCCGGCGTGGAGGGCGATTCAGGGTGCTGCCGCGTCTCAGATGATGATCTAGAACGCGCTGATTGTGGGAGATGGCCATTTGAGGGCTCTTGGCTTGGAGCTAGACCACTGGCGTCCATGCCACTCATCCCACCGTTGGACTCGCGCGGCGCGTCGTTCCCTAGCTTTGCGAGCCGCGCCTCGCCCCTCAGCAGATCCACCTCGAGGACACGCCCAAAGCCCTTGACGCGACCCTCTTTTTCGCGTTCCTCGTGAGACTGGAAACGCCGTATCAAGGCGTCGTAGAGAACAGGATCTGCGAGCTCATGTTCGAGTGAGCGGAAGTACGACGGGTGGCGAGATAGCCACTCGCGCCGCCGATTGCGCACCCGGACTTGTGCAGCGTGTGCTGGGGTCTTGGGCGGCCTTGGTTGAGGTCGCTCGTAGGGGAATGCGGATGGCGACGCTGGGGGTGATGCGGATGTGAGATTAGGGTCTGGATATGATGGCGGGGGTGAGACTAGATGAGGTGCCATGGTGACGAGAAGGTGAAAGAGAAGTGGTGAGAGGGCCAAATTCGGATCGACTGGCAAGGCGACGCTCCTTGCGTCCCTGGAGGCTTGATTTTCTATTTTTGGCAGTGTTTTAGCTCTAAAGACATGTTACAGAAGTTTGTTGTAAGAATCTGTTTTTATAAAAAGTTTTAAACAAAAGTTTATTACAAAAGTTTGTTTTATTATAAAAAATCTATTTTATTATAAAAAGTTTATTTTATTATAAAGTTATTTTAAGTTTTAAATAATATTTAAAGCTAAATTTATTATTTAATATTTTTATTTTTTTAATATATAGTTTTATATTTAAAAATTTTAATTAAACTAAAGTTATTTTAAAAAAAACTTAAGCTTTTTTTTATATTAAAAAAATTTTTATTTATATTAAGTTTTTTTTTTATTTATATATTTAATTTATATATATAATTTATTATTTTATTAATAAAATAATTAATATTTAATTAATATTTTAATTAATTTATATTAAAACTATATATTAATTAAATTTAGTAATAATATATATATATTGTTTTTTTAATTTTTATTATTATATTTATAAAAAATTTTAAAATATTATATTTTATTAATTAATATATTTTATTAAAAGCTATTTTTAAATTAAATAAAACAAAAATTTTATAAAAATATTAAATTATAAATTAAAATATATTAAATTTTATAAATATAAATTTTATATATATATTAAATATTATATTATTATTTTTTAATTTAAAAAAATTAGTTTTTATAAATAAAAATAATTATTTGTTAGTTTATTTATTTATTTTAAATAATTTAATAACTTTATTAAATTTTATATTTTTAATAAATATTAAAATTAATAATTTATTTATTAAAAAACTATATAAATTAATTATTATTTAAATAGTTATTATTTTTTTATTAGTTAATTTATAATAAATAATATTATTAAAATTAATAATATTAATTATTTATATATTAAAAGTTTTTTAAATATTTTATTAATTTATAGCTTTAAATATAATTTAATAATATATTTAAATATTAAATAATATTATAATAAAAAAATAATTTAAATTATAATATATTATTTAATTTTATAATATATTAAAAAAGTTATATAATTTTAATTAAATTAAATATTAAAATTATAAATTAGTTATATTAAATAAAATAAATAATTTAATTATTTTTATTTTTTTATTTTTAATTTTATATTTTTTTTTATAATAATATAATATATTTTATTATAAAATTTGCTTATTTATTATTTAAAAATATTATATTTGCTTTTTTATAATTTTTTATTTAATATTAAATTTTATAAATAAAATATTTATATTTAAAAATTTTTAATATTATTTTAATATTATATTATTTTTTAAAATATTTTTATAATTGTTTTAGTTAAATTTTTTATTTAATTTAATATATTAGTAATTTTTATAATAAATAAAAAATATATTTTGTTATTTTTTAATAAGTTTATAATTTTAAAAAAAATAAAAGTTATTATTTTTATAATTTAAATATTTTAAATTTAAAAAATATAAATTTAAAATATTAAATATTTTTAATTTTAATAGTTTATTTTTAATAAAAAAATAAATATATTTTTATTAAAATAATAAATAAATAATTAAAAAATTTTTATATTATTAATAATAATATATTAAAATTAATAAAAAATATATTTAATAAATATTAAATAAAAAAATAATAATAATATTAAATTTAATAAATTATTATATTAAAATTAATATTAAAAAAATAAATATTTAAAATTATAACTAAAACTAAATATTAAAATTATTAAAAAAATAGCAAAAATTTTAAAACTTAATATAATTAAATAAATTTAAAAATATATTAAATAAATTAATAAATTTTTTAATTTTAATAAAATTATTTTATTATAATAAAATAAAATATATTTATATATTAAAAGTTATTTATTATATATTTTAATTTTTATATTTTATTAAAACTATTTTATTTATATATTATAAAAATAATAAAAATTATTATAAAAAATTTACAAAATATTATAAATATTAAAAAATATATATATTTAATTTGATATAAATTTATTAATAATAATTATAAATTATAATTTATTGTTTTATTAAAAAAAAAAATTATTTTTTTTTAAACTTTTATATAATATAAATATAAAATTTTAAATTAATATAACTATATATAAAATAATATTTTTTTATTAATATTATTTATATTTATTTTAAATAATTTAAATAATTAAATAATTTAATAATATAACTAATTAATATTAAATAAAAATTTATATAAAATTATTTAAAAGTAATTGTTTTAAAAGTATTAAAAATATTGCTAATAAATTATATAATTAATTTTTAATTTAAAAGTTTTTTTTTAAAATAAATATTTTAATATATAAAAAAAATAAATTTTAAAAATTAATAAATAAAAACTTTAATATAAAAATTAGTTTAAATTTAAAAAAAAAATTAAATTTAAATTTAAAAATAAAAATTAGTTTAAATTTAAATATAAAATAAATTTTAATTTTAATAAAAAAAATTAATTTAAATTTAAAAAAAAAATTAAATTTAAATTTAAAAATAAAAATTAATTTAAATTTAAATATAAAATAAATTTTAATTTTAATAAAAAAAATTAGTTTAAATTTAAAAAAAAAATTAAATTTAAACTAAAAAATAAAAATTAATTTAAATTTAAATATAAAATAAGTTTTAATTTTAATAAAAAAAATCAGTTTAAATTTAAAAATAAAAATTAATTTAAATTTAAAAAAAAAATTAAATTTAAATTAAAAAATAAAAATTAATTTAAATTTAAATATAAAATAAGTTTTAATTTTAATAAAAAAAACTAGTTTAAATTAAAAAATAAAAATTAGTTTTAATTTAAAAAAAAATTGCTGTAAAAATATTTAATTTAAATTTAAAAAATAAAACAAAAATAATGTTTATATATAAAAATATTTTTAAAAAAAAAAAAAATAGCTTTAATAAGTTTTTTTATTAGTAATAATTTTAAAAGTTTTTAATATAACTTTAAAAAAAATGCTATAAATATAATTTTATTTTTATAATTTTATAGCTTTAAAAATATATATATATTATTATAAAACTTATTTTTTATATAAATATTATTAATAGTTTAGTTTATATAATTATAAAAACTAATAAAGTTTAATTAATTAAAATATTATATAAAGCTAATATTTAAAACTTTTATATTTTTATTTTGTTTAAAAATTAAATTTAAATATATAATATTTAAGTTGTTTTTGTTTATATAATATTAGTTATATTATAGTAGCAAAATATAAAAGTATATATTTTAAATAATAAAAAAAATAATATTAGCTTAAATATTTTTTTTATATAATTTTAATTAAATTTAAAAAAATTATATTTATTTTTTAAGCTTTTTTAATATTAAAATTAAAGCTTAAATATTAAAATTATTTATATTTAAATAAAATTTATTTAATAATAAAAAGCTTAAATATAAATTTATAAAAATATAAAAGTTTTAATTTAAAGTATATTTTATATAATAAATATTTAAAATTTTTTATTTTTTAAATTTTATAAAAATAAAATTTAAAATTAAAATAATTAAGCTTTTAATATTTATTAAAAATTAATTATATAATAATAACAAAAAATTTAAATATATATTTTTAATAATAAAAAAGTTATATATAATAATTTAAAACTTTAAAATAAATAAATTTTTAAAAATATTATATTTAATAATTAAAATTATTAATTTTATAACAAAAATTATTTTTTTTTATAATTTAAAATTTAAATAAAAAAAAGTGCTTTAATATTTTTAAAATAATTAGTTTTAAATTATATAATTTAATATAATAGTTTTGTTATTTTTTTATTAATTAAATTTATATTATTTAAATTTTTAGTTTAAATTTAATATTTAAAAATAGTTTTAATAAAATTAATTTTAAAAATATTATTAATTATTTAATTTATATTATTTAAATAACTTTATAAAATAATAATATAACAGTTGTTATTTATTATATTAAAAATAATTAAACTGTTTATTATATTAGTTTAAAAATATTATAAAATTTATAATTTATATATAATATATTTTGTTTTAAAAATTTTAACTGTTTTGTTATTAATTAATAGATTTTTTTTAATATTTTTTAGTTTAATTTATATTTAGTTTTTTTTTAAAAAGTTTTTAAAAATAAATTTAAATAAAACTATTATTTTAATAAATATTTAAAAAATATAAAAAGTTTATATTAATAAATAATAAATAATTATATTATATTTTAAATTAAAAATATAATAATTAATTAAAATAAAAAAAAAAAAATAATAAAAAATAAATAATAAAAAAATAGTTTTTATAATAAATTATATATATTATGTTTATAAATATATTTTAAATATTTATATATTATTTTTATTTATATATTAAAATAGCTATATATATTAAATATAATATTTAAATGTTATAATATTTTATAATATTTTAAAAGTTTTTTATTATATTTAATATATTATTTTTAAACAGTTATATATATTAAATAGCTATATATATTAAATAAAAATAATATTTTTACTATTAAATAAAAAATCTAAATATTATTAAACTATATATTTTTTTATATTTTGTTAATGTTTAATTTTTTATGTTATATTTAATATATTATATAAAATATTTATTAGTTTTTAACTATTTATATTAATTTTTTAAAAATTTAACTTATTTTTAAGTAAAATTTTTTTTTTTATTATAAAAGCTTTTGTTTATTTGTTATATTTAGTTTATATTATAATAATATTTTTATATATATTAAATATATAATTTATTATATTATAAACTAAAAATTAAATAGTTATATTATTAATATTAATAATTTAGTTTTAAAGTTTAAACTATTAAAATAAATAATTAAATATTAAAAAATTATTAAAAATAATAAATTTAATAAAGTTATAAATATAATTTTTAAAAGTTAAATTTAACAAAATATAAATAAAACTATAGCTAATTATAAGTTTTATAATTTTTAACTTAAAATTAATTTTTTGTAAAAATATAGCAATTTTATTATTAAAATTTATAAAAGTTAATAAAAGCAATTTATTTAAAACAAAGTTTATTAATTTATTTTTTAGTTTTAATATTTAATTTATAATTATTAATATAAATATATTAATATATTTATATTTAAGTTAAATTTAGTTAATAATATAGTAATAAATATTTTTATTATATTATATTTTAAATAACTAACTAGTTTTTTTTATAATTATATTTAAAACAGCGATTTTTTTATATTAAATATTAAATAAATATTAAAAATAAATATAACTAGTTTTTAAAACAAATTAAATAGTTTTTGCTATTTTTTAATAGTTATTTTTAATATAAAAAAATATAAAGTTTAAAGTAGCTATATAAACTAATTATAAAATATTTGTAAAAAAAGCTAAGTTGTTATAAAAAAAAAAAAATATTAACAATTAATATATATTATTATTATAAAAAAAGCTTAAAAATATAATATTTAAATATAACTTTTTATTTATTATAAAGTTTAATATAATTTAATATATTAAATTAAATAAATATATTTATATAATTATATAATAATTAATTAAATAAACATTAAAAAATTTTAAAATTTTAAAGTTTAACTAAGTTATATTATAAAAAAAGTTTAATATTATAACTAAAAAACTAATATTATAACTAAAAATTAATATATTTTGTTTTATTAAACTAGTGTTATATTTAAAGTTTTATAATTAATATTTATATAATTTATTTATTAAATTTTTTTGTTAAATTTATTTATTAATTAATATTTTTAATTTGTTAAAAATAATAAATAAATATTTTAAAAAAATATAATAAACAAAATATAAATATAAAAAATAAATAAAATAAAAAAAAATATATATATATAATATAAAAAATTTTATTAATTATTATATTATTTATTATTAAAATAATTTAATATTAATTATATATTAAGTTTTTATAAATATATATTTATAGCTATTAATTTATAATTTGTTATTAAAAATACAAAGTTATAATTTAATAAAAGAAGTAAATATTATATTTATAACTATTAAAAAATTTAATATAATATATATATTTTGTAAAATATATATATTTTTGTTACAGCTAATATAATAATTTATTATATTTTTTTTTTTTATTTAGTTTTTTATTTAAAATTAAAGTTTAATATTTGTTTTTTTTTATATAATATTTAATTATATTTATTTTTAAACTAAAAAAATATTAAAATAATAATTATATTATTTAGTAAGTTTATATTTATTGTTAATATTTTATTTATTATAAAATAAAAATATATATTTTTGTAAACTTTGTAAATTATTTTTATAAAAGTTTTTTGCTATAATTTAAAATAAAAATATAAGTTTATATTTAAGTTTTAAATTAATAAAATAATATTATTATAAATATAGCAGAAATAAATTTTTATTATAAAATATATTATATTAATAAAAGTTATAGTAAATATATTAAAATTAAATATTTACTATTAAAAATTAACTATTATAAATAGTTTAAAATAAATATAATAATAGTAACAATTAAAATAATAATTAAATTAAAAATAAATAAATATATTATAATAATTAATAAAATAATAGTAATAATATTATAATAAAATAAAAATAAAATAATATTTTTGCTAAAGTAGTAATAAAAAAGTTTGTAATTTTAAAATAATAATAAAAAAAATAGTATAAATAGTTTATATTTTTAAATATGTTTTAATTAAACTAATAATAAAAATATATAATATAATTTTAAAATTAAATTAAAAGTTTTTTTATTAAAGTTATAAAATTAAATTAAAAAATTTTTTTGATTTAATATAATATATAAAAACTACTTTATTTTTTAAAGCTATTGTTTTATTATTTTATATTTTTTTTAATGCTTATAATATTTAAATATTAAGTTAGTTTTTTTAACTTTTTATTTTTAATATTTTTTTATATAAATTGCTATTAATAATACTAGTTATAAATATTAAATATATATTTAATATTATAATATTTTAATAAATTAATTTATTTTAAATATTAGTTTTTAATAAATAAATTTTATATTTTTAATTAGCTAAATTGTTATTGATTTAATTTTTTTGATTTATTAACTGTTGTAGTTTTTTAAAAAAATATGTTTTATTTTAAGTAGTAGTTTTAAATTAACTGTTTTTATTTTATAATATAGCTAAAAATAGAAATATAAATCGATTGTTTATAAAACTAAATATTATAAGTTAAAAAATATATATTGTTTTTATAATTGTTTTAAATATTTTTTTAAATTTATTGCTGTTTTAATTTAGCTAAAATTAAATTTTTGTTTAATTAAACTATAATATTTTATATTTATTTTATATTATTTTAGCTTTAATTATTTTTTTTTTAATAAATTAGTTTAGTTTAAAATAAAAACTATTTTTTATTTTAGTAATAACTATATAGTAATATTTATTGCTATAGTTTAGTTTATACATTTAAAATAATAGTTAGTTTATAAATTATATTTTAATAAATTATATTTAAGTTTTAGTAAAAACTAGCTAAATTGATTTTTTAATTTTATATTTTAAACTAAATTAAATTTTAATAATAATTAAAATAAAAAATTATTTATATATTATTTATAGTATTATTTATTAGTTTTAATATAATAATAAAATAAAAAATAGTTATTAAAGCTTATTTATATTAAAAAAGTTAAAAAGATATATTATTATAGCAGAGTTTTATAATAAAGTTTTTTAATAAAGTTGAACTTTAAATAAAAATTTAAAAAATAAGTTATTTAGTAATTAAAGCAGATGTTTATAAAATATAAAAAAAGCTAAACAATTATTACAGAAAAAAATAAATAATTATTTTGTTTATATAAATTGCTTTATTTTTGTTTAATAGTAATAGTATAAATATTTTAAATTAATAATATTTTAAATATTTTATAAAATTTAGTTTATATTTTTATATATATAAGCATTTAAAATTATTTAATATTAAAAAATAATATAGTTTTTATAATAATAATATAATTTATTAAGTAATATTTAGTTAACTAAACTAAAAGTTTATAGTATTATAAACAAACTATAAAATTATTTTAGTTAGTTAAACTAAAACGTTTTATAATTTATTTACAATTTTTTTTTTATATTATAATATTATAAAATATTATTTTTTTAGATTTTTTGTTTAATTTTTTTTAAGTTTTTTTAATTTTTTAGTTATATATTAGTTTTATATTAATATATTAAGTATTAAAACAGTATTTTAACTAGTTAAACTAGAATATTTTATAATTTATTTATAACTTTTTTGTTATATTATAATAATTATAAAATATTATTTTTTTAAATTTTCTGTTTAGTTTTTTTTTAGTTTGTTTAATTTTTTAAAAACTAAAATAGTTTTATATATATAATTATATATTAGTTTTATATTAATATATTAAATATTAAAATAGCTAATAAAAATTTATATTTAAAAGTTTATAAATATTGTTTTATATTAAAATATATATATAATTATATATTAATTTTATATTAATATATTAAATATTAAAATAGTTAATAAAATTTTATATATAAACTAGTAAAAATTAATATTTAAAAGTTTATAAGTTTATTGTAAAAAAAAAAAAAGCGCTACTAATTAGTATATATTATTAATAAAAATAATAATTACTAAATTTATAGCTTATAAAGTTTTAATTAAAACTAAATTAACAAAGTAAAATAAATTAATATATTAAAAGCTTTTTAGATTATATAATATATCGGTTAATTAAACTATATATATTTAAATTAAAAAAAACAGTTTATATTTATTGCATTTGTTTTAATATTTATTTTTTTTTTATAAGCTTATATAATAAAAAATAAAAAGTAAATAATAAAGCAATAATGTTTATTTGTTTAGCTAATATAAATAGTTTTTATTATTTAAAATTTTATAAAAAGCAAAAAATGCTATATTATAATTTGTTATTTGGAGTTTTAATTAATAGCAATAGTATAAATTTAAATAAATAATATATTATAGTATATTTATATTTAGTTTATTTTTTTATACAGTATAATAATAAACTATAAGTTATAATTTTTTTTCTAGTATAAAATAATTATAATAAATAAGTTATAAGTTTTAATAGTTTTTTTATAACTTAAACTATTGTTTTAAAGTATAAAAATATATTAATAATAAATTAAAAAAGTTAAAAATAAAAAAGTTTTAAATAATATTTATATTGTAAGTTTTAAACAAAAGTTATTGTTAGTTTAGTTGTTATTATTTTTTATATTGTTTAAAATAGCTAATAAAATATATTTAATTTGTTATTATTTTTAAAATAACTAAGTAATATTAAATTAATTTTATTATTAAAAGTTAAAAAAATTATTTATATTATTTAATATATTTTATATTTTATTTTTAAAACAAAAGTATTTAATATTATAATTTAGTAATAATAAATAAAAAAAAAATATAGTAAAAAAGTAGCAAACTTTAATAAAAAAAATTAGTTATTTTTTAGTTGCTTTTTTTTTAATATTAATTATTTTTTATAATATAGCTTTTTTTTTAAAAGTATTATTATTTCTATTTATTTAGTTGTATATTTTATTTTTTTTGTTTTTAACTGCTAAAATAAGTGTATAAATCTAAAAATATTGTAAATTAAACTATTAATATATATATAGTACAATAGTTAAAAGTATTTTTTATAGTTTAAATTTTATAAAAACAGCTAATTTACTACAGTATATTTAAAAGCAATATAAATAAAACAAGCGTAATAAAGTATTAATATTTGTTATTTAAATATAGCTACTAGTTTTAGTTTTTAAAAGCTGTATTAATAAAATTTAGTTATTAGATATAATAACAGTTGATATTAATATTAACGTTAATATTTCTTTTAGTATATTTTTATTTCTGTTGAACTTTTAAATATTAGAAATATTTGCAACTTATACAGTAATATTGTTAATACTATTAGCGCTTTTTTTAAACTTAAAGTAAATAATTTATACAAAAAATTTATATAATATAGATTATTTAAAAGTTAAAAAGTTTTTAAAACATATTTATTTTTAAAATGTTATATTAGTATATAAAACAGTTGTTTTTAAAAAGTATTTAAACTAAATTAAAAGTATTTAATAGCTGTTTTAAAATAAAAAGAACTATTTAAAAAGCTATATATTTCAGTTAATAATATTGTAAAAGCTAAATATATTTTACTTAAATATATATATTGTTTAATTTAAAAATTAACAAGTGTTTAAACTAGAAGTTTTTGCTAGTTTATTAAAATTCAAAAATTATATTTTTATTAGTTTTAGCTATATAATAAATATTAAAATAATATATTATTTTTGCTAAAATTAATATTAATATAGCTTATAAATATATAAATATAATAACTATATAATTATTTTAGCGTATATAATTATATAGTTTAAAAACTAGTTATAAATTAAAACTTAGTTTAATGTTTTTTTTAAATCTAGTTTATATTAGCAATAAAATAGCTTATATAAGTGTTATAATTTATTTTATATAAATTTGTTTTATTTTATATATAAATTAGCTTTATATAATATTTACTACTAAATATATTAAAAGTATATATTATTTTTATAAACTTATAGTAAAAATATTTTATTAAAGTATTATTTTTATAATTTATTATATTTAATATAAATAAGTTGTTATATTTTTATATTTTATTGCTGCTTTATTAATAATAGTTATATAATATACTTTATTTATTATATTTAAAATATATACTATTTAAATATTTATTTTTAAATAAATATATAAGTTTTATTAAATATTTTTTACTTAGTTTTTATAGCATTAATATTTAACATTTAAAAATTAGTTTTTTTTGTTGCTAAAAGCTATTTAAGTAAAACTTTTTAACTTGGTTATATAAAAGTAAAGCAGTTTTTACTATTTAGTTTTTATTTATTAGCTATATAACTATATTAAAAGTTTTAGTAAAATTGCTAGTTTATAGAGCTATATTTAAACAAAGTATACTAACTATAGTAAAAAAAAAAAAATAAAAAAAATATAGCAAACTGTTATATTATAAAAGTTATATTTAAAAACAATTTGTAGTAACAAATTTAATTTTACTATAGCTAAGTTAGCAGTTATTTTATAAAGCAGCTTTTTATAAAAAGTTATTAAAACTTAGTTTATATAATTATTACTTATTAGCTTAAAAAAAGTTGAATATACTATAATATATTTATTTATAGTACTAAAATAAAGCTTAAAATAAAATAAATATATAGAAGTTAATAAAAAATAAAAAAAAATAAATAAAAATAAATAAAAACAAAAAATAATATTAGCTAGTTATTGCTATTAAGTTTTATTATTTAATATAAATAGTAATTTTTAAATATCGAAAAATTATTAATAGTATATATATTTAAAAATAAATATATAAATAAAACTAATAATATAAAGCTTAGTTTAGTTTTTACTTAATAAATATTTTATTATTATAATATATAAATTGCTTTAATTTTTTTTATATTTTAACTATAATAAACTGTAGATATTATTGTTTTTTATAAAATTAAACAATTATAAAAATTAAATATATTTTTTGACTTTTTTTTACTAAAAAGTGTATAATTATATTATTAAACTATTAACTTAATATATTTATATTTTAATTAATTAAACATATTAAAACAGCTTTAGAAGTAGTTTTACTTTTTTTAAAAACTATTGTTTCTAATATTTCTATTACTATTATTTTTTAGTACAATTTATATATAAATAAAAATGTTTTTAACAATGATTTTGATTTTTTAATATTATAAAAAATATATAAAACTTAATAGTAGCTAATTTTACTTCAAACTAAAAATAGCTATATTAAAACTTAAAACTTAAAACTAAGAACTTATTAAGACTTATTAAAAAAAAAGATTAAATTAATTATATAAACAAGTAAATAAAAACTTTATTAATTAACTTTTTTAACTATATTTTAATTAATTAAAAGCTTTATAAAAAATAATAACTTTTAAAATATTAAAAAGTGTAAATTTTTAAAGAAATAAAGTTATAAATAAATAGTTAAAAATAATTTCTTTTTTTACTGCTATTAGTTAATAAATATATTTTAACAATTAATTATTTAATATATAAAGTAGTAATAAAAACTTAGTTTTAGCTTATTTTTTTATTATTTTTAACAATATAATTAATTATTTTACTAAGATTTAACAATTGCTTTTTTTAATAATATAATTAGTTATTTTATTTAGTATAATTAAAAAGCTTAATTAAAATAGTAATAAAAACTTAATTTTATTTTAACTTTTTATTATTATTAACAATATAATTAGTTATTTTTTATTAAAATTTAATAATTTTATAAACTTTATATATTTAATATAATTAAAAAGTTTAATTAAACTATTTATAAAGTTATTTTTTGATTTAATATATTAAAAATATATATAATTTGCTTTAATTTTTTAATTAGTATAATAATATACTATATAAATTAATTTTTTTTATACTTTAGCTATAATAAGCTATAAATACTATTATTAATAACTACTATTAACTTTAAATATAATAACTTTAGTAGTTTTTTATACTTATATTTTTACTTTTGTTAAAAAATATATTCTTTTTTTTTTAAATATATATTTATAGTATTTTTTATAATAGCTATAGTTTTTATATTAGTTTTATTTAATTAAATATTTGTTATATTTGTTTTAAATAATATAAATCAAATTTGCTTTTTTATAGCAAATTTAGCTTTATTTTAGCTAAACATTTAATTAGCTAAATATTTAAATAAAATATATATATAGTTATAACTGTTGCTAGCGCTATTATTATTGTTTGTTTTACTACTATTTTTATTATTTTTAGTTTTATTTTTATATTTAATATTATTAACATTTTTATTTTTATTATTGCTTTTTTTTAAATCGCTATTATTATTGCTATTATTTTAAGTTCGAAATAAATAAATAAATTTTAAAGCAGAAAATCATTTTTATTTTATTAGTAAAAGCTACAAAAGATATATATATTGTTTATTTTTAAGTATTATTATATAAAGTTTATAGCTATTTTAATATATTTAAATATATTAAACTTTTTAATATACTTTAGAACTTTTTTTTTTTTATTTATGTTTTAATATTTAAAAATATTTACTAATTTTTTTTTAATTTATAAATAATAATTTAAATATTTGTTAAATATAATAAATACTATAAAAATAGCAAAATAAACTAGTTTATAATAATATAATTTTAGCTAGTTTTTATGTTTTAACAAACTTAAAGTTTTAAAAAAAAAAACAATAATATAAAATAAAAAATTAAAAAATAATTTAAAAACTTTTTATATAAACTTTATAATATATAAATATATATAATAAATAAAGTATATATAGTTTTATATAAATAATAGTTAAAAATATATAAATAATATTTATATTTATAATATAAAATTTTTTTTATTTTTTATAAATTAAAAAAGCTATAGTTATATTTAAGCTATATTTTTTATTACTTTAGGTTTTTATAACAACTAAATAAAAAAAGCTATAAACTATTAAGCGAATTTTTTTTTATTATTTAGGTTATTTTTGCTACAATTTTTCTGTTTTAATTTATACTTTTGTTTATATTTAGTTAAATACTAATATATTTTTATAGCTAAAGTAAAAAATATATAAAAGTTAACAAAAAGTAAAAAAAAAATAAAAAAAAATAAAAAAAAAGCAAATAAAAATAAAAAAAAATATTAGCTAATTATTATATCGATATAACTTTTTTATTTAAAGCTTTTTTTTTTTATTTTTAGTTTTGTTTTTTTATACTACAACATTATTTTTATTTAAAGCTTTTTTTTTAGCTTTACTTTTTTATACTACAATATTATTTTTATTTTTAGCTATTATTGCTATATTAATATAATTTTATTAATATAACTTTTTTATTTAAAGCTTTTTTTTTTTATTTTTAGCTTTACTTTTTTATTTTTTTTTGTTTTAACTATTTATTTAATTACTACTATAATATATAAACTAGGTTTATTGCTAAAAGTAATTATAATATTAAAATATAAAACTTAAAAAATAAAAAGTATAAAGTTTAAAATAAAAAATATAATACTAATTATAATAGTTATAATAATTTAAAAGTTTTAAATTTAAGTTTTAAAAATAAGCTATTTAATATTGTTAACAAAAAACTGTTTAATATTGTTAATAAAAAGCTAGCTAGTTTAAATATAAAAAAGCTGATCTAAAAAAAAAGTGATTAAATATAAAATAACTATAACTATATATAAGTAAAAAAAAAAAAATACAACTTAAACTTAATTTATGTAACTTAAAAGCTTTATAAGTTTTTAAAAGTTTGTTTATTTGTAACAATTTAAAAAGAAATATTTTATAAGTGCTAAAATAACTTTAGAAAATCTAGCTTATTGTTTTATGCTAAAAAAAAAATATAAAAGTAATATATTAAAAAGTTATTAAAATATTTATTAACTTTTTTTAATTATATTGAAAATTAAAATTAAATTAAATATTAAAATCAAGTTAAATATTAAAATTAAATTAAATATTAAAATTAAATTAAATATTAAAATTAGTTAATTAAGTATTATAATTAAATAGTATTTTAGCTATAATTAAACTTTAGTTTTTTTAACTTTTTTTTTAATATAGTATATAATTGTATAAACTTTGTTTTTAATAATAATAGTTATATTATAACAAATTATATAAAAAATAACTTGTTTTTAAGTTTTAATTATATAAACTTTATAAAGTAATATATAGCTTTAGTTATTTTTGTTTTATTAAAATAGTAGTTGTATATTTAGTATAATTAATATAATTTTAAAGTTAAAAAATTTAAGCTAAAATAGCTTTTTTATGTTTTAATAAACTATATAATAATTTATGTTCTTTGTAGTATAAATATTTTAAACTGTATAAATCGATTTAATAAGCTATAATAAATTATTAATAATAATAATATATAGTTTTAAAAGTTTTTTAAAATATTATAAACTAATATTTATTTAAATTTTGTTAAAAAGTTTTTATTATAATAGAAGCTATAATTGTTAAATTAATTTTAAAATTAAATCTTTTAATTTTATAATTAATGCTTTATATAAAAATATTGCTGATTTAATTATTGTTTATATAATAAATTATATAATATTTTATTTTAAATCGTTTAAAATTATAGTATTAATTAAACTAAGTTTGATATATATTTAATAATTTTATTAATTAATTATTATAAAAAAAAAGTTTTTTATTTATTTTATAAATAAAGTGTTTTTTTTGCTTAATTAATATTTTAAAATTGTAATATTATTTTTAGTTAAATAAAAGTACAAATTAAAATATTAAAAAAATATAATTAAGCTATAGTAATATTAAATATTAATAAAAAAAATTTAATGCTTAAATAGTTTTTATATAAAATTGTATATTAGCTATATTTTAAGCTATAATAGCTAAAAGTTAAAATTTTAAATTTAAATATAAATAAATTATATTTTAAAGTTAGTTTTAATTAAATATGTTTTTTTTTAGTTTTTTTTGTAAACTATTTAATAAAAGTAACTATTAAAAGTTATTTTTAATATAATATTACAATAAAAATAAAATATTAAAATATTATTAATAATTAAAATTTTGATTATATTTTTAGTTAAAATTTAAAATGTTTAATTATAAAATTTATTATTATAATAATTAATTATAAATAAAGTAAATATAATGTTAATATTATATAAAATATAAATATAACTATTTAGTTAATTTTATAAAATAATATATTTGTTGCTTTTTATAATATAATAAATAATAAAATTTAAAAAGTTAAGTTATAACTAAAAAAAATTAAATGTTTGTTATAACAATTTATATATAATGTTTTATTACTAGTTAAACTATAAATTAATAATAAAATATATAATTTTTTATATTTAATTTATTATATATTTTAGTTATTAATAAATTTATATATATATTATATAATTAATTATTACTACTTAAATATAATGTTTAATTATAAATTATATTTGAAAAAGTTTTTTTTAAATAAAATTTGTTATTTTTATAAAAACTATAAATATTTTAAAAATATTAAAATATATAATTATAATATAAAAAATTATTAAAATATATTTTTATATTTTTATAAAAATTATAAAACTATTTTTGTAAAAAAAAGTAATTTTAAATAATATAAATAAGCTATATACTTTAAAAAAAAATTGTTTTTTTATAATATATATAAAATTGCTTTTATATAAAAAAGTAATTTTAAATAGTATAAACAAACTATATATTTTAAAAAAAAACTATTTTTTTATAATATATATAAAGCTATTTTTATATAAAAAAATAATTTTAAGTAATATAAACAAGCTATATATTTTAAAAAAAAACTGTTTTTTTGTAATATATATAAAACTGTTTTTATATAAAAAAGTAGTTTTAAATAATATAAATAAACTATATATTTTAAAAAAAAACTGTTTTTTTGTAATATATATAAAGTTGTTTTTGTATAAAAAAGTAATTTTAAGTAGTATAAACAAGCTATATATTTTAAAAAAAAATTGTTTTTTTATAATATATATAAAACTATTTTTATATAAAAAAATAAGTTTAAATAATATAAATAAATTATATATTTAAAAAAATAGCTAATTAATTTAGTTAAATAATATAAATTAAATATAAATATAAAACTAAAGTTATATATAAAAAAGCTAAATTTAAATTTAAATTTAAAGTTTTTAATTTATAAACAATTATTTTTAATATAATAAAAGCTTAAAATTAATTTTATAAATTTAATATTTAGTTTTTTTTTTATTAATAAATTAAGTTTGTTTAATTTTAATAAATTATTATAAATTTGTTATTTATATATTTTAGTTAATAAAACTAAATAATAAATAAATAATAAAATTAAATAAATTAGTTTATATTAAAATTTAAAAATTATTTTTATAGTTATTTAAGTTTTTTTATATATAATATTTTAATAGTATTAAATTTTTAGTAAAAATTTTTTATATAGTATATATTTTATAATTTAGTTATTAAAAAAACAATTTTTAAAAAAAAATATTTTTATTTTAAAATAAAAAGTATTAAAGTTTATAATATATATTATTTAATAATAATTAAATATTATAAATATAAATAAATATATTTTTAAAATATTATAATATAGTTTTTAAATTTAAATAAACTAAAAAATATTTTTAATTAAATATTAAATTAATATTATTTATTAAATAAAAAATAAAACTAATAAAGTATAACTGCTATAAATATAAAACTAAAAAAATTTAATTTAAAAAGTTATTATTTAAGTTTATTTAAAAAAGTTTTAAAAATATAAATATTACAAAATAATTATAAAATTAAATATTAATTAAATTAATAGTAATATATATATTTAAAAATAGCTTTATTTTAAAACTAGCTATATATATTTTATAAAATAAAAACAAAAGTTTAAATAATAAAAATATTAAAATATAATTAGTTTTAAGATTTTATAGCTAAATAACGTTTTTGTATATAAAACAAACTTCTGCAGTAGACTTTTGCAGCAGATTTTTGCAGCAGACTTTTGCAACATGTGTTCAGAGCTAAGATCTTGCTAAAAATGGAAAATCAAGCCTCTAGCGGTTAAGTTGATAAATTACTCGGGTTTAATGGTTACCGTTGGTATCAATCAACATTAATCATATAAAAACGGCATAGTTGAAGTCGTAGGTAAAATTTATATAGAACGTAACATACATTTCCTTACATATAATTTCATACAGTCGTAATGATTGGCTCTACCTAACCTCTAGATATTACCTAGGTACTCGCTCACTATAAATTGAAAGTACAGCAAGCCCTTGACATCCGTAGTAGTGGTACCTCCAGCGCACCCATCGCCTAGCGGCGCCTAACCAATAGCATATGGGCCCTAACTACCGGGTCGCTTACCTTAACATAGATTCTCGGCCAATACTATGAATTATCATCGTACTTTTAACTCGAACAAAAGGTACGAAAGAAACGACAGCTGAAGCTAGAGATTTAGACAAGCCTGTCTTTATTCTGTTGAAATCAACGCCTACTATGTTTGTCGCAATTTCCTTTCATAAGGAGGTTCTACAAAGATCTTATAACGTTAAGATGGGCTCAGAGAAACTCTCATATTTCTGGAGTGAAAAACAAAGCCATCATTAATTCCCATAGTCTCATCTTAGTTCTAGGTCGATTGTTTGATTCTTCTGTGAGAAGAGAATTATTATATAATATGGCCTCTCCCAGCAGGCCATCATGAAAAATAGAGCTGCTTCCCATGTCAAACAGCAACGGAGACCATCAGAAGGAACCATATCTAGGACACTTGTAAGCCAAAACAAGATACCACAATTCAGTACACCTATAGCCCCTAAATGCAACATGAGGCTTTCGAAGATGAGTATGCACAATTCGATACACAAGCGAGGCATCGCTACCTTCAGCAGTGAAATGACAATACAAATCTCACGTGCATCTACCCTACCGGCTTTATCAAAAATAGAACCTGTTGTTCGTGCTTCGTCGCCTCTACTCTCAGGATATAAATTCCTTCCTAAGGGCAATGTCTACATGACCCGCAACTGTCGGCAGCGGACACATCTAGCACATCAGACTGTGTACGCTGTTGTGAATGACGAAAAGAAGCAGGTTGGAATCCGGGTTCCCTCGTCTATTTACGAAGCAGTCAAACAATCCGAGACTAACTCCCGACAGAGCCGACAGCAGATGGTGAAGAAACGCGACAAGGCTTTAGAGGAGAGCTTCAGGAAAGCAAGTAAGTTAAGAATACAACCTAAATTTCCCTATCCTCAGCCCGAGTTATGAATATAGACCATTCTCCCTTTTTCTACCACCTGGGGAGCCATGTCAGTTTTTTTTTTGAGTCATTGTATAAACCTCTATTTTTACCTCAAGTTAAGCCGCTAAATATAAGTATCATAGTTCTCGATCAGTTCCCGAACATACCACCCAAAGAAGTTCCCATAATCATACATCATGCGACGAAGAAGGGAAAGGGCCGAGTAGGGCGCACCGGGACAAGAAAAATGGCAGAAAAAGCACGTCTGGCCACCCAAGCCCACATACGCCATACAAAAACTGACTATGACTGCATGTTAGAGAGTGGAATCGATCGCACAGCCGCCAGAGATTCAATACTCCCGAGAGTCCTCTCCATACTGCAGCAGTGGGGTCTATCGCTCACGGAAAGACAGAAATATGAAGCGAAGAAAGGACAAATCACTACAAAGTCCACTCAGGCAACGGCTAAAGTACCCCATCCCTTAGTGAAGACAACTAAACATAGGACACCTGGACCAGAGACCCCGACGGTGCCGTAAGATCCCCTGAGCAATGCGTTGTAAGTTGATTCAGGATAAAGCCGCGACTAAGAAGCCGCGGCGTTATCCATTGAAGCTCATTCAGCGGTTGAAATAAAGGTAGAGCATCATGAGCAACGTTACTAGTGACCTGTTGGCCAAGTGTGTAGGACATAGTCTATCCTAGAGATGTGAAGAGATTTTCAGGATTGAATGATGACTCTGGATCAAGGCTGGGAATGATTAAGGCGAATTCACTCTAACGTTGAGGAGTATGTTTATAGAGGAGCTGAATGAGTTTTATTCCTTGCTGCATAATGTTTTCTTTTACCAAAAATAAAAATAGTAAGTTAAGTAAAAATGTACGTTACGATTCTTAGTAGACAACATACCTAGATTTCTGCAAGCACTCCAGTTGCCAAGCCCATGTACTTCGATGCCAACCTTTCAAAGCGTGAAGTTAATATATCTAACGGTAGCGCGCGCGAGAGAGAGACAGAGAGGCCGCTTTGAACGGGATATCGCTGGCTTATCGAGTCCCCCGAACCCCGGCCAACCCGACAGGAACCCGGTCTCACCCGGCCATCATAGTGCTCAAACCGTTGTGATTTGACTAGATCTACCTAGATATGCGTTTCTCTCTCTCTATACGGTTCATTCAACTTACTCTCACCCTTAGTCTATACTATCCAGATAGAGTATGCTTACAAACCAGGCGTTTTAGTAGGCAATGCAAATCACATTAGCGTTGCGGGGGTATTCTTGTATGTGATTGGCCCGCGCGCAATGCTTCCCTTTGAGGGACGCTGATAGGAAACTCTGATGAGACGAAGTCTTTGCCCGCACAAGATGCCTCGCACTCGCACTCAGAATATGAGCGAGAAGGTGAGTCACATTAGCATCTGCGTAATACCGCTTATTGATAGCCCCCCGAATTTACCAAGTTTAGCAAACGATCAGAATGTTGCCAAGTTTCCATGCTGTCTACCTCCGCATAGGTCTAGTAAACGGACCGGGCTGGTGGGAACCATGACACTTGCTTCCCGATCCCCTAACACCGACGACATATGAGACTTGCCTCACATCAGCCGTAGAGTTGAGTTGTTGGGATCTTGTAAATTATGGGGGATAATTATTTGGTTTCATACTGCTTACAAACCCACACAGGTGATCTTTGGTCAGGGGGACGCAGGATGGTAGTTCAAGACTGTGTATATATATATAAGGAGAAAGTTCCCAGAGCTGTCGAGTTACAAGCTTCTCATGCTAAGTCACAGTCTTAACACAAACATCATTGCAGCTGCTATTACACCAGGGACAAAGAGACAACCCTCAAGTTAGCAAATATCAATTACCAATTCTCAAAATGGCTGTGTTCGAAATTGTCCTGCCAAAACTCAAGAAAGACGCGGCGCTCATCGCAGAGGTTGAAGCAAATGTATTGCCGGCATTCAGAGTAAAGCTGCAAGAGGGGGGTGTGTTAAACGGGCTGCGCGGCTTTCTCGTGACGGAGGATGGTCGAGATGTGAGGCAAGACTTCAGAGAGATTCTCTTATTAGGTATAGTTTTTATTATCCTCCTACTTGTTTCTCTCCCCTTGTATGGTCACTAATGGCATACAGAATGGCCTCATGCCCAGAAGTTCAAGGATTTCGTCGCCTCCTCTGCTTTCCTGGAGTTTGCTAGCAGCTTGAAGGATCTAGTCTATGGACCGCCAGAGCTGAAGCTCTTCGACGCCAGCGGTGATATATCGTCACTATTCGGCACAGAGACGACCTTGGAGTATCTCGTCGTCAAGCCCAAAGACGCCTCGGAGGCGAGCGTGCAGAGGCTTCTGCAAAAATTGCAGGCCGATCTCCCCCAGCTCAGTAGCTCCAAAGCAGCTGTTGCGAGTAGCTCGAATCTAGACACTCGGGAGATCGCGATCGTGAGCCTGTATGCAAGTGATGCTGTAAGTCTTCAAAATCTCGACCTACCGCGTCTTGCATATTACCTTATCTCAATCTTGATGCCGCGCTTTTGAGACGGGAGCTATGGCGGCCATGTCCTCGATGTATTTATTTGCTAACGAGATGAATATGTAGGAACTCGACATTGCGAAAGGGTCAGCATCTCGACAGCAGCTTTTAGCTGGTATCGCAAATACAGCTGACGTGACGAGCTTGGTTGCTCATGTCAAGAAAGAGATTTAGAGAAGTAGTCGGATTTCACCGGATGTAGACGGAAGATACGGAAGATACCGGCAACCTACTAGTTCTTGTGTAAACACAGACTATATTTCAAGCCTCTCAGCTCATTCATGTATTTATTACACTACGTAAAAAAACGGACGTCAAGTAAAATATTTGATCATCTATACAGACCGAAGCCACAATTGACAAGAGCTATAGTATCGAGCCCTCTACTGTGACTCGATAGTGAATATGCTTCTTCGTTATCTAGAGGCCCTACATACGTCAACGTTGATGATGATTTGGTAGCTCCACGTCTCCGCACGCCCTTCGGCATGCATAGCTGCACACCTAATGGTATTTCCGGTTTACTAATGCAAATAAGCACCCGAGCAGAGCAGTACTTAAGGAATATGAATCTCATAGTCCAACGAGCTGAATTTTGATTTATGTCTTACATGCAATAGAAGATATCTATCAGCCGATAGTAGTGTGGTATAGAGCAGTGCAAAACAGCCTATTCAGATCTATCATCAAGAAGCAGTCCCTTCCGACGCCTAGATCTGGGTTGAGTGGGAGTGCATTACTTCTACCATGGCACGGCAATCCCAACCACCAGAACAGCTCAAGGGCTTCGAGAGCCTGAGCCCGGGAACGCACACTACACCCGGTGGGAGCATCCTCTCCTACTCGCACACGCCAGCATCGCAACACAAGCCAGGAACCCCTATCCTGGTCTTACTTCACGGCTGGCCACAAACAAGATATATTTGGCGCTATGCCGTGCCGATGCTTTCGGAGCGAGGCCACACGCTCTTCGTGCCGGACCTGCCTGGCTACGGATACAGCACCATGTCTACGGCCTCCATATCAGACATCGGCGCGAAATGCAAGGATGACCGAGCAAGCCTCGGGTTCGGGCTGCTAGCAACCGTGCGCGCCGTGTACGGCGGCGCCAACCTTTCTTCCACAGGCGACGCCGACGAGCTCAAAGTTGTGCTCATAGGCCACGACCGCGGAGGCCGCGTGTCGCAGCGTCTAGTCACCTCGTCATCCGCCTCGTCTCTCCCGATCCCGCAGTCTCTCAATATCCGCATCCTCGGGGCGATGCTGTTGGACATAGTCCCCTTCAGCGCGCAATGGGGCGCGCACGCGAACCCCCGGACCTCGACTAGGTACTGGCACTGGGCTTTCCTGCCCTCTGCGTTCAGCGTGCCGATGGTGAAGGCGTACGGTGGTGGCCGCTTCTGTCGCGAGATGATCACCTCGGGGACGGGCAGCAGCGAAGCTAGCCAGCTGAGCTTGTCCGCCGACGGCGCGGTGGACCATTATGCTAGGTGTTACGAGCAAGACGAGGTGATCCACGGCGCCGTGGCTGACTACAGCGCCGGCGCTGCAGAAGACTGGGATGCCCAGCAGGAGGATATCAAAGAGGGGCGCAAGGTGCAGGTTCCTACTGTTGTGCTATATTCGGAGGGCCTGGGCAAGATGCATGGCGATGTCGAGGCCATCTGGAAACAATGGACCAGCCCTGGCGTCAAGCTTGCCGTTCATGCTATGCCAAGTGGCGTGGGCCATCATTTGGCAGAGGAAGCACCACAAGAGACCAACCGACACATTCTTCACTTTCTTAAAGAGCTTAACCTATAGTTCTCCTCGACGGGTCCGGAGCACGGGATCAGATTGTGGTAAAAGCCGTGCTGGTGTTCAAAGACTATAATGCACGCGTCTTGTTCCCCTTACATAGTCTAGCACAAATTGATGTTAGGTTCGGCTGGTATTTTATTGTATGGAATGCCTGACAGTTGCAACGTACCAGCTTCAATGAGTACCGGGCATATAGAACCCCGGCATTTTCTAGATAGGTGAATAGTGGGAATTAGATACAGATGTTTTTCTCATCACTCTGAACTAATTCCCCAGCCCATGTGTTCATTTCATGCCATAATCGCTCAGAGAAAGCGAAGAGCCACGATTTGCGCATGGCAAGTTTGGTCACCCTTTCCCGATATCACCGTCCATTGATGGCATAAAGTATGGGATAGATAGCAATGAATTTCAGTGCTTCTCGAGACGCCTGGAGACCTCTTCAATCCGCACAGCTCCGCCCAGAAATTCTCTTACTGTCTCGCGATCTTGTCCATTGTCTCCCTGCACAACCATTTTCAATATTTCCCCATCATCATTCATGATTAGGCGACCAGAGCGCCCGTCACGCCACTGCAAGCTGATCTGCTTCGCTTCGGCGTCCGCAGCAGTAATGTCGACAATTGGTGTCTCCGAGTCTTGGTCCGAGATTTTCTTAGAGCGCAAACCTGCCGCCTTCTTCAGGTCGCCGATCACCGCAGCACGATTATGATAGCGTACCAGCTCCCTCCGCAGGGCGCGAGCGAAGCGCGATAGATCTTGTTTCTTGGGGGCGTCGTAGTCGTCATCATCCTGAGCCATAGGTAGAGGCAAGTGCCGAGCGGCCAGGCCGGATAGGGGTATGCATTGAGGTATAGTGTGACGATGAATACGGAGATAGTGGCGGCGGTTCACGTATGGGCGGCTCAGCATGACATAGTAGGGTCGGATGAACTTTGCTTTGGACATGATTTCGAAACGAAGGCCGATGATGTGACCGCCATCGACGGCGTTAGGATCTGGGTCGGTGATTTTGAATGTCGTGATGGTGGCGCACGCGCGGTAGAGGCATTGCTGTTTGTGAGCGCTCTGCTCTTCGATCCGCGCAGCGAGCTTCTGCTTAAACCCTCCCGTGGTTGTTTGCGATTGGAGGATATGGCTTGTCGACTCTGCTGTCATTAATGTTGCCGTCTGTAGCTTCACCTCGTTCTTTAACGATTCAACTAAACCCTGTTAGCATCGAATCATAGGGCGCAAAAGTAAACAAAGCCCCTAGGAGACCTAAGAAGCCCTGATCAGCGGCATTGGATCTCATACCTTGTGCCCTTAATTTGGCAATCTCGTCGTGCAACTTGTCTGCTACCGACAATTCCGGGGATAGCGATACTCGAGTCCCCATGTTGGGCGTTGTGCGCTGTATTTTGTTTACTTTACAAAGTAAAGATCAGGTACCACGTCGCAACAGAGGGTGAAATATGTAGGTACCTGTAGGTAAGTATGGCACGGTACCTACTTACGCGACAATTGGTGGGTAGGTGGCCCCCAAGCCCCCTGCCGTTGGACCCCACTCTCTCCCCCGGCTTCTTCCCTGGCCTATCAAGATCGTGGGGTTATACGGTATATCTAAATCTGTTGCATCCTTCTGATCATGATTACAGGGGCCTTCACTACTGTGATTACTGCGCCGTATAGGTGATATCAGATAGCCTACCACCTGATCTACCTACCATAAGGGTGCCTAAGATAACGCCAAGCTAGATTTATTTAATCTGCCCAGTGCTTGTAGAGAACACTTTTCAGCTTCTTGTTGGCTTCGAGGAAAAGAGTTTACACACACCGGGCAACATCATTTGTCTGGCATTATGGTCTGAGGGGGGTTTCATGGTCTCTTCGTACAACCTACCTACCTACATACTCCTACTCCTACTCCTTGCTGGTATTTCCCACCGTCATTCGTTCCTGGGCCGCTTCCACAATCCGCAGCCACACCAACATCGCCACGACTTATTGATCTAAACAAATGAGTCGCAAAAGGCCACATTTATCCATTTGTCTTAGCTGTCCAACTTTCACACATTAACATAGAATTGGGACCGGTCGTTTTCGTGTTTCTATAACATTCTAGTATCATATTTACTTTCGCATCATTGAAATACCTACTCTTGTATGCGCAGGGAAGACATTCGCAGTCTACATCTACATACGATCTCTACGCGACATTACCGGCACTCGTCTACGCTCCATATCCCGGCACGATCTATTTTCAGATTCTTTAGTAATATCTGACGTTCGAGAGCATTTGGCGGCCTACCAGACCTACACTATTGCCTACCTACCTAGCTACTGCAGGATTCGCTAAGCGCGAACTTGAACCACCGCTCTCCCTTCGCCCACCCCTACAAATCCGAATGGCCCAAACTCGGCGGCCAAAACCGTCGAAAAGAGACAAACTGTCGGTCTCGACCAGTGGTTTTGCAGACCGCACGTCCATCGACAGCGACAAAATGGCCAACGTCGAGCTCCGGCGCAAGAGTGGCGCCCCCCAAGACTCCGGCCAGGTAACCGCAAACCTCATGGCCCGCGAATCCTTCTCCCTAGACGACAAAGTTCCAAAGACGCCGATCCCAAATAACCATGGATTCTGGGAACTTCCCCGGGTCGACCAGCGCAATTTCCTGCTGCTGGTTCTGTTATACTTCCTCCAGGGTGTGCCTATGGGACTGGCCGGTGGCTCCGTGCCCTTTCTCCTAAAGGAGCACCTGTCATTCGGCGAAATTGGCGTGTTCAGCTTAGCCGCTTATCCGTACTCGTTGAAGCTATTCTGGAGCCCTATAGTTGACGCCATGTGGAGTCCCAGGTTCGGCAGGAGAAAGAGCTGGATTCTTCCTATTCAACTAATATCAGGTTTCAGCATGTTGTGGTTGGGCTCAAGAATTGATGAACTCATGGCGACGACAGGGAAACCAGGTGGACCCACCGTTTGGAGTTTCACGGGTTGGTGGTTCTTCCTCGTCTTCATGTGCGCCACCCAGGACATCGCCGTAGACGGTTGGGCTTTGACTTTGCTGACCCCTAGCAATGTGTCCTACGCCTCGACGGCCCAGACTGTCGGTCTTACAGCTGGCCACTTTTTGTCGTACACTGTGTTCCTGGCATTCAACTCGGAGGATTTCGCAAACAAGTATTTCCGCTCTGTACCGGCAGAAGGGGGTCTGATGGATCTTGGTGGTTATTTAACCTTTTGGGGTTGGGCTTATATTGCTATCACTATCGGTCTCGCGTTGCTCAAGAAGGAAGAGAAGACACAGAACGAGGACGGGATCTGGGACGTCTATAAGATCATGTGGGATGTTCTCAAGCTTAAAAACATTCAGACAATCATTATTGTTCATCTTATCTCCAAAATTGGCTTCCAGGCCAACGACGGCGTAACAAACCTCAAGCTCTTAGAGAAGGGGTTCGGTAAAGAGAACATGGCCTTGACGGTGCTCATTGACTTTCCTTTTGAGATTGGGCTGGGATACTATGCGGGTAAATGGTCGCAGGAATACACGCCGATGCGTCTCTGGTGCTGGGGCTTTATCGGGCGGCTTGTGGCGGCGATAGTTGCCCAGATCACGGTCAGCATTTTCCCAGCCAACGGTGTAAACGCTTGGTACCTTCTTCTTGTCATTGGCGAACATGTGTTCTCGACATTTACACAGACTGTCATGTTCGTGGCGGTCTCGGCCTTCCATGCCCGGGTCGCGGATCCTGTCATCGGCGGTACTTATATGACTTTGCTAGCAACGTAAGTTTTCTCCCATCCAAATTTTAGCCATATATACTAATACGACTTTAGGGTATCTAATCTGGGCGGTACATTCCCCAGATACTTCGTCCTTCGATTAGTAGATTCCTTCACGCAAGCTACGTGCCGCCCCCCCTCAGTCAGTGCGGTTGCGAAGCTGGACACGTCGTTGTTGAAGAGCCCATTGGTGACAGAGGCGTTCTCCTGCGCTGTCCAGGTTGAAAAAGAGCGATGCATAGATGGCGGCGGCACATGCGAGATTATCCATGACGGATACTACATCGTAAACATATTGTGCGTTATTGTGGGCATTTTAACCTTCGTAATGTACATTCAGAAAAAGGTCACAGCCCTTCAAGGCCTCCCGTTAAGAGCCTGGAGGCTGAATAGCCAAAACCAGAAAGCGTAATGAAGTGGGATTACATGTTGTATACCCCTACTTTTACACTTAATACAGATAAATATGAAACTATTCAGAACATTATACTTCTAGATATCAAGCGCCTGGCTCTGTGACAAGGTGTTATGGTTCTCTATAAATCCTATAAAACCTATGAACTATTGACGAGTAAGGACAGAATCTTTAAAGCTTTTCCGCTCATGCAATCTATACACCATGAACAGAAAGGACTATCTCTTTACCAGATTGGGTTTGGAAGCCTGTGATTTGCTGTATCCTATGTACCTAATGTTGGATGTGGTCAAGGACTCAATGAAATAAATACAAGTCGAAATATGTAACACAAAACAGGCTTATAGCTCTGTTTAAGGCATCCTCGCGAGTAGGGTTCTCCCATCTCACCATGTAGGTATGTACCTGTTCACTAACAATGCAAACCAACCAACCAAATCAGACCAAATACAACGCAAGCAGAACGCTATACCAGACTCGATGCAATGCCTAGGCAGAAAGAAAGAAACCATTTCACAAATCGCCAGCCGTGCCGACGCTCCACTCCTTCCAGCCCTTCTTCTCGCCGGGGAGGGAGACGCCCTCCCACTCGGCGCGCGTGACGCTCTTCCACTGCTCGGCGGGGATCCAGCCGATGTAGGCGCGGTCGCCGAAGCCGCCCACCCAGTAGACCTGCTCTACGACGAGTCGTACGAACTCGGACTCGTGGATGCGGTTGCCGGGCAGCCAGTACTTGGCGTCGGGGTGCTTCTTGACGAAGCACTCGGCGAGCGCCGCGGACGACGCGGTGTCGATCTTCTCCATGTAGCCCAGCAGGCTGAAGCGCGGGAGGTTCGCCGCGCTGTACGGGACTACATCCTTGGGCTGCGAATCCTCGTCGTCGTCGTCGTTGCTAAGACCCAACCAGTTGGTGAGTCGCGACAGTAGCCCTGGGCGGCTGTGGGAGACGGACTGAATCCGCTTGTCGGGCGGGTAGGGAGGCGTCCACTGCTGCGCGAGGCTGACGTTGGACCCGTCGCGCACGTTCTTGAACGTGGTCTCGATGTTGATGGCGAGGAAGGTCGGGTTGCCGTCGTCCTCGCAGTCCGCGACGTAGTCCATCAGCGAGTGCGGCATGCCGCCGAGCCCCTCGGGCCTGTTCTCCTCGGCGCCGTACCGGCCCCCTGCATCTCCCGCCGGGAAGACCGTGGCGAGGTTCCCGAGGGGCGTCAGTCCCAGGATCCGTCGGCCCAGCACCGCCGACTCGTACGGGGTCGGGATCCGGTGTCCTGATGGCGACGCTGGGTTGCTGAAGATGTGTTGGGGTGGTGAAACTGTGCCGGCCTGAACGGTGGCGGCCAGTGAGAATAGCGCGTTGAATAGCCTCATCTTGAATATGATGCTGAGGTAAGCGGGCAACAAGTAGAGATGCGTTAGGAAGTAAGAGGCTGTCCTAAATCTAGGCTGCAGTCCTGTATGGTTATATATCTGATTCCAACTCCTCTCCAGGTGACTCGCAGCAAGCCTGCTCACTTCTCAGATGATCAGATGCAGGTATATCTTGTTAATCACTGCTATATACCAATAGTCTACCTCGCTACTTACTCAGTACAGCATGCCCGGTGTGAGACAAGGCGGGTGGAGACTCCTCCTGTTTCACAGCGTTTGTACTGTGCCGATACCACCTGGGCACTGTCCACCAGCATACTGCGTAATACGGAGTTTATTTACCCTTAGTTCTGCCGTTAGTTTGACTAGATTCGGTTAGTAGAGACCGTCTCATCCTTCTTATGCGTAGTTCAAAATGCATACATCGATGATATCTTCTTGTTGAAAATCGTCTGCGTAACAGGCTATCTCTAATTTGAGAGAGCAATACTTATTGTTGCCCGATTTAATTATTTGATTGTTGAGATGGTACTGGCGAGGTAGGTAAGGCCAGTAACTATCAGTAAGTAGGCTCTGCGGAGGAGACTTGAGACAAAGGGCTGTCCGAGGGTTTGGTAGGCGATAATATATTAGTTTAATCGCATATTTATGCAATAGTCGGAGCTGCTGTGGAGCACGTCTGTCGCCACCACCGATAACCCACACAACTCTCCAAAGTTCGAAAAAGAAGTCTTTAGCCTACGCACGCCCACGCCCATCCTCTGTCCGCCGACACATCTCAGATCGACGACAACGACGACACAACCACATAACCCCTCACCCAACAGTCTTCTATCAGTCCGCCATCATGGGTAAAGGTAAGCGATTGACGAAATCCTCGCAATCTGTGCTGAAGACGGATAACTGACTCTGGGTGTCGATAGTTCACGGATCTCTGGCGCGTGCCGGAAAGGTCCGATCTCAGACTCCTAGTACGTATATTTCGAATCGCATATGAGAGGAGGACGTGAAGTACGCCATAAACGAGCGAGTTTGTCAACAGGCGTACCGGTTCCGCCATATCCGTCTTGCCTCGATACAAGTCAACAGCCGGCCATGCCGACCTCGTGCGAACGAGCCCTCTCTCACTCCCTTCGATTCGCATTCTCGCCGACATGCTTCCTATTCCTCTACATATGGTCTATCGTCAGATTTGATTAGGAAGGCACTAACAACCTTGCAGAGGTCGAGAAGCAAGAAAAGTCCAAGGTCCCTAAGGTGAGTAATTCCCCTTGCTATCATCTACAATATAATCCATCGCTAACTTCATTCAAGGGCCGTGCCAAGAAGCGTCTCCAGGTCAGCTATTTCTAATCTTCGTCTTTGTTGCATGTTGGGAGGTTTCTACTGCTTCGGATTTTCTCGCCGATCAATCACGCCCAATCCTATTGAGTGAAGGGTTTCGCCACGATGATGCTGAGCACCAACCAAGCCTCGTCGAGATGTCCACTTCCTTGAAGCTGCAAATTAGCAAGCATCCGCTGTACACATTTAAATCGACCGACCACCACCGGTGTCTAGCATCATCGACCCTGATCCGACTAAAACCAAACCCATCGAAAGCGTTGAATTTAATCGAAAGCATTTTCTAATACAAAGTAGTACACTCGCCGTTTCGTTAACGTCACCTTGACCGGAGGCAAGAGAAAGGTGAGAAGATTAGATTCTAAATGATTCTTAGACAGTGACTAACCATGCAAAAGATGAACCCCAACCCTGGCACGTAAACGGCCATATCATGTTCGATTACGCGAGAGCAGCCAAAGCCATGATCTAGAAACATGAAAAGCGATGGATGAGCGGTTCCTAATGGCGCGCTACTCTTAGCGCCCATCGTTCTAGTCGGGCAGACAGCGTCTACCCTGCTCAATTGTCTTTGGGGGATGATTCGGAGATAAGATCATGGCGGTCAACACGTTCGTAACGTTGTTTTTCGGAGTCAAACGGTGGCATTTATTCAGGCTTGGTCATAACCCACAAGCCTACCTGGTCTGTATCTAGACGGATCGCGCCCGGCAAGGCAACATAATCAGAGCTTTATCATATTCTTTGACAACCTCTTATCCTATTTCTGGTGATTCTGTGTGTGATCTAGATGCTCGCAAAGTAGACCCTATATGCATGCTTTAACCAAGTAGTCGTACTATAATCACAGTCATCTACATGTCCCCTCCAACCTCAGTCCTCTTTCCTACTTCTCTCATCTGTGGACGTATTCGATCGCATAAGTTTCCCTCTCTTAGGAGGTGAAGGACTCCTTTGCTATGGTAGCTCTAAGTATTGTATAACACAATAGTCTCAGTAGTATAGCTAGCAATCTAATATACAACTACGCAACTGAATAAGGAATACGACAAGATCGTAATAAATATATGAAGTCTTTTAGTATTAGCAGAATATGTATATTGCGCCATGAGGACTCATCCTTTCGAAGATTTATTTGTTTCTTTGACTAGCTCCCCGAGTTTCTTAAATGAAGCGCTAGTAGTCTGAAAATTAGACCGCCATATCATATTATTCTCGAGCTTTCTCCGTAGGCATCACATGTTTGATTTCTACTCTTCGTCGGAATGATAATACTCATGATGCTGCTCATGCCTTCGGTGTGTTGTCGACTGAAGCTTGGAAAAGTTGAGTTATCGTCTTTATTTCTTGTGCTATGCAGTCAGTTTTCTCTCCGGTCGGCCTTCTCCTTTACTTCATTGTCAGTCCAGACTACTATCCTATTCGCAATAGGAGCAGATTATCTTGAGTTGCAGAAAGGTTTTATCTATAGATAGGAGATTGTATGATCCCCATCTATGACCCGGACTTAGTAAGTAAAAGACTCTTAAGGCTTGACTGACAGACCATCCTACGCCAGGCCTCTACGGTAGTCTAGGATTTACATAGAAGTCCTAGAACCCCTCTAGAAACTTGAAGATTTCTGAACTAATCGATATTTTTATTTAGTTTACATTGCTCCTTATTCCTACTTTTGACACCCTATCTGTTTGCTCTACTATTCCCCCATTCTCCACGCACTTCAGGGAGCTCTGTCAACTACAAGTGAGACACTACGAAGTGGTCGGTTGGCCTAGAGCGCTGGGATATTTCGGCGGACTCGAAGCGTGGTTAAGAGATCAATATAGCAGTAGGGAACGTCGCTTTCCCGTCGCAGGCAACCTGGTTCTGGGAGACCTGAGAGGCACACACAACTCTAGTTTTCCCGGATATAGACAGATACCAGTTGTTTAAAAATAACTTACCAAGTTTACATGCTTGCAGCGTTAAACGTATAGTAGAAGCCTTTAAAAGTAGTCTCTTATTTCTACCTGACTACAAAACGAGCTTTCGACGTCCAAGCCTATAGCTTAATATATAGCGTTACTCATTTTATTTACATGCACCTATACTAGAGATTATACCGCCGAGAACACGAATACAAGGGTTTACATTGTCGCACGCACTTACACTAGAACCCGCGTCGTCGCACGCACCCACCTTAGAACCTGCGTTGTTGCACGCGCCCTCGCCTGAACTACATCTAATTCAAGGGCTCCGGTACAGGAACAGTTATGATCACTTAGAACAAAACTGAATTATCCTCATGTTTGGGTGGGAGTATGGGGAAAGGTTGGGAATGCGAGGTATACCCCCTCCGGAGGAGCTAAGAAGATGGGGCGAGCCACGTCGGCCGGGAGAGACACGTTCGGCACGTCGACTCCATAGCAACATATGGCAGCATATAATAATATAACTCGTCAAATGAGATGTGACCAGAGAGTATACGACAGCCTTCTTCCATAAGCTCATGAACGTGAGCTAGGGGGCGGGGTGTTGTGAACGCGGGAATCAAGTCAAAGGGGTGGTCTTTGTGTGAGTGATTGAGGCCAGTGAGGTCCCATGCAATTGAAAAAATACTCGCCTCCAGCAAATCCCGGTCGGTAGGACAGTCTTTTAGCAAGTCGCTGGTGTAGAATAGTCCACCGCTCAGTCACATGGTCTCATTGTCTGGTATAGTAGGGGGGAGGGTGCCAAGCAACGTGGCAGGTTTCAATGAGTTTGCTGCTCGCCTGTATCGAGACGAGGTTCTTGTGCTCCTTGTGCACCTTCTTGGAGGCACGTGGAGAGCCGGCAACGGTGGTGCTGGTATTGGAAGACGCCGGGGGCGTTGGGTAGCTGACTTTGCCGTCGACGACGAGTTGCTTCTCATTTTTGGCTTGCTTGCTTGATGGAGACTTGGACTTCTATTTTTGGCATGATCTCAGCTCTATAATCAAGTTTCGAGGCTTTGCTTAAGGAGTGATTATAGGTAGTATTGGGTATTATCAAATACAATATACATTGGTAATCGATTTCAAAGCATGGTTTCCCTCTAGTATCTTTCTACTTATTTTTATTATACATACGCACGTCTATGTGCGCTGAACGTAATCTACTAGAACTGTGGTAAGGAAAAGGTTTCCCCCTTAAGGAGGCCGAAAAAAACTCACGTTATTTTTAGTGTTTCGGTGGTTTCGAGATATAACAGATGCATTGCAGCCTTGGAGGCGAAGCCTTGCTACTGGCCTAGTATACTTCAAGCTCCCGGGAGCATAGGCCGACCTCTGACGCAACCCGATGTGCTGCAAGATGTATGGTGGTTCTCCAATGTTATACCTAGTTTAAGTGCCGGCGAGTAGTATCTTATAATTTATATATTTCCCTGTTTGGAGATGTTGTTATGTGATGTGATGATTCGGATATAATCTGTCGTGGGCATATATCGTCATTAGTATCGAGAAGTATCGAGAAGTATCGAGTCACAACTACGCCTCATACGATATAGTCCACTGTTGTTATTTTTCATCGCAACGGAAGTTGAATGTTAGAGACTAAAGTGTTACCAATCGCCTCGGCTCCAATGATGAAGATGTGAAACTACCGAGCAAAGCAGAAGGTTGATCCTTATCCCTGCGAACATAGTCGTAGTGAGATCCACCCCTATAGCATCCTAGTACTATAAGTAACTGTCTTAATTCTAATGTCGCCGTTGGTATGGTAAGCATAGAGTCTAAACGCTTCCATTGTTAAATAGCTTCGCTGTGCCTAACATATTACTTCATAGACATTGTGCCACGTAATGCATACACCGTTAATACCTCTTTTATACTATCATGTCTATAGTAGGCGCTAATTCGAAGCGTGTGCCAATTTACGCAATAATATGGCAAAAAGGTGTTTGTTTTCTTATTTCAATCTACAAGGATACGGTAACCTATCAAGAAGCTCTCTCGTAATGCAGATATAGCCCGCATTTGATAGGTTGCGAGTATACACCTCGGGGCAATAACCGCACCAACGAGGTGTTGAGCTTTCGAGAGAACATTATTCCTCGCAATCCAATACCTGCAACCTGGTTCAAAGATGATAGACATATCATTATATTGTCGAAGCTTAGTAGAATTAGTTGTTTATAACTGCAGTACTTAGTGTAGTGAGGTAGCTGCTCATCGGTGAAGTAGGTCTCTATGCCTATCATCGGACTTGTATATGGACTCGTGATTCTATTTGCATCTTCGTTTAACACTGCTTGCATGAATGAAACAGTTTCCACCAAACAAGCTGCCACGGGACTGTACCCGACTATCCAAGCTCACTTCTAACCCTATAGACACATAACCCGCTCATGTGAGTGTTCAAGGGTCCAAAGGTCCAGAAAAAAGTCCTTATTACCCATCCAAGTCCTTCTATTCTGGCGCGGATCTGCATCACAAGCCGACCCAGCGCTGTTATTATCATCCTCGTACATCGTATGCAACCCTAATCCCTGCCTCCGCTTTCGTCGTGCGCATGTCTGTCCAACAAGAACGGTAGTGATGTACAAACGATACCCCGAAGACTGTGGAGTAAAATGCAAGGTATGGATGTAGGTATGCGCATGTAGATGGAAAAGTCGTACGAAAAGAAAATGCCCCTCCCTCCGATGTTGTAGCCCGTTCCACAAATCATGGGTGAGCTAACTATTACGTAGCAGAGAGCTGAGACCCCGAACCCGCCCTTTTTCATGGTGGTTTTGAAACAAAATCCACTTTGACGGGCCGCTGTAGAGTCTTGTTACGACCTGCACGCCACGGTTCTACAACGAGAATACGCCGTAAAAGAGCGATTCTAGCACGGGGATTCACGGCAGTTCGCTTATAAGTGGTGGGTACGATGCAACCGTAGTCGCAAACCCGGTTACTTAGATAGCACACGTAGTAATCAAGCCCAGCAAGAAAGTAGTATTCCCGTCTCTGCCAGCTGGCGTCTTCCGCATGTATATTCATTTGTCTGGGCTCTCAGCTTTATCATCTCGTACACATCTTGGGCTTGAGCAAAAAAGGGGCGGCGCCCCGATGAGACGGCAGGCCGGGGACCATTGCCGGATGGCAAATGTGGACCAAAACGTGCCGTCGTTGGACTTAAATAGCTGCAAGGGAAGAAAAAGAAAAAAACCGAAGTCGGCATGGCAAATGCATGCGCAGTTGCTTCCGTAGCCAGTTGGAATTCGCCAAGATCCAAACCAAGTCAACTTGGCTCCAAAATCGTGTGCTCCAGTCTATTTATTGGTTTAGGTGGGAAGAGCAATTGGGGTATTGGTTTGTGTTCTTAGACCTAGGACGCAGTCGGGGAGGGAGAGGGAGAGAGGTGTGTGTGTGTGTGTGTGCGTGTGTGTATGTGGTCGGTAGAGGCAAAGCTCATCCTCGTTGTATCGTAAGGCGGCCCAGGTCTGACAAAACAACAAAACAACCACCACCAATAGCAACAATAGTAGTAGTAACAGCAACAACAGCAACAACATCAACAACTCCGGCATCAAAAAGCCTACAATGCACGGAATATTGTGGTGGTATCAAAAAAAAAAGGGGGTCGTCCGAGGCGGTCAAAATGACAAAACTCCGTAACGCCGAATCGTGTGTGTGCGATGCCATCGTGAATCGTCCCGGTGCCCCCTTCGCCGTAAAAACGTGTATTTATCTCAAGAACCAAGTCCCCCGACCCGACCCGACCGTACCCAAGAAGTCCTAGACAGATTACTGTAAATCAAATCTCCGCTCTAGTAGTAGGCGGCAGGGCGCAGGGCGCGGGACACGCCAAGAGGCGCCACCGCAGCTTTGCCCTGCATGGTATGGTATGGTGTGATATGCTATGGTACCTGTGACAGGCATTGCTCGCTGGACGCTCTCTCCCCCTTTCTATGTTTGCCAGACTCGAGAGTCAGACTTAGACCATGGCTCACAGACTCATGGTGAGCCACTCCCATTCCTGAGGTCCCGAGCCGGCGCCAGGCGTCATCATGCCATTCGGGTGGCCCCCGGGCATCCCCATCATGCCGCCGCCCATCATGGGCCGCTGCTGCGTCATGCCGAAGTTGCTAGCGGCCATGCCTAGGCCCCCAGCGGTCTGCATGGGCACGAACGCGCTCGACGAGCCCACAGACCGCGCCGTCTCGTTGGAGCTGGTCGAGTTCTCGGGGCTGTCGACGTCCATGCTGCTGCTGCCGCCGCCCCCACTGCCGCCACCGGTCGCTGATTCGTTGGTGCCGGCGCTTTTGCTGCTGCGGCGCTGCCGCTTCGACGAGCCGGCGCTGGCAGTACCAGCGCCGATGCCGCGGGGCAGCGATGCCGCGCCAGGCCCTGGCGTGTTCTTGGGAGGCGCCGCCGCGATCGGGACCACGCCCTTGCCCCCGACCGCGCCAGTCGCCGAGCCCGCATAGCTCGCCGGCGTGCTGCCCGCGGTGTTGCCGCCAGAGCCGCCGACGCCGCTGGCCGGGCTGTCGCCCTCGTTCACGCTCCCGGCTCTGACCATGGAGGGTGGCGTCGTGACTTGCGCCACCGTCGTGTTATTGTTATTGTTAGTGTTAGTAGTAGAAGTGGTAGGGGTGGTAGTAGATGTGGAGATGGCGAGCGTCGAGTTCTTGCGCGACGCGGGGCCTGAGGGCGTGCCGGACCCGCCGCCGCCGCCGCCCTTCTTGGACCGCGTGCCGGTGCTGCCGACGGGCAGGCTGGCGCCCGAGCCGCGGTTGCGCTTCTTGATGACGTCCGTCTTCAGGCTCAGGGGCCGCACGACGCCGTGCAGCTTCAGGAACAGGCCGCAGGCGTTGCACAGGGGCTGGCCCTCGGGGTTGCGCCGCCAGAGGGGTGTGGTCTGCGTGAAGCAGTTTGTGCACGTCGTCGGCGTGTTCCCGTCGCCTTGGTTGGCGCCGCCGCCGCCGGCCGCCTGGAGGTTGCTTGCGGACCCGTGCTTCGAGCCGAGGGGGGAGGCCGGCCGGCTGGGCGCCACCGAGGAGTAGCCCGACATCGTGCCTGTCGCGTCGGGTGGTGGCGAGTTCGGATTCGACTGTGCCAGCCGGTCGAAGGGGTTGCCGAGGCTGCCCATGGGAGTAGAGGCATTCCGTGATATCTTCTGCCGCCGGTCGGGGATGTTGCGGAACGACTGTGAACGCGGCAGGTTCTGACTGTTCCACTCGCCGGTATCGACATAATCTGTTGTCGTGCCGCCAATCGTGACTTGTTTCCGAGGCGGGCCCCCGGGGTAGCGAGCCGCTTGGGTACTAAATTTGCCGGGTAAAGAAGCATCCCAGCCTCCCATCTGAGTCGAGCCGCTCATGTCCATTCCCGTGTCATCGCTGGGCGAGATGTCTTGATGCATGCTCATATTGCGGTCTGCAAATGCACCACCGTCCTCGTCCTCGTTATCAGAGTCGGCGCTGAGCGAGAACATATTCTCATGCATCATGCCTACACCAGGTGACCGAGCACCTTGATCAGACTGGAACACTTGGGTGGGATCTACATGTCCAAAGCTAGGCGCCGCCGTAAAGCCGGAGGATACATCGGCCCCGGTAGTTGTGGGAAATACCGAGTTTCCGTGAGAATACATAAACTGCTGGCCCATCTGGGCCCCAAGAGAGCCGGGGATTTGACGAAAACTTTGGGACCGCTGGTGGCGCATGTCCATAGAGCCAAAGTAGATATTTTCGTTCTCGGCCAGGGGGTGTGGCGTCGATACCGCCGAGGGGTAGCCAGAGCCCGAGGGAGAATAGTGGTAGTCGCCGCCGCTGATGGATCCGCCATGCTGGCCATAGACATTAGAGAATGGGCCGTGGGCAACCATAGGGGATGTCGACGGCGAGAACATGAAGTTTTGCTGAAACGGCCCCGCGGATGTGAGGATGGGATCGCTCTCCATGTGAAATGTGTCAAGAGAAAACGGGGCGGCGGCATGCTGCTGGGGTAAGTGTGAGGAGCTGACATGATTGGGAATATCCAAACTATAGTCATGAAGATCAGCGTCAGCATCTAACTCATTACCTGCGCCAGCGTTGTTGCTGAGTGCAGAAACGTGCGGGGAGAAATTCGCTGGACGCTTGAGATTTCGAGCCTGGCAGGTTGTTAGTTAGTTAGTTCGCTAGGCAAGGAGATGAAGGACTCAGTCTCGGTCGAGCACGGTGAAAATGAAATAATACGTGGGGTCGGTAAATAAGCCGAATGAACGCAAGCTCTCGCGTAGAAGAGAAAGAAATAACATCACCAGGAGATGGCAATGCATGAGGAATGAGTCGGCACTTACACGTCGCTCGTCAACGCTCGTCTTGCGATGATGCCGAGTTACATAGTTAAATTCATCCTGAGTTCTCTGGTGAGGGGGCACCGGCACTGATTGGGGCACGAAATGCTGCCCCGATGTCTTGCGAGATTTGATGGGAATGGCACCGGCCGTGGCACGGGTCGCCGACTTCTCTGTCTCCTGCTTGCCGGACGTGAGCGACGACGTGAAGCCAGCGGGCGGTGCCACATGGTCCGGATATATGAAGTCGTCCAGATTCATGGGCTCTGACTGCGACGCATTTTGGTCCGTCGCCTTCCTCAGTTGTGCGATGCCACTGGGAGCATTGGCGGCGCCGGCTGTCGACGACGAAGGGTTGCTGGTCTGGCGAGCAGAGGACGAGGTGTCGACGGTGAGGGCCATGGCGGTGGAACTAATAGAAATCGGGGGCTGGCCGGATTCGCCATGCACAGGGATGCGCTCGTCATGCTGGTCTCGCTGCCTCCGCCATTTTCGAAGATTGACGTGCATCATCCGCCATGTGAAATTCTCCATGCGCTCCTGTCTCGGCAGGCTTTGCTTTGTCTTGCTGAAAAACCTCCATATCTGCATCGCCAACGGGTCCTGCGTTTGCAATTCGCCGATCGTGGCGCTCGAGTCAGACATGCCGTCCTCGAGGTGCGGGAACAGCGACGTCTTGAGAAAATCGTGTCGCGCGGCGCCATGGCCGTGATCATGATCTACTACGTCGGTCATCTCTAGATTCAGCTCCCGCATGCGCAGGTCCTCGGGGCTGCCCTCATCCTTGATCTCGTCGGCGCCGCCTATGGATTCGAAGGGCCTCCTGGGGAAGCGGAAGTCGTGCTCTGTCATTGTAGGGTTCTTCGCCATTGAGAAATCCGGCATCGTTATCGGCGATGTCGTGGCCGTGGTCATGTTGCACAGAAGGGAATGAAAGGGAAGAAGCCCCCCTCCTGTTCCTGTTGCGCCTGTGCACGGGTGGATGGATGGGGGAGCTTCTGTCTTTCTTCTTTGGTATGACAGGTCAACTGCTTTCCCCACGTCCTGGGCGGGTTATAGAGTTCGGCTTACAACCGTTCTTTGGCCGGTGACTGGTCAAAGGGTCGTTCTAGATTTTACAGTATTACTCGACGCTATAGAGACTGCCTGACTTATTCAAGTGAAGGGGAGACGATAGTGCGCATTGGGAACAATACAGGTAAGTCATCGAGGTCTCGTTGAGCTGGCTTCACCACCAGAATTCGGGATCGGAAGTGGGCGAGGTTGCTATGCTAGGTATGCAGGTATTCTTCTCCGTCCCCTCTCGGTCGAGCCTGAGGTGTGACGGGTGGAGGGACAGCGAGCAGCTAGCAGCAGCAGTAGTAGCAGTAGCGGGAGCAGTAGCAGCAGCAAATACCTAGCAGTAGTAGGGGTAGACAGTAAGTGAGTAAGTAGATATGTGTGTATGTGTGTATGTATGTAAGTATGTAAGTACGTATGTATGTACAGTACAGTAGCACTGGCAGCAGCAGCAACAGCAACAGAAGCAGATGCAGATGCAGTAGTACCGAGTAGCAGCAGCAGCAGCAGCAGTAGCAGCAGCGTCGGCGGCTGCTAGCTCTAGCAGGGTTATGAGAGCGTTTGGCGTGGTGTGAGTGGGCGAGAGTGACGAGATGCTGGTGAATGATGGGTCGGGTTCGGCTGAATGACAAGGATTGGAGTGGGTGTGCCGTTGTGAGCAGGGAACATGGGACATGCGAAATACATTGTACATCCCACGTACATACAGTAGACTGCTACAGTACTGAAGACCAGGTCTGAATAGGTCTGCGTGTGCATGCACCTTGCGCAATCCCCTCGTCAAAGGGGACCACTTAGACGAGGGTCCGTTGCGTGAACGGAGAACCCTCGAAGCTATACTTCCTCGCTATAGGCAATCATCATACACAACCCAGTATAGCCCAGCATAGTATCCTGCACCTACCGTGCTCGCTACTACCTAGGCAGTATATGTAGTATATGTAGTATATGTTGAATGAGACCAGAAGCGGCTTGTGAATATGGTTGGTACAATTTTTCCAGAGCGGGAGGTCTATGAAAGGGGAAATGCTGCCCACAAAACGTCTTCTTTACCCAAGGTTTTTTTTTAAAATCCTCTGCTTTGTGCTTTGTGCTTTTGCCAGAGGCAGGTATAGTCGATGCCCTCTGACCTTCTCAAAAGTACTGATCGACATTGTGGCTCTGGGCAGTGGATTTGGATTTCGTCGGCCCAGACAGGCAACCCGCCAGTCCGGTCAAGACAATGGGACTGTACAAGTAGTTCGAGCGTCACTGGGCCGTTGGGCTGCTTCTGCTTGGTTCCTCTCCAGTGTTTGGCTCCAGATGGTCCCTCCAAACGCGAGCCCCAGCGCTCCACCGTGAGAAAGCCTCCCCCCCCTCCCCCCTGTTGCAGCCGAAGCGAGGGGGGGGTTTCCACTGGTGAGGAGCCTGGATTTGGCTACTGATGGTGAAGGGGATGGCTCACAGTAGCCTGCAACAAGTTTCAACGGGTGGATCTATAGCAAATTATTTCGAGTTTCGACCGAACGCCAGTGCTGCTGTAGCGCATCTCGTAGGTCGCACAGAATATATCTACAGCGTGGACTTGTAGGGTGCAGGTATTGCCGTTTGTCAACCCCTGTACCCCCATACTGTACAGAATACCCACGCTAGATACTGTACGCCACAGCATACCTTGCACCCGTGAGCGGCGGGCGAGTTCGGCTTCACCTCACCAATCCAAGTGCACGACAATGTTATGGTCTGCTGTAGGGCTTGACGGGGACTGCGAAAACGGGCTCTTGGCTTCGAACTTTATGGCTCAAGTGGTTGAGTCGCTGTCCACTTTCTTCCCTTAAATTCCCCGTTCGTGCCCAAACAATACCCAGCTCTCTAGCTCTCTAATATGGCGGTCGGCAAGCCTTTGAAGCCACAAGTTCCATACCTATTTAGCTCTAGATCTACAGTATATTGTGTACAAAATACAGATGTCCAGCATCCCACGTACCCAATGAAGCCACACAGCAGTTACCTGACCCTCGTAGACACAGTAAATACTCTACAGTGCTGTAGAAACAGGAATTGTAGGGTTAACTAGCGGCCAAAAGGAGCACTAGTCGCCGAGTTGCTGACTAGAAATACAAGGATTGTCGAGAACCCGAACCAACGGCTGATGTTAGTTTTCTTCGACCTCTAGCACCTCCGTCAGTGGCATACCTAGTGTCCTGCGAGGAAAATTCGTAGGAAGACTCATGAAATGCGCCAGCACGGGTATGCCTACGATGAGGCTAGTACAGGTGGATTGGTGCCCTTAGTGGGCGATTTTGGTGGCCGAGAAGGGTCTAAGATTTCCAACATGTAGGTGGTTATGTAGGTGCGCGTCTGGAATGGTAGTGCTGTGCTAGTCTAGGTGGTATATGTATGTAAGTGTGTTTTGTAAGTGTGTTTTGTCCTGTGTAAGTAAGGAGTTGCACTACCTACACAGAAGAGGTACCTACAATTCAATCAATACCCTTGAGATCGGGTGGTAAATATCCTGTATGCAGTGTGGCATCCTAGAAACCGCCTGCATGTTGATCATCCCGCTCAATAGTTTGTCAGCTTTCTGTACGCGTACTTTACCCATTGCTAACATCAATCGTGGGTTGTGTTCGAAGTCCCTCTGCTAATAGGTCGGTATATAGAAAGTACTTTGCTAGTGCCAAAAACGCCGTTGCGACACTATCTCGTGGTACTGGATCACGATGATCTGGCATGTGGTTATTGGAAACCTCGGACAAGTATCGTATGCTTTCTCTAGAGCGTCCTACCCTTTTGCTACTCATCCTACATAGTACATACATACATACATACATACATCGTCAATAGGTAAGAATTGTATGTGCGGCGTTCGGCGTGGGGTGAAAGTTGTTAGCCCGCCACTCTCCAGTCAGAACCCACCAGGTCAAGCGCCACCGTAGCTCAAAGCTGATGAGAACATGACAAGGACGAATACATAACTAGGTACTTAATATTGGTACCGCGTGTCATTTACTGGGCCTACTTCATGCTTGGCATGAAATAAGATGACCTTGCTCTGCCTCTTATGGCATTGTGAAGGCGAATCCCAGCAGACTTGTTATTCAGTTACGCATACCTACATACTTCTGCACGCCGCTGCTCTCGAGTTGAGCCTCTCTATCGGCCCTATTGGTTCGGAGCAACAGGACCACCTAATTTGGTCTGGGGTTCTAGAAGCTTTTGCTTATATCGTAAATGCAACTCCAACTTCTTTGTCCCCAATATTGGTCAACCTGTCTCCAACTCCATTCTGGATAGGCGCTGGATAGCCTTGGACGTGGGATACAGGCGGTAGAATGCGGCTGTAGTCGGTCTCGAGGGGGGAGAAAAAATTCACAAGCCGACCACAGAGTTGGGGTTTCATCCCGCGCCGCGGTAGGACGTGGGATTTGAGATGTCTTGCATAAACTCGACTTAGACTGCGGCATGCTGAAGCAAATTCTCCCTGGAGAGGCAACATCTCCCGGAATTCTTCCCGTTATATGCGTCTCGCCAGGAACCGCTAAAAACCAGTTCCTAATAACCCGACTGACGTAGTGGTGGCCCCGGCCGTACCGTTGTTTCTACTCGGTCGGTCGTCGCCCGGTCCTGTACCTATTATTTTAAGTCGAGTCGCTCTAATATACCTAACCTGCCTCATCCTGCTGGGTCAGACTAGTGAAGTTGATACTAATAATACCTGATCACCTAGCTAGCCTATCGAAAGCTACCGACACTGCTTGCCCGCACTCGTGGTGAAAGGCGTGGCCTCTTAGTGCCGGCCGAAAATTCACCTTAAAAAGGTACCTACGCATACAGTACTTACAGGCCAGAGAGCAAGGGGCTTTCGGTCAATACAACCCCCACGGACGAGATGGTGTTTGGGTTTTTGTGTAATGAGGGGGAAGTCTGATAGTTCGCATCATATACATGCTTATTCACACAGGCAAAGGCAGGTAATCCGGCTATATTGTTTTCAAAATATTAATAGATGCCCGTACATACAAGGGACGAGTCTACATAATGGCGCGTTGGTTACACTGATCGCTTTGGCCCGACAATCCGTGACCCCGTAAGGCTGTATGTGCCTAGACTGCAGATGCAACGCGTCAGTAGCCAAGCGCTACAATCCCGATGAGCACCTCAGACCACGTCTGGCCATAGTCTAGGTAAGGTAGTCTACGCATATAGGGACGCAGTGAACGCAATAACGGCGATGTTCTCAATCGACCCGTCGGCGGAGGATATAACAACCGGCCCCACGTCTTACAACGACTCCTCACATAAAACCGCCACGCCGGCTGGTCTGATCTTACAGGCCCCCCCACCTTGCTTTTATTAGTCTAGTCATGATCCTTTGCTGGTTAGCTTCCGATTCTTCAGTACCGACTTCTCGGAACCCTGAATGTCTTTCTGCTGGTAGCTGGCCTGTAATTTCTACTATTCTGCCGTCCCTGGGTTCCTACCGCGTAGGCTAGTCCAAGGTAGCGACGAAGCTACAACCAAACCGTGCTTCGGAGAGTCGGTCCAGAGACGATTGGTGGGTACGAGTAGTGCTACAAGCCGCTATAACGAATAGTAGTCTCTAGAGCCGGATCTCGTACGCATAACACATGGCACCAAGTAGATCCGGGCGGTACTTAGCACGTAGTGTACGTTAGCGCACGTACTTAGGTAGTGTATTCGTCAAAGAGGGGCCGTTAGCCCAAGACTGAACGGATTGCCTGAGGGACGGCAAAGAACCGGAATGAGTTTCTTTGAAGGCCGCGAAGACGAGTCATGCGCGGAGGCTGACATGAGGATCATACCAGTCTCAGAATTCGTCCTTAGCCGACCTCGGTATAATCATGCAACTTGCTTCTCCCTACCTACGTACCTATGCAAATGAGCCCGGATATGGCCAGAAATTGCTAGGATTGTCAAAAATTAATGACAGGCAACCTGGACTAGAGGTTGATTGCCTAGGAGGACCTACAGAGTACAGTAGGTCAACCCGTGCCGCTAGGTGGTGTATGTACATACATACCTACAGTACAGACAGTACAGTACCATGGTCAGTGGCGAAACCTATGGCTTGGCCTAGGAGGGATTTAGCATCTAACCCATCTATGCATAGTGTACGCAGTATGTAGGTAGCATGTGTACACTAGGTATACATGGTTAGGACCGTATTATATTCCTAGGGATGCGATAGGTTGAATTCTTGGAGAAAACGAGAAAGCAGTTTCGTCCAACCAAAATGCGATATGTGACAGTGTGCTTCAGGAAAGTTTCGAACAGAGAAGATGAAAGGAAGAACAAAACAAAACAAAAAGCAGTCAGTGTATGCTGTAGGCATACCTAGACACACAGTTGCATTGGCCCCTGCTGCGTGCGCCCGATCCGCGTCACGAAGATGGCAAGCCGCTGAGTGGGATGAAGAGTGGGCGGCGCGCTCTACCCTCGGTGATAATTTCCAGTTGTAGATGTCTGCAGCTGAGGAAAATGCGCTCCAATAGACGAGATGAAATGGCGCGTGGGGGACCATCCCTGCCTCTTTGTCTGAGCGCGCGCGTTGCGGGGGGGCTCGCACCCTTGAAGCCCACGGATCTTGGACTTTTTCAACCAAACCAACCTTTTGCCGGCGTGTGTGTGGCGGCGGTGGCTCTTGGCCTTTTTTTTCTTCCCAGTTCTCTCTTCGGAGTGCTCCGTCACCCAGGCATATGTATGTATGTAGGTATGCCCAGATATGTAAGTACTCTGTAAGTATGTATGGGTGTGTGTACTCCAGGCCCGTCGTACTCTGTAGGCGTTCGTCGTCTAGATCATCTGGCTTGTGGGGGGTCCCGGTGGTGAGTTCATTTGCAAGGGAGGGAATCTACGGTACTGAGATACTGTGCGTCAGAAAGCGTTCGTCCGCTTCGATGGCACAGGACCACGTGAAACATCACGAGATAGCAGATCAAGTGGCTGCTTCTCGCGAACCACCACCGCACTGTCGTAGTCGTATCCCTGCTTTATCATTGGCCCAGCCGTGGTTGATTCGTGAACCTCTGCTGGCACCATAGTCGTGTGCCTATTGGTCGAAGAGCTCATCGGTCGAAACAGCTATTTCTCCCACGAGAGGACCGAGGAACAGTTGTCATATATAACCAGTCGACCTCTGGCAACTAGTCCACGGCATATCTATGCTCTTATCTTCAATCTGGAACAGCTGACCCTTAAAGCGGCAGGTCAAAAGATGGCTGAGAAGTGCTATCATGATAATAAAGCTTACACCGCCAGTAAGAGTAAGGTCAAGGATAAGCTCGTGGGAAAACACGAGGCATTACCAAATACTAAATCGACAGACAGCCAGATAGTGAACGAAAACCTCAGTTAGATTGCGCGATCTTGCATAATAACACATGCGCTTCGCATAATACTACATACTTCAAAAGATACGGTAGGGCTGCACAATGGGGCTTAAGCCCATTCTAGAAATAGGAACTGGTATTCTATAGCCTTGCTATCTCTTGATAAAGGCTACGCATACTCGCGGTTATGTATGGTCATCAAACCGGCCTCTCTTTTGTTGATCATGCCAAATAGTAACATAACACGTATGCGTAAGCCCTTATCAGTGTACAGGTTCAAGTGTTTCTTTTGTCCGGCTTGGCCCCTGATATACCTGATGGCCAGCTACTACCTGAATCATTTTTGACCTCTTGTACTTTCATCAAGGTGTAGTCAGCCGCGTGATCTCTCCTACATTCTCAAACCCTCTGCGTGTGATACAGAGCGACAATTGTTCCCAAATGCGCCATGGCTCTCCCAATGGCTCAAATTCGGCTTCAAAGCCGCACTTGGCCTTGCTGTCTTTGTTCAGACCCCTTCGGATCTTGAGGATGATCCCCTCTTTGTGTGGTCGTGGCCGAAGGCGATGGGGAGACAAAAGCACCAAAATACGCTCTAAGGACCGACACGATGAGCGTCCGCACGACAACTAGCGATGACTTACAAGTCCCGCCGATACGACGACACAAACGATGCCCCTATCTAACTTTAGTACGAAGCAGCTGTGTCTTAGAGTTTTGCTATGGAGTGGATTGCTCTTCAATTCGCTAGGCGATGACGAACCCCCGGGGCAGACGACGTCCGAATCACTGGTACTGGGACCGGGACCACCGCCTTTTCTAACTACGACCTTAATTTCGACGATCACGATCACTACGACACTAGGATATGCGCCGTCGCTGATCCCCGGGAACTCTCAGTACGGGTTAGCGGGGTGCTATGCTCAACCATCTCAGGATGGAGGACATATATTCGGAGCCGACCAGTACAATGCATGGCCCGATAAGGTGCCCTCAAGTAACCGCACAGCGGATGAATGCTTGCGAAGCTGCGGCTTAATGGCACCCGCGAGCAGCGGGACGAAGCTTTATATGTACGCCGGGTTACGAAATGGGAGGTATGTTTACTCCTTATTCACCGCCACCCTTTGCAACTCAAGTCATGCCGGCCTCATGTACCGTAACTAACAAATTTCTTGTCAAGTGAATGCCTATGCGGTGTTCAGTTGTCCACAGACGCCCGTATACTCTCAGCCAACAACTGCACAACACCGTGTTTAGGGGACCCGAGTCTATCATGCGGAGGAAAGGACACTGTCGCCATCTATAGCCTTATATCAGGGGCCAAGCACACGGAAGGGTCGCAGTCAGGGTCCGGCTCCTCTACTAAGCAACCGATTACTACTCAACCATTGGGCTCGTCCTCTACGATCGATACCTCCTCCAAATCCAACACGCCTAAAAAAGCCGTCTCGGGGTCAACAATCGCCGCTGTCACCGCTAGTCTAGCCGGCGCGGTGATCCTAACCGCGGGTATATTCCTATACTACCGAGCAGTCCGGCGCGAAACGCGAGTCCAAGGCGCACACGCGAAACCAGTGCCCGGCCAGCGCGGCCGGAAACCCACCCCGAACCCAATCACAACTCGGGCCAACGCCATCGCCGCCGGCGCCAGACCCAAGCGCAACACCAGCGAGCCAGGCGACCACGACAGGGGCTTCCGGGGCCGCGACTTCATACCCAACACGCCGGGCCTCGAGTCCGGCGCCAAGTCCCCGGCGGGCCTGCACGCGCGGACGGCCGCCTCCTCTCACATGGGCACCGCGGCGCCTGAGGAGAGGGATGGTCTGCGCGGCAGCGGCACGATGATGGGGGAGATGCGTCGCGGGTCCGCGACTCTGCGCACGCACTCTCCAGCAGCGGGCGCGAGCTCCGCCGTGCAATGGCGACCGGATAACAGCGGGCCCCTATCGCCATCTATCACGCGCGAGCGCGCCCTGTCGTCGAGTGGTGCCGTCGTGGCGTCGCCGCCGCCTTCGGCCAAGGCCGCCGGCCTCGGCGAGCGCGCCTGGCACCGGCGGAAACTCTCCACTCCGTACCAGCCATACCAGCCGCCGCAGCCGTCGTCCGCGGGCGTTGGGCCCGGAGCTGCTGGTGTCGGCGCCGGGCTCGCCGCAGGGGCTGTGGTTGCTGGAAATCGTGGTGGCGGTGGTCGCGGCGTTGGTCGGGGAAACATGGCGCGTAGAGGTCCGCCGAGCGGCCCGCCGGCATCTCTTCCCCCCATGCCGCCGATACCGCCTGGTGCACGAGTGATGGCTCAACCGAAGGCGCAGACGAAGACACAGGACATGCCCGGCGGACTGGGGACTGCGAAGGGGCCGGGTGGGAATATCTCGGCCAGGCGTCCGAGGAGTTCTTCTGATACCACGGTGCTCGAGCCACAACTCAAGGGTGAGAGTGAGTCCGAGCAGCCCCCTGTGACCAGGGATGGGTCTAATAAGGGGAATGCCCTTGGCATGTCTCAATCCAACATGAGTACGCCGTCTCTCGGCAGATACGGTTCGATATTGAGATACAGAAATGCAAATGCAGAGTCGCCGATCTTAGGATGGCGGAGGTCTGATGGGCGAGGCCAATGGAGTGCACCGTCACATAGAGCGAGGGGGGAAGAAGACCCGTTGGCAGGCAGAGAGCCCACGATTCCAGTTCTACCCCCGGTAGCACCTGGCGAGCGTTTCGACCATAGGCGATGGAGAGGCACGATATATACCTCGTCACCCGAGACTGATAAGAGCGGGAAGCAGCCGCAGCGGCAGGGAAGAGAAGGGCAGGAAAACATAGGTGATGAGAGTTCGCCTGTCTCAGTGTCATCTGTTGGGACGAGCATACTATACGAACCTCAGGAGTTCGACCGCCGGCTTTAATTATTCTGTCTACGACACGATGGGTTCATTTGGGGGACGGCAGATAGGATTTAAAAGGAGAGGAAGGCGTTTTGATTGATGATGGTAATTTTTAATAGAATATATTGTACATAGGACATTCATTATTTCGATACCCAGATGCACATCGCTCATCGCGTTTGCGTGCGTGCTTAACTTTACCCCTGATATCTTCCTTTTTCCCATGTCGTTGGTTTCGTGTATTGTGCCTCATGCTCGTATCCCACCCTAAACCACCCTAATCAGTGGCTCAATCACCCTATCGTGAGAAAATCGATGCTCTATACATATACTCATAATAACCATGCCGATGAAGATGTTAATGTATCCAAAATAAGATCCTAGCCCATATGCTCTGTAGACATCTACCGCGAAACGATGATAAGAATATTGATCATGCCTTAAGTATTATATTGCAATCTAGAGCATGCCAGCAACAGCCAACACGGCACCGAGCCCAACACCCATAAAGACAGTGACAACCGAGCCCTCGGCGCCCGGCGCCGCGCGGGGCGCCGCATTATGCTTGGAGCTGCCGTCGCCCCCGCCGCTGCTGCTGCTCCCCGTGGCCTCGGCCAGCACGCCGACGAGGGACGACGTGGTCAGCGTGCCGCTGACGGCGATGGCGACGGTGCCGAGCCCGGTCTCGGTGGTCTGCTGGCCGTTGGCGTCCGTCGTGGTGACGGTGACGGTCTGCGTCTGCGTGGGGCCCCAGCTCCAGCCCGAGCCCCAGCCGACGAAGCCGTTGAAGCCGCCGAGGCCGTTCCAGCCGCAGTTCGGGCCCACGAACCAGGGCGAGCCGTCGAACGCGCACCCCGTCACCGTCACCACGCCCCCCGACCACGTCTTCGACCCGCTGTACGCCGACGCCCAGGCCGACCAGTACTGGCTGTAGTCGGTGCCGTTCGGCCCGCCCCACTGCTGGTTATTGTCTCCATCACCACCGGGCCCGTGGCCGCCGCCAGCGCTGAAGAGGCGCCCGCCGCCCCAGCCGCCGGGCTGGGCCCATGTTACGGGCCCGCCCGAGTACGTGATCGTCTGCACGCCAGTGCTGCCGGCGCTTGTGCACGAGGCGTACCGCGAGCACAGGGAGGAGGACAGCGAGCTGTAGGAGGTGAAGGCCGTTGCTGTCGAGCTGCAGGCGTCGCTGATGCAGCTCCCGATGCTGCTGCCCTTACCGCTGTCGCAGTATTCGGACTGCTGCGGCCACCAGCTTGTGGTCGTGCCCGAGGGGCCGGCCCATGCGGAGGACAGGCAAGATTGCTGTTGTGAGATATCGGTTAGTCACTGGCCAATATCGTAAGGGACACCAAAGGGTCAAGTGCTAGATGTAAGTAATAAGGAAAGAGCTTGTGAACTTACGGCGCACTCAGGGGCTCCGTTCCACCATTGTGATGAGGCGACAACAGGCGCGATGGTAGCGAGAAGGGCGGAGTACTTCATCTTGACAGGTGCTATGTGTCCGCGAAAGGTTATCGTAGTATATGCCAGGGGTTGAGTCAATGTTAACGAAAGTCCCACTTTATGCTCGAAGGTGTGAGGTTACTTTGGATGAGAGAATAGACAGAACCTAGGGTGTTGGGCTTATACACTTATATGCGCCTCCGCGGTCTTTACCTAATCACGTTGGCAAGACATAGACGTATGGAAAAGGATAAGATTCGGGTGCGCGGTGCAGTCGTCATCTCAAGAGGACGTATACTATGGAGTCGTCTGCCCGGTCTAGGCGTGCGAGACAACGACATCACATTGTTTAGGTACGTATACATACGGACGTGGTCGAGGCTGATGGCGCTGGACTTAGGAGCTGCTGCCCTTCAGCCTGGATTTTTAGGGGTCCATTTAGGGTTGTCGTACGGCTCAGCCTGACGACACATCGTGTGCAGAATGCCCAGCCACCGTCTTTGGTAAGATGGGTGGCGGGCAAGGGACGAGGGTGTTTAGCCTGGCATACTCTATACAGGAAAGAGGTGTTCACTTGCATCGGTGTCGAGCCGCGCGTCCCCCATACAAACAATGGGAGAGAATGACCCTCTCCGATGCAGATGTGCTAGAATCTCTGCGTACAAGCAGGGAAGGGAACAAAGTTTGAAGTCTGACCAACGAAAGACAGGTTTCACAACCATTGCCACGTAGATGGATGGACGGCATGATCAAAGGTTAACACCGAGTTACCGACATTTTAGCATACGCCTCCACGCAGCACAGTATATGGATTTCCTCCCCGTCATCTCAGTATTAGAGAGCGAGGCTATTGCTTTGAGTGAGTGATAGTCCTAGAACTGGGCGAGACCCTGCCATTGTCGGACTTGAGGCATCCCTTTCCAGCAAGCCCAAAACACAGTCCGACGACTATCAGAGAGGCTCTGACAGGCCCCGTGATGAAAAAAATAAGGATAAAAAATAGAAACGCCTTGAATAGGGATGCCAGTGGCGTGGCTTGGACAAGTCGAGCTTCGTCAGTGAAGCCGTTGTGTAAGGTTGAAGCTTCATGCCACGCGGGGATTGATGTTGGGGGAGCTCCGAAAGCTGACCTGCACAGGGCCATGGAGCCAATCAACAGCGACCAAGGGAATCATGCTGCTCCCAAAATGGCAATTTGAAGAATCACTCCGGGACCGAGGGCCTTGGCTTGGCGGTACGAGCACACGCGTCTGGGCGCAGAAAAACCTCATGTGGTGAATCGTAGGCGTCTAGAAATCCAAGAAAAACTAATAAAAAAAGCGAGCTTATTCGCATCTAAGAATTGTCTTCGTCATAGCTGACGAGATGAGATGACGGTTTTCAGCTGAGCTTCGACTACACATCCAAAGGCAATATACCAGCCACGCTACAGGATTGTCTCTCGACCCTTCTATACTCGGGCAATACAACTACCGAGACCTGTTATTTGGACTACTTTGTTTTTACGTAAGTGCAGATTCAGGTTCTCTGGTCCGACGAGGCTTATTTCTTATACTTACGGGCTGGGAGCGTGAACCGAGCACTTGCAATGCCTGCTTTTTCTTTTGCGGAAATTATCTTTGCCGCGTTATTGACCAAAACATAGCGTTTCCTCTAAACAGCCGTCCAATACGACACTATTATACAATGGCTGTTTTCTGATCTGTCCGACAGCCCTTAGTCTCGTGTCTTCATGCCAGTGCAATAACACTCTCATGATGCTGCTATTCCCAGCCTTCCTAAACTCCCAAACATTATGCGCGAGTCATGAAGAGTGTTGCCCTCAGAGGCAACTTCATTTCTTAATAGAATGGCGGCAAGTAGCTACTACCGATGAATATGCGATGCCACTACCGTAGTGGACTAATTACTACTTTGCGATTTTCACCTCCGCAGAGAATAGCACGGTGAATATCTGCTGCCGGGATTGTTGCAAAGAAATAGATACAACAGTCTATGCTTAGAACGACACACACTGGTATCCTGCAGAGATGACAAACGCCTAGTTGCCTTAGAGCATTGTGCCGAAGCTCCCATCCGTCTGGATTCGTTTACGGGGGGTGCCATCATCGGTTGTGGTCTTGCGATGACGAAAGGTAAACCCAACGAAAAGACCCTTGCCCATCTGTTCGTCCCGATCGGCCATGCTTTCTAGGGCCTGTTGTTTGTCGTGGACCTCCTTATACTTGGCCATATCCGCCTCATTGCTGAAATCATCGAAATACCCCGCGTCGGTTTCAGAGTCGAGCTCAGGAACAAAAGGTGCTTTCGACTGTCGTAAAGTTTGCCAATCAACCTCGGAGAAGTATGGATGCTCATAGATGTCCTTGATATTTGAGAAGCGCTTGGACCGAGAGTTGATACACCTAAAGCTTGGTCAATCTTCCCATTTCATAACGTCTCATTAAACATAATGATGCAGCAACTTACGTAGTGATGAAAGTCCAAGTGCGATTGCTGAGGAAGTAATTTGGGTCCTCCCAGACAGGACGCTTAAGTACCTCTCGCCAATGCTTCAAGTTCCGCCAAGTCTCATCGGCCGTGGAGCCAGCAAACGGCGGAAATCCGGTAAGAGCCTCAAACAACATACACCCCAAGCTCCAATAATCCACAGTAAAATCGTATTCCTCTCCTCGAAGAACCTCGGGAGCCATATAATCCGGAGATCCGACTATCGACTTGGCGTAGTTCACGTCGTTTTCACGCATTATTTGGTAGCCCTCGCGGCGCTCAGCTAGAGTTCTCTGATCCATGGCCTTGCCAAAAGGGACATGGGTTTCCGAGGCCTTCTCGAGCCTGATACGCATCGAATTGATCTTGGAAGATGCGACGTTGCCAGCGGCCAGACCGAAATCAGTCAACTTCACATGTCCAGAAGAGTCCACTAGGAAGTTCTCGGGTTTCAAATCGCGGTGAATGTAGCCAAGCTTGTGGAGGGCATCGACAGAGCAGAACATTTCTGCAATGTAGAAGCGAGCATGGCGGTTGGAGAGCACCCCTGTGTTGTTGAGGAGTGTTCTGAAGTCTCCACCAGGAACGTATTCCATGGCAAGATAGATACTCTTGTCATCTTGGAATGAGTAGAGAAGCCGGACTAACCACTCGCTGTTGGCGGTTGTCAGGATATCTCGCTCTGTTAGTACGTGGCGGATCTCATCAAGCTTGAAAAGGAGCTTTTTGTTCATGACTTTCAATGCACAGACCTCCCTTGTGTCCTTTTTCTGTGCAAGGAATACTTGTCCATAACCACCCTGACCGACCTGCGTAAGGATCTGAAAGTCGCCGTGGCGGAGTCGTATTCGACGCTTGCGCAAAGCTGCCCGCTCCCTTCCGGCATATTTCTGCCACAGTTTGTCATATTCTTCCTGATCTGTCTCGGGTGGTGCTGGAATCTCGGATTTAAACGCATTTAGGCGATTTTGTCGAGAGCCGACATAGGTGAGGAGATCGAAGTAGTAGTCTAGGAAGTCTTTGGTGATGTTAGCGTTGCAAATGTGGGAATCGGGAGCGAGCGGTGATCGCTTACACAGCTGAGTGACGTTGACTAAGCGACGAACCGAGGGCTTCTTCAGGATCTCGAGCTCTTCCGGAGTCAAACCACGAGCAGTGTTGAACTTTCTGGTAGTGGGCGTGTGAGGTCTGCTATCCCGGGACTGGTATAATTCTTGACGTGACAGGGCGGCTTGGTTGTGGTTTAGCATAGGAATGCGTGATCTCGTAGGCGGCGTGTTTTCCTGTCCCTGCTTCTTGATCGCAGCTTCGGATGGCAGTGTGGTCTTGTGTATGATGCTGTCGTCGACGCCAGAAGAAGCTGTCGAGAAGAAAGGGTCATCGGCGGGCTGTATGTTGCTCTTGGAGGGCGATAACGGATCGCCAGTGCCCTTAGGCCGGAGCTTGACTGGACTATCGAGGGGGCTCGGGTTGAGCTTGAGGGCATTCTCAAAAGCAGTAGGGAGCTCGTGGGCGCCGGGTGGTATTGTCTTCTTGCTTGGACTCCCTTGTGGTGTGTAAACGGGGTCGATGAAGGCGTTTCTTGTTGGGGTGCCTGGGCGCTCCTCATTGGGGGACCTGGCATCTTTGGAGCCCTGCGACGAGGGAAACATGTTGGAGATGAAGCTAGCCATGGTAAAGGCTTTGGACCGGCCTTCTCACTAAAGGACCCAGGATGACAGCTCCTATCGTGGTAAACAGATAACTGATACCTAGCTGCAGGTGCAGCTTCAACGAGGGCTGCGGACACAAGCACAAGGGATCAGTACCTAGCAATTGTGCAATGGGAAAGGAGAGGCAGGCTTCAATTCGTCGTGAAAACGGAAAATCGGACGATGGAGGCGATGGCGGAAGCCCTGGGGTATGGTATGATATAAACAGAACAAAATATGTTTGGCTTGCTGGCTTGCTGGGCTGAGATGTGGAGGAGAGTGTGATAAGGCGCGATTGGGCAATTGGCATTTAGGTAACCTTGGGTAGGTAGATACCCGTACGTACTGTAGGTATATTTGCGTGGGCTCAGGCGTTGGAATTTGGCGGGGTCAATGGACTTGTCAACACCCGTCACCCGGGCAGCAGCCGCTCGTTAGTGCGAATGCCTTACAATGACCCCAAACGCGGATCGCGCCAATGCTACCTACCAAGGTCTCGGAATTCCTACAGTGCCCGCTTACTTGCGGGCACGTATCGTCAACAGATTATAGGTGGCATTTTATGCCTACACACTGTATCCAGGGTAGGTATGAGTTTAACTCAATCTACGTTTGTATGTATATGAATTGAAGCCCTATCTCAGTACATACGTTATGGAAATAGAAGAATATCTATCTTTATTTCAATGTACCTACAAGCAGTAGAAACAAGAGATTTGGTATGTACGTAAGTAAGGTAAGTAGGTAGATATATAGAGGAAGTGCACGTCTAAACTCTGAAACGGCATCCCAAGTTCATCTTAATTATACAGTGTGGATAAACTTGAGCTACTGTAGAGATACTGATACTGGCTGGGGTTAAGGCTAAGGACGCAGCTGGCCGAGCCTACCTACAGAACTCTATGGAGTGTGACGTGACACAAGATTTCAAACATTTCAATTATTCTCAACGCCACAAGCAGAAATCTCCCACAGTGTTCCTAGACTTCTTGTTTTACTCTCTATTCCCTGACGCTCTGATCGCAACCATCAAACATGCCCAAGGAACGGAATTTCAACCCTGTCCAGGCCCAGCGCAAAGCTGATAAGGCCAAGGCAATCAAGAAAGGTATGCACGCTCTTGCGAAGCCGTAATCGCCACCAAATGGCTTACCACTATTCACAGGCAAGGCGGAGGTCACTGCGCGTCGGAACGAGAAACTCGCACAACGAAACCCCGACAGGGTCCAGAAGCAGATTGATGATCTAAAGCAAATAACAGCGAGCGGCGGAAAACTCACCACCCACGAAGAATCCGTGCTCGAGGGACTAGAACGTGATCTCAAAGCAGTGCTCAAGGCACGCGAGGCGTTGGGCGATAGAGCCCCCTCCTTCGGCCACGGCGGCCCAAGACATAACGGAGGAGATGCTGGAGTCCTCGGCAAGCGGAGGAGAGACCGCGAAGACGCCCCCAGTAGCGATGAAGACGTGGCCGACGATGTAAAATCAATACCTATGCCCCGAGACACCCCACCCCCAATCCCGAAAGAGATTCTCGACCAGTGGTATGCGAAGCGCAGGGCTACGAGAAATGCAAATGATACCCCACTAGGCGAGCGAGCTGGACGACCAGCACATCAGCAAGAAACGACACCTGCTCCGGTCGAGGTGAAGACAGTATACGAGGCCAAACCAATAGTGCGTGATTTGCGCAAAGAAGCTGTCAGCGCATTCGTGCCCAGTGCTGTTCAAATAAAGCTAGATAAGAGTAAGGGCCAAGGCAGCCTGATGCAACCAGAAGAAGCAGATCGGCTGGAGAAAGAAGGCTATCTAAAGGTCGCGTCGCAGACGCAAAAGGAAATAAAAACCCCAGCTCGACCTCATGAGGTGACCATGGAGGAAGTTGAGGACGAAGACGACTAAATCGGAACCTAGGCGTAGCACTCTCATACTGCTTCGTAGCTTACTCGATTGATTAAACCTGAGAGCAGCCAATCATTTTAGCATATTCGCCAAAATGAGAGATCACTTTTTGAATCGCTTTCTCTGGCCAGTAAGAAGCTCGCTAATCTCTCCGATGTCACCTATATTTTACAGATTAGGTGAATACATACAAACATATATACTAATCTATTCTCACTTAGAATGAAGAAAAGAAGAAGAATTTATTAATTATTCTATTAGACGCCTTGAATCTTTTATCGAAGCCGGCGGTCCACGGCGGCTCGACCGGTCCTGCCACGATGCCCGATGAGCTCCAGTTATCTCGGCAAGCTCTTTGTACTTAAGCTACCACCGGGAATATCGTCTCGGCTCTGGCTTCGGCCTTGATCCACCCCATAAACATGGGTTGATTGGTCGTCATTAATCGCCCTATACTTGACATGGATGTGTGGAATGCTTCCCTAACGTAATACTTATGAAAAATTGTGCCCTCCTTCGCTTCCAAGCTTCCCCTAGTGGGTAGTGGAGTTGTCATTAGAGGTGGACGTGGGGACGCTTCGCATCATTGGCCTTCCTACTAAGAACAAATTCCGGCTACGCATGTCGTCAGATCCACGGTTGACCGCAAGAGTCTCTTCGATCTGGCAAATAAAAGGAGGCACCCGTTCTCTTATGTTGGCAGTTAGAATTGTAACGGGAAACCAAAGTTCATTGATTGAAAGGCTGCATTATGGGCCGGAACACCTCATGAGCGAATTTCAATTTTCACAGGGCTGACCGGAGAATTTAACAAACGAATAGTAGCATCAGCTTCTGCTCTCTCAATACATCTACCTATTTACGCCAACTGAATAATCGAAATGGGGACACAAGCCGAAGTCATAATACAGTCTCTGCAGCATGATTCATCGAGCATGTCTAGCTATGACCGCAACATATCTCTGTCTGAAAAACACGATGTCGATATCAACATAAAACCAAGCCCCCAAATGTCTGTTGTCCAGAATAGCGGCCCGTTATCGGACAACGAAAAGGGCGATGAGGAATCTGGCCGTGCGGTGATCCTTTTGGGCGACGAGACATATCCCGAAGGAGGACTAGAAGCATGGCTCGTAGTGTTTGGGTCGTGGTGCGGCCTTCTCGCAGCCTTAGGGCTGTTAAACACCCTCGGGACCTTCCAGACATACGTATCGACGCATCAGCTTTCAGAGTACGGCGAAGGCACAGTGGGCTGGATATTCAGCTTATACACAGCCTTGTGCTTCTTCTGCGGTATTTACATCGGGCCGCTTTTTGACAAGTACGGCCCTCGATGGCTCATCGGCCCAGGCAGCATTGCCGTCGTAGCCAGCGTGATGATTACCAGCGTTTGTACAGGTAAGCAGCCTATGTGCTTTCAGCAAATCTCAGTCACCTGTTAACCTTACTTCCAATAGAGTACTGGCACTTCCTCCTTGGCTTCGGAGTTCTAGGCGGAGTAGGAACCTCACTTCTCTTCACTCCTAGCATCGCAGCCGTTGGCCACTTCTTTCGTGCTCGCCGCGGGTTTGCTTCGGGCATAGCTAGCACCGGAGGCGGCGTTGGTGGTGTCATTTTCCCGTTGATGTTACAAGCACTGTTTGTGCGTGTGGGTTGGGGCTGGGCTATTCGGGCCCTTGGCTTCCTCTGTTTGGGCTTGCTCATCATTTCCAATCTCCTTTTGAAGAAGCGCCTCCCTCCGCCTAAGAATATCAGTGCCCATCCGGATTTCCGTATCCTCAAGGACAAAGCGTTTCTCTTTCTGACCGTCGGCGTATTTCTCCTCGAGTTTGGACTCTTCATCCCACTAACATACATCTCGAGCTATGCCCTCGCTAACGACTTCGACGAGAGCTTTGCTTTCAATATACTGCCAATCCTGAACGGGGCATCTGTGATTGGTCGAGCTTGTAAGTAATTATAGGAATCGATTCTTTCTTGTGTTAGCTAATCGGCGGATACCGGCTCCTCCTCAGCCTCGAATGGTACCCTAGATCATTATCACGCTTCTTAATCACTCACAGATATTATTCAAAATCGTGATAGCTAACTCGAGTATAGTACCCGGATGGTGGGCGGATAAGATTGGACCCTTCAATTCGAACATGATTTCTGTCTGCATTACGATATTTGCTTGTTATGCCGTATGGCTACCGTTTGGCAAGACAGTACCTGGGCTCGTGATTTTCGCCGTCCTGTTTGGGTTTTCTACCGGTAACAACATCTCGATCACGCCCGTCTGTGTAAGCAGACTATGTCTCACTCAACATTACGGCAGATATTACGCAACTTGCTATACCATCGTTTCTATTGCATGTCTTATAGGAATTCCCATCGCTGGCAGCATTGTCGTAGCTACCCACGGTGAATACTGGTCTTTGATCGTTTTTACTGGCCTTACTCAGGTTGTGGCTCTTGTAGCCATATACGCAGCCAAGGTGGCGAGTGTTGGCTGGAACCCATGGACCATTTTCTAATACCGGGGCACTTGGTAAAACTGATTTGGGCGCGTTAGTAATCGCGCATGATCGATCTGCGTGGCACATGATGGGGTGGTACCTATGATCTTATATGACGAGATGGCGTTCAGATAGATTTGCGGAATTCTGTGCAGAAAGACAGATTGCGACTCAGATCAGCAACTACGTGCTTGAAAATGGGCCTTTTTAGCTCCCAGCGATTAGGCTTATAGAATAATGATTTATAATAATGGGCTTATAATCGAGCAACTCATTGAGTCGTAAAACAGTTATTAAACTGTGATTTAGATATTACCTGAGAGCATAACAAATAAATGAGCAAGAATGAGTTTACTGATCGGTACCTTTACAAAGAGACTTCGTGAGACTCATCTAGTCAGTGATCGATGATAATATTTAACAAATCCAATAGCACAGTAATCACGGCAATTAAGGTGCTTGATGCAAGACATTGAATAATACCTACTGCAAGTAGATAGCGCTGATCTATTCTTGTCGCCGATTTGAAGTCTCGTCACGAAGCTAGAGTGCCTAGGTACTCAGCGTACCGGAGCGGTTAGCTATGGTACAAGATGTCCGCTCACCCGACATACGACTAGGTACTTCAGGTAGTGCCCGAGCTCCGCTGCGACGTGCCAGGTACGTAGTAAGGCTAGCCTTAGGTACCTAACCTCTATAACGGGCGATAATGGATTAGGTAGAGCCCTGGAAATATGGCCGAATTGGCACCACAACGGTATTTACAGACTACATTAGGCCGTGCATGCCTCTAAGCACGGCCGATACGCGGATGCCTGCCCAATTGGTAACCAATCGATCGATCACAAATTCTGTCCAATCGTCTGAGGCACGAGGTAACGGGGAAAAAACAGCCGGCACCTAAGTGTGTGTCACCAACGACAAGCCTCGAGGTTGCTTACCTGCCTCCCTGACATAGTAAGTACGCATACCTCCCTGATGATTGCCATGAGCGACTTTTTCCCCGCCATCCCACCGACCCGGCATTGAAATATCCTTATCAGAATCTAAATATAGTAAGTTACGAAGTTCACTAGAGTCGAGTCTGGGAGGAGGATTAGGTCCTATAATCAATCCCGCGCTGCATTCGGGAAGCTAGTGCTCTAAATGTCGTTCATATCCCTATCTGTCTTCCGTACCACCAGCGCCGACTATAAGGCCACTCGCTCTCCCCGCCCTCGAAAATCACCGAAACTGGAAGTCCGGGGACCGAGGTCAATTGTCTCATATGCCGGAAGCCCTATAAGTCTCAGCCCGACAACGTTACCTTGGCCCTCGCCCTCGCCTTTGGCCTGGGAGCCCTGCTTCCCAGTCTCACCCTCATAAGCCGGCATTCTCCGTGCAGCACGGGGGTAATAAGCTGGAGGGCTCTGTGTTGCTGTTATTACCTCATCTCGTCTCGTCTGTGAAGCTTTTCTATTACCGCTTCTTATCCCTCTTCATTCTCCTGTCTTGTTGTTACCTGTCACTTTTATAGGGTACTACTATAACTTACAACTTACGATCTATATCCTATAACCCGTTACCTACCTGTTATGAACCTATAGCACGATTTCAATAGTAATAACATAATGGCATCACAGCTAGAATCAACACCTTCGCCACGCAGCACGGGGATAGAAAATCCCTCTGCAGCGCTCAGTCTTTCTTTCAATATTGCCCAGAATCGGCCTGCCTCACGATCGTCTTCTATCTCATCTTCATCATCACACGATAGCATGGCTAGCGGCTCAACACAAGCATCTGCCTTTTCCGATCGGGTTGAGAATGCCTACTTCAGCTCCAACCCGCCTCCCAAGGCGCTACCCCAGCATGTCGCGGCCGCGCAGGAGTTCATCAATCACCATGCTGCTACAAACCGACGTGTAGTACTCATAACATCGGGCGGCACGACCGTCCCGCTAGAGAAGCAAACTGTGCGCTTCATCGACAACTTCAGTGCCGGCACGCGTGGTGCCACCTCGGCAGAGTATTTCCTGGAGTCTGGATATGCCGTCATATTCATGCACCGCCAGTTCAGTCTACTGCCTTATAGTAGGCATTACAGTCACTCAACGGACTGTTTTCTGGACTTTTTGCACGAAAGCGAAGATGGCAGCGTCATAGCCAATCCGGCTCATCAACAGAAGATGTTGCGTGTTCTACGCAAGTACAACACCGCTAAGCGGCAGAATCTGCTGCTCATGCTACCCTTCGTCACTATCACAGATTATCTACATGAACTACGAGCAGTAGCGCAATTAATGCGCCCACTGGGGCCGAATGGGCTCTTGTACCTTGCCGCCGCCGTGAGCGACTTCTTCGTCCCACCAAATCGCATGTCCGAGCACAAAATTCAAAGCACAAACGCAACAGATAAGCTAGGATCACAAAAGCAACAACAAGGACCCACGACGATCACAACAGAAAAGCGAGAGGATCAAAAGGAGAACGAAGAGGATGAAGCTTTCGATAACTTTGACTCGTCGCCTGCGGTTCCACGCAGCAAGAGGCTCATCGTAGACTTGGACCCAGTCCCCAAGTTCCTGAAGAATCTCGTCGATGGCTGGGCCCCCGAAGGGATGATAGTATCTTTCAAGCTCGAGACAGACCCGGCTCTTCTCGTCCACAAGGCCAAGTACTCGCTCGATCGATACCAGCACCACCTCGTCATTGGCAACCTGCTCACGACCCGCAAGTGGGAGGTCGTATTCGTCAGCCCTGGTCGCGAAGACCAGTGGATCAGGGTGCCCCTTTCTCGCCGCAAGAAGACGCTCAGCGGCAGCGGGGTTGAAGATCTGATTGGCGTAGCGGAACGAGAAGGGAGTGGCAAGGCCTTGGAAGAGAATACTAGCAATGAGCCTATGGACCCCGCTAGCATGCCTGAGGGCGAGCCCGAGATGGAGATCGAGAGTCTCATCATTCCTGCAGTAGAGGCGCTACACGATAAACATGTCGCGTCAGTTACGGCTAAGAACCTTAAAAGCGCTAAATAATCGAAGTAACATGCGGGGAAATCAGGACAGATAAAAAGACCTTGGAAGAGCTTGGTGGGATAGCATTAAGGGCGGCATTTTATGTTTTTTTTTTGGTCGATACTATTCGATTGCAAAATGGTAGAAATGTTGTTGAGGCTATGGAGAAAAGACCTAGTAATAGCGGTGCAGGGTCCCAGATATACACCATGCTTCGTACCTTCCTCCACAATACCTCAAATCATATGCTACTGTCAATCATCACATGTTCTTATCGTTTAACATTGGGAGTAGAGCAAAGGAGTCTGAGTCTCTCGAGGCCTGAGTCAAATCTGTCTTAATCCTCGCTCGAGACTCTTGCCGCTCAGGGGTAACCACCGAGATAAATATCATGCCAAGTCGTGATAACAGAAGCGTAGCCGAACACAGCCGCTATGCTACGTTTGCTATCTTTTCACGCCATATTAGGTAGTAAGAAACCTTTCTACTAAACTAAGTGTAAATAAGTCACAGATTAGTGACGAGTTTTTATAATGATCGGGGTTTACAGATGGAGAGGATAATTTTTCTATTTTGTTAGATCGTAGGTACTTATGTTAGATCTAGATTTAACAATTAAGTCAGAGACAACTTGCAAATCCCCCTAGAGCTGTGTGCTTTTAATTCTAAATTTTTTTATTGCTATTCATTTTAATAAACAGTTTCTCTTGTCATATTTCTATAAAAAAAGTTAATTAACGTTTATATGAGAAAAAAAAAAAGAGATGGAGACTTCCAGAGTCGAACTGGATCCTTCGCTTCGCTCATCACACTGGCCCTCCGATATGCCCCACTACACCAAGTCTCCTCATTAATTATTGGTAGACCACTACCCATAGATCACCCTAAAACAATCCCCCACTAATCCCGAAACAACCTCGGATGATTAATAATACCAAATTACAATTGAAGAGAGTATCACATGCATGTGTCAAGGTTATCTGTAGGTGTGGTCTATCAAACTAGAGCTTCGATTTACTGTGATATGAACTTCTAAGGTGTAACCATTCAATATTTCAATATGCATAAGAGACAAACTGATGTTAAGCTAACACTTTAGAATGGATTTCCCAAAACGCGTCACCTAAATGCTGTGATAGTGCGGGTAAGCCTGCACTTTGAAATAAGTCGCGTTGAATTTTTTCTATTTATTCTAAGCAGTTCTCTTTGACAACTGCTTTACTTAGCTACCTAGTTCCTCTAGACTTCTCGCAAGTTGCAACCTCACATAGCATATTTGTCATAATTTAGACGGGTTTATGCCTAGAGAGGGCTAGCGGGCAGGGCAGTAATTCAAAACTCCACACAATAAGAGCAATGATAATCATCATCCCGAGGTGGGCGAGTCGTTTCCCAAAGCACTGTCGCGTGCCCAGGCCGAAGGCGAGCTGTGGACCGGCGCCTGTGTCAAAGTTGTTGGTTTCACCGACTAGCCAGCGCAGCGTCTCTTCGACGGTCGCGTCTAGATAGGGAACATGGGTGTTGGTGAGCTCTTATATAGTCGGCACGCGCGCCTCCGATATGGCCTGGGGGAGCGCTGCCTCAAGACCCCTTCGCAGTTTTTTTTGGGCTGCTTGGTTTTCCGCTAGGTACTCTGTATTTCAAGCCCCAGGTTATTGCTGTGCTAGAGCCTAGAGGTGTCATTACCAGCGAGCACAAAGCCAAGAATCTAGCGTCCGTTACACTTTAGCAAACTTGCAGGCAAATAGAAGTCTTTGGGTCAATGATGGACTTACCTCATCTATTATTACGCCCGAGAAGAAATCGGGGGCTCGACCGTCTTTGTCGGCTAGAGTCTTCTCCCGGAAAACCATGTGGTCGACAGCAGACTTGACAAAGTCTTCTTCCTTGCCCCCAAGTCTCCCTATAGCATTTCTTTTTTTAGCTCGGACGTAATCTTCCTTGAGCTTAGTCGCCCGGCGCACTCTCGGCTTGCTGTCAACGTAGGCCCATTTGAAATCTGGCAATGGGCTTCCTTGCACCTCCTGCACCATCTCAACCAACTCCAGCGTCGCGCGAAGCAGTTCGTCTACTTTGCCCTGAGGAAACGTGACGGGATCATCCATGGAGCCAGATACGATATGCGACGTGCTTCCGCCCCGTCGAGCGCCCGAACTGTGTCAATAGCCGGCCGTGTGGCGCTGCGTGACCGGCTAAATCGCTCCCCGAACGCGAAGGCCATGACGGCGTCGAGCGATACGTTGTCGATGTCCCCGGCAGCTGCCCAGAGTCTCCCATTCGCGACCGTCGCCTTATAAGATGTCTCTAGACTCGTCTCTCGTCATCATAGATAGATGCCCTGCTCCACGAGCCCAGTACATGCGCTTTTTTTTTGTAGCTTTTCAAATGCCTCCCGTTGCTCCTCCGGAGGCGAAATGTCGTCTAGCTCAGGAATGACCATCATGACAGGCACCCCGTCGATCATTTCCAACAACTTTTTCGGTCTTGCAAGCGCCATTTTAACATCGGTTTGCAACGTGATACGATTGCGAAAGGTTGGAGGGTCCAATTCCGCGGCTGCCTGCATGAGGTTGTATGCTTCTATCCCTCGGGTCCCGGGCCCCTCGGGCCACCGAACCCCGCGGGATTATCTCCTTATGGCGTGAAGAGCTGCAGAGAAAAAGGGTATATTGCCTCGTGACTGGGACACGCGGCCCTGTATGCACTGCTTATAACCCATCTTCCGTCTGTCAGGTTGCAGGAAGCTGAGGAGTGGACAGATTCCTCCCTTTATTCGCACCCACTGACCATACCCCCCCGAATGACATGCCCCAGAGCAGGACGCGGCGCGGGTCAACGCTCTGCAAAGTCGAAACATAGGTGATGATATCTGCCCCGAAACAACGCATCGCTGATCAGCAAATGATTTGGAACATTAGAGTGAGGTATATGCCGCTGCGTGCGGCATGTTGAGGTTGTATTGGAGCCCTTACCTTGTGCCGCGTACCCTGCATAGGTATCTACAATGCCTTCACGACCTAGTTCGGCCGATGATGGCGAGTAGCCCGCCTCCTTCCTAACAATTACTTCTGTTATGAAGCTGACAAGAGCATCGATTTGATATTGCAATTGTTCAGAGATGGGGTTTAAAAAGAGGCAAGACGCAGCAGCCAGACTGCTCAAGATCAACCGCAACCTACCCTTCTCCTAAGACCCCTCAGTTTGGTTGACATCAATTGTTCAATAAGGGCCTCGGCGAAATACGTGCAAGAGCCAATTGCCATCATCGGCTCCGCATGCCGATCCCGGCGGTAATAGTTTACCCCAGAAGCTCTAGGACTTCTTGGAACAGGAGAAGGTCGCTTCTAACGCGGTACCGAGGTCGAGATTCAACATAGAGGGCCTCTGGAATGGCTCCCACAAGCCGGGAACTATACACCCTTTAGGCGGCAGGTTTCTTCATGATGTGGATTTCCCAGACTTCGACGCCTCTTTCTTCGAAATATCAGGCACCGAGGCTATCGCTATGGATCCAAACCAGCGGCAAATGCTCGAGGTCGTATACGAAGGACTTGAAAATGTAGGCCTACCACTAGAACAACTAAATGGCAAGCCCATCGCATGCTTTGTTGGTGCCTATTCTTCAGACTACGGCGACATGCAGAACCGAGACCCTAAAGACCGGCCAGCCAACAATACTATAGGAATTGGTCGTGCTATCATAGCATATTCTCAATATGATTTTACATCAATCGATCCCAAATCGCTTGTTGATGTTCAAACACAGAACGAGTCAAACCGAAATTCTTCATACCATCTTATCGACGCAGAGAAGGAGTCGTTGGGCCTTACTAACAGCATAGCTTATGATCTTATGATTATTACAGCCGCGAAGAATCTAGGCGTCGGCCTTCATGATGGTACTCAGAATTTGAAGCCTCTTCTTGCAGCAGAGAGTTATACAATAATAGTGCGGGGCGATACTCAGAACTCTATACAAAAGTATTTCGATGCTACTGCCGACGCTAACAGACACACTTGAAGGTGAACCAGGCTCGTCCGGAGTAGGGACTCCAGCAACGCCCATTTCGCTGAACGAGACCCCTTCATCTGCAAGTTCAGTCTCAGAAGAGGAGTATTTCTCAACTATGAAGGCATCGCTGGAAACACCTAACTATACTAGATCCCTAGATGAAAAAATGCCTCCAGAACTCATGAAGTCCGGCATATTTGACCACGTGCTGCATTTAACCGACGTTGATAGCGTCGCTAAAAGCACGCCTCACTACTTATGCAGAACCAACCATGGTACTGGAACTAACAGGCTCGAGAGCTCGGGGTCAAATGACATTACTGTGTTTCATTTTCCCGAAGTTGCTGCTCAAGTTCCCGGTAGTCTCTTCGAGACCTTGGGGAAAATTCGGGTGGAATATCCACACAGCATTCCATGTCAACCAATCCTCGACAGATCCCGGTTGGCGCGGTGATACTCATACTAGATGAGCTTTCGGATTCGGTACTAACACATATTGGCTCAAGGCAATGGGATATGCTGAAGTCGCTTATAGCATCAGCTAACCCACTCTTATAGGTAACGAAAGGGTCGCAGCACTATGTGGCATCTCTAGACGATGCGCTTGTGCATGGGCACAGATGAAAAGCGCGAGTTTCTGGCGAAAAGTTTCGGCATCCCCGAGAACAGGATGTTCTCTTCACGAAACACAAGTTTCGCGGACAAAATAATGCATGAAATGCGTGGCCGTGGCGTTGACGTTATCCTCAATTCCCTCACCGCCGATCTTCTAGCTGCATCGTGGCGGATCTGTGCAGATGGGGGCAATAGGATTGAAATCGGCAAGCGAGATATCATTGATCGCACTACTTTGGCTATGGAGCCATTCGATCGAAATTGTTCATTCCGAGCGATCGACCTCTCGTATACCAAGCACATCACGGATTCTCTAGTACAAGAGCTCCTTGGCGAGATTTTCGATCTAGTCAATGCAGGTCACATTAAGGCCATTTTCCCTGTCATCGAATATGGCTTCGAGAATGTCCCTGCCGCCCTAGCCTACATCCGAAGAGTCCAACATATTGGAAAAATCGGCATTACAACCCACAGAAAGGAGGATCAAGTCCCCATCAGACCAGCACTCCGTACACTCCAATTAGATCCCAATGCCTCCTATCTTATTGGGGGGAAGGGGGGGGTAGGGGGGTAGGGGGGTCTGAAAGGGCTCTGTGGTAGCCTAGCTATACACATGGCGCGCCACGGAGCGAAAAGCATCATTGCTTGCAACAGGAGTGGGACGACAGATGAGGCATCTGTCCGAGTTGTCAAGAGTTGTTTGACATATGGTTGCGAAATCACCGAGCCACGCGGCGATGTTAGCGATTTTAACTTTGTGCGGCGCGTATTTGACTCAGCCAAGGAAAAGAGGATTGCTGGCGTTATCCAGGGAGCCATGGTCTTGCGGGTAGTAATCATCAACGGGCCTGGCGCTTATGCTAACTTGCTCTCTTAGGATAAACTTTGCGAGACCATGTCCATTGATGACGGTACCACGTTGCCATCGAAGGGAAAGTCCGTGGTACCCGGAATCCTCACAGGGTGTCACAATCACACCTTACTATGCTCTCGAGTATCTCGTGGGTGGTAGGCAATAAGGGCCAAGCTAATTACGCTGCTGCCAATGCCTTTTTAGATGCATTTGCCTAGTACAGACAATCGCTCGGGCTAGCCGTTAATAGCGTCGACCTTGGTACTATCGAGAATGTTGGATATATTGCGGAGCAGGGGAGCGGACTCGAGGCCCGCTTCGACAAGAAGGAATGGACTCCTATTAATGAGGGCACGGTACGGCGTATTCTTACCTACTCCATTCTACAACAGGATGCAAGTAATCCACTGAACGCAAGGAGCGCTGCTCGGTGTGTCACTGGCGTAACCTCCCCCTTGCCTAACGACGGTTCGTCTGAGCTGACAGGCTCGGCTCCCTTTCGGTTACTACGCTGTGGCTAGCGACGAGGGTGGCAATGGCAATGAATGACGCCGTAGACTAAGCTGTGCGTGCGTTCCGGTTGGTTTACGAATCAGGTGCCGACCCGCCGTGCCACTCAAGGCTAGTGTGACCCTGCTCTCGTCCCAGGCCACCAAGGTTCTGCGCCTCGAGACAGGTCGAGGGCTGGTAAGCCGTTGCAAGCATACGGCCCAGATTCGCTATTCGCTGTCTGCCGTGGAAGTCCAAGCTCGGTGCTGAACTTAGCACGCTCGATATCACGAATGCTAGGTCCCTATACGCCCTATGCGAAAAGGCTATCACAAAGCTGCCACAGGCTAAGGAGACAGGCTCGTAAGCCCAGGTTCGGGTTGGGCTCATAGGAAGTGACGTGAGATCGAAAGGTCGGCATTCAGCATCGGAATATCTAGGTGAAGATCAGCAATCATGAGGTAGCCTACTCTCTATATAGTTAGTCTGTAGCAACCGTTCTTCTCTGCAGGCTCGTTTGCCTACCAGGGACATATGGCGCCATAAGAGGAAGATGCATCCAGGCTTAATAGACGTTCCAGATCCTTTAACGCACTTTAACGCAGACTTATTTAACGGGCCGTCTGGTGGCGTTCACCGCAATCTTACGGCAGGGGATTTGAAATTAGCTACTAGGCCATCCACGTGCGCCTCCCCCAACAGCAGACATGCGTGCTGTGCCGTCGAAGGACAGCGTGGGATCTCACGATTATGGCAGTCCGCGTTTTAGCCCCTACCGTCTGACGATGCGCTGTAATACGCTACGGGCAACCTCTTACAAGGGAGAGCTTGGGCAGGATTTACCCCTCTCAAATGCCCTGGCCTTTGCACTGACTATAGGCTATTAGCTATCATCAACTAACTCCCTGGGCAACTTACGACTCATTGCCGAGATAGGTTGTTCTTCTCGAGAATCGACAACTCGCTTAAATTAATTCTATGCAGTAACAAGTGGACCGGCAAAGCCCGCCCTGCTATCGCTGACCCTGGGCACGTTGCAAACGAACTGAGCTGGAAGCTCGGGTATCTCATGTCAATTAAGCGATGCGAGTATTACCGGGTATATACTCGTGTGTACATACGCTGCAAGTTCTCTAGCGTTAACGCACGAACAGTGTGGCTTACAGGATTTGGGAATATTTAAGCATACCTAGGTAATAATGTATAGAGATGGTTCCAAGGTTGTTTACCTACCCATCTAAATTCTATCCATCTACATACGTATAGTTACTTTAAGATTACCCAGGTAGGTTTGCTTACCGGCCGGAGCCTCATTTCTCACGCATGGTGTTCTGGGCATGAGTAATTGGCGGTCCTAACTTGCCTTTTTTCCGACGGCGGGCGGGAAGTCTTAGAAAGAAGGGGTTAACCAGCTGGCTAACCCGCATTGTGCCAACTAAAAAGGGTTAGGATAGCGAATATCTAGTCAAGGGCAGTCGGTAGATAGATATACCTACCTAAGCCTTAAGGTATTGCAAGTTTGAAAAGGCTAGATACTAAGAGGCATGTGGGTGAGAGCCTACCGACCTAGGGCAGACCTACATGTAGGGTACCTACAGACCTGACCAGGTACCCTGACTATGTACTACCCCCAGGCCCGCAGGCCCCATAGCTGCGCTGGCGCTATGCGTAAATATAGACGGATACAGGTAACGCTGCCAGGGACCTTGTTGCCGAATCCGAATCTGCTCAGTGTATGTAATTTGTAATTCGTATTAAGATACACCTACCATAGGATTGTATGGAATATATTGGACCGAATACCGGGGGATTGTTTGTACTTTTTGTATGTAGCTTAGGTATGCACGTTGTCCGCTCGTACACTCGTACTTACTCAGTGCACCGATCTACTGTAATGGTCGGCGTTTACGGACCGCTGAGCGACCCAGCCTGCCTGCCTATAGGTAATACCTAACCTACTTACTTACTTGCCTGCCTGCCTACTTGCCTGCCTGCTTTTCTTTATTTGAGAGAGGCCAATGATGAGTGCAGGCACCACAAATCGAATCTACGCCCAGATCTGCTACAAACATACCCACCGACCTTTTCACCCCGTCTTTAGACCACCCAGTCACTCGGGTAGTGCGGGCCTATCGTTACACTCTCTTAGTCTTGGCGGGGGCCGATCGCATTGCTTATTAAGTGCGAGGCAAACGTACGACGGACGACGGACAGGTCTTCTTGATTCATCTAGAGAGTTGGATGACGATTTAAAGAAGAGAACACATCATGGTTATGGAGATTACTGTGAGAGAAGAGGCTCTTGCTCGACGTCGCGCTCAGAACCGCAAGGCTCAGCGCAGGTTTCGCTGTGAGTATTCTCAATAATTGTCCAACCCAGCCGCTTATGGCATACGCATACAATACCTATGTAGCCTCTGCGCATCGATGATGGATTCGAGCAGGCGACGAACAAGTAGACAGATGAACAATATAGCGCATTCGCGTCGAGTGTCAGCACCGTCTTCCTGTTTCCCCCATCTTGCGACTTCATATTGCCTATTCCACATATATAATCTATACCATAGCTTCAGCTAGGATATGTCGGCGAAGCTGACAGGTTGCTCAGCTCTCTGCTAACCGCGCTGTATTTGGTGCTACAGGGAAGCAGAGCCAAAGTAATTGGGCAGCACAACAGCAGCAGCAACAACAGCAGCAACAGCAGCAGCAGCAGCAGCAGCAGCAGCAACAACAACAACAACAATGCGAAGATCTCGCTGATTTCGATCAGCCTGCTTCGACAATACCCTCGACAACACCATCCATCTCCGCACCCACATCAAGAACACCAACATCAACACCAATGACGACTGCGAATCTGAACATGATGCCTACGCCGCTGTCCTCCCCATCAACGCCCATGGTGGAGGACATGACGGGCGAATGCTTCTTTTCGTCTAAGATGCGTCTCTTCGGCAACTATGCGCTATTGGATTACCTCGATATGAGCGGCATCGAAGACGTCCCCACAGACGGGATCGACATAACCCAAACGCCCCATTTAACACTCCCCACAGCTTTGTCTACACCCACTTCACATATTTCACAGCATCAGCATCGGACCTTTCCGCCGCCTCCTTTAGGGCTGCAAGAAACCGCACCAACGGTCGGCCCCTGTCTTCACACCAGGACCAACTCATTAGCGGAAAGCAGGTCTTACGGCCGAGGGACATTGGACATATCACCGAGACATGGGGGTGGTAATGGCAGTGGGAGCGGCAGTGTAGGAAGCCTAAGCATGGGTCCGGCTACACCATTATCATCATTGGACGAGAGTATGACGCCTAGCGACGACTTGACGCGAGTAATGTCGCACGAGAAGAAGAATACTGGATGGCAAAGCCCACTACACCTCGCCGCGCAGAGGGACGACGAGCGCATCGTGCGTGTTCTGCTACAGCACCAGAGCGACTGCAACGAGCGAGACAGCGACGGGCTCACGCCGCTGTTCCACGCCATTATATGCGGGCACGAACATGTCGCAGCCCTGCTGCTTCACCACGGCGCCCGCATCGACGAGAAGGACGAACAAGGCCGTACCGCGCTGGCGCTCGCCGTAGTGTACCGCCGAGAAGCATTGCTCAAGCTCCTGCTGCGGCTCTGCGCCGGCAATCAAGCCCTGATAGATGGGTACGACGCGGCGGGCAGGGCGCCGCTCCACACGGCCATCGACATCGGCTTTGAGGCGGGCGTTCGCTTACTGCTGGAACACGGCGCGAATCTAAATCTCACTCGCAAGGGTTGATAGGATATGTAGGGCAGGTTGTAGATGGGTAGGAGAACCAATGTTTTGGCTATAGTTCACCGCTATCCACGAACTACGGCGCTTAGTACGGTCTTGGCAGTCAATTTCGGGTGCAAGGATCAATCGCTACCTCGTATCTGGCTAGGGCATGATCTGGGGCATGAGCAGGAGTTAAGAGCGGTCATTTTAAACTCATGTTTTCTCGTGGGCCGCATATGCAGTTGTGCGTGTTTAGCCAATGAACCCGTTATAGCAAAGGGTTCTTTTTCTCTACTTTGTTTTAGTATCATTTAGCTGTTAAAAAAATACGTAACGTACATAGGTAGTAGAAATTAGCATTAGACTAGACAAATTCCGAAAGCGGCTATCTAGATAGAGAATGCTACATTGCCCATACCTAGGGATAGGTATCACGAAGCTTTCCATGATATTATTTGCATTAGTACCACATTGTGCCGCAAGCCTGCCTTACACATAACAAATGCGGGAAGATGCGTACCGACGCCTTGCCGCCGCCACTTTTTTCACTGATGAGATGTCACTTCTGTTTCGCCCGTGGGGGGTAAGTGCGAAGGACGGTGCATAAGAGTTCTCCTCGCAGTGGATGCAGTGACAATTTCTCCATCTCCTCTACAACAACATCATGAGCCCCAATCAGAATCCAGGATTCCACCCACGCTGCTAACGTCTAGACTAGACCAAGCTACTAAAGGATACGATTATCATCAATCCAGCGTCTAGATAGCTGGCAACAAACATGCTTAGCAGTGGTTTAGCGACTAGTCTATTTGAATGTCTAAGGTTAGGGAAGCGAAATCGAATGTCCGCTTATCTATACACTTACACGCGGCACAGTCTCCCATTCCCAACTACCTTCCAGCTCAAGTCAGAGCCCACAGCTACGTGACTCTAGAACAAGTTGTACGGATCGCACTTCTGCTTGATAACTTTACTATTCAATGTCTTTAGTCCTTCGAGACATCGTCGGCTTAATTCCTCCCCTGATTCTCTTCTAGTTTGGACTCACTGGACCTCGCTGTTGATTGTCAGCTGAGTTACCGGTGAACAGCGCGTCGCGCCACGCAGGCAGAACCGAATTCGACGCGCGCGTGCGTCACGTTGGCCGAGATGCCGCTGATCGCGGACCCGCCCACGCCGCTGCTGCTGTTGACGGTGATGTCGGCGAAGGCGGCCACGAGCGCGGGGGGTTGTGCTGCACCGCCGATCGAGTTGTTGGTGTCGTAGAACTGTGTCGCCCAGGCCGCGTAGTGCGACAAAAGTCGGGGTGCTCGCTGGCCACCTTGTCGGCGACGGTCACGTTGAGGGCGGCGACCTCGGCGCGCTGCCGCCCGGGAGCGTTGCGTACTCGAGCTGGAAGCCGAGGGCCGTGAACGCCCACAGCGTGCCGAAGCCGTCGATCTTGTCCAGCACGAGCAGGTATTTTAGCCAGGCTGAGATGGCCTGCCAGTAGTTGTCGCCACCTGTGTTGGCGAACGCGAAGCCGGCGCCCGCTATCACCCCGTCCTAGTGCACTTTCACCGTCACAGACACGATGATGGCGTAGTTCCCGGCGCCGCCACCGGCGACTGCCTAGTATAGATGGGCGTATTGTCGACTGCTCGGTGATGCTACGATGTGTTTTCCCGTGGCTGTCACAGGCTCATACTCGAGCACTTGGTCGGCACCCAGACCATATGTAGAGCCCAAGGGGCCGCTATCAGCAATAAAGAGTTAACGAGTCCTATTTATAGCGAAACGTTGACTTATTTTGAGCAGAGTTTAGGAGCAGATTGCATACAGGAGAGAAAGTATACTAAACCGGGGAACGAAAAACTCAGAAAGACTAACTGACCACCCGCTTGCGTATAGCCACCTCCTGCCCCGACCGTAGGACAGGATACCCCAACAGCGCGATATCCGCCAGCATGTGCCGCAGTATACATCTCGATGTTGGTGATTCCAGCGCCAATGCGCATTGCTAGGGCCCTATACGATGGACTAGTGTATTTTGCGATGGTCGTTGTCGTTTTCAAATTGTGTGTCCATAGGCTGAGGGCGCCCTCGCCAGATGATCGACCGAGAAAATCATGGCCTGTGTTCTTGACGATGATTCTTATATTGTTCTCCTGAGCGAAGTTCATCCCGGCGATAATGTCGTCCGCGCTCGAGACATTAATCGCGAACGTGGGTAGATGGCCCTGGGTACAAGAGCCCCCGGGTTCTCCGAACGGACTTACAGGACCTGTTCATCCAGTAGGGGGACATAACATTCACTGGGTCATCAAGACTGACGTCGGAGAGCTTTGTCGGCGTCTTTTCCATCAGCGTCGTATTGCTTGCCCCTTGCCGGCTAGCGGCTATGTAAGGTTGGGATAGATGCAGATCACCTGCAGGGCTCTAACAATGTCCACTCTGTCTGCAGCTTGGCGCATTGATCGTGTGCTTGGGTGCTGAAATGTACCCCATAGCACGTCTGGGCCAAGGGTTTACCGAGAATCAGGCTACCATCTACAGTCTTATTGAGCTTGTTCCGGTGCTTTGGTTGGACCACGCGGAATCCCCTGGCATGTACCGACAGTTTGGTAGTCCCCTCGTGAAGACCGATATAGTTTCGGCATGGACCGGAGAGGCGGTTGCCACGTGGGATATAGCCAGGATGGCTGCTACAAAACTCGTGTTGAAAAAACTACATTATAGAGAAGATCAAATCGCAACAAAAAAGGCCGTGCCCATGAGAGACACGGGAAAGAACGAAGACGAAGAAGAGAGGTAATGATTTTAAGAGTTGAAGCCTCGAAGAGCAGCACGCCCATAATGTTCATTTATTTATGTATTTATATAACTGAACATTCATCCTATCATTCCCACTCCTCGAACCACATAGTCGCCCGATCATTCAACGACACACCGAGCTGAGATGACTATTAGGGTCCTTCTAGCTAACTAAACCGTAACACAGAATCTGTCAAATTTCTCGAAATGGGAACAACATCAGGGCGTGTGGCTGGGGTGTGCTCAACGGTGCCTCTGAGGGACCCAAATGATCGATACTTTCGATGAGGCTATAGAGTTTAGTTCAGGCTCATTCCTTACAAGCGCAGCTACCAACGGCAACACGAGCTGAACACCTCAGAGATGACTACACTGGCCCTAATAGCCCTCATAAGAGTAAAGCCACCAATTACTATTCACCAAGTCTAAGGTATTACTACTAAAAATACACTTATACACGTGTTGTACACGGCGCAACCGATTAGGATCATCTATTTGAGATTTGCAGGTAGCTTCCGGAAGGCTCGGAAGGCTTTGAAACCAGCCTACCTGCAATGCAACCAGGAGACCTTGGCCCGTCTCCCCGATTGTATCTCTGCCTTGCGATGCTGGGTCTAACTGAACCGCCGGAAGAGGAGACCTCATGGCGAACGCCCAGCTTAGCGCCAAGAGTGGAAGGCGGATAGAAACCCACCTGTTCCTACGGACAGGGAAAAAGAGTCGCTGCGTTATGCCCGGCGGCTTACGGGATACAACACGTGATTATGGTAAGTTATACCCTTGTGTTGGATTTTACCACTGCGCCAAAAGATAATTGTCATGTACACCCTTATTTTATATTATATAGGTACCAATCGAACACCTTGCTAGATTGCATCTCGATTCTATAATCAATACATCTACACCCCCCCTTGGTCATCTCCCCCGTCATCCAACCTCTTACTCTCCCCACATTGACGCATTTGGGCCTCATTACGAAAAGAGGATTATGAAGTTAATGTTTTAAAGTAAAGTGATATATATTTTCGCAGTTATAGTTGATCTTAGTAGGTCAATTTAGACTGCCTGGCTTTTGTGCAAGTTGCTTCCGAGCCTTTTCATCAACATGTCCAGTATAGAATCCCCTTACTTTCCTCAGCTGTGGTTAGTTAATAAGACAACTCTTCTCCAAGATGGAGTGGAATTCTGGGGACGGCAAGGAATCTATGCCTTGGCTATAGGTTTCATGACATATATCGCTTGTCTTTGGTTATATAGATGTCCGTGGAAGGGACCTCACTTCATAATATCTTGATTCAGTATCATTAACGATTCCTTTAGTATACTTCCATCCACTCTCCAACATCTTAGGGCTGAGACTCGTAGGTAAGTCAAAAACTAGCAGATCTTTCCTTGCCGTAATCAGCGATCAAGTATCCTAACACAACTCTCATAGCAATTACGTACTGGCCTGAGATCTACCATGATGTCTATCTCGGTGGCAAGTTCTTTCTCGCTATCGACGAGATGCATAGAAAATATGGTGCGTGCTAGCCTTCGCCAGGAACCATGTGCATTGCATAGACGAAATTTAATGAGAACTTGTGTAGGTCCGATCGTCCGCATTAATCCCGATGAAGTGCATCTTGATGATCCAGAGATACTTGACACCATTTCCCCCTCTGCCGGGAGATGGACTAGTAAGCCTAAGGTAGTTGGGAAAAGTACAGGAAGTTAGTATGCCATTGAGTACCAATTTGTATGTCAACGGAAGTCTGACCTGTTTTCACAGCACCTAATGCAATGGTGGCCACGATGGACCATGACATGCATCGGCGGCGCCGTAACGCGGTGAATGCATTTTTCTCTACGGCTAGCATCCGACGCCTAGAGCCTATCATGCAAGACCACATCAGCAGAATGTTATTACGTATCGCAAACTACGGCCGCACCGGGCAGATAGCACAGCTCCATCACGTATTCTAGGCTTTCACGAGCGACGTGATTACCATTTATGCGTTCGGTGACTCGTTCGGATTATTGGATGAGCCTGATCTAGGCAGGCCGTACTTCGAGGCAACGGACCTTTTCTTCGGACTGACACACATATTTGGCCACTTTACGTGGTTCGCTGATTTGATGCAGTCGCTGCCAATATGAACTATAGCCATTTTTAAACCGTCTTTGAAGGAACTATGGAGTAAGCAGTCGGTAAGGTCGTATCTTCTTCTCAAGTTGGTTCTGCGCAGCGCACACTGTTAAAGTGGCTTCCGTGCTAATAGAAGAGCGGTGATAGTGGTGGACTGACAAAGTCCGAGAGATTCGAAGCTCGCCCAATCCGGAAAGGATCAAGAGTACCATATTTGAGGGCATATTGAATAACGGTCTCCCCGACGAGGATAAGACGGATGCAAGGCTGGCTGCTGAAGCTCAGCTAGTAGTTTTCGCTGGCGAAGGCACGACTGGTGAGTAATTGATATCTGAGACTGCCCTAGAGAATTTGGCAATTATGGTAGTGAAGTCGGAATCGCTCACAAAACCATTCAGCGTATACTCTCACGGCAGCATTATACGAGCTCCTCGTCAACCCAAAGGATCTCCAGAAACTTCAGGACGAGCTCAAGCGAGAAATCCCCGACGCTGATCAGATACCATGTTTTTCGCAGGTGGACAACCTACCGTATCTCAATGCTATTACTAACGAGGTAGTTCGACTACATCCCGGTGTTATGAACCGACAGCCATGGATCTCGCCTGATGTCCCGATTGTCTACCATGACAAGGACACTGGTAAGGACTACGTCTTGCCGCCCGGGACACTAACTACCATGCCGCCCCTCACGACACATATGAATGCTAGTATTTTCCCGTATCCTTATAAGTTTCGTCCGCAGAGGTGGATTGATAATCCTAAGATCGCTCGCGCATTTTTGGGGTTCTCGCGGGGTTCTCGAGGCCGCCTCGGGTAAGACACCGTCTGCTAGCTGCTCCTACTTACTTTCTCATATCCTGATCAATTACGTTGCCCTGAGGCTCGCCTGCTAATTGCCACACATGAAAGAATGAATCTATCACGGAAAGAGATGGCGATGATCCTCGGCACCTTATTTCGCAGGTATGAGTTGTACAGCGGCCAGGAGGGCCGTACTCTAGAACTTTTCGAGACGCAACGTGCACGACATATCGATCCTCATAGCGACTATGTAATTGCTATCCCTGCGCCCGGAAGCAAGGGACTTCAAGTCAGGATAAGAGCCTAGACTAGACAATCTAGTAGTCGTGGAGGGGAGACGAAGACGGTGTGAAGAGGGAATATGCTATTGTGGAGACATACGAACACGGCACAATCGTGAACACCTCTGAGGTAAGCTGAGGTGGGCTATTTAATGTAGGCATCTTGATAACATTTTTAAGAAAGGATAAGTTACTCTGTTTGGCCGACAAAAGATTGGAATGCCAACAGAATGGTGGGTTACATATTATCTACTCGGTACCTACGTTAGCTAAGTACTACATGTAGGTAGGGATATTAAGTACCTTACATCGACCCCGGCCGTCTGACATGTACCTCCAAATCGGCGTATTATTTGCACCGTAATAGGTAATGCTGTGAACGTCGCCCCGTTGCTGACCTGGTCCTCTAACGGCTAGGTATGGTTGGCATCTGCAGCTCTCCATAATTGAGTAATAGCAAGAAAACGGTTCTGAGATAGTTAATACACTGTCGCTGTCGAAAAATTATCCTGTCACCTTCGCCCTGCCCCCCTGCCCCTCCCCCCCTAACAATATGGAGGAGGGTTAGTCTAGACTAGATCTAGACTCACTTCCAGCTCATGAGAACAACACCTCACTATCGAGCTTCTAGGAGAAAGACAATCTGAGCGATTGGGAACTAATAAACTCGAATAAAGCCGTCACCGGCAGTACTGGTGATGTAGCCGAAGATGGAGAGTATCCAAGAGGCATCAAATTATTCTTCATCGTCACGGCCCTGGTGCTGAGCGTGTTTCTGTCGTCCCTAGACATTGTAAGTTTAATATTTACAACACCTTAGCTAGTGTAATAATACCACGATCCTCTAACGTCCGATCCCCTCTCTTCCTCTCAGACTATCGTAGCGGCGGCCATCCCGAAGATCACGGACGAGTTCCACGGCCTCGACAAGGCGGCGTGGTACGGCTCGGCCTTCTTCCTCACGTCGGGCGGCCTGCAGGCGTCGTGGGGCAAGGCGTACCGGCACTTCGACCTCAAGTGGACGTTCCTGGCGTCGGTGGTGGTGTTCGAGGCGGGCAGCCTATTGTGCGGCGTGGCGCCGAACTCGGACGCGCTCATCGTAGGCCGCGCTCTCGCGGGCGCGGGCACCGCCGGCATGGGCACGGGCGGCTACACTATCATCGCGTACGTCGTGCCGCCCGCCAAGTGCCCACGTACACGGGCATCGTCGGGCTCGCGTACTGCTTTGCGTCCGTCGTCGGCCCGCTCATCAGCGGGCTCATCACGACCATCACGATGTGGTGCTGGTGCTTCTATCTCAATCTTCCTGTTGGAGGGGTACGTGGGCTCGCTTTCATTCCCCGATGACATTCGTCGCGGACAAGAAGAACACGCTTTGGGCATCGTTGCTAATCTGCTTTTTTTTTCGTGCTGTCTAGGTCACCGTGCTCATCATCCTGCTCTTCTTCCGCACGCCGCCGGCTGCGAAGCCCGTGGCCGCGACGTGGAAGGAGAAGGTCCTGCAGGCCGACCTCGTGCGCGTCGCGCTGATCATCGGCGCCCTCGTGGCCTTCAGCCTGGCTACGCAGTACGGCGGGCAGACGAGGCCGTAAGACAGCAGCATGGTCGTCGGCCTACTCGTCAGCTTCGCGCTGCTCATAGCAGCCTTCGTCGCGTAGGAGCAGTACGCAGGCGAGAGGGCTATAGTCGTGCCGCGCCTGATGGCGCAGCGCCATATTGCCGCCAGCAGCGCGTTCGCGTTCTTGTTCGGTGGGTCGTACTTTCTCACGATCTACTACTCGCCGGTTTACTTCCAGCGCATTGGTAAGCAGCAGCAGCGTTTCCGCGTATCCGTATTTAGTTCTACTTGTTAGCGTCGCAGCCTCGGGCAGTCTAATTGTTTTTGTTCTCCGCCGCGTATTCTCGCTGATTTATAATCTGCGTAGGCCATGCTAGTCCGATTCTCTCTGGTGTAGACACGCTTCCCTTGATTCTAGCTGCTACAGTATCCGTCATCTCGGCAGGTCTCCTTGTCACGAAGACCGGCTATGCTGCTCCTCTTCAGGTCGCTAGTGCTGTTGTTGCCACGGTTGGTTCTGGTTTACTTTTTACGCTAAATATTAGCACTAGAACTGGAAATTGGATCGGGTAGCAAATTATCGGCGCTCTCGGATGGGGCGCCGATTTTCAGATACCAGTTATCATCGCTCAAGGATTCGCCGATCCCCATGATACTCCTTCGGTAACTGCTATCATATTGTGTAAGTACTTTGCATGGCATCGTCTTAATGATCCCACCTTCCACGTTCCAAGTTTTCCAGGCTCTAACGCTCCTTTTCCCTCTACTCTGTAGTCTTCCTCAATGTTGGGGGCGGCCTTCTCCTAGGGGCTGCGCAGTCGGGCTTCGTGAACACAATCGTCAAACCGCTGCTATCTACAGCACCCGGCGTCGATCCGTTCACCGTCACCAGCACGGGGGCCCTCGAGCTCCGCTCTGTATTCTCGGCGGACCAGATCCTAGGCATACTTTAAGCGTACGCCGCCGGAATCAAGGTAGCATTTGCGATCGCACTTGCGGCTTGTGGCACGTCCCTTATCATCAGCTTTCTTGGTGACTGGAGGAGACTAAGTACGGGAGGCGGACAGAGTCTTGGTGCAATGGCATGAAAGGATGCTCGACGACACACATGTATGAAGGTATAAGTGACAAGGGGTTAATGTAGAATAGAATGGCACGGACTTGGTCGTATTATAGAGGGATAAACCTATTATGGTAGCTAAGAGGCATTTGCATAATCACGTCCATATTTATTAAGTTCTAATTTACAAAATGTTTCCAGTCTCTAGGCGCTATTCTAACTTCATACTCAATCTCTAAGTAACTAACTACCTTAGTCTTGCAAGATTTCTTTCTGTTAGATCCACCATCGAAGGAGATTACGAAGATGAGGACAATTTATTTATTGAATCCCCGCTTGTAGCCACCTACCTACTAGTCTAGCTACATACTTTACCTGTTGGTAACAGCAAATTTCTCAATGCACAAAGCTGTCTCTGTTTCACAACAGTCCCAGAGAACTCAATTATTACTTTAGGTATTTCAATTTCTATAATACCTAGATAAGTACCATACCTACATGGTATCTAGTGTACTAAGCCCTACATCCTCAAAGGCCTAAAAGTGGGTCCATCACCCTACCTAGGTATGTAATTCTAGACTGCGTCCGTGTTATTCCATTGGTCCAATTTCTTCAACTTATTGGCCCATGCGTATTCTGTACTAGACACCACCAAGCGCAAATTGGTGAGGAAATATCTACCCCGTTTTGAATACAAATTACGCCATATGAAGCAGTACCTATAATGGCCAATTAACATCCACTGCAGTAGTTCCCTATCTCAAATAATGTTATTATTGGAGGGTAATCCCTCCGTTGTAAGAGGGACAATGGGGACGGCTTCGAATGATTGCCCGAGTAGGGGTGATTAATCTGGCCGATCTGGGGTAGTGGGGCAGCCGTATGCAAGATCGATGACAGTGCATTAGGCCGCCCCGGGATCCCTGTACAGGCGTCTCCTCCAGTTGGCTGACGCATCCAGGCTCGGCGGGTCATCAAGAATGCCAGCTCGCGATTATTCACCTCAGAACATGTCGCAACGAACAACACGTGAAAATATTGCGAGGTTTCGAGCCGAATCTCCGCCACAGTTTACCTCCTTATTATCCGTCCCCTACCTCTATTCTCTAATATGTAGGATGGATTTATAAAGGACCCTCTCCTCTGGAGCTTAAACGGCGCTGTTGACTTGCCCTTCTTATACCCTTGCATCTTGCATCACTAGGTGTATTATACCCAAATATTTGAGACTTTCGAAGCGTGTCAGCCGTAAAAGGGTGCATTACCTATCCACCACTCCAATACTAGCATTGTGATTACCTTTACCGAATATACAACTAGCCTACCATGAACAAGAAAACGGTTCTCATCACTGGGTGCAGTGATGGCGGCATTGGCTCGACGCTGGCTAAGCAGTTCGCTGCGAAAGGCTACCACGTCTTCGCGACACTGCGTACTCCATCTAAGGCGGCATCTCTTTCAGGAGTAGCTAGTATCGACGTCCTAGAGCTCGAAGTAACATCGAAGGCGTCAATCGCCGCATGCGCCGCCGAGGTCGATAAACGCACCACCGGCTCTCTCGACATCCTCATAAACAACGCCGGCGCCGATTTCGTCGTCCCCTTCCTCGACGTAGACATAGATGAGGCCAAGCGCCTCTACGATGTCAACGTGTGGTCCATCATGCTCGTCACGCAGGCTTTTGCGCCCATGTTGATCAACGCGAAGGGCTGTGTTGCCAACTTCGGTTCCATCGCCGGCGAGATGCCGCTCTGCTGGTCCAGTAAGCTAGCCTAACCCCCTTCTTCATTTTCGCGATAAAAACACAAGCATGGCGTAGATGGAGCTGACTCAAGGGAATCTAGGCGTGTACAGCAGTTCCAAGATAGCTGCCAAAGTGATGTCCGAGACCATGCGCACCGAGCTAGCGCCGCTCGGCGTGCGCGTTATAACCGGGGTCATCGGCGCTGTGCACACTCCCATCCACCAGCGTGCCGGCGAGCTCAACCTGCCCCCACGGTCGTACTACCGGAATCTTCGCGACCACATCAACGAGATCCGCAAGGGGAACAACAAGCCCGGCGCCGTCGACACCGACGTGGTCTGCCAGGGCATCATTTCTGACATCACTGGGGGCAAGAGCGGTGTGATCTGGCGTGGTGGCACGGCGTCGGCTGTAAAAAGCCTGAGCTGGTTATTGCCAACAGGCGTGTGGGAGGGGATAGTGAATAAGGGGCGGGGTTTGGAGCTGGTGACGAAGCCGGGCGAGAAGTAGGCGCGATAAGTGTGAGAAGATTCATTTGCGGCACAGTGCGTGTACTTTAACTATACTTCATTTGCTGAAATCTACGTCCGGCGCCACGAGAGGGTCACAGGATAGGCACTACTAGCATGTTTCCTTGCGTTAAGTCGTAACCCCTTTCGGCGACTTCTGGACACAATGCCTCTTCCAGCCACTCCCCGCAATCTTCGGCCAGCGATTGGCGGCAGCCGGGGCAATACTACAGGCATCGAGAACTAAGAAACCAATGCGCTGCTGTTCCAAGCCGCAGCCATGGTGAGGGCATCAGAACAAGAGGCGTTTGCGTACCCCAAGGTAAAGGCTTGGCTTGCGGCCGTTAAGGAGTTTGCGGCGACCATAGACGGGAATCTGGAGTGGACCTACCTGAACTACGCGGATAAAAGCCAGAACCCGCTTGCTGGCTACGGCGCCGAGAATATGAGGAGACTCAAAGCCGTTGCAACAAAGTGCCACCTAGGTCAGGTTTTCCAAAAGTTGTGCCCTGGTGGTTTTAAGCTCTCTGAGGTGAAGCTCTGATGTTTTGCTCTAGATAAAGCAGCTAAGATATCATAACTTTAAAGGGCGTGTTTCCTAGGCTTCCTACGTAAATTTAATACTAACTTGTCATATACACGCTAATAATCACGACCTCACTGATTGACCTTGAACTGGTGGTGTTTCTGCCTTGAGGGCACCTTAATTTTATGAGCTAAGCTGGCTTTTTAGTCCTTCTATCCTACTTACAGCTTGATTTTATGAAACTAATATTGTAACAGTGCAGATGACCTAGTCACACAGGGGCATTCTATTGATATAAACCTAGCTAGCTTGCTACCCTTCTATAGCTAGCACTTTGACTTAGTCAGCCATTCCTTCCTTACTAAAATTCGAATGATTTACTAGAAGCCTCCATGAAATCCTTAGATGGTTATAGGATCGTAACCAAGCCTCTAATGGGGTGCGGTGAAGTGATTTATACGATCCGTTTCAATATGAGGCGATTTCTTGAGATTCAGTGTGAAGGTATATGTGTATTAAGACGTAGCTAAGTGCTTCACAGGGGTTAAACGCAGGTAGGTTTCTTTAGACCTCTACATACACACATTCAGTTTTGAAACCTAAGTGATATAGGGGACAGTCCCAGCGCATGGCTGTTAAGACAGTGATTCTAAACGGTATTGGCACATAGTAGCGGGTGTGCTTGGAAATTATCTTCATGATGATTTGCTTTTTAAGCTAGTGAGACGAATAATTTCCTTTACTTTGTCCTTCGTCTCCTCACTCTCACGCAGGGCAGTGAGGTAAGCGCTTATATTATTAATTTCTGGGTCAGCACCCGATTCCAGCAACAGTTCAACCGCGTCCCAGTTGTGAGTGCGGATGGCCCAGTGGAGAGGCCTCCCCATCTCCCACTGGTTGCCATGAGAGAAATGAATATTTCTATTTGGGTCCGCACCTAAATGCAACAAATGAACAAAGGCCGGGCGATTCTCTTGCCAGGACTCTTTGGCATGTAGCATCTGGTGTAGTGGTGTGGACCATTCTAGTACTGCACCATGTTCTAGCAGTAGGTTAATCACCGCGATGTTCCCTCGATAAGCTGCAGTATTTAATGCACGCCCAGAGTTGCGGTCCATAGGGGGTGTGCTACCCAACCCAGCGATTTTCCTGCCGTCGAAAGCCCCCAGGTTTGGATCAGCACCGTGGGCAAGCAGAAATTGGACGGTTTGCAGATCCTGAGTGCAATGCCTGTTCAGTGAATGAGGGCGTCAGTAAATAAGGCGACTAAGGCAGTTTAGAGAGATAGAGTTAGGTCCTCACGTACGGCAAAGCAACGCCGAAGTGGCCTTGTATTGAAGGGACCTGTTGGTTTGGGTGCCATCCATGCTCAATGAAAGCTTCAAAGAGCGCTAAGTCACACCTGTGGCATGCACGCTCGATAGCATAGCCGTGAATAAAAGCCCCTTTCTGCAATAAATAGCGTGCCACTTGTACTCTACCACCTTCACACGCGGACTCGAGCCCTCGCTGTAGTAGTGTCCTGCTCGCCCGACCCTCCTGCGCACCAATGTACCCTTCCACGGCATCAGTTTTACCTTCGATACACCAAGTGAAGAAGTCTCTGTCTGAAGGCCCAAACTCTGTGGTTCTATCGAAGTATTCAGGTAGGGCTGGCGGTAAAGGGGGTAAATGAGCAAATGGGGCTTCAAGTAGGGTACGTTCTTCAAGCAATTGGGCTGCTTCCCTAATCTCTATTTGCTTAAGTTCGTCTGTTGCTGCAGTGGAAAGGCGGTGGCCCATACGCTCTCTGAGTAGTAGATGCGCCTTAATCTGGCCATCTGGACGTCCTTGAAGCTGCTTTAGGTCCATGTTTTCGACTATCTAGTAGGGGCTTATTGTAAAGCTTTAGTAGAAACGGTAGTAGAATAATGAAGGAAATGAGATAAAGAGAAGGTATGCGTAATTGGGTACGATAGGATTCGATTGGTATGACAAACACGTCGGCTCCGCATTTCCTCCCTCGCATGGGTAGGTGAGACAAACTTCTCGTATTGATGTCATTATGCTACCACAAATCCAATAAATTGTACGCTTTGTTTATTTGCTGAATGTAACAAATAGCTTGATATTACCACCTCAGCAGCAGATCAGTTAGCATAATTGAAAATTGGTAGTCTCTACTAGGCTTATATTAGTGCTAATCGGAGCATGCTTCATTTCGAACCTCCGCCGAGTACATGGAACTTGCATTCATGATGGATCCTTTTAAATAAACCGTAGGCCTTGTTGCAGGCACCCCCTCCTAATTAGATGAATTTTGATAAGACTATGAACCATACCCTCGAGAGAGTTGTCCCAAGATAGGCTTCGTCTAATTATATAAATAACATGCCAGAAGTAGTAAAATGGTGTGGTCTCATTTGACTTCACAGACACTCTGGAGCTTTCCGTCCCTGCCTAAGATAGCTATGAGATAGGCCTTTAAAGCTACCAGCTACTCTACGAACATCATGCTTGTGTTGAAGAGTGAAGGCCTCGTAGCCCTAATTATCCTATGCTTAGGGATACAGGTTTCGCTCGCTCGCTTTTCAAGGCCTCCGGCAAGATATGGCCCTCAATTCATGCACGTCTTCACGAATTATACATTATCTTCAAGTATTCCAAGCACGAAACCTCTTCCCGACGCAACATCTCAGACCTCAACTTCGGCTTTTACTACACCCACAACAAATGCTTCTTCCGGGTTTAACCTTAGTAAAACTTCGTCCGAAACAATTCGATCTACTAGCCCGAGCTCCTCTATTACAACCTACACATCATCGAGTATCCCAAGCACAAATTCTTCTTCTGACACAAGTTCCCAAATCCTAACCTCGACCTTCAGTAGACCTACAACACATACATCCACCAGTCTAGATCCTAGTAGAAATTCGTCCGAAACTAGGTCTACTAGTCAAAGCCCCCCTGTTTCCTCTACTGTTTCCCCGACCTCATCTATACCACTATCTACGTCTAGTTTCACCTCATCTTCTAGCTCTAGCAAATCCAATCCCTCTAGCCCAACTAATACGCCGACAACTGAGGCTGCATCGTCTAATACAGGTTTCCCCTTTTTCACAACCCCAACGGCGACCCTAACATCTGCTCCAGCAGAAACATCTGAAGCTGTTGCTATTGCTCCTATTTTATTTTATCTCTGGTCAAAGAGATCGTTCCTACAAGATGAAGAACACAAGCAAGAATACGTCGATAATGTAAAAAAGAGCCGGGACAGCTTCAAAGGACTATTTGATCATCTTGATGAAAAGCCACCAGTCAAGCCAGAATGCCAGAAAACGTCATTAAAAAAGAGAAGTTTAATTTCAGGGATTCTTGATGCTTTCAAAGGCATAGAAGATCTGATCAGCTGCGCAGTAGCTGTGCTCGACAATCTAGCCGACGCTGTCAGCAAGGTTGACCCTCCCATTCCGGAAATCGAACTTCTTACCGATACCTTGAAAGACATTAAGGATACACTAGATAAAAAAGATGGTGAAACACCGACTAGCGCTCTATCATCAGCGTCGTCATCAAAACCAACCTCGTCGTTGTCTTCATCTTCTTGCACAACTATCCTTACCAAGACATGGGAGAGTATTGTGTGCACTGTAACAGCGACATCATCAGCAAACCAGAGACAGCAAGATCAAAGTTGCACGACTGAAGTCTATAGCACCGTCACAGGATGCAGCGTTACCGCCTCTACTATCACAAGTACAACAACTGTAACGCCTGGGTTAACCCCAACGCCTCAGTGTGTATTTGGTGAATGTGGCAGTGGGCTGAGTTGCCCGCAGAAGGAGCGAGCCGTTCAGAAGCGGCGCCCTGATCGTCTTTCTCAGCCTCCGGCTAATTCTTGGGCTGGACCTGAAAACTATGGTGGGAGCAGTCGAGATTTTATGGCGGGTGAAGTCGGGTTGGCTTATGACCCGGCGGGGTATCCGTTCAGTGAAAAAGTCAAGCTTGATATAGGGCCGACATCGAACTTCGTTGCTTTCATCGATCAACCAATCTCACTTTCTGTTGCTGGACTTTATGGGTGCACCAGTGTTATAGCGGTATCGAATCGCGGTGCCTGGATTAGCCACATGTGGGAAGCACCCGCCTTTACTCACTTATTGTCTGACCCATCACCACCGACTCCTCTAGAGCAGCTTGCAATCTTTCGTCAGGATGTTCTCAAACCTCTTCACACGAGAACAGGCCCTAATAACCGATTTGGATTGGCTCAACTAAGAGTTGCAAGTGATGGATATGACCTACCGATCTCACACTTAATGGACGATGACATAGATCCACGTGTTTTTATGTTTGTTCCTTACGAACGTCCGAAAGAGGGTACTCCAAACTATAACAATGAATTCCCGACTGGTCTTCCTGAGGCATGGGGGCAGGCTGATGGTCTCCCATCCAAAAATGACCAAATTCAAAATGAGCTTAAAGCCATCTTCAGCATTCCCAATGGCTATGATGTACCAATTGAAAAGGTGCCTTATGCGCCGATGCAGCGCGGGGACTTAGCAGATAGTAAGTTGGCATATTATTCGAGAAAACATCTTAACTAATTTTCTGGGCGCCAGCCAACTTCGACTCGAACCGAGGAAAAGTTCTCGTGCAATACCAACCGGCTAAGAATTGTCAGGATAAGGCATCTTGGCGGGTGTGGTTTGAGGGCCACGAGTTGAGCGACAGCCATCAGTCATCGTGGTACCCTGAAATTTATCAAGTAAACTTCGGAGACATGTTTGGCATGAAGGATCGCCGAGACCCTGCTAATAGTACCATGGCGTGTTCTTCACCATCGCCGACAGTATCGCCATCAGGTTCATCTACAAGCCAAGGCGTTTCTTCGTCCAGTACGCCCTCTTCCTCAATATCAAAGTCACCATCTTCAACACCAAGTCAAACCACTTCCACTTCCACCTCTTCCACTGCTACTACCTCTTCCACTGCTTCCACCCCTTCCACCCCTTCCACTGCTTCTACCTCTTCTACCTCTTCCACCTCTTCCACCTCTTCCACTTCTTCCACTTCTTCCACTTCTTCCACTTCAGTATCCACTGAGTCAGCTACGACGAATACTCCAGACTCCACAACACCAGGTCCTACAGAGGTGCCCACTACTACCTCACTACAGCCCACACCAACGTCGACAACGACTCCCGACATAACCGTTCCGAAAGTTTTCGATGTTGTGTGCAATAACGAGGCTGACTTCCCCGGGCATGGCGATATTTCATCATCAAATCAAATGTTGTTTGCGAATACTTTCCATAAACTGGGGGGCCCAGTGGGAGGATACATGACTAGTTCCTCGAAAAAAATCGATTTCCAGGCGTTCGATGACTACGGTATTTCCTACGAGTACTCAGTTGAATGGATTTTCAATTGTGTTACTTTATGGGATCGCCAGAACTTCCGGTTCCCACTTAATGAGGATGACCTGGCGTCGGCGCGTCAATTATTTGTGGATGATTTTAAGCACTGTAAGATCCTACTGTTAACGCCTGATTTCTTCTTACAAACCACATCATCTTTGTAAAACAATGATAACTAACAGAAAGCGCAGGTAACAATGGAGGTGTCGGTGGGAGCACACAAGTTGGGTGTCTACGGTATACTTTCATCGGCGGAAAGTAATCTTGTGGTGCCTAGGCTTAGTCCAACTGCATCCACGCTACGATGGGCTTCCTGAGCCAAGCTGCGATTCTTGATCTGTGCTATATATGCTAGTGGTCTTTTAATTGGGAAAATCGCAAGCGGGATTTTATGTTGTATAGAAATCCCAGTATTTTGGCGATATTATTTACATAATCTTAGTTAAGTAATATCGAATATAATAGCTATTAACTGTTAGACCTTAAACCACACAATAGCGAGAAGAACCGTGAAAGCTATACAAAGAAGAGAAAAATCAATACATCGTCTTCGCCTGGGATGCGATTTGATATTATATAAATATTATAAAAGAGATATCTTAACATTCTATGTACGAGAGTCATGTGCTGACAAATGTCGCAATAATGTTTCTAATGTATAAGACAGCAAACAATTCGCTGCGGGGTAATTAGTAGTGCTTCATGAAAACCCTCGGTTTCTCAGCATCCACTTATAACTCCTCAACTGGTCATTATTAAGTACCACGATACATCATTACACAACAGGTCTCATGGAGAACACCAAGATGGAGACAGCCGGGGATAACCCCGCAGAGCAGCTTGCGCCGCTAAGATTACCGGCCGGCATCACGGAGGGCTACATCGACTGCGAGGAATCGTGCGGCCTCACATGGCACATACTAAAGGCCGGAGACCCGGGGAAGCCATTAGTGCTGTTCTGCCATGGATATCCGGAGCTCGCATACTCGTGGCGGAGGGTCCTACCACAGATCGCTGAGGCTGGGTATTATTGTGTGGCTATGGACCAGAGGGGATACGGTCGCACAACAGGATGGCCTCGGCGATCGTTCCACGAGGTCGAGCTGAACGACTTCGTCTTCACAAACCTAGTCCGTGATTTGGTCTGCCTTGTGTACGGGCTAGGATACACAACTGTCTTTAGTATAATAGGGCACGACTTCGGAGGAGTTAGCTCGGCTATGTCATCCCTGATACGGCCGGATATATTCAAGTCAACCATTCAACTAGCCCATCCACACTACGCGACCCCGACGCCGCGGCTCGGAAAGAAGCCCGCGAAGGCGAAGCTTGACATCCAAGCGGAGCTAGCGAAGCTGAACCCCGCACGCAAACACTACAAGTGGTACAATTCGACAGCTGAAGCAGCACCGGAGTGGGACAATCCACCACAGGGATTAGAGAAGTTCCTGCGCGGGTACTTTCACCTGAAGTCTGCAGATTGGGCCAAGAATGATCCGCACCCACTTACTGAGTGGAGTGCGGAGGCGATCGCAGTCATGCCAGAGTACTACATCATGCGGAAAGACGAATCAATGCCCGAGACGGTGTTGCACAACATGGACGGCGAGGACTACTCCAAGACTGAGCAGTGGCTCCCAGCGGATGAGCTGCAGGTGTACTGCGACGAATGGAAGCGCACGGGGTTTCAGGGCGGGCTGAACTGGTATCGCGCACAAACGGCCACGACGGCGCAGTCGGCGCGAGACATGCTGCTGTACGCTGGGAGGGTAATTGAAGTCCCGTGCGCGTATATTGGCGGCAAGCAAGATTGGGCGAATTACCAGCAGCCCGGGGCTATCGAGGGCTATAGGGATGCGAAAACCGTCAAGCCGGGTTGTTTCAGGGGCGTCACGCTGGTGGAGGGTGCTGGACACTGGGTGCAACAGGAACAATCAGGGGCGGTGGTTGACGCTATTCTTTGCTTCTTTGGAACGCTATAATCTGAATGTACACTATTCTAGCACTTAGGTACCTTTAATATTGAGTTTCGAGGTGCCCCTCATTCCGTCGAGGCAAGTGAAGTGGCCTGATACTTAATACTGTCTGCGCCACAGGCGATGCGTTTGCTGTACTAATAGGGTATTGGTAAATTGGCCAACGAAGAGGTTCGTCGAACAAGCCCTTGTAGAGTACGTAGTTCGTAATAATTACTGAGTTACGTTGGCCAATATTTAATCGTCAATAATGGAAGCAAGGCGTGATTGTTACGTGGGAGCTGGGCGGGAGAGTGCAGGCTTGTTGTCACTTTTCAGGTTCCACAAGGATTGTGGCAAGGAAGGCTCAGATACCTACATGTATGACAGCTGATAATGAGCAGTCGATCCGTTTATTCAGGTACGTGGGCGAGGAAAAACTACGGCTAACACTCGATTGCTCAGAGCCAATGGTTGCTCCTCCCTTGGTCCCTGCCTTCACTAGAAGTATATACTACAATAGCAACTTCCCTCTCAACGTAGCCAAACAGCCGTGCTAGAGAAATGGGTAAGTCAGAAGTAATGGTATGACGGTATCAGATAGATTTGCTAACTTAAATTATAGTTAACTCATCGGCCTCCTAAGCCGAAGATTCTCGGTTCGAGTCCGAGGCATGGCTTCTTTTTTTCTCCCTTGTTCATGTTTGCTTCCATAGGCATCCTTTTGGTTCTGCTATTTCCCGAAGGCCCCAAGATTCACGTGGCATTATCTACTAGTCAACCCTATCAAACGGGGCACCCACGATTTCTACTTATCATACCTCTTACAGATCTAACAAAGAAAGATCACTGAACCACGGACTTGGGAGACTGAAATAAGTGCACCATGCGCCATTTGCCATGAACAATTGTAATGCGAAGTGAGTTGAGAAATAATTCGTCGCTAGGGATATATCGCAATCACAGAAGGACTAAGACTCATAATTTGAGTAGAAAGACAAGATGTTCCAACTTCCCGAGGCACAACTTGATATGTCTTGTATCAAATTAATCCCAACAGTCAAGTGTAATATTCACTTCTTGCATACAATCTGGCCATCTATCATGCAGTAGAACCCGTCATCAGCTTTCGCCCACTCTCTCCACGCATTCGGCATGCCTGCTGCCATCTCCTCACTGACAAACCCAAATTCTACAGCCTTTTTCAAGTCAGACGAAGCCTCCAGCCGCGCGGCCATGTTCTCGCCCCACCATTTTCGATCGTCTTCATTCGCATAAGTGACCGCAGTAGCAGAAGCCGAAATATTCTCCTGGCCGAATCCCGCTCTCCGGGCAAACTCTCTTCCCCGACCTCCCGCCATAATCTTGCCAGCATGGCTTGCAAGCCTTACGACTAATCCGTGGTACTCGATTATGCCTTGCGTGGGTGGATATACAGCGATGGTACTCCACTCTACTTCTCGCGCGCAAACGAATCCGCCAGGCTTGCACACTCGTCGCATCTCCCTCAACCCTTTAACAGGGCCCGGGTCGCCCTCCCCACCGGGCAAGTGACCGAGGACTTGGTGCGCATGGACAACGTCGAAGGAATCGTCATCAAAGGGCAGCTTGAGCACGTCTCCCACCAAAAACGATGTGTTGGTTATGCCGCGCTGCTTACACGACTCGCGCGCGGTCTCGATGGCGCTGCTGCTGGCGTCGAGCCCTACCACATCCCCGTCTGGTACATGAGCCGCAAGACCTAGCGTGATGGTGCCTGGTCCGCAACCCACATCTAGAATACGCATACCGGGTTTGAGAAGAGGCAGCATGTATGCCGAGTTCACCGACGCTGTTCGGCGAGAATAAGAGGCGATCATAGCCGTGTTGTATGTTCGCATGTCCATGGTGTGCTAATTTTCTCGGTTTAGGTCAAATAAGAATGAAGATATCAATGATGGTAAGAAGGCCCAATAATAGATAATATGCGCTAGATGGCTCCGAAGAAGTGGCTTGAGGGGAATGTCCTGACTACCCTTATATATGTATAGAATTATCTAGGCTGTTTGTATTTTGGGTCTGACGTCATTTCGGAGCTGAGACGCATGTTCCTAATTAGAGAGAACGCCTATAGCACTGCACTTGCAGCCACACAGCAAGAGGTATCTTAAAAATTGCAACAGCAAATGTACCTAAAGTAATACCCCTTTAGATAGGCGAAGACTCTTTCAACAATTAATTACAGTACTCCCACCTTTCAAGTCTATGGCGACCTATTATACAATAAATCGAAAGGATATCTAACATTTCTGAATATAAAATCACGATCCGATCGTAGTGTCTTATCGCGTGTCGATATATGACGGGAATTACTGTTCTTATTCGGACAGTAATGAAGTGAGCAATAGTACCGGAGTTGAGACCGGAGTTGAGCTCTGACATCTTCTCCAACACGTCGGAGTTGAGATTTATTCTCAGGTTGTTGGCATGTGGTGTGGTTATGCCAGTATTATTCGGCTGTTGGACATCCGGTGCGCATTCGGTTTGTTCACACAGGTAATAATATATGATCTTGTGCATCAAACTTCCTAAGACCTGCGCTGAGAAATTCCAATATCTATATCAATGCTTTCTTTCCTTTTGCGTACAGCTGAACAACTTTATGACACGTCAATACTGATAATTCATCTCGGTATCTTCTAGATAAGGTTCTAATCTAAAGATTAACACTAGCTCAAGCTATCTAGGAGTCGTATAGACTTTTGGCTAATACATCACTTGGTTGATGTCTAGGCACTTTGGAATTCAACAAATGACTTCTGTATCATTTCCAGGGTAGCTTGGCCCAAATGGGAGTGGCTTACGTTAGATTTTGCCCCGCAATTTCACATGCTTAAGAGCCCAAGCTCTTTTAAGACTTCTAGAAATGAAGTGACTGTATCAGCATACAGAAATGGATTTATTAATTTGTTCTCTGTGCTATTCTGATCTAACTATCACCAGAGTTTAGCCTTGAATTTATTTCATTAAGAATAAAATAGAGCATCATGGTAAATACTCGCCTAATCTTCTCTGAGATTATCTGTATTCGCTTCGATATTGCAAGTACTAGCTAGCCAACCCGCACATATATACCTATAGTACGGGGGTCACATTCTACTCACAACACAACCAAAATCAGCCTAGCAAGGTAGAGAAGAGTCTCTTATTTTGATTTCACATAGTTTGATTGGCTATATTTAGCATGGTATAATTATAATGCGTACCGCATGTGTGTCAACTGGTAGATTTGATGATGTAGGAGAGCTGAGAGCTCTAGCAAGGCCCTTCATAGGTACACACGCTTCCTCGTACCTTCCTACCGATACAAACAAAAATAGCTGTATCTTTTTGGTTAGCTCTGTCAAAAAAGGGTGCCACTCCTTCTCCTTAACTTTGTTTATTGCATCGCGAACATACTCTTCAATTCTCTCCGCTCAAGCCCTCAGCACATCTCTCTCCCACGACCAACTAGACACTCGCTCCCCGACTTAGATCTCGATTGCCCGTGATGCGTTTTCCCTTCCGAGTCGTTCCCTTCCTATTCTGCCTCGCGCTCATCTTAGGCATCGAAGTCGCAAATGCATGGCAAGCGGAATTCTTCTCCGAGGAACTTGGATGCGGCGATGCTGATGCGATCGCCAAGTCAACATCTCTTCAGTATATCGGGCCCGACTTAGATGCCACCGTGATCCCTCAGCTGATGCCATGCCTTGACCTTGGCGCCTTTATTGAGGACCCGTTGGTCAATTGCACAGCACACATGACGCTTTCGGAGGCAGGACCAACTGGCGATGGCGATGTAAGTATTACATACATTAATGCTCGTCCGTTTGTTTCTGCTATTAGTCTAACAATGTATTAATAAATTTGCGGCTCAACAGTGCGATGGTTACAGCAGCTTCGTTGGAAAGTCCGTTACCGTTTCAAATATGCTCTTCTGTCTCGGGGTAAGTCACTTCTCTGTATTTGCTGCACCTTTCCAGCCTGTCCGAGGCGAACTAATACTCGCTTTTCCCACTCTCCCCTTTTTTTCTTCCCGCTAAGATTCTCGTTTCTCATTTCTTTGATTTTGGTTCCGAATCCTCTTTTGATATTTGGGAGTTAACTAGCAAATTCTAATTACATCTCTCTAGTGGGAGCAACCAGGCTGCCAGGGCGATGCCTATTACACTTGGACCATGGATATCGAGACGCAAGATGATGGATGCCACCCAGGTCTCCGCGTCCGCAGCTTCAAATGTCTCCAGTGAGGCCGATACGAAAGGCATTATGACAAGCTTGGACGAATCGATAAAGCTACCAAGTAGATGAGGGAATAGGGTCTGTATAAAGAGAAAGGATCGCAGAAATGGATTACGAAAGATCTGCTTAGACCTGCAATAATTCCATATGGCACCCTATAGGTAGTTTAAAAAACCTGCAATTTCACGGAGATACAACTTCTTGAGGCGACTCGCAACGAATCATAGAATTTAAGGTCAATTGTAACCAATCTCAAATTGTATGTGAAAGATATGGCAGATCTCCAAATGAGAATATTCGGCTTTAGCGCACGAGAAGCAGCTAGGAACTATACTACCAAGGGAACGATTCCATGCCGTATTCTATGTACTTGCCCGCATCCCCATCCCTCTTCCCTTGCACCATCTCGACGATCGGCGCGGCCCCGACGCTCGTCGGCTTCACCCGCGGACCACGATTTTCCGAAGTCAGGTTCGACGCCGTGCGACCCGGCCCGTACAGGAAAACCTTGAAACCGTCTGCCTCGAACACCCTGTGCTGGCAGGCGAAGACCATGTTCATGGCCGCCTTGCTGACGCGGTAGGGAGTGTGCTGGAACTGGTTGCCCAAGCCGTCGGGGCTCACCCGGTTGCCTATGGACCCGGCACCGCTTGTGACGTCGACGATGCGCGGCGTCCCGACTGCTTTCCTCAGCAGGGGAGCGAAGTAGTCGCCCATTATCTGGGGGCCTACCGCGTTTACCTTGAGGCACTCGAGCATCTGCTCGCCGATGGTGCCTTGGGCGCCAGCAATCGCTGCGTTGTTAACCAGCGCATCCAGCCTCGAGGTTTTTCAGTTAGTTTAAAAGAGCTAGTCACGGTTCTATCGTTTGCTTGAGGCAAGAGGAGGGGGGGGGGGATGAAATACCTTCCGTGGTTGGCCTCGACTAGCTTCGCTGCCGCGGCCACCGAGCTCTCGTCTGCGACGTCGAGGTGCAGTAGTTCTACCGTGCCGGGTAAGCCACGAGACTGGAGGTCCCTGAGAGCGAATTCGCCCTTCTCCTTTGATCGCGCCCCGAGTAGTACGTGAAACGAGCCGTCGGCTAAGAGTTGGTTGGCCACTTCGAACCCTATGCCGCTGTTGGCTGTAGTCGGAGTGGGATTAGCAAGAAACTCGAAGCGACGACCTATTATCTATTGAGTGGGATGAAAAGGGCGTACCGCCGGTGATGAGAATTATGGATTTACGATCCGCCATGATATCAGGTTCCGAGAGAGCGTTTCTGTGACTGCTGTCAGTTTCTCTTGATGAGAAAAAATGTCAAGATCAGTCCATCAACGGGAGCAACCAGAGTTTATATATCTAATATTCTCGAGGTGGCATATACCCGAATAGCAGTAAAGATTCAGTGCTCTACGGCAGTTATTCAGGTATTTAGCCCACAAGGGCAATGCCTACATACTATCATACGTCGATTTCTAGATATAGTTAGATGTGATAAGGCATCAGCGCGGTATACCCTTGTCCAAGATATGCCACTCCAAAAAGGCCTGGCTGGTCTGATACTATACAATCGTACTGCAATTGGCCTATTTAGTGTTGCTAAACGTATTCTAGCCTGTCGCCATTCTCAGCTCTTCTTGACCCACATTCTTGCGAACACGCGTATTGATGATGTCTCGTGGAGTTAGGAGTGCTGGCCATCCGTCTAGTGACCCCGGATTTAATGGAGTTTAGTCTAAGTTCCAACACTCAGGTATTAACACCATACTATCATAAATGCACCTACTCTGTACCTCGTCATGTGCCAATAGCTAAGCGATGTCTTTCTGCACTGATCTGGAGAAGATACCCTAGCTATTTTTAATTATCCCACACCATCTCCTCATCCACTAACGGGTGCCAACATAATGATCTTTCAACCCCTGAGTCGATCGGAGTGTAGGTGGCATGCTCGAGCTATGAGCACTTCTCCCAACATCATTAGATATTATTAGGCACGTTCCTAGGCTCATAGGCGTTCTTGTATATGGGGCAGATTGCGTTGAATACGGCTCATATTATAAAACTAATAAAGGCACTTATGGTAACCTTGGATTCAGCTCAACAAGAACCTGCTCCCGCACATATACGCATCCGATATACCTATCGACCAAACTCCTATGCCCAAATATACCTAGCTTAATCCCCGCTTGGAACGTTTAAACCACCCGCTCTTAATGTCAATATCATCATCATTTTCCTGAAATAGCTGTTCTCGAGGATTGAGTGTTCTTCCGTGCGACTTGGACGACCTGTTCATCTGTCTCCCGCGCCGTCTCACGCGCTTTCGCGGCCGCCCCAGACTGCTGCTGCGTCGCTTGTTCTTTAAAGCTTCGGGACGTGTTAATGGACGTATTTCCCCCTTAGAGCTTGGGCCAGCTAGATTTGACAGCACTTGACTATAAAGTGGTTTTATAGGGGCAGGTTGTGGGTGGCTTGGATCCTTATTACTGTCCGTGTGGTATATATTCTGCGAGGGCGGGCCTGCACGGGCTTCATTGTCCGCTGCTTTGTGGAGCGTATATTGAGTAGGGGAACTAGAATTTGCTTTAGGGAACAAATCATGATGGGTTGGTTGTTGGTTAGAATTGATCTCCGAGTGTAACCCGTCCCCCAAGTCATTTCGTAAATCATTGTTTCCGCTTGTAGCCTTGGCATCTAATTTATCGGCTCTAGCGCCTTGTGGAGGAGGGGGCTTTGATGATAGTTGTGAATGGTCCTTATATGCTTGCTTGTTTAGAATTTCCCAGCTTCTAGACTCATCTAACGTTATTAACCCTTGCTCATACAGCCTATGGTTGAAGGCTGGGCTAAGGAGGACCGGTATCTCTTGTCCCTCTACAGGCGTTTGTGGCGATAAGTCAGACCCTTCGTCACCACTATGGGGCTCAAAGCGATCAGAGACACTCTTGTGATCGTCGAAGAGTCGATCCTGGCCGCGAACCGTCTCATTCTCCACAGGTAAAGGGGAAGCGGGCTTTCTCGACAACTGAGGTTCCGTCGCGGGGATGTGCTCGGTAGTTGCGTTTATCCTTCGTCCAAATCTGATACTAGTGCTAGGTTGTAGCGAGAAACTACCTGTCTGGCTATCGAGTGGTGAAACGAATTCCCCTTGTAGAGAACATGGAGGTGTCGAAGGAACGGGCCACGTTGGGGACTTGGAGGACTGGATACAAGGATACCTTAAAGCTTCTCGAAAGTCTCTATCAGCCCCTGAACGTTCCCGTTCAAGTAGATCCGTACTTGTTGGTTGTTCGCATTCCATTTGATCGTACGTCTCGTTACTCTGCCCTGGACCTCGCTGTTCAGGTGTATTTGATCGACTCTGGCGTTTGAATTTAGATCTCGAGCCTAATAATGAAATTTAGTAGGAGTACGAACGCAATTCAGAATATTGTTGAAGTACCGACAGTATAGATTTCCTCTTCTGACACATGAGCCGGCGCGTCACTTTTCTTCGGCGCACCCTCCGGGACTTCAGAAACTTCGTTAACTTCCATGTTCTTATTTAACTGACACGGCTCTGCTTTTCTACTAATAGAGGTACAATGCTGTGTGGTTGTTTTTTCGGATGGAGGTTCTTTCTCGAGTGGTCCTACTTTCGAAATAGTTGGTCGCTGATTCGCAGTGAATGCAGGTTCGAAGCCCGTCATGTTGTGTAGAGAGCTAGTACTTAATGAACCTCTGTCGGATTGAATGGGCTTGTGGGATGGGGTGTCTTGTGGCAATTCTTCATCGCACTGAATATGAGCATTCTCTAGCTCGGGTTTTTCCGCTGGTAACAATTCAATATTTTCGATAATCTCTTTTCCTCTCATAATATCATCTACTTTCGTCGGCGCCGTCGTGGCGCTGCCTCGTGCCTCAATATCTTCCAATTTCGTCAGTGTATCGACCATGTGTCCCGCATCTATTCCTTCGCCTTCACTCAATGCTGCGTCCCTATGACGTTCTAGAATATTAAAATCAGTGTCTGGTAGCTGCTAGGATTATGTCCTTTTTGTGATTCTTTCGGTATACTCACCAACGTGATCCTCCCCTTCTTTGCTCACCCTATCTGAGCTACCCTTTTCGAGTCTTGGCTTGCCCTTTGATCCATTAGACATATTGCTCTTCAAAGCCTCTGCGAATGATTTTGGCAATTTCTTGGTGGATCCTTTCGTTGCCTGTGGAAGGCTATTGGGCACGTCTTGAGAGGGCAGCTCACCATCTTTTTTTGACTCCGGAGATTTTGCTGGCAAGTCCCCAGACTCTCGATGTTTCGATGGCGTGTCAGCTTTGTTGCTGCTTTTGGGACTCGGATTATTATCTCCCAGTCCGCTCGAAGCGGAGTCACCATTAGTGGCATCCTTTGGATTGTTGCTCTTTTCTTTACTCTGTTTCTCCCTTTTCCGTGACGGAGCAGAAGGTATAGGCTGTTTTAGTTGCTCGTCGATACGGCGATTCAATTCCTATAAGACGTATCTCAGTATATGAGCCAATACCTCGCACGTTCGTAGTTCTCACTCTTCTTTTCTCATCAAGATCCTGCAATTTTTGCTTGCTTTCTTTAACTAGCTTTCGAGTTTCCTCTTCGAGCTGATCCATTTGTTGCCCTGTCTCATCTTCAATAGTCTCTGCCGTACTTTTGCGTCTTTGCTGCTGCTGTTTATCTTCCTTTGAATTAGCCTTCTTCAATTCCTCGTCCTCTCGTTGACGTCGGGCTGCACGTTCTTCGTCCTCCTGTTTCCGCTTCTTTTTGATATCCTCTAGTTCGGTTCGGCGCTTTGTCTCGAGTTCTTTCCTCTCCCTTTCATACGAAGCTTGTAAATCCTCCAGTAGGCGTTCTCGTTTCTGTTCTAGCTTGTCGAGCTCATCATTTTGTGTTTTTGTGGATAGTCCATGAACTGTGTCTTTTATCTCCGACAGGGTATCCTGTAGCTGTGGTATGAGAGCTTCGACCTCCATATTAGGCGAGATAGCCTCTGGGACAAAGTAGTAACTTCTTAAGTGCCCACAACTCGGATCGAACTTGATATCAAGTACTTATGCAATCGATAGACGATAGGGTAGTGTAGGATAGATGCAGGAAATACAGACGAAACATAGCCCATGCAGAGACTGTCATATTACATTACATTTAAGCCGAGCAATACGGGATAAACCACGGTCTATGACGCCCTTGAACCTCTCACAAGTCCCTCCCCCGTCCCCTTTGGTACGTAATAGTGAGGGCGTTTGCTCCTAAGGTACCAAAAATTCTTAGGCAAATCGACTACTAAACACTGCATTGCAGGTATGAACCTCAAGGGTCGTGGAGCTATGCTACTATTGACTCGTCGAATACAGGTAACGTGGACAAAGTTGATTATTAGCGTTCCGAAGAGCCAGGCCTGTCTCTATTATTTTACATACGAATCCGACATTTGTCTATACTTAGGGCAGCTGGAATACGACTTAGTGATCCAGCTGATCCACTGATCACGTTTCGCGCATCATCAAATCTGCTTCTCAACAAAATTTAAGTTTCATCTGGCAGCCCATTCAGAAGTGTTGCATCACTATTACGTGAGAGTGTTGCAATTCGGGTTGGTGTTGTCGTATGTTGAGATGTCCTATCTCAGAGCGCCAGCGACGAGCTCATCTAATCAACATTTAGTGATGCAATGCCTAAGCTAGAGAATATCAACAATACGTATGTCTACACCCTATATTTGCGACATGGTTTGGCACAAACTTAAGCGAGTCATGCATCGATAATCGGAACGATGTCATCAAATGTGCATCCAAGTCTAAGCCTAATGGAACCAAGACAGGCCAAAATCTCCCTTGCTATCAGAAAATGTTCCTTTTAGTCTGCAGCCTCGATCAATTAACGCATATGAAGTACCTATAACACCATAACAAATTGATTTTGAGCATCTAGACCTCTAGATAGGGCCAAATATTCCATATCCATGATTTTCCCCAACACCCCCTAATCCAAGAAAAGGTATAATACATATTAGCGTCACAGCGTGGTAACTACCTATACACTACCTAGGTAGACAACGGCACGACATACTCTAGCTGTCTAACTATCTAACCTTCGATACATAGCTCTAATACGTCCTCGTAAGACCCCACTGATCCACGTACGGCGTCGTACCAGCAAGACATGTATACCTATAAGCGAGGGGCACAATTAGTGACGGATAGGTATCTTCAAGGACGCGTCGAATCACTCACCCCGTGCGATGATCGTGCTCGCGGTCGAAGCCGCCCTCGCCAGCCCACAAGTCCTCCATCGTCTCGCGGTGCACGCTCTTGGGCTTGTTCTGGGCGAGGCGCCGCTTCTCGAAGTACACGTAGGCGGCGTAGAAGACGGAGCTCTTAGCACCCGTGCGCGCCCCCCTCATGGCGCGGAAGTCAGCTAGCTGCTTCGACTGGATGCTCTTGCACTTGGGCGCATGCAGCTGCGCGTAGATGTCCCGGCAGAACTGTGCCTGTGTCAGCCCGGGCGTCTTGAGGTGCGCGTTGATCTTGCGCCGGACCTCGTCGCAGGTGTCGTAGACCGGGACGCTGTCCGTCTCCTCGCCCGGCAGGTGGATGCCGCTGATGTCGGGTGACGAGGCGGCCGCCGCCGCTGCGGTCGTCGACGACTTCGCCGTCGTGGCGGTGGCGGAGCCTGGTTTTCCACCGTCGGTGCTAGATCCGGCTGCGGCGTCTGCTTCGAGCTTCTGCCGCTTCTTGACGTCGGGCATCTTCAGCTGGGCGACCTCGCGCTGCCGAAACCACGCCCACGCGTTGTAGTAGCTGTTATTGCCGGAGCCGCCCATTTGGCCGGGCGCCCGCAGGAATGCGTTTAACGAATTAGGGCTAACCCCGATGGCTTTGGTGAACTCGGTCTTGTTCATGATGCTCGAGTCGAGCAGCTTGTTGATCCGCCCGCGCACCGCCTTGCAACTCGGTGGAGACTCATCCTCGAAGTCGTCAGTGCTGATAATGTGGTCTAGATTCTGCTTATAAGCAGCTATGTCCTCCTCCAGCGTAGTCTCTGCTTTACGCTTCTTTCCAGCGGAACTGGTAGCGACCGTCTTCGGAGCATTGGGAACAGGAAGGTTAGGTGCTGCTGTTGCTGCTGCGGGCCGGCCGGGAGGAGCGACGGTATTAGCCGCGGTCATGGCCATGAACTCGGCGAAGTTGGGCATAGAAGTGCCATTTGCGGGCTTCTTCCCGACAGGGCGGGTTGGCGAGAGGTTGGCGCGGCCACTGGCATCGCTAAGGGCAATGCGAGGCTACTCAACATTTTAGTATGCCGGATCCATAAATAAGTACCTCAACTAGTTACCGGTAGGCTGGATGGAAATGTCTCTTACTAGTTGATTACCAACCGACATCGTGATGGAGTCTATAGTCTATATCCACTCACAAACACCTACACGCGCAAGTTCGATACTGGTATTTATAGGTAAAATCGATATCCTGCGCCGTATTTCTTCTTGTTAACTCTAACAGAAAAGAAGGAGAGACGCGACTTGACGCGTACTAGTCAGTTCATTTGCTAAATGAGATTTTAGTCCCATGACCCCTGAAGTGTGCTGAAACTTAGCTCTATCGCCACGACCGACTAATAACGAGCACGAGCCTTTCTAGACCCCGTGCTGAGAAACTTCATTATGTTTATGCGTGGACTGAAGATGGAAATGATTGTCATTGCGGTATCTATGAAGATGCCGCGAACATTGAGCATTTTATGAGCCCGAATCTATCCGACCCAAATCATGATATATGAATTCTTCTAGTTATATCAGCTATAACCTCTCAACTGTTCATGTACTAACCCAAGTATACCTACTCAGTTCGTAGCGGAAGACAGTATATGCCAGATATACACCTACGTAAGTATTTAGCCCGGTCACTTTCCTAAGCTGGTTAAACATCAATTTTGTTTGTTCAAGATGTAGATCATGTCAACTATACTTAGCTATTCTTGTACAGTACTCGCGCACACAATACTTTTATATATCCAAAAGCGCCCAACTTTACTTCTAGTTCACAGCTCTTTCTTCGTTGAAGACGCCCTCTTTTGTACAGAGCCGGGCGGTGCCTTGAGCCCCGCGAACACCAATGCTGACACAACCACAAGGCCTGCGCAGCCCATAGTATAAGCCAGTTCTCTCCCAGCCCACCAATACACGCTGGTGAACAATATTGGTCCCATCCCCCGGCCTAATTGGCCCCAACTTCTTAAGATTCCCAGCTTGCCGCCGCGCTCATCAGCGCTCACTTCAAAGCTAGCTAATGTGTTCAAGCTGCTCACAACAGTAGCCGAGGTCGTTGCTAAACAGGTAGCGGCTATATACAGAGAGCGAACTGTATCCCCGCGCGTGAGAATCGCGAATGCAACTAGACATGCGCCCACGCCTAGGCGCAGGGTCAGTAGCGGCGGCAGGCGACGTGTAACACCGCCCTGCAAAACCGAAGCCACGAGGCCAATGTAGCCAAGTAGTCGTCCGTTGTTGCTAGATGTGTATTGGAAAAGATCATAGGTCATAAATGGCAAGGAGAATTCCATTCCGGAGAAAAAGAGCAGGAACAGGAAGTGCACAGCGTTGAGTAGAATATGGGAGTTCGTGCGGGTTACCCGCGTAGGTCCGGTAGCGGTCTTCGGTGCGTTTCTCTCCGTCTTCACCGGCAGCGTTTCCGGGAGGGCGATATATAAATACACTGTCTCGGTAACAATAAGCGACAGGGATACGGCAGCGGCGGTTGCGAATGGATTTGCGGCGACCGTGCCGATCGAGCTCAAATATGCGCCGAGAGCGGGCCCGAAGGTGAAGGCGATAGAGAAGCATGCACCGATCAGAGCCATGGTCGAGCCACGGTTATTCTCATCGGATATATCGGTTGCGATGGCGGTAGCTAATTGCACGTTACCCTCGGACAACCCGCCGACAATGCGCGATGCCAAGAACGTCCTGAAGTCGACGGCTACGACCCAAAGGAGCACAGACAGTATGTTTCCAGCCATGCTGGCGAGGAGCGCAGTTCGCCGTCCATATTTGTCGGAAAGACTCCCGATGATAGGAGATGCAATAGCCTGTAAAAGAGAGAAAAGGCTCCCCAGGGCGCCACCTAACAGGACAATGTCGTATCGCGAGTCGATGGGTCGGGAAAAAGAGGATTTGTAGGCGTTTAAGCCGTCGAGGATCCGAGCGAGAACGGTGGTTCGTGAGCCTGGGCCGGCTTCGCTATTGCGATAGAATTCGAGGAGCTTCGGGAAAAGCGGGAGAATGAAAGTGAAGGAGATCTGCGAAATCGAGGAGCACCTTCGGTTAGCATGCAAGCGGCTTTCCTACTCATCGTGCTGTCAAGTGGTCATGGCGCTTACCAAATCCAATAACAAGGACACGAAGACGACCCTGAGTACCCTCTTCCGCAGCGAAGCATCAACCGGCGCCATTGTGTACGAGCCTCTATATGCAGCAACCTTTACAGCGCGAAGAGAATATGGTCGTTGCCAGAAATGGAATGAATTGTCGATGTGTCGGACTTCGGGCCAGCGATGCGACTCGACACGTATAATACTGCGTGGTGGGGAGATGCGAGGATGGAAGATCAACAGAAAAAGAAGAAAAAGAAAAAAGTCTACAGAGCTACAGAGTAGGCAGCCAGATAGCCAGGTAGCTAGCACAGCCGTGCACTGCCGCCGAGACAAGAACACGTTTTCGAATGTTCTTGGGGAAGAAGCTGAATAGGGATTTCATCAACATCCCTTTGGACAACTATCCTCACTGCAAACTGTAAAGCCACAGATGATGCGATGATGTTGAATTCTGGTACCGGAGCTCCGCCAAGCGCCTAGATGGGTAAGTAGCTGCTAACCTAGATAGGAAAGGTATCGGTATCGGATTCGTTTAGCTGCGTGGCTCAGCTCGCGGCACTCACTCGACTACCAAACAACCTCCTATCAGCAGCAATACGGCGTACACAGTATGTACTATGCCCAACGTAGACTAAAAGTAACTACATTAGGAATCTACCTTAGCGCGCCCGGGATTTAGCGAGGTACATTGCCATTAAATGCCCGTGCTTCTGCCGTCCCATGTACCCATGTGTCCCCCATGTCGTCATAAACCACCCCTTTGGAAACATGTCAATTAGGCACCCGTTTTCTTTTAGGAATACCCAAAACAACCTAACAAAACACCAACCGCAGCAACAAGTCCAGGTCACGATAACTACTGCGAAATGTGCAATTAGTAGCTTCACATCACATTGGAGAAAAGAAGCATTGTCAGATGTCCTGCCTCGTCCCTTACGTAAACAGGTACACGTCATGCTATGATTACATGTAGGTATCTACCTATCATGAAAATTCTTAGTTCTCGCTCATCATCAGCCTCCATCTTTATGGTTACATTTCCGTTCGCGCCACACATAGCCAATACGAGTTTCCATGCTAAAAATTCTACCCGAAATCAGAGTCTGGATTGACGGGTCACAGTTGTATTCCGTTTTATACAGTACGACTAGATAGGTATTCCAGTCTACGAGAAGCGGTCAATTACACATCTACTAGCTTCAATAGCAATCTAAGCCAAGTTCATTTTTCGTTAGCTGAAGGCTTGATTAGTGGGCTCGAACTCCAGCACAAGTGAACCAAAATAGATATATAATATTTAATTCTTAACACTTCATTTTCGTCCCGTGTTGCTTACTAAAATGCTCATTTACTTAGACAGGCAACAAACCAACTTGTTCACGATGAAATATCTACCCGAAGTGTATGGCTGGTGCTAGTATAGACATGGGCCAGGGAGTGCTGCTCAGGGGCTGACCGCCATTAACTATTATACTAGTGTTTGTTGTGCAGTACACAACAAGATAAGTTGGAGGTTAGACCTCTACCGTGGTACGATAACCGGTCTCGACCAATACTAAATTCTGGTAGTATGCATCAAGATATGTGATAGAAGAGGTTCCTGCATAGCCAAGTCCGGGATCAAAGTGCCTAGACGATTAGGGAATCGGCTCGATCCATAGGAAACACATCCCCCTCCCGCGGGAGGAGAAGGAGGGGATAGGTCTGATATGGCCCATGAAGAAGTTTTCCATGATCCAAGAGACGACTATTGGCCAGCCCTCGAAGCGAGCAACCCGCAACAGGTAGGTTTCATCGAGATATAGATACCAAGCCAAGCTACTCGGCCTATTTCTTTAAGCTGACACGCGCGAGCGAATTGCGGCCCCTCATCATCCAATGCAAGACTGTAAATGACGTACTGCTAGACCTGCACTTCCTATCCACCGGTGACCACGCCAGGGAGTCGATGACATAAACATGGCTTGCAATTGGACACGAGAAACGGAGCCGGAGTCGGGTATAGCCCGACGGATGCAGCGGAATAGTGTCCCCATATTTCGATGTTGTGTTATCCCGTTGCCTAGAATGCCTATAGTCCCTATTATCGCACATAGGTAGGCGGCCCCAGATGGATAACCGGCACGCCAATTTGCGCACACGTGCTCTAGATTCTGCCTAGGGCATCCATAAAATTGCAAAGGGTTGAAAAGCAATGCTGGTTTGAAGTCGAACGGCACAAAAGCGGGTTTCGCTTTGCACAGCCGATTTCCCAAGTCCACCTACCCCCCAGCCTCAGCGCCCTTCTCGCGGTATGTAGGTCGAGGGTATTAGATAGTCTAGATACTTATTCTAGATACCTATTGGAGACTACAGACGTATTCCAAATCCAATTCAGCGTAGGTGGTTGTCATCCTTACCGTATCAGAAAGAATGGGCTTCTGTTGGCCGCAGCCACGCATGCAGAACTCCGGGTACGGGCCCGAATCATGTTACATACACTCGGCAGGATTCTCAAGGTACACAAGGGGGTCCGAGTATCTCAATAGATAGAAGGGGCATGATGTTGGAGAAGTATAAGAATTGAGAAAATCCTCCAATGTTACCCTCGTAGATCTCAGTAGACGCCATTGACTAAGGATTAATTCAAGACTGTCAAGACTGAATACTCACATCTAATCAAAATGAAGTTCACTACTCTCTTGTTTCCTGCCGTTGTCTTGGGCGCCGCTTGCCCATATGGCACTTACCAACCGGAAGAGCCAACCGACAGTATGTGAAGCGCATGAAGTTTTGTATAGTCCCAAATATGGAAGGCAAATTCTGACACTGGTGGTTACTACTAGCTCGTGGTGTCTGCCCCATGCTTAACACTCTTGCGAATCACGGCTACCTGCCTCGCAACGGCAGAAATATCAACGAGAACCAGACTGTGCAAGCCCTGTACGATGGCCTGAACCTGGCGCCTGACTTCGGTGCCTTCTTGTTCAGGGCAGGCCGCTTGTCGAACCCTAAGCCAAATGCGACGACTTTTAGTCTCGACGATCTCGACCGCCACGACCTTTTCGAGCACGATGGAAGTTTAAGGTACGTTGATGTTCCTCTATAACTTCGCCATCCAGAATACTGCGTAGAGCTTTGACTAATAGAGGTTGTGTGACAGCCGACAAGACGCCTACTTTGGACAATGGAGCAGGTTCAACCAAACTGTCTGGAATTGGACTACACAGTATTATACCGATGACTTGCTAAACGTGCAAATCGTCGCCAACGGCCGTGCCCAGCGCCAAACGCGCTCGAATCTCACGAACCCAATGTATTCGCTATCAGAAGTCGGCTACCTATTCAGCGTAGCAGAGAGTGCCGCGATCCTCTCTATCCTGGGAGATAAGGCTACTCAGACCTGCCCCAAGAAATTCGCCGATTACTTGTTTAGTAAGAAAACCTCTAGGCATGCTAGAAATTTTGATAGTACAGATGGACTAATATTTTTACGTACGCCGTAGCGAACGAAGAACTTCCCTTTGCCGTCGGCTGGCAGAGATCGAATGTTTCAATCACTTTACAGGACTTAGTCACCACCTTCCTGTACGTATTACTTAGCTTTCCAGTCCCCTAACTGCAAGGCTTTCAGATTTCAGTTCCTTGCAAAACCACTCGGAAAATGTAAACCATTACTGACAAATCGTTCCGGACAGTGCTATTCAGAGCGCCACTGCGTTCCCCCCTCGTCCCCCTCCGGACAGCAGCGTTGATATCTTCAACTAGAGGTGTGCGTAAGAGGCGAAACTCACTGGGCAGCTATTAATACCGAGGACGCGATACATATTGGTGATGAAAAGATTCTAGTGTTGGTTGCATGTTCAGGTGGCTATAGGTGCTAATTGGCCACTGTTTCGGCAACAACAATGCATCGATGCTCAATTATCTCAATAACCATCCACACTCGAAAAGTAGGCTGATTCAACTATACAGCAATAAAATCCTATATTTCATCATTATTGAAGCCGACTAATGGCTCCTAGACCTAATAATTAGAAAATTATGTTCTCTTATACAAGATTAGTTAAATTCCATAGCGTAGATAGATCAAACTGACCTCCCAGACCTGATACACCGCTGCTACTCATATAAGAAATATTTATGTAGATTTAGTGCTAATATGAATATTAAACCCTAGAAAAGGGGACGATACTAGTTCTTGCTATATAATTCCATTCCTAGAGCTTTTTTTCAGTCAGCCCACTTTTAGCTACCCATACCTTTTAGATCCAACTATTCAATACATGGTATGGAAGCTTCCAGGATCGGTGTTGGAGCATGAAAATGGAGCCCCGATCCTATGAAAGTCAAAGTCAGGCAATGTCATTGGTTTAAGCTGTTATCACTAGCCTTAGTTTATGCAGTGCTGATGCTGAAAGCAGATCAGTTGCTTCAATGTAATCAAGGTTATATTTCCAAAATGAGCCAAATAAGAGACGATTACCTATCAGTAGGAAGCTATCAACTTGTCACGGAGCTAAACCATGAGGCGTTTAGGAATATATGGCATGGGCCGCGGCTTATATAAGTCAGCAGATTATTTAATCCTGCTGGTCTAGATATAAACTTTGGGACGAATGAAGTTATGTTTCAATGGATATTTTAATTTATATGCAATTGTAAATTGCGTCCGTCAAGCCAATAAATGGTGACTCGATTGCATCTTCACTACCAAGTTATATTCCTCTATCTATTATACTCCCACGCCAGTGACATGCCTAAGAACAGTACTTTGAGGTATCTTAGCTTCTCAATTTGGTTATAGATTCCGATGAAATGTACGGTACAAGATATATATGTAGATAGTAGAGTTCAAGTAACTTAGGCCAAAATGCTTTTCTCGACCGAACTAAGTGACCTCCTCGTCTGTCGCCCGTGTTAGATTAATACCTTTGCACATATCGCTAGGTCTATATTCAATAGGGCTAATACAACCCATAGGTCCTAGTAGCGCAGTCTGTACTTCTCTAGATTGGAGTGGCATGAAGATTGCGGTCGTGGAATTTGTTAGTCACTAAGATGGACCATATATATGCACGTATGAAGGAGGACCCTAAGCCTCTGAGGTTCCTGGTACTACGACTCGTGATTAACGTGGATGCAATTCAGGATAGCCGTATCATGGCTCTAGTCTATGATCTCAAACTTCAGTGTGTTAAAGGTGCCTAGCTTGGTCAGTCCCTGCCTGTTAATTGACATAACAATTGAAAATTTGTAGGGAGCTCCGATCTAACTCGCAGAGGAATTGTCACGGAACAGAACTGCAACGCTAAATCACAACACAACTAATGCAGAATGCAAAAGTAGAACGTTGTCAAGGTGGGAACCTTGACCATTTGCAGCCACTTATAAGGCTTCACGATTAGGATCGTGACAGGAATGCAGTTATTCAGCTCTGACGCTTAAATAAAGGTCCTTCGGATGCAACTTCAAGTCGACCAGACCGCCTGGGAACAAGCAGTCGGGGATGACTATATCAGACTCTCTGAGATAGATGCCTTCGACATTATTGCTCAACTGCGTCGAAGTAGGCAAATTCAAGATCATGTCCATTACGTGGAGGCGGGCATTCATTTACTTCTCGAATGGTGCTAATCGAGCAAGCAGCTACATGTAGCTCTCGGCAAGCAGTCAGCTTCAGAGCAGCTAGCGTAGATGCTATATACGAATCAGACGGCCCATTATTGGTGGCGACAGCGCGGATATGGTCGGCGACATATCGCTTAGTGATGTCGTCGGTTTCATGCAAATGCTCAAATGGTATCGCCCGTTGCCGCTTCATAAGCCAAGGGTGCGCAACACATTAACTATAGTAAACAAGACTTGGGTTGCTAGAAATCTTGGACAGAGGGCCTTCAATAGAATTTACGTTGTGCTTACAACGAGCAACTTGGCTTTGCAGCCGCGACAGGCTTATAGATCCACGTACTATCGCCGGAGACTGGCAATTAGTGAGGTTGAGAAATGCTGAAAAGAAGCCTCGTCTACTCGGTCAACTGAAACGTCATGGAGATGGGGTTAGAATAGTTGACAATTGACACGTGTCGGAGCATTTTATTCATTCAGCCTGAGAATTTATGACGATAGCTGCTAAATATAGTAGAAATATTAGTGGAAGGATGATCGACGCAATGACGTAGTACATACTAAAACACTCTGCGAATTAAACATGCGGCCCGGTGCGGGTTTAGTTTGTAAAGGTTAGGTAGGTTAGATAACACCTAGGCATATAGCCTTGGGTATTACGGAAGACCTAAACTGTTCCCTTGGCTGCCTAGGGTTTTTGGGGGTTCAGACTTCCTTACCTAGTACGTGGAGAGCCCTCGTTTTCTCTCTCCAAGACTTTCATTTTAAAAGCTCGAGTCCTACGTTCCCTACGCAAGAGGTAGGTAGTGAACACTATCTATATACTAATAACGAAGGATTCTATGCATAGAACAAAGGTGACGATCAGAAGATCATCATTCGCGCATTCGCTTAGAGTAGGTATGGCAAGACCTCTTGCGCGTTTCCGCGACAGGAAGGTCGCAAAACGGCACTTGTCCACAGGGGAAATGATGATCGTGGCAGAGATGGGATGGGCGACGGTATTTGTCGTACTTACCCGGTCGGCCCCTGCTCAAACGTTTATTAGCGTTTATGAGCTATTAGACGACCGCGCTAGGGCTGAAAGGATTCGACTTGATTGGTCCCGGTCCGTTGGAGCTGAGCTGGCCTGCAGGTCCCAGTCAGCCCTGTACGCTAGCTGCTGATGGTGCTATCTCGGTAGTGCAACAGATGCTGCAGCTTCAGGGGGGGCAACATCGGGATGGCATGCCGTCGATATTTACATGGCGCACCTCCTGCATGCTCGCTCGTCGCCATGGCGGCGCGCATCTTTCCTCATTTCATATCTGTTTTCTTTCCGCCTCTCTATGTCTGCAATGCCCAAATGATCGAATCGCTGGAGCAGTGCGGGTTCGAGGATATCTGTTCCCATTAACGAACGAAGATCGATCATTAAACGCTGTCTGTAAAATATCGAAGGTCGACGAAAACGGCCATGGGTCCTGTCCTCCGTTTGGTGGCCCGTATCGCTGAGGACGGGCGTACGAATTATGTTTTTCGCGACACCAGCGAACATGAGTTTAATGACTCCAACAATGGCGATGATGGTCACGCAGAGAGTGTTCACAATAGCGGGCTCCCGTGGTGGGCCATTCTAATAACCGTTTACGCGTCGATAATATTCCTCGTCTTCTGGGTATCGTTTATCTACTACTGGAAACGCGGTAAGTTATGCTCACCCTTAATGTAATGGCGGCTAAAGACCACGCTATGAGACGAATGCGCACTTATCACCCGAGTTTCACGAATGTTCGAGTGGCTGACGCTTTCTCCTACAGAACAAGAACGTAGGAAGGCCGGTGAACAGTTCCGCCCGGGTCATGCGGTCTGGAAAGCCTTTAGTGCCGCGACAGGCCTCTGGGTCTGGAGCTGGGTGTTCAAGAACCACGGATGGTGCGGCTCGGATAGGAAGAAAGACGGCGCCGCAGGCGCTGGCCCATACCAGCAGATCGACGCCCGACGAACGCTCGGCGCTAGGGGAGCTCCATCGCCAGCCCCTAGCTCTTCTACTGGCACACAAGCTACCCGTACGAACACTCCAGCCCAGTACGGTAGCCAGACGAACCAAAGCACGGCATACGCGCCATATGGGCAATCGAAGACCATGTCTAAATCCCCTGGATATAAGCCGACGTACGATGCCTTTGAAGAGCAAGGATCTATTCCAATGGGCATACTACACCCACACTCGAGCCCGAACCATCCTCCGCCACCTCCATATATAAGCAGTCCGCCGCCAGTCGAGTTAGACGGACGAAGCATAGAGCTTCAACGTAATGACCGCGATATACATACAACAAACATATAACGATTGTACAAATATCACGGTATATGATGCACAGGATGGGAGGTATGGATATGCATGCTCGATTTAGCGTTCCGGTTGGCTGGTGCATTGGGATAGCGATGTTTTTGCTTTGGGGGAATGGACTGACTGGGCATGAATATATTACAATCGTCAGAGGTTTTTCATTTTCTCTTTTTATATCCCCTTTGTACGGAGGCACAGCTTGAGGAGTTGTACAATCAATTCCAGTATTCCTGTTACTGTTATCATGATACCCGATTCCCTTTTAACATTCATTATATCGAGAGCTCGTCTGTTGGTCAGCTTTCGTGTAAGTTGAGAACCATCCTATCGGAAATGAGGCTTAATGGATAATGTGCTCGCTAGGGTACCATGGCATGTATAACCAGGAATTATTATAGAAATACCAGAATCTGCATCAAAATTTTCTTCGGCAAGCTTTCCTCATAGGTTATAACAGTTATATTCGACGCTCAACGGATCTTTATACCTTAATGGCTAGTATTCAAGATCCTACCCGCAGACCAACTCTATATATAGGTTGAAACGACAACTTAATGGAACAGGCTGGGGTAATGCAGAATTTGGTTCTCGAATCTCGCCGGTGTATGTGCACTCACTCGTGAAGCAAAATAAACCTATCACTTACGGACATAATGTAAATGCTTAGGTAGATATACTATAGGTCCCTATATATAGCAGGGATTAAATCACCTCACCCCTGATCCCCTTGACACTCTCCCAAAGCTCTTCCGCAAGCAGACGCGCCTGTTCAGACAACGGTCCCTTTTTGATGGAAGTAACATTTTCAATGATTTGCTCATTTTTGCTTGCGCCAAGAAGCACACAGTCATCGTCCGTCAATTTCGAATGATGGAAGATCCATCGAACCGACACTTCCAGCGGCGTCAAGCCCAGTGCTCTAGTCTCCGTATCAAACTTCTTGACCGCATTTAACAACACTTCGTCTCCGTACATTCCCTGCATCTTCTTTCCAAGGGGATTTTCGTCTCCCAATCGTGTCCCAGCATGCTGTCCGTTCACGAACTTTCCACTCAGGAAACCGGTGGCCAAAGCCCTACCAGGATTATACTCTGTCAGTGAAGCCTATATGGTAGGGGCCTGCTTAGACGGCAATATATCACTGCACTCACCAAAACGCCACGAACTTGATATTGTGGACTTGCAAAATCGGCCAGAGCTTCGTCTCCATGCCGCGAGAGATGACGTTGTAGGTGCCCTGATAGTAGCTCGGCTTCGGCCATCCATTCTGCTCACATAGTCGGAGTATATCTTCAAGCATCTCCGGCTTGACATTCGACACTCCCCACTGCAATTAAAACTTTCCTTTAGCTAGATGTAGTGAGAGATAGGGGTGCAATGGCGGGTTTAGTATCGGGGACGCACAGCCTTGCAATGACCTTCCGCTATCTGCCCCGCGAACCCCTGGATCTGTTCCTCGAGCGGCGTGGAAGGGTCCGCACGATGCACATAAAGCACATTCACCTACCAACAGTGTAAGCCACTTGCATAAAACAACCCCACAGCATACATATCAGATGTCCTCGCAATGGGCCGCACTTACCCCCTCCGGCCGCTGGAGACGCTGCAAGCTCGCATCGACGGATTTCGCGATGGCGACAGTCGTCAAGTCACCGCTTCCATCCGCCTGCGTATTCGTGTACACCTTGGTATCGATGACGAAGTCACGGCTCAGCTCGACCGCCTCGCCCAGAAGCTGTTCCGATCTTCCGGGATTGAAAGGTGGGTACCGGGCCGCCGTGTCGAGGCGAGAGATACCGAGACGACGAAGTTCTTGTAGGAGGGCCTTGACGGAATCCGCATCTTGGAATGCTGTCATGTCCATTCCGAATCCCCCAGTTCCAAAGATTATTTGAGGCGCCATTGGGATTGACCGGGTATGTGGAAAGAGGTGCGAGAAATGTTGATGCTCAGGGGGTAAGTATCGGATGGTTTAGTAACAGAGCGAACAAAGAAGGCGTCAGAACTAGTGGAAGAGTGGTGAAAGCGCATGGAATAGTATTATGGAGGTCAACAGACAGATCAATCAATTCCTGAAGCCCCTTACATCCTAAGAGGGTGCTAGTGCACCTATATACACACCCTAGGAGTCTGGTGTAAGATGAGCACCTAGCATACCAACAACTTTTTGTTGCCATCTCCAAATCTCCGCATGTTTGTAAGCACAGAATATAATTCAGCGGTACGTAAAGCGGAGGGTCGGACGGAGGGTCAATATCCTATATATAGATCTACCCCTGTGGAGTGTTGAGGTCTTCAGCCTCTGAGCTCCGCCAATAACTCCGGCCGGTGTCTATTTCTATTGTGATGAATCCAAATCCCGACGATGAAGTCATCAACCTACACAGTGTCCCAAGATGTCACTTCTGTTGTTAGGCGGTATTTCCCCATGCCACGAGGAAACCGTTGGTCCTCTATCCATGCCCTTTTTGTCTACCCAAGAAGTCATATCTTCGTAAATCTCCTCTACCCATTAGCCTTCTCGTAGCTTGACGCCGTCTACACAGTCTTGCCATCTTAGGAATTTCATGTAACAACATTCAACAGCGGCAATAACGACCATGCCGCTACCAATGCCAATCCACCCACCATTTAGTTCGAGGCCAGAGGGGCCCAACTCTAACCAGACGGCAAACGGGACGGCGGCGCAATAATTCACGATAGTTACCACCCATGCGGCAACAGACTGGCGTCCGAGGCCGCGAAGCATGCCGTTTGTGAAACAGATAAGTGAATCTATCACTTGGAACGCGCTGACAGTCACCATGGCCTTGGAAGCCAGAGTGCGGACGGTCGGATCGTCAGAAAAGAATTGTGGCAAGGCGTGCCGCAGGGAGAAGATGACTAGTCCGTCGAGGCAGCCGAGCAGCGCAAAAACGCATCCATATAGGATAGCCGCTCGGCGAGCTGTGGCTAGCAGTCCCGCGCCGATGAGATGGCCAATCCGAGTGGAAATCCCAACGCTCACGGAGAACGGAATATGCCACGACACAACAGACACAGTCGTCAATACCGTCTGAGCCGCAAGACTATGAAGCAACGCGTGTTAGCTATTATCACCAATAAACGTAGGCGACATGTAAGACGGATGCCAGCCCAAACTAAGACACAATCTCCCGGAAATACGTACTGTTCTGTGCCTAAGTACGACGTACTAAACGTGACTATCTCAAAGGCACCCCATTCAGCCAAATTGACAGCAGTTCCCGCAACAGAGAGCTTGAACATCGGCCACAGTTTGGGGAATGATAAAGCGGCGCGAGAAAATCCTCCCCAACATTGGTGTGACCACCGCCCAGCGGGACTCGCGATATATAGTAACAGCAGAGTCGGGCGAAGGTTATTAGTAAGTGCTACTCCTAAAGCCGCGCCTGCGAGGCCCATCTCCAGTTTGGTAGCGAATAGCCAGCCAAGGAGGGCATTCATCGGGGTGCACACAACAAGAACACACACTATGATCACCAGGATCAGTAACTGTTATCTTGAGCGAGATCTACAAGCTGTTCTGTGGCATACTGTGTCCTTTGACTCACAGCCCGTGCGCAGCTGGGAGCTTTTGCTCCTAGAAATGATTCAGAGACAGAAAAAGAACTCAAAATTACTCACTAGCAGCTTTGAAGTCCCCTTGGGCTTGAAGGAACCGTTTCAGGGCCTCAAATGACGCATAACCCGGCATGCCTATTATACTTACGCGCAAGAAAGTTCCGGCCATGACGGCTAGATGGTGCTGTTTAACGAACAGCGACAACAGCCACGGCGAGACGGCCCAGACGGCGCCAATTGGCACGGCTGCGAATGCCATAATGACTATCATCCGCTGGACGTGTAGACCAACGCCAGTCAGGTTACCGGAGCCATAAGCTTGGGAGCATAAGGTATCGAGAGCTGTCGCCATGCCCTCGAACGCAGCAAACCCGACAATGTTCATGGTAGTCATGCCGATGCTCGCGGCGGCTAGATCATCGGCACTCAGGTGTCCCGAGATGAATGTGACGACGATGCACCATGAGTACTGGAGCAGATATGTGGCAATTAGCGGTATTGAGTACCGCAAGAGCAGCCATAGCTCCGACCATAGGTCATCTTTAGTCGACGAGACCAGGGCCGATGATGATGAGTCGGTCAGTAGTGGTGTAGACTCCGACGGCGGAAGGTGTCCAACTGCCTCACCGTGCCCCTCACTCGGCACCTCTGAGTAGTGCACCATGTTTTGAACGAATTTCGATATTTGCCTCAACTCAGATGGGAGGTGTTGGGCGTTAATGCGAGTGAGGAGGAAGTAGGGAGTCGTGGATGTAAGAAATCGAGACTACAGAATACCACTTGAGCCAAACTTTTTATTTTAACCTCAGTCGGACAGGCAAGATCCTCAAGGGTCTCGAACTAGTGAAAGTGATCCAGACTATAGACCAATCAAATATATGATCTAGGATATCTAGGCCCATCTAGATAGACTACAGAATAGACTAGACCAGAACAGGAGTTCAGAATATGCATCTACTCAGTACTGCAGGTGCTAGGTACTTAGTACCTATAGTCTAGCGATAGATACTATGAACGTAGAGAGTATGTAAGTCTATCTTTGATAGAAATTTTATCTCTATGTCAGTCAAAATTAGCTCTAAAGAAGTGTATTGACTATAATATTAGAATTTTTATATGTAAGGTAGATGGTCACGTGTAGTTACTTAATGGTCCCTTTCATCGGAGAATTAATTGTCGGGGGGAACGGTACGTTCCGGACCTATGCACCCAAAAGAAAAGATTGGAAAGAAGAAGGCATTGTAGCCCCTCATACCAGACCTTAATAATGGCCCCGGATACTGATATAATCAAGGGGATAGGACATAGTCTCTCCGAAGCATGTCACTATAAATCCACGTGAGCAAGCTAAAGGCAAAGTATAAATAGAGACCGTTAGTTGCTAACAGTATAGGGAGATTATCCAATTGCACATAAAAGCAGATGACATACTTTTAATGTCTAGCTACAGATGTGTCTTATATACTGATTCATATAAATATATGTTGAATCTCAAGTATGTTATGGTTCAATATCAGGAGCTGCAACGGTCAAGATTACACCTCATACTATTCTATACCGACATAATTATCCCCGAAACGCCTTTAGAAGCCACATAATGATTAGGAGTCGGGGCTAGGTGTCGATTATACAAACAACTACATGTTCTTGATAAGTTTCAGATTACTATTACTATTGATTATTACTTTTCTCCTTGACATTAACACTTGACCGGATTTTGTCTAACGTAGTCTTTATAGATATTATTAAGCCGCTATCTGCGAGCTTATTACCTAGATAGGACTAGATTACTACAAGCGGAATAGTGAGAATGATTCAACGTATTACTTAATTCGGTAATCGCAATAGCAACCCCCTAGCTACATAACCCTAGACTAGCTCCCTAGCTACCCTAGCTACCCGGTAGGTACCGCCTTCCGCAACGCTTCTGAGCTGTACGCAGTAGGTATCTCGGTAGCACTGACAGAATGCTGATGCCATGGCAAATCGCCAGCCTTAAGGCTGGCGTTTCAAATGTTAAAAAACATGCGAGTACTGTTTAGACTAGATACGGCCCTACCTAAGCGCAAGCATCTATTGTATATTACAGATTGCAGATTCCATCTTATACAAACCATCGACTAGCATTCGACGAAAATGAAGCTCGCCGTCTTCTCCGCCAAACCCTACGACAGGGTGTACCTCACGCAGGCACGAGCGTCAGCCGCCCTCGACGCCAACGCCGACGCCGACAGCATCGAGGTGGCCTACCATGAGTTTGCGCTGAACGCCGAGACGGCGAGCCTCGCGGCGGGGGCGGGCGCCGTGTGTGTGTTCGTGAACGACGCGCTGTCGGCGGACGTGCTGGCGTCGTTGCATGAGCTAGGCGTGCGCGCGGTGCTGCTGCGGTGCGCGGGGCACAACAACGTCGACCTCGAGGCGGCGGCGCGGCTGGGCCTGTTCGTGGCCAACGTGCCGTCGTACAGCCCCGAGGCGGTGGCCGAGTTCGCGGTGGCGCTGGTGCAGACGCTCAACCGCAACACGCACCGCGCCTACAACCGCGTGCGCGAGGCCAACTTCTCGCTCGACGGCCTGCTCGGCCGCACCCTGCACGGCCGCGTCGTCGGCCTCGTCGGCACCGGCCGCATCGGCGTCGCCTTCGCGCGCATCATGCGCGGCTTCGGGTGCCGCCTGCTCGCCTACGACCCCTTCCGCAACGACGAGTTCGCCGCCCTCGGCGAGTACACCACGCTCGAGGACCTGCTGGCGCGCGCCGACGTCGTGAGCCTGCACTGCCCGCTCATGGACGGCACGCGCCACATCATCAACGAGAAGACGCTGCGCCAGATGAAGGAGGGCGCCATGCTCGTCAACACCTCGCGCGGCGGGCTCGTCGACACCAAGGCCGTCATCGCGGCGCTGAAGACCAAGCAGCTCGGCGGGCTCGCCCTCGACGTGTACGAGCACGAGAGCGCCTTCTTCTACGACGACCACTCCGGCACCATCATCGAGGACGACGAGCTGATGCGGCTCACCACCTTTCACAACGTCCTCGTGTGCGGACACCAGGCATTCTTCACCGAGGAAGCCCTGCGGGAGATCGCGGAGGTCACTGTCCGGAATCTCGCCGACTTCGTGCACGGCCGGGAATGCAAGAATTCATTGGTCTCGCCTGGCGAGGAGAAGGGTGCGCCACTTCTAATGCGTGCACGAAGTGACACTATCCCAATTCGGATTTAGAAGTTGTAGATTCTAGACAGGCTGCCTAGGAGTAGGTAAGGGACGAACCGAATGATGAATACAGTTTAGAGGGTCGGATAATAAATAAGGTGGCGGCGAAATGGGGCACACTAGATGGTGGGGAGCCTTTATCTAGACTCCAACTACCTTTTGACCATTGGCGAATGAGTCTCGGAGATAGCACACAAATTCATCTTACGAACGAGTGGTATTTTAGGGTTTCAATGTAACCAACATGAAGAATAGTCATCCATTCGGTAACGATGAACCACAGTTGCGAGGAACCGCGTGAACACGACACGTATAAATTATACCACACCATTCCCATCACCATTTTCCCGCGAGGTCTCTCCCTAGCTACTTATTTCGCACGTACTGGATTATCCTTTACGTAATGGGATATCTCACCTTCTCTGTCAAAATACCAGCTTTATCAACCTTGATTTGCTCGGACGAGAACCGAATCTCGACACCAAACTCCTTCACATCTTGCGCGAAAATCGCGCTCGTGCTGTTGGTCCACTCCGTCAACGCCACGTTCTTGTTAGTACCATACCACAGGATAGTATACGCCTCCTCGTGTGGGATGGGGATCTCCCGAAACTGTGCTAGTGGAAGGAGGTCAACACTGGCCTTCGTCGAGCCGTCGGGCTGCGCAGTCTGCGTGACATTGTCAATGAAGGAGAGTGGTTTGAGGAGCGCTAGCCAAAGGCCCTCCAAGCAGGCGTAGCAGTAGTTCGGGGAGTAGATGCTGCGCATTGTGCAGTAGTCGTTCGTGGGGCGATATGTAGTCTGGTTGGTGTCCGAGAACCTAGGGCAGAATGAGCAAACGAGGTTCAACTCATGACTCCCGGTGGAATGCTAATACTCACGTAGGATACAATCCGTGGTATTCCAGCTCAAAATTGAACCTGGCCGGCGCAATATGTGTTAGATATAATCGGGCTGGGATACAAGCCGAGCAACGCTATAGGACGACTCACTCTTCCTCGGCGACGCCATATTCCAGTATTTCAAGGTTGCAAAGCTGCGCGACCCCTTGTATCTCCTCGTTCAACAGGGTGAAGGATAGTTCGTGTTCCCCAGGACTCAGCTTCGCGTCTATCTTCATGTTGTAGATGAAACGATCCACTCCAATCTCGGGGTTGATCTCCCAGCCTACATCCTTCCCGTCCACCTCGACGCGCAGGTCACTGCTCGCCGTCATACCGCTATTACAAATTCAGAGTCAGTCATTGCCGTTTATGGTAGATAATATCGAGGGCCCCGGGGTCTTGCAGGTGTAGCACGAGAAGACAGTCCCGTGACAGAAGAGGCAAACTTGTACTCCTAAAATACCTCAAAAGGGGGAGGCAAGAGAGACGCGAAGTAATACCTCACACTGAACTGAAGCAGATACGTGTCATAGATCCCGGCAGAGGTGAAGGTATCGGTCCATTTCTGCGTCGTGTTCAGTAGCGTCCACGGATATGCCTGTATCGGCATAATGGTGCGCTGGATCTTAGGCTCGCTCGGGGGGTCCGTGTACCATTGCGTCCACGGGACGGATCTAGTTGTTTTGGCAGAATTGACGCCGAAGTAGGCGTAACCACCCTCGTACTCCTCGCCAACATCGATGATGGAATGGCCAAGCTCATGGCGGATGATAGCGGGCGCGTTGATAGGAGAAGCAGTCACGACGCTGAGGGAATGGTATGAGCAGCCAGAACATTAGGATAAAGGTAATGTTATACCTACGTGAACTCGCCACCTAATCCTCCATAAAGGGGATCGTTTCCTAATAGAATAGGGTAGTCGCAAGCATCTGTCGAGTCGCAAGCTGCGTGGGCTACATCAGGCTTGTCGTAATATACGCCACGAAGCTCAGTGCCATCGCGGTACAGACCGTAGACGGTGCTTTTCGCAGAAAACACATAAGCGACGATTAATCAAAGCGGGCATCATTGATTACGCAGAGGTATACTTACTCCAACGGTTTCCCGCCGACACCAACTCCGCTCTTTGAATAATAAGTTAGTTGACAGTATGTTTACGCTGATACCGTAAACTATAAACACCCCGTACCTCAGCACTAGGCGAAAACCCAGCCCAGAAGTTCATCAAAGGAACTACGTCTGCGAACGTCTGCCCGTCCGTGACGTCCACGGCAAGGGTCATGGCATCGGTGAAGAACTTGTCCTTCTCATCCTCAGTGTCTGCACCATCACGTTAGCCAAGGCCATACAACACCTCAGTATTATAGAGCTTAGACGTACATCCATCGCTAAAGAAAATGAGGTCGACACGGTTGCTTGATGGCCCACTGACGATGAGGGGTCGAATCTCTAGAGGGGGCGGAGCAACATCTTGTCTCGCTCTGACTCCATCGGCTTTACGTGCAAACTTCCCTTCCCACTGGTGCTCGCAGAAGTTGGCCGAAGCGACGCCCGCGACCGCGGCTAGTAGATTTAAGCTCTTCATGGTGGACACTGGCGGCTGTGGGAAATAAGGATAAATTTAACGTCCTAGCTCTGGCCATTTATACTATTCTTAATCATAATAAGTTTTGAAAGCCAAGCCCAAAGCCAAAAGGCTAAGGCCTAAATAAAGCTTAAAGGAACCTATAATTACCCAGGAATAGTTAGGTTAGCCTTTCACAAACCCCAAATTAGAGAGATCGTTATCGCGGTGATGATGCTTCTTCTGAGTATTGTTCTTGGCTTACTCCAAGAACTATATAGTCTTGTCTACCTTCCACAAGGGGCATACCGCTGGCCCTAATACGCCTAGCTAATTGATGGATTTTTGACACGACTTTCCGATTCATACCTTGGATATCTAGGCGACTAGCCACTTATCAACTATCTTACGAGGGATATTGATTTCTTATAGCCATGAGCACTCACCTATCGCTTGCCAAAGCTTGGCAATACCAAGCACACAATCTTGCAAGGGAAAAAGAGACGGAGGAAAAAGAACAAAACTCATAGGTGCTCGTCCGTGTTCTAAATCCTTCTCTAGAAAGCAATAGTATTTTCTCTTATAGGATGTGCAAAGTCTACACTGACCTTGCTCGGAATTGACTCCCTGGCAGATTACCTAAGGCTGCAGCATGTCTTCGACGTCGTAAAGTTAGTTTTACCTAGCATTGCATCGCACATAACGCACTAAGCAAGGGACTACATAGAACGTCCTCTCTAGTCCTTAGCGTAAACAGTCACGTCTCTAGGAAGCCGAAAGGAACCAAGACACATTCCAGTGATTCTCGCACGAGTTATCAAGCACTCGCACTGTGAATGGCGCTCTCGTGATATACAATGTAGAGGCTTCAAGGGGGTTGCTCTGGCACCTCGTAAAAAGGTGCCCTAAGCCATTAGTATTATAGCCATGCCGATCCCTTAAGAACCGAGACGACATACATATGGCTTTACGTGGTAAAACCATAGACGAATTAGATACACTTATCCCAATATAATCGCAGAAAAGGGCAGTACCCGGTCAGAGACACTCAATCCGCTGATCTCGGCCATCCATACCGCCATATTTTTTATTTTCTTTTCCTCCTCGCACCTCACCTCACTCACTCCCCCCCGGTCGCCACCCACCCTCACAGCCCGCAAGCGCTCGTGGCGACCTGCACGGCGGCGGCGTCGACGCGGCCGAGCGCGACGGCCTGGCCGTTGGTCAGGGTGTTCATGGCGGCGAGGGCGATGTTGAAGCCGGCGCCGGCGTGGTCGACGGCGAGCACGTTGACGCTGCGCCCGTTGTACGTCAGCTGCCAGCACGTGCCGCACGCCGCCGAGTTCCAGCCCGCCACGGCCGCCGCCGCCCCGATGTTGGGGAACCGCGGGATCTGCCCCTGCGTCGACCACCCGTACCGCGTGATCAGCCCGTTGGCCCCGTCCGAGCACGACACCGCCGTCAGGCTGCGCGACGCGTCGTCGTAGCCCTGGTCGTACGCCACTGTGGGTTCGCGCGCGCGCGGTGTTAGAACGTGTGAGCTTGCTACAGTTGGGGGTGGTGCGTGGTTGTTTGGATAACCTGTGGTGAGGACGGTGGGGGAAGGGGGGGTGAGTAGCATGATACGATAGCTTGGAGGAGCCATATAGAGGTAGGTATTCAGGGACTAGACTAGAGGGCGGCTTATAGACTTACCGGTCACGGCCGAAGTGGCAACAGCCAGAGATAGGAAGCTAACGATGTTGGAGAGCTGCATCTTGCTTTGGGTTTATGATAATGAGGAGTGTAAGATGAAGGCGGTGATTATGCTAGTAGAGGTACTCGTCGTATCAGAATTAGGTATGATGACCGAAAAGGGTGATTGTGTTGTCTTATAGTTAAAGTATGATGAAATTCTATACTCTGATGTGAGAGGTAGAAAGAACTCGAGATCGGCGCTCATCGAGGGCCTTATATACGATTTCCATATCCTCTCCCTGCATCGTCAGCATCACTGGGTACGTACAAGAGAGTGCGGATCCCCGTGTTGGACAAATCTCATGTGTCATACGTCCGCCTGTCTCAGTGCTGCGGCGCCACAGCTCTTCTTCGTATTCCGCCCTGGGCTAGCCGTCCTGCCTGCCCCTCGGACATCGAAGCCGAGGATCTGGCATAAGTCAAATCAAGCAATGTGATGTAACATGGTAGTATGGTGCTACTCTGGCCTCGATTGGAAGGACCCGTTGAAGTGCTTGCTTCGAATACCGCTGTCACGATCCGTGTGGTGCAATAACTATTGGCCTCACATCGTGTACATGGAGCTCTACGGCAAACAATCCGAATGGGAATAGGGCAGCTCAGTTTGTATCTGGGCACATATGCAGGGCAGCTCGTAATTATTTCTGTCGTTGAGTAGGTAGTTTAGACCGCATAGGCACCCGTGCTCATGTCAGGAAGCAAGGGATTCGCAAGACACGGCATAGTGGATCGTGAGATAAAAATACCGTCGAGCTCTTACGTATAGGTACGCATACCTAAGGTACGCATATGCCCCCCAAACCCCAATGCTTCTCCCTTCTCCGATGCCACGATCCACACAAGTAGAAGAGCCAAGTTCGGAGCATCGTGTGTCCGCTACAAATCTCGTGTTGGGCTAGATGTTTGTGGGGTTTAGGCCTGTGCGTATTGCCGATCCTCTTTGGAGATCTTCGTATCTGCCGCCGGGCCCCATGACTTTCACAGCAAGCCAACGCTTGGCTTTGATTTATAACCTATCATGGGGCCAGAAGTTCCACTACGACCGAGTGCTGTAGATGCTGTATGCATCTAGTATAGGCTAGCTGACAGATGGCTCAACCAGCCTAGTCGTAGTAATAGCATCGATACCTACCAAGAACACTACATAGAAAGTTGTTATTGTTATCGTCTACGACGCCCATGCTAGTTTTATAACGCCTTAAGAATGCTAGGCCAGTCTAATATATATGAGGTTATCCCTACCTGTGCTGTCCATCCAGCAAATTCTGCTTTTCCGCGTGTAACTTGTGTAGCCTTTCCCGTAGGTACACCTTCGCTAGTTGGGGGTGACCCGAACCTGCGTAGCGAGTGACAGAAGGGTCCGTCACCATAGGGAAGGAGCCAATATAATTTGAAGAAGTATTATTACTATATATGGTTGTTTTTTTTTTTCAGGTAAACCACCCATTAAAATTCTCCTCCTCGTCCCCTCCCGAAATTTTCGTTTTGCTCTGGTACACGCACGATCGGTCTCGACTTTCGTTATAAGAGCGTCACCTCCCAATCCCCAGGCTATGCAAATTACAAAGGAAAAAGAAAGAAAAAATTGCTCAATCTCCTGAATCAATCTTCAGATTTCGCGTATGTGATCTGTTAGAAGATCGAATAGAGGTAGGCCATCATTAAGTTCCTGCGTGAAAAGTCGCGAAAACATGTAGGGGTATGGGTATCAATCTAGCGTGTTGCAAAGAAATAGCAAAAGGTATCAAAGCAGATTCAACAGACGGACTTAATTCCTCCAATGCACCTTTTCGTTCGGTAACTCCGATGTCTAGTCGTCAAAGAAGGATGTGTCGTCAAAATCTTCCATACGAGCGTCGTCATCGTATGAGTTAGACTGCATCATAGGCGGCGTGTGAGGCTCTTTGCGATCCTGTCGAGGGGGCGTGCTCGCAAGAGGTATTCGCTCAGCCTGCCGAGCTGTGACTGATGGTCCTCGAGTTCTATTGGCAAACTGCTCAGCTGTATACCGACGACCAGTGTTTCCGAATGCCGTAGGCTGTGGCTGGCCTGGCTCTGCCTGAGGCGTGGTACGGATTCCAGAAGCTGGTGGGGTCATTAGACCAGAGAGGAGGCCGTTTTGTGAGCCGACGAAGTTGGATTTGGAGGGAGTCGAGGTTCTGCCGGCTGCCGGAGACGACACTACGCTAGACAAATTCTGTGAAGACTGATTTGATCTACGCCAGTTGCCCCAGGCAGCAGCGAGAGGACCTACAGCTTGGGCAACACGGGGGGTCGCTGCTTTCGATATTGTTGCGGCAATATTAGGCAGGTTTAGAGCGGAACCTCCGTTCATAGCCCGCTCACGTTCTTGCTCTTCCATTTGCAGATTCGCTTTAAGACGAATAGTTGCATCCTTTACCGCTTCCCTGTCATATCTGTCTGCCGATAGCGCGGTAATAATATCCTGAAGATCGCCATGTCTTACAGCCAAGAGTTCGCGCAGCCACGTAATCTCATCATCCCGCTTGGAAATCTTAGTGGCGGCTTCGGGATCAAGGTCAGCTACCTTCTGTTCGAGCTCTTCGATCCGTTGTTCACGAGCTTGTAGTTGCTCTTGTAAAACCATGATGGACTCGCGAAGTGCCTGCGGTGAAATCTTCTCTGGGAGCTGCATGGCTTGTGCTAGCTGCTTGGTCTGTCCGACAGGGCCAGGATGGGCGGATGGTTCAGGCATTGTAATAGCCTTAGAAGCTTGGGCCGCAGCTTGAGCTGCAGCTTTGGCTGCCTCCTGAGCTATTTGCACCTTTTCTTCTAGATGTACAATACGATCCTGCAAGTGCTCCGTCTTAGATACTGAGAGACTGAGTCGTTCCACAAGATTCTGCTCTGTCCGCTGGGCATCCTCAGTTGTGTTATTGATCTGGCGCTCATAACGAGCTTGAAGATCTTCAAGCTCGTTCTGGTGCCTACGGGACAATTCTTCGAGCTCATTGGACTTGGAAGTCTGGAGAGCTTGAAATTCTGCCTCGCTGTTATTCTGCGCTTCTTCAAGCATCATTTCATGGTGCGCGTTCGCAGTATCAGCATCCATTCTAACTTGGTCGAGTTCAGCTCTCAGTTTGGCAAGTTCCTCTTCGAGCTTGATCTTGGCGAGATTAACTTGGTCACGAGTAGCTACTAGCTCATCTGCAATATCGCGGGCCTGTTGAGCCTCGGTAGTCGCCAAAGCTTTAGACTCAAGCGCTTCTTGCTGAGCGCGGTGGATCTCCGCCGCCGCTGCCTCTGAGGCCACCTGGATTTCAAGTAGGGCACGTTGAGTTTCAGCTGCTAGAGAATCCTTAGCTTCCTGTGTTTCGAGTTGGGCTCGTTGAACTTCGGCGTCGGCGGAGTCCTTCACTTTTTCGATTTCAAGTTGAATATTGTGCCTCTCAGACGTTGCTATGTCGCGAGCTTCCTGTGCTTCTCGTTGAGCACGAAGTGCTTGTTGATGAAGGTTATGGTTTTCATTTCGAAGTTCGGTGAGGAGTCCTTCTAGGCGCTTACACTCGCTAACTGCTCTCATACCCGCACGCTCCCCACTTTCTAGTCTCTCGACCTCAACCTCAAGTCGCTCACGAGTTCGGGCCTCGGCCTGGAGACGGGCATCTAGAACTTCCTGTCGAGCAATGAGGGCTTGTTCCTTATTAGATCGTCGAGAGTTCTCTTCGGTGATTTCCCGAGCAGCATGTGCCATGTCATCTTGCAAGGAAGCAAACTTAGCTCTCCAGTTGTCCCTGATCCGTTCGTTCTCCTCAAGCTGTACGCTAAGCGTGTCAATAAGCTTGTGCAGGTGCTTGTTCTCGTTGACAGCATGAACAAAGTCATCAGCTTGTCGACCCGCAGAGTCTCTCGCTTGTTCCGCTTCAGAGCGCCAGTGCCGAGCCTCTTGTCGTGAGTCACGAAGTTCAGCTTCTGTAACATTGAGACGATTCTTCAGTTCTGCCTGGGTTTGTTCCGCGTTCGCTTGAGCCGCGTCAAGTAAAGTAAGGCGCATGGACGTCTTCCCAGAGGCTTGCTCAATAGCTCTAATCTTGTGGTTACGTTCTTCGAGAACAGCTTTGAGGCGATCTTCTTCTTGGGATGTAATTCGAAGCAGGCGCTGGGATTCCGAAAGCTTGTCCTCTGCTTCGCGACGTGCAGAGAGCTCAAATTCAGTTTTACCTTCTTGAGTCCTTAACCGCTCTTCTAAATCGTGGATTCTTTGATCAAAGATGCTGCGATTCATAATTTCAACTTCAACCTTTGTTTCGGCTTGTTCTAATTGTCGTCGAAGTTCGGCAGTACGGTCTTCCGCAGCACGTCGAGTAGCAGTTTCAGTTTCTACCCTCGCTTCGCCAACATAAACCTTCTCCTCCAGCTCTTGGACCCGCAGCCGTTCTGCAGCCGACCTTAGCTCCTCGGTACGTAGTCGTTCTTCAAGGGCCTCCATCTTTGCTTGCATCTCAATCAGTTCTTTGTTCGGCTCGTTGTCTTCAACAATCAGAGGTGGGGTTTGAGGCATGCGATTCTTGACCGCTTCTTCAACAATACTTCGAAGATCCTCACTACGGAAGTTAGGGATAGCCTCAGTGAGTTGGAGCTTCATTTCCTCTAGCGCCGTGACAATAGCTGAGTCATCCTTAACATGGTTGTCCACGACAGGTGCAAACTGTGTAGATTCTGAAGAATAAGCATTCTGATGTTGGTTCATAGCATCCAGTACAGCAATACGAATTTGCTCCAATCTTCTATCTCTCTTTGGGCTCATCGAGCGACGGACAGGGAGCTCCTCGTCTTCATCATCAGCATCGCTTTCTTGAACTTCAGCCGAGATACTGCGTCTATCACGGCGGCTAGAGGGTGCCCTGTGAGACAACTTGCTTAAAACCTGCTGGATAGAACTTAAGGTGTTCTCCAATGGGTCGAGACGAGACGCAAGAGCATTGCCCACCAAATCATTAACATGTCCATCGAAGTAATGGACACGCTGTTCAAGTTTACCTTGCTCGCTTGCACTAAAGGTGTCATCCCATTCGCTTTCAGGAAGGTCATCTCCGGTATTTAAGCGATGAACAGGGGCGTCAAAAGATTGGGACAGTGCGCTAGGTGGTGCGTCAACGAAAGGATCGTCAAGCTCAGTCGATATTTTAGGGTGCATATGCTCTTGTGGCAAAGGCCGGTATTGCCGAGGGCTTGGGGTAGGGGCTTCACTTCGGAACGACGCCTGAGATGGCATGTGGACTGGAGCGGAGTCGACGATAATGGCTGCTGGTACTTTTCGAACAGGGCTCGGCTGGCGCCATTTTGGTGACTCTACGGTTCTCTTGACCCCCATAGTAGGATCATTCTCGTTAATCTGCTGCATCACGGCATCGATTTCTTCAAATGTGAGCTCATATGTTCCATCACTATGGGGTTGAGCGCCGGCATCTGAAGGTGGGCTAACAGGAAGGGGCTCGTATCCATGAACTTCAAATGCATCAGAGCGAACAATCGGCGATGCAGGTTGTTCTTCCGATACAGGGGATGGAGATATCGCAATTGGAGAGCCTCGCTCCTTGATAGACTGAGGTGAGCTTGAAGGACTAGAAGCAAACCTTGATGCCTTCAGGCCCTTCACAGGTGGCGGAGGAGATGCAAATCTAGAGGAACGCAGCCCTCTTGTTGATATAGGTGCGGGTTCTGGGGATGCTTCTAGATATTGCTCTGCCTCCTCTACTCCAGCAGGTGAGGGTAGCTCCGGCCCAGGTGTTGGTGAACCACCGCGGTCTTCATCGGACTCGCCTAGCGGCTCTACTAATTCCTCAGGTCGTGTTGTGAAATCAGGCTCGAATGGTGTATTGACCACCTCCGAAGTTCCAAACATGAAACCGCCAGGAACGAAAGGCTTGGCAGTGGCGGAAAACATTGCCTTTCGAGCATCATTAAATGACGGTTCCTGGTCACCAAATGGTCTAGCATTGTTGAAGTCATGAATCTCTGCCTCACTGTTGAACTCAATCGGTCTCCAATTAGCCCTGTCTGGGTCAGGGGATGTCGCCGACGGGCTACTCGTAGCCTTAGTATCATTAGACTCAGATGCAAGCTTGCCGTCTGTAGATTCAGAAACAACAGTTGATGCCAAGGTAACATCAGCTATATTCACAGCCTCGTCGTCGTCGTCTCTCGCATCTCCAATGAGCTTAGCAGCTGAGATCTCAACACTCTCCTCGGGTTGTTCTTCAGTCTGGACAGAGGCCTCAGATTTCTCCAGTATCGATTCGGGCTCCGGCGTAGGTTCCGCAAATTGTGGCTCATCATCGCCATCTTCGTTATCTTCGTGTCTAAATTGCTTCTTCGCACGACTAGCATTACCATCAACGCGCTCCTCCCTATCATCTATAGCATCGGTAGAAGTTGTTCGAGGCGCCGGACCTGGTGCATGCCCACCTATAGGCTGTACAATAGGGATGACCTTCGAGTTCTTACTTGCATTATCGTACTCAGATTTATTCAGGTCGATGTTACTGAAGATAGATTTGGAGCGATTCGGGACGCTCTCATTGCCAGAAGCACCGACACTTGCAACTGATGAAGTAAAAGAACCCATAGGCTGGAACGCCTTGGCATCTGGGTTGAATTTCGGGCCCGATGTGGAAAAGTTGAAATCGCTCTTTTGAGGTGAAAAGACCGCGGCGGCGGGATTGATCCTAGAGCTTGATGAAGTGGAAGGGATACTGAAATGACTTGAGGTCGCGGACTGAGGAACAGCAGGCACGAAAGCTTGGGCTTGAAATGATGCTGGCGTAAAGGATGGCGCCTGTGGGTTCTTAGCGCCAAATACAAACTGGCCAGGCGTGAAGTTGCTTTTAGGATTAAACTTGAATTCAGCTGCGTTGGCATTGAGTTTTGAAAGAGACGGCTTGCTGTTGTGGCTGCTTTGGCGTGAGTGGTATTTGTTGGGAGAAAACGAATCGGAATCAGCCCAAGGATTGCTGGCCATTGATAATGGTCGTTGGTGAAGCTGATTCGCAAAATCATAAGTTTGTGCTGGCGTGCCAAGAGTGCTTGGGTTCGTCTCAACCTCGTATGCATCATCAATTTTCGGTGCATCGACGACGTTGGATTGACGTCTTCGAAGACTTCCTTCGTCTGTGCTATCGCGCACTTCGTCATTATCGAAGAACGGCTTTTGGGATAGCGAGTGACCTCGACTGTGAGGCTGTGGGTGATGCAACTTTAGTCCGTCCTCGGAGTCTGTGCCAATGCCACTAAAATGGACGGATGGACCCCTCGCGTGCAACGGTTCAGCTGCTGCAAAATTCCCAATATTCATATCAGTCTCCAAAGAACCCATCTCATTATGCGGACTGTAATCCTCATGCTCCAACTGCGAACGAAACTGTTCTTCCAAATGGTATTCTGCCTCATCAATCTCCTTTTGCAGACTATTGCTAGCATTGTGTTGTATGAACGACACTGGCTCGGGGGTCTTAGATGGGCTCTTATCGTACGGGTTCGTTTGAGTCTCTTCTTCGTCATCTTCTCGTACTTCTTGCAGCCGTGGTGAAGCCCGCGCAGAGTCTTGTCTCTGAAGAAATTGGTGAGGCATCATTGGGTATTGTAGAGATTGGTGTCTTTGGTGGACGCCGCCAATTGGCGATATGCCGTCAGGTGAAAAAGGTGAGCTGGGTGACATCATACCGAGAATAGATGGTGAGCCACTACGACCGAGCTGTTGCTGCTGTAACAGCATCTGCGGAGACCATCCGAGTGGCGATGGTTGATTAGAAAGATGGAAGGGAAGCTCATGTGGCGATATAGAGATCGAAGCGCGCGAGTTAAATCTTCCAGGTATCTGACCGCTGAAGGAAATAGGCGATGCCACTGCCGGAATTCCTGGACTTTGTGGCCCGGATAGTCCTCCTTGTAGGAAAGGCGTGGGAAATGGAAAACCTTGAGGGCCGCTACTTCCAGCAGATGGTGTAGGCAATGGCGGCGAGAATGGGAAAGGTGGAAATTGAGCTGAAGCTTGTCGACTCATATTAGATGCGACAGGAGATATAGACGGTTGAGCTACTGGCTCTTCCTCGGCGAATGTCACACCAAGCGCCCTAAGCTTGGCTTCTGCGAGCTCACTCACGTATTCCCTCCACGCTGTGACTTTATTAGTTTTGGTTGTCTTGCAGCATGAAGATACAATAACAACTTACCATTCAGATCTGGTAAAGTAACATTGTACTTCCTAAGCGATCGCTCCTTCGCAATATCATCTAGCAGAGGCCATTCGTCCCGACTCCGAGAATTCTTCTCCGGTGCTCCTCCCGACTGGTTAGCATCGAGGTCAAATCCCCTAATATTATATCCCAGCTGCTCCCAAGACTGGAGCATGGAATTTATGCTGACAATATCAAGAGGCATAGGAGCCTTGCCAGGTTGACCACGCTCTTCATCACGAGGAATCAGGACCATGATATTTTTTCCTTTCCATGGTACTTTCTTCTTCAACCTAGGGGTTTGCGACAGAGCCAGTTTCGTGAGCTTCGCCGGGGTCGAGGGAAGTACAGCTTCTAGGCTTAAACCATTGGCGGTCCCATTCAAACCCGCCTGCTCGGATTTCGTTGGGGTTGCCGGTCTAGGTGTGATGTCTGAATTGGACTCAATAGTATGAATGCTCGCAGCGTCCTGCGTTGTTATTCTTTCTGCATCTAGGGAATCCATGTTGTTCGGCATGTCGGCTGTGCGACGATCCAAAACCCCCTGCCGTAGCGTTTCGATGCTCGAGCGATTTCGCGGGTGCCGCAGCACTGAACTCGGGATTTGGGTAGGATTAAGAGCAGGACGAGGGGTATTTGGGTCAGCTTCCTCAAACCAGCCTGCCTCGTTACTTGCAATGGAGCCGCTCAGTGAAGAGTGCTCGCTGTCGTCTGTCCCGTCACTTAGCCAATGGCGGTGCTCTGAACTTGGGTCGTTAGTCGTATGCTGACGAATCCACTCCTCTGTGATGCCACCAAGTGGCCTTCTAGCACGGTTCGCAAGTACAGCCGCACTGCCAGAGAGCAAGGGATTAGGTGGTAAAGGCGCCGGTTGAGTGTCAGAACCAGAGGGAGCTGGGCGCAAGAAGGGAGTATCGATCTCAAGCTGGTGCAAGGCTGATTCCTCAGAGGTCCCGCTACTGAAGCTCAGTCTTCGAAGGTGATGGCTATCTGCCTCAGGGTACGGCGAGCCCCAACTCGTCGTTACGTACGGATCTTCTTCGGTCCCACGATTCGATTGCGGAGGCGTCCTCAAATATCGTAATGCCCTCTCCGAAAGTTGGGGGACGGACAAGGGCGGGAGTATGGGCGAAGACAATTCTTCTTCGCCAATCGTTGAAGTACCAGATAGGGGCGAAGATGGAGGTGAAGCCTGACGCGGAGCAGGGGCCAGAACGCCGCCCTGTACCAACGCACGAGGCGGGGACACTGGTGACCTTGGGGAAGACGTCTTTGGTTAACCTTCACGGTGAGCAAAAGCTCATGTTAGCTAAGCTCTGGACCAGTTGACATGTGATGTCCGGGGTCATCAGTTGGATGCGCATACAGAATCAGGATCAAAACAGCAGACGAGGAGCAAGTCGCCTGCTACTCTGACCTCCAAAGGCTCGCTGTGTCGCGTCGTCTATATTATGAACGATGTTATACTACAGTCGTAGGCATCGAAAATGAGTCCGGGTCGCGGCCAAAGAATAATTAATACGCGTGCGCGAGCCTCTCAGCAGCGGCGGCAACGACAAGTCGCTAAGCTCACTCAAAAACGGTTGGACAAATAGAAAGGGGAATTAAAAAGGAGAGAACTTGATGCATGCATCGGGCATATGCCACCGTTTCTGAATGCCTTGCAGAAGAGACGAGCGAGCATAGGCTTGCGTGAACAGGAGCTGGTGACAACGGACGACAAGGAGGAGGAGGCGCGTCGTTACAGGAGGTCGTGAAGGGGAGAGAAATATGGCCCGGCCTTCCCAGTGCCAGAAATGAGGAAAAGGGTCAATCTGTCGAGAAAAAACCACTGTCGCTAGGATATGCCTGCAAGTCTGAAAATGGATGCTAAGTCGCCTTGGCTAGAGGGCGATGGGAAATACCTTGGGCCTACAGAGTACTCGAGGTCTACCAGATGTCTGATAGAGGCTGGGCATGTCTACTGTGTAAGCGAAGAGGTATCGCAGAAGTCGCTAATATCCGCTCATTTTAGAAGGTACGAAGCCCCACCGCTCCAAATTGATGGAAGTGGGCCACCCGAGAGCCGACTAGCCCATCACGGGCGTCATAACTGCGTTCTCTCTGCAATCTCCTGTCACACCAAAAGGCCGCCTCTACTGCACAGTACTGTAGGCAAGCTTAGAGCTTCAGGGCCTACTATAGCTCTCTTATAGCTTGCGCGAATCCCAGCTCTGTTGACCACCGTTGTCGATGGCTCACTAACATACAGGTACCGATGCAATTCATTGCCATCGCCAACCAGCAAGAACTACCCTCCCTTCAGAAAGAAAAAAAAAATCCCAAATAAAAAAACAACTCACGCTCGAGCAGTGGCGGTGACCACGTGTAGTGCGGTGATTGCAGCATTGATTGGTCATGAGCACTCAATAACGACAACAACAACACACACACTTACGCAGTACAGAAACATGAAAACAGCACGCTTGCATCAGCGGAGACGCAGGAACCGTTCGTGGCTTTGCAACCCTCACATACTTATACCTATTACTACATTAGGCGATACTAATAGGTATGTATGATAGATCAACTACTACTGATATGCACTAGTATATACAACAATAAGCGCGGAAATTCGCCAATTAATGCGAGCAATACCTAAACTAGGTAGGTACCATTACTTGTCCTGTAACTTTGCAAGTGACGTGCATGCTCAGTGGTTATTTTCCAATCTACGTATGGTTATAAATAAGGTAGACAGATGACAATACCTAAATCAAATGCTCGAGTGGATATTTATAGTACACCGATGCAGCAACAGCCAGCGAATTATTCTAAACAATCCACGTTTATTATTCTGTTTTTTTTTTTTGTTTTTTTTTTAAAAAAAATTTCCTTGATAATGAACCTCATGTCAAATCGGTTGCTGGTTCCTAAGAACCAGCAAGGACAACCTACCATTACATAAGGGTCATAAATTAGGCCAGTTACCTCCTCCTAAAACGCCATGAAAAGCAAAGCCATAAGACCCATCCGAAAGAACCTAATTCTCGCAGAAGAAGTCGAAGTCATCGACTCCAGCCACCGTAACCTTCGATAAGAATGCTGTCTGAGTCGCCGAGCTGAGGAAGCTTTTGCATCGATCTGTATCCCTGGTTAGTTTTCACTGTTTAATCATCACTAGTAGACAGCTCAGGCGTTTATATGAGGAAGAATCGAGCAACCCTCAAGCCGAAGGGAAGTAGAACAGCAGACAAATTAGGAGAAGGAAGTAAACAAATAAAAGAACTTAAGCTCGAGCGGCAGACAAACGATATATGCTTACTTGATTGGTCGTCACAAGCCGCCACATCGAATTGGCCTTTGCTAGCGCCATTCGCCAGCTCTGCGCAGTCGTTTTTCTGAAAATCGCATGTCTTATCGATCGCAGTGTTGAAATCCGGCTGTCACCCACGGTTCTACCAGTCAGACATTTCATTCCAGGCTCGGGCCAGCCAAAAAGAAGAACGGGGAAACCTACCACTGTCTCCCCGTTAATTTCGTATGGGTGCTGAGGATCTGTTGAATGCGTGATCTATGACCGCCACCAATACGTCGTCAGCGCCGGCACACCTTCACCTGTCCTTGAAGTTGTACTTACGGGTGGTGCTGCAGCACCTCCCAAATCTTCGGTAAAAGTCTGTTGGACGACGACGTCAGTGGCCCGTATCCATCATCTAGAAGCCGTACACTCCATAGATGACCATTGACACGTACATTCAAGTTGGCAGGTCCTTCTTGGAGTATCTGCTGGTCCTGGCGTGCGAATAGGCCCGTGTTAGGGTTCCATTGAATCTGGCCAGCTAGGTCGAGCTGGCCAGCTTGGGCTCCTAAGATGAGTGCCGCTGCAACTACAGCTATAGACGTAGTTCCTATACATAACATGGCTTTTGCTACGAATCGTGGTGGGTAGGTGAGTGCGACGGAAATCGTGATGGCGCTTCAGGTAAGGAGTTTTTCGCGGTCTGCAGTCTGATAAAGTCGCTAAACTCATACACGTGAAACTCGACCCTACAACTGGTATTTAACTTATAAGTTCTTAGGTATCAGTGGCATAGCGTACCGATCGAAGGTTCCGCCAGCGGAGAAAATAAAATTGAGGGCGCGAGATTGTTATTTGCAATAGAGCAAAAAGAAGGTTTATAGAATAATCGTCGACACAGCTCAAAGAAAGGGCACGGATATACAAGAAAAGCAATACATGTAAGATACAGAATAGGTATTATTAAACAGCGTTCTTGACCCCACGCTTTGACTAGATCTAGATGAAAGCGCAACATGAATATGCAAGGAGGTAAGGAAAGAGGCGGCGGGCGCTGAAACCATTCTGAAACACAACATCACCCACTACCACCACTACGACTAGATGCTACTACCTAGGTAGGTACCGTACATACACACGCACCGCTAAGATAGTTGGAGGTAGGCAACGTTATGCGTTAGCAATTGCGAGTTGGCGGAATACAGGTTCTCAGGACTCGGCAGATAGGTACCTAAGTTGACAGAAGCCCATAGATTAAATAAGGTAGGCTTCCGGCAATCTATTCTATATATGATGGGGATTGCAATAGTATTTTTTTTAATTCCATATTATATTGTCATTCTTGAACAACAGTAGAACTGGTTAGATATGCCTGTGCTTCGTATAACTCTTGGGTTCTTCTCACATAATATATCCGTTCGCCGATAGCAAGGCGAAGATGAATGGCGACCTAACTACTTTTATTGATGCGAGCGGCCTCTGTTAATTGCACAATCCAGATTTTAGTCTGCGACTCCATCTATCTAACAACTAACTCATCTTATAAACCACAGTATAGCTAGACATATTCGTGTATACACGTATGCAGTGGCCAAGTGTTAGCAATAACCTCCTTGCGGCGGCTTATTTGATGTCCGCCACCGTATTGATTAGGGGACAAGGTAATCTTTGTAATATTGGTCAGATATGAATGTAAAGGGTATAGTATTAGAAGAGCTTTATACAAAGTGTTTCCTCGTGCCACTGAGAGATTTTTGTTGGTGTATTGTTGGCTATGAACCATTGTGAGCCTCGTGCTGACGTCTTTCGTGTCCATTCAGGCAAGTTCAACACACGGATACACCGGTAGGATAGCATGCCAAATTTCTTTATCATCCCCGTCTCATTCTCCATGAGGCCATACCACTCTCAACCTGTGAACAGCATCTAGTGAAGCAATACGAGGGCTTTTATTCATGAGCCAGCCTGTGAATCGCCGCCCGAAAAAAAGAAGTTGACTTATACCATGCCATGCAATTCCTTCCAACTCCAACGCCGGTTTGATAAATCACCGCCATGGATTGCGGAATCAATGAATACGTCGCTTGTACAAACAATCTAGACGGTACGCTTAAAAATTGGAGGCGGCGTTGGTTTGTGTCGGAGCGTGGTATGTCTCTAGGGTGCTCTGGAAAGGGCTACGAGCACTGGCTGCAGGGCCACTTGCTTCGCTCTTCTCTGCTGTCCCAGGACCACCGAAGCCTGCACCATAACTAATGAGCTCTTCGTTCTCCTCCTGGCTGCGTTTCTTGTTGCGAAGTCGCCAGTAGAGAATACCACCAGCAGCAAGAATGATGGCGCCGCCAACACCAACAGTTACGCCAATAATTGTACTCCGGACCTGAGGAGTAATGCCACTGTTGCCGCTACTGGATCCACCGCTACCGGAAAGTCCAGGTGTCGATACAACGACGGACTCGGAGCTGCCAATATGCGTCTGTCCACTGTTATCGGTGCTTGTATAAAAGACAGTCTTAGTCTGAGTGACAGGTTTCGCTGTACTGCTTGACGTAGTGTCGTCCGTAGTCTCCGGGTTGGAGTCGTCTCCAGAAGAAGTAGTTGAGGTCGAACTGGTAGGAGTTGAGGCTGGTGGCGTGGTGATAGGACCGGTAGTAGTAGAAGGCGTAGATGCCGACGACCGAGACGATGTTGAAGTATTCACAGTCGGGGTAGGAGTGTCCGAGGTCGTAGTTTGGTCGGTAGTTGAGGTCGAGGAGGTCGAGGAGGTGGATGAAGACGATGACGACGAACTCGAAGAAGTCGGATCGCTAGAAGTCACATCTGAGCTAGGCGCCTCGGAAGAAGAGCTACTATCATCTACAGAGATGACCGAGTCCTGGCGCGCCTCCAAACCATGATGAAACCAGGTTGCTTGTGTTGCGATCAAGATGGACAACACAACCATCAATACCTGAACCCAACGTGTTGAATACATAATGTCGGGTCGTTGGGGCGAAAGGCGGCACCAATATGGCAGAGGCTAATGCACCTAATTTGTAAAGGATGAACTGCCAGAGGTACCAAAGAACGGACAGGTATCCACGTGCTCTGTGTTTGTGTCCGTGGTGTTGACTCACAGCACAATAGACCCAAGAGTGATTGGTCTATTGAATCCAGGAGAGTGAACGAGTGCGAGCGCAGAATAAATTCGCCGAACCCTGAAGAGATACGACCGCTTGCAGAAGGGGTGTAAATTCGAAGAAGAGAAGGGCAGGAAACGATTTGATGGAAACGAGCGAAATAACAGGCTTATGCCATTAGAGTGATGGATGGGGAGACAGGATAGGATGACAGACAAGAAACAGACATCAAGGAGAGATTGGCAGGTGGTCGCATTGACCCTTCACAAAATAGGGAAGTGGATCAAGGGTCTGAGGTCCTTTGACCAGTGGGGCTGCGGCGTCGTCACCTCGTATTTTGTCAACTGCCTGGGTACCTTAGGTACCTAGGTAGGTACCAATGTAGGTAAGTACCAGGTAGGTAACCTAGGTACCTACCTACCTAGGTGCCTAAAAATATGGCTGGCATCGCCATAACTAGGCTCATAAGCCAGTTAAAATATTTGCTCACCAAAACTGAAAACTCTGCGGGTAAGCTTGTCACCTGAAGGCAGCTGGTCCTGCAGCCACGGGGAGGCCGGTTTTAGGTCACACCGTTAGCACACCATGTAGCTTGGTTCTATCTACCTAGGTAACCTGTTCAAACAATATTGTGGCATGATATGCAAAAGACAAGAATGTTATCATAATGGCGAAGAGGACTAGTTAGCGTTATATCTTCCGAATATAACTAGTTGCAATTATATTCACTATAACCATATATTGAACTAACAACTATGTACCTATCTAGGAATAATATATAGGTGTTGAGATTAGTACATAGGCCTAATCCGGTACCTAGAAATCGCTTTCCATAACCAGGTGTCAACAATCCTGGACCAGCTGTGAAGCTGAAACCTCCAAAAATTAGCATACCTATGTAGGTCATGCCTTATGTACCTAGGTCGTTTTTGACCTCCTCGGCCCCTTACCTGCACTTATTATCTAGTGGCACTTCTAGGAATCTAGGCCATACTGCCTAGGTACCGTACGCATACATGTAGGCACCTATATTTACCTGTATTCATCAGTAATTAAATAGGAGATGCTCAGCTCAGCCCTATTATATCTGTGCAAGTACCTAATTACATATGGATATTTATCTAATTAAGTACTGTATCTGCTCGGTGATATTCAAGTGCAGTAACTGGTTTTCTAGACCAATCAAATTGTTATGCGAGACGAATATTGTTGCTTTATTGGGTGCAAGAAACCCATTACCCCACTTGTAAGTCGTGTAACTGAAAAGGCAGTTAAAGGGATCCCTAGGGAGCAGATACAGCCACGGCAGTTGGAGGCGCTTGTTAGGGATGCACAAGCTAAGAATAGGACAGATGCATGTATACTTATATTTCTATGATCAAACTGATCAAACATTTCGCCGGCATTCAGTTGCGCAAACATGTTGTGCATCATCGGTCTTGGGTTGCCTAAAAACGATTGGATATCACTCTCCACCTCCACACGCAGGTATACATATGCGTATGTATCTAAGTCCAGATTCCTACCTAATTCAGTAGTGGCAAAAACTCAAGCTACTAAGCCAAAATCGACAATAAAAGAGACATGATCATCTGCCACAGGATTTCCATGCTGACAATGACATAACTCTACCGGCCGTAGTGCACAAACTAAGGCAAGTGTGCCACTGGGTAGGTGGGCATTTATGCACATGTAACATTCTTGAATTCTGTCAGAGTTCTGTCTACGTATGTAATGTTGCATTGTTTCCGAATACCTGCATATGTACCTCCTGTGGCACGTTGTCTAAGCCAGTACCTACCTAGGTACCTAATAGCACTGCCTCAAGGGCGCCTCCAGGGTAGGTGCCCAAACTAACCTAGGCACTACGCAGATCTAGAACCTTATCTAGATGTATTACGAAACACTCGTGAGTTGGAAAATAACTGTCTAGGTTGGTTCCATTAATCCGGCAAAAAGTAATTTTTGCTTTTTTGTATGTAAAGGGAAGCCCCCGAAATAAGGTTCTATGTCCCGGTAGGCGGGGTCATGAGGACCATCTTCTACGAACCTACGCATTTGTAGGTATATTGTTAACAAAAGCATACACTAACCTAAACTTCCCTCTCAGAAAACCATTCCCGTTGTGTCATTGTGCTTAATATAAAGTTGTGCCGCAGATACTTACATGTATCTGATATATTGCAAGTTGGAGAAGAGATCACCTAAGAAACATAAAACCATGTGACTCTAAACCAGCCAAGAGTAAGAGCACGCAGAATTGGGGAAAAGTAATTCTTTACGAAAATTAATGCATGTCCGATCCCTAGTCTGCACTCAGAGGCCGGAAGGCTGATGCTGTGTCAACGGCCTTGGTGTCGAACTCTTGTCCATATACGAGCATAATAGACGTGAAAGCCCATAACGAAGCCGGCCTGTAAACTCGAGACCCCAGGATGCGACATCTCTGTGCAGTGGCAAATGCCTGTACAACCAACCGAGGAACGCCTCATATGTATCCTTCGCCATCAACATAAAAGACAAAGAAAAAAAATAATCCTACACAACATGACGACGTCTCCATCAACCATGTCAATGCATTGCGCTTGTAACGCCCACCCAGAAGCCGAGTCGTGTATGCCCCTTGGAGATCTTTCCGGGTGCCCATATCATCCCTTCCGTGTTAACAAAGGAAAGAAATGACCGTAATATGCTAATTTTCTCAGCTTCTTTTCCCGTTCCATCCACCAACGCCTCCCTGCAACCAGGTGCATCGCATCACTTACCTTTCCTATGCCCGGGATAAGGGCCGCTGGCGGATTAGAAATGGGCTTGGCATTTCGTCCTTCTCAGGGTCCCAGACGGGAGCAGGGTCACGGGCTCTGTCTCCCACCCGCTCCTTAAGTATGCGTTTAGTACTACTATTCGCGTTGTCGACTGGGCGACCCCCCGCCCGTGCCTGCTGTAGCTCGACGAGTGTTCGACCTCTGACGTTGTTCTTCAGTGCCATCTTTGTGAGAGACGCATCAGAATCTTTCTTAGTAAGAGAGGGTTTACGCTGTAGACCATTCTCACCGATTGGAGCAGTCAGGTTAGCCGCTGACGGGATCTTGCTCAATCTTCGATTGGGAGAATTGCCTCTCTCGCGAAGAGCCCCGTTGCTAGGCTGAGGCCGTAGTTGCAAGTTTGACGCAGAGGCACTACTAGGTAGGGCTGGCATCGGCTTGTTAAGAGTTGCCGGAGTGAAATGAGTTTGTGTCTTCAGGTGTTCAGCCGGTGTTGACTTCACGGAAGTCAGCACAGGCCGATGAGCTAATGGGTTCCTACCCATCCGAGGGCCTCGGGTCGGGGAGGGGATGATGGGGGTGTCGTCATCATCAGAATCAGGTATTTCGGGATCTGCGTCTCGAGCTTTCTTCCATCGGGCTTCGTCATTGGTGTCGTCAAAGATGGTAGGCTGATGTGCGTGTGGAGCTTTAGTAGAATTCGCTCGCCGGGGCGATAGGGACAATGATGCAATTGCAATTGGTGATGGAGAAGCCATATCAAGATCCATTGGTGTACCGAGGTGGCGCTCGAACATGGTCTGGGCGCGCCCTAAGGGTACACGATCCTTCTTAAGGAGTGCCTCCTCGGGCTCGCCGACGGACAAGTCGGTGATATCAGTGGTAGATGGGAACTCCCCATCAGTACTGGTGCCGGCAACGGATTGCAGATACTCAGATTTCGACAATGATGGACTGGTCTCTATGTCCTCTACACTGCTGAATGCCATAGGTCTCTTCTGTATCTCCTCTTGGACTCGAGCTTGTACTTCGTCCTCAAAGCGTCTGTGAAGTTCTTGAAGCTCAGTCCCTACAAGTCGGTCAATCTCAAGTCGTGCTTTGACTTCCCATTCTCTTCGCACAGAAGCCTCAATCTCCTGTCGGGCTAAAGATTTGACAGCTTCGAAGTTTACCAGTTTCCTCTCCACCTCCTTCAATTTTGCATCAAGAGTTGATTCCTTCGCCAACAACTTGCTCTTCAATTCCACAGCCTCACGTTGCATTCGCATCAACCGCACGACCGGGAGATTGAGCAAGATCGTGGTGTCGGGCCTCGCATCGGGATTAACTCTCAAGCAATCTCTAATGACAGCGGTCAGCTCAGAAGAGTATATCCGAGGCAAGGTTGGAACTTTTCCCTCTTTAATCTTCTGGACTAATTGAAAGTGGGATTTGGCGTTGAATGGAGGTTCCCTTGCGCATAGCTCATACATGACGCAACCTAAAGACCAGATATCCGACTTAAGTGTATATCGCTCAGCGGCACAGATCTCGGGAGACATATAGAACGGAGTGCCAACATATGTTGAAGCGAAATCATGCGACTGAATCATCTTAGACAACCCAAAGTCCCCAAGCTTGACCGAATTGTTCTCTCCAAGGAATACTACTGCTGGTCAGTACTTTATTTAAGCTAACACCGCTAGAAACCTTAACTCACCATTCTCAGGCTTTAAATCTCGATGCAAGATTGTCACAGCTCCAGGAGGGACCCTTGGTTTTGTCTTGGCGGTAGCCAGTACATTGTTACCTACCTCAGGAGGATCCACACCATAATGACATCGGTACAGAGCTGTGATAAGCTGGGAAAATACAATCCATACAAACTCCTCCTCGGCGTACTTGTCCGCACGCGCAAGGTCTCGAATGACGCGGCCCAAGTCTCCATTACCGCAATACTCCATATATAGATGAAGGTCTTGAGTCTGCTTAAGGTGTTCCCGATGAAAGTACCCTACAATATTGGGATGTCGGAGCGAAGAGAGGATCTGGAACTCGGTGTGTAGCTGCTCCCTCTCTTTCTGGGACATCTTCAGGTAGCTGATTTCCTTTCGACATAGAATCATGCCATCGACCTTTCGTTTGACTTTTCGAATTACACCGAACGAACCATGGCCTTGAGACACCGATGTAAGTTAGCAGCTAGCACCCAGCCGATTGTATCAGAACAATATGGAGGAGGCGGATAAAGACAAATATGCATACCGATCTTCTCCAGTACTTCATACTTGTCGGATTCTGTCATGTCGAATCGAATTGAAGAGACAGCAACTTTCCACCAGTGCTTGTAGTACTAGGCCATAAGACAAAGGAACAGGGTGCGCAAAGAAGGTTCAGTCTAAATAGAGTTCAAATATTGTGTTGGGTATCTGAACCGTACGCGTCAAAACATGCAATGCAGAGAAGAAAAGTATGTGCGAGTTAAGGTTTGGTGATTTACAGATGTTTTTGTTTGTGTATGCACACTACAAGTTCTCCGTCAGTGGTGCTAGCAGCATCTCTTGGTTTAGGTCGGTACCTAGTGAATCAATAAATCGGTAGGCACGACAACCGTCGCATGGGACTTGTGGGTCTGCGCTTGTACATATGTCTGTACCTTATTGTTGTTCTATTCTCTGAGTGGTCCAAGCGTTAGTTTCAATGCAAATCAAGCCTTACCTATTTGGATGCTAGATTAGGTACCTACCTGCTATTGGGATACCATGTCTTGTCATTGGCCTTCTCTGTCGCCACTCTGCTCACTATCGGGTATGTACATATAGCTACATACATCACCCTGGCTCTCTATTACTCAGATAGTAGATTATCTCGTTTGGCTATGCTCTCAGTAACCCATTAATACCTACCCTCGTGACAGTTCACTTTTAATCATCAAGTTTCTATTTTGGTAGTATTTAGAGCACTAGTGTAGCTCAGTTCTATCAAACGTGTCTAAATCCGCGTATCCTAAGATGGTCCTCCGTAAGCACCAGTTGGAAGCAAAGCTCAAACATGATCTGGAGCTTGTCCAAAGTGGCGTATTGAGGGAGGAGAATCCTCTTGATTCGAGCAAGGAATTTAATGAACTCCTAGAGGCCTGTCGAAGAGGAGATTTAAAGCGGACGCAGGAACTCATATCGGCCGGTGTTAATCTGAACGGGAAGGACAAATTTGATTATACTCCTCTAATCCTAGTAAGCCTGCGTTCGAGGAGATCTCAGTGCCATTCAACAATTTACATCACGTCGGAATTGGCTGACCTGGGCGACAGGCGAGCTTATGTGGCCATTACACACTAGTGGAATTATTACTCGAATCTGGCGCATTAGCAGAACGTGACACCTTCCAAGGCGAGAGATGCATATACAATGCCCTGAACAACAAAATTCGAAACCTGCTCTTGAGGTATGACTATTCAAAGTCTACCGATCCGTTGCAGCCGTGGGCTGCCCATATCACCTCATTGTTTGCAAGACGGGTGCCAAAAACTTCAGATATCACCCTAATGGAGGGCGCCGAGATATTCGAACTTCACAAGTTCATCCTTTCTGCCCGATCACCATACTTCGAAAACAAACTAAGAGAAGCCCCGGAAACAGCTACTTGGAAGCTTCCTCTATCGAAGCCAGTCGAATCTTTTCGAATTGTGCTTCGCTATCTGTATCTCGGTGACGTTCCAAGGGAGATAGTCGGCCCTCGTAGCAACCATACGGAGGAGGAAGTACTTACCGGCATCGACAAGATTAGCAGGCAATTAGAGATACCCAAGCTGTGGGAGACCATTTTGTCTGAGCAAGATCGACGGCTCGTGAGACAACGTCACCAGGATGAAGTCAATCGAGCTCATCAGCAAGTCAATGACTTCTTCAAACAAGAGGTGATTGGCCATAAAATGATTGTCGACACACGGCAAGTATCCGAGATGAAATGGGTGCCCGGTAATTCAACATTCGCAGATTGTCTGCTACGGGCAGATGAAGGAGTAGGTGTAAATACACACCAGGAAGAGGAACAAGAATTGAATCCTATATTGGGGCTACCAAACGCCACCTCTAAACACGAAAAAGCACATCTCTATCCGGTACACAAGGCCATGCTTATTCGGAGCCCATACTTCGAAACCATGTTTTCGAGTGGGTTTATGGAAGCTCAAGAGTCCCAACATCTTCACATCATCAAAGTCGATTGCTCGCCGAGGGTTCTGGAGATCATACTTGGATTCCTTTACACGGAGCAAGTAGAATGCCCCCTAGAGCTCGCACTCGATCTACTCTACGCATCGGACATGCTCCTACTCGATAAGCTGAAAAGCAAAGCCGCGGTGTTAATCAGTTCGCTTGGCAGTGGGAACAATAACTTATTGATTGATCGGACACACGGAGGTGATGACGAGGGTGACATCGAAATCGAACCTATTAACGTGTATGATGTGATCCACGCAGCTTGGGAGTTGCGGGTTCAACGTCTTGAGACGTTCGCAGCCCGATACCTAGCTTATCGACTGGAAGATTATATCGACGAGAAAGAATTCGCCGAGCTGATACAAGAAAGCGCGACGAGGGTCAAAAACAGAGAAGAGACAGATACAATTGAATTACTTGACGACATTCGATACTACCTCGATGAACGGTTCAAACTGAGATTCGAAGGTGGTGGGATCAACGAGATGCTAGATGAAGGCGTCGAAATCGACGCTGCCGCCGCCGAGGAAGCGGTGGTCAGCGGTGGCATTAGAACACTTGATGGGGCGCTTGTGGAAGACGAGTTCGAATCAGATACGATCAACTATGGAGTGTTGTTGCAAAAGATCGACATGGTGCTGGAAAACCTCAAATTAGACGCATAGACGAATACAGGCCGGACTAGGAGGTACCTACATAGAACTATCTAGAGACTCGCCCAATCTACCTACCACGACAATGTACTACGTATGTATTATACTTGTCCTGCGGATGTGGATTACAGTGGACAGGAGGAATGATCAGTTGGATTTTGAATATTCTGTAGGTATACCAATCATAACTAAACAGGAAAGAAAGCTGCTCTTCATTTATTATTAGATGGTGAGAATCGTCTATCATAATAGGACAACACCGTGGCGGCCTTGGCTTTACTCCCGCTCTCCTTTCCACCTTGCGCCTCACTAGCGCCGGGGTCCGGTGTACAGCCGTTCGTAAGCTGCATAACATACGTTATTGTGATCGCTTCCCCTGAATAATCCTATAAGCGAGACTCATCAAGCCAAAGGCGGCATTGCAAGCGCCCATTAAGACACGCCGCGTAAGACAGACCCCACCCCCCACGTCTCGAAATATGCTTGCATCGTAACAACCGCCTCCCAACATGCCGTCATTGCCGACCGACCGCCAAGGGGCCGGGGGGGTGGATGTTTGTCTGGTCTGTCAAGTCTGTCAAGAAACAATGAAACTTTCCGACTCCCCCATTAGAGTGCTGTTCAAACTGTCAATCTTTCTTAGTCTACTGCAAGCAAGCAAGCAATGTGGAAATATCCATTAAGATGAAGGTGCTCTCGGTGCTTGGTCGCTGTTCGCAGCTCCCAACCTTTTATAAGTTCACAGTAGTTGGTGTTTTTACCTTGATACTCATCGGTAAGCTAAGCTAGCTCTCACCCAGCACCCAGCGCAGCGCAGCGCAACTCAACACATATCACGATGCATAGAGGCGAGGTACCTATGGGGTACCTTACCTATTTACCTATATTATAGACAGTGACTAACATGCAACGCGGATATAGCTACATTCCAGACTGGTCCGGTCGACTTCCGGGAGCATTGGGATAAGTTCCGGCGCCCCAAGGTGAATGGTCTCGCAAATGGCATTCCCCTACGTGTCATGTTCATCGGTGCATCGATGACCCTCGGCGAGCATTCCACCGGCGAAAGGGGGTTCCGGAAGCAAGTCCGGGACTGGCTGGTATCCCAAGGGAACGAGGTGAACTACGTCGGCCAGGTATGTGTACCCAATTCTGCCTGTCACGAAGGTTATTTCGCTCGAGCACTAACCCTGCCCCCCTTTTGTAGAATCGGTTCGGCGATTTTCTCGACAACGACGTTCAAGCATTCGGCGCGCAACCGATCAAGCCGACCCTCGATCGATGCAAGGAAATCGTCCCCCAGACGCAGCCAAACCTGATCCTGATAAATGCAGGCTCGAGCGATTGTTTCCAGCAAAACCACTGGGGGCCCGCCTTTATCCTGCAAAAGATGCGCGCGCTCGTCGACTATCTCTTCGAAGCCTCACCGCGTGCGACAATCATCATGTCGACCATCATCACGAGCCCCTGGGATAACGTCGAGGACTGCGTCACGTCGGCAAATGCGCAGATCCGGCAGGTCGCGGCGGATCTGATCCGTGAGGGTAAGCCCGTCGTGCTTGCCGAGATGCACAATGACCAAGGTCTCCCAAACCGCGTCGAGAAGAAGCATATTGGCAAGGACAATATGCATCCTATTGACGCCGGCTACTTCCTTATGGGTGATATTTTTATCGAGAGTATTCAAGATGTCGAAGAGAAGGGGTGGCTTCAACCCCCTATCAACAACGGTATTCCGTTTGATGGTGAGGCCGAGCGACACGCCGAAGAGGCCAAGAGCGAAAAGCAGATACAGGAGCATAAACCGGAGGAACATGTTAAAGCTGACGAGAAGAAGGTGGAAGCTGAAGTAAAAGCCAATGCCCGGAGAAGGCGGCATCCGTAATTCGTTATTAGGCTAGAGAGCGCTTTTTTAACGGCAACTCGGTGGCGAACAACAAGCGGAGTATCGTACTAGATGGCGGTAGACTTCGGCGCATGACAGCGCAAGGATAGGGGCGTTTGGTATTTGACATTCATGGGGACAGACGTCGAAACGGGCCAACAGAAAAAAAAACCACAAGACAAGCGTACAATTAATTAACAACAAGGGCATTCGACCATGTTGTCGCTGCTGGCTCAGCAAAGGAGTAAGCCCATCTTTGCGGAGCTGATGCATCACTAATGAGTAAATAGTTCCTGAAATCCGTCGGTGACAGCTTCAGGTGCCTCTCAGTTCAGTCTCTTGCGATGTCAACTTATAATTCGAATCGATGCGTAGCCCCAATTGTTATTACAAGATGTGATTGTTGGACCGTTGTGTCATCGTATTTCGTTCAATTCGTGAAGCTACTACGAGCGCGTCGCATCGCACAGATGCATCTGTCTGGCTTCCTTTTCGCTTTCCTCCTCATTTACATCGACAAAAGAAATTAGTTAAAATCAAGCCTCCATGATACCCTGTAAGAACACCAATAATCCCTAGCTATTAATACAAGCCATCAACGAGCAGAATGAAGCGAATCCATGCAAAGATCGGTCGCGTGTCTACGCGACCTGGCGCCTGCCAAGGATGCTAGTACCAAAGCTAGCGTACCGAGCACACTTAGTGTTGCAGTCGTATTTGCCCTGCGACACACCACCAGGCGCTATTTGATACTCGCCGCGACAGCCGTCCACTAGAACACCTAGCGTTAGTAACTACCGTCTAGAGCAAGTTTGAAGAGTGGGAAAGCTTGAAGGCAGGATATGGTCTTGACAGGGGCCTGTCGTTTTGAAGAGAAGTTGCAAGGGGAAAGGGTCAGGATAACTTACTACATGCCTCAAAAGCGGTAAACCCAGAGTCAACGACGGATTTTGAGGGGGGAGTGAATGGGCCATTTTCGTGAGCCGGTAGAGGAAGAGCTTCCTTCTTGACGATAACCTCCGGGCCCACCTTGGCGTACCGGGCGCAAGCAGTTTGGCAGTGCTTCTTCCCTTGAGATATACCGAAGGCGTTTTGCCATTTGCCACCGCAGGACTTCATACATCCTTCAAAGGTTTCAGCGCCTGAACCAATCTCGACCTCCGGCTCAGGGGCGCGGAAAGGGCCATCCACGGGCTTGTCTTTCCTAGCGATTACTTCCGGGCCCGCCTTAGCGTACCTGGCGCAAGAAGTTTTGCAATGACGATCTCCTTGGGAAATGCCGAAGGCGGTTTGCCATCTGCCTCCGCAGGATTTCATGCAGGCTTCGTAGCTGGCAAAGCCGGTGCCGACCTCGACCTCTGGCTCGGGGGCACGGAAGGGAGCATCAACTGATTTCTCTCTCTTCACAACTAGGTTCGTACCCGCCTTGGCGTAGCGGGCACAGCTCTCTTTACAGTAGTGTTCACCTTGGGAGATGTGAAAGGCGGTCTGCCACTTGCCACCACAAGATCGCATGCAAGACTCGTAGGTAACTATGCCACTACCAACCTCCACCTCAGGTGGGGGAGGGCGGAAAGGAGCATCGACCGATGAGTCTCTCTTAACGGGAATGGTCACCTTAGCCTCGGCGAGGTGGGCACAGGCCTCCTCGCAATGTTGTTTGCCTTGAGATACATCCCCGGCGATATCGGCATGCTGCATCTTGCCCTTGCAAGACCGCATGCAAGCGTCAAAGCTGTTCGACTCTGCACCGACAACTGGGGCTGAGTGTCCGTGGCCCGCGGGTACAGCGGACTTGAGGTTGCTACCGCGGGCCCCGTCACTGTTGGCACAAGACCCCTCAGGTGCGACGGCGGCTGCAACGGCGGCGTTGGCAAACATGAGGCCGGGCGAGAGGCCGGGCGAGCCGTAGACGCCAGTCTTCTCGGTCTTCTCGGTCGTGGTGCAAGCCGCGAGGCACGAGGTCCTGCACTGGGTGATCTCGAAAGCAATATCGGCCGTCTGGCACTTGACCTCACACCGCTCGGCGCATTCCTCGTTTTCCGAACCCTTGGCGTGGTGGAAGGCAGGGCTGGCGCTCCCAGAAGCTAGGGAGTGATCGTTCATGGCTGGGCGAGCTGATGAGGCACCGGTCTGGGCTGCGGCTGCAATACCGTATGTAGGGTCAGCATGGTGCGATGGGGCCGGGACGGGATGCGAGTGGGCTGGCGGAGCTGAGACGCTGTACGGGTCCTCTGCCGGATGCGCGGCCATCACGGGCGAGACGGCGGACGCATGGGCTGGCGGGGTCGCGACGGCATATTGGTGCACCGCTGGATCTGAGGCATGCACGGGCGAAACGGCTGATGAGTGGGCTGGCGGAGTCGAGGTGCTATATGGGTGCTTCGCTGGATCCGAGGCAATCACAGGCGCGACGGCGGACGAGTAGGCTGGGGCAGAATGGATGGCGTACGGATGCTCTTCTGGGGAGGGTGCCATGGGTGGGCGGACCGGAGGCGTCTGGATACTGTGGGTAGGGTCCGCAGAGACTGACGGGGTCACAGACGTGGATGTATGTGGTAATTCGACAGGGAATGACGCAAGAGCTGAATGTTTAGAGGTGGTAGTTGGGGATGAGACGGGCGCTACCGAGTAGGCTGAGGTGTAGCTTGCGGGATCGGCAGTGTGCGTGGTGAATATGGATGATGATAGAGATGGCGGAGGTTGTACCACGTAGCCTACAAGCGCAGTTAATATTCACTTCTTGTCAAGGTTGCAGGTCGAGTCAGCTTGGCTTCCCCTGGAGCGGGTAGGACCTCGGCTGCAAAAGGGTTGGATACATACTCGCACGGTAATTCGGAGCTTCAGCCGCGGCAGTTGCAGCATCGCGCCGTCTAAGGTCTTGAGTTAGTTCAGGATCTAGCGGACGTTGCGCAGTCGGGGAGACTTACATGATGGGCTTTGCCATCATGCCGGGGATGAGCCCGGCCAGGATAATGTTGGCCAACATCGTGAAGAGGTAGGGATGATGGTGCAACTCTCGAATATTTTTCGACAACGAGTTGAACAACTATGCGGCTTTCTCGAGTGACCTACCTGCTTCACTGTCCCTGGTGGTGCTGATGATCTCTGGCTATTATTCCTTCTGTAGGTTCCGAGGCCGCCATGCTTTATACAAATGTCGACTAACTAGTTCACTGACGAAAAACAATACTCCTCGTTCCTAACGCAAGGGCATGCCATCGCTAGATTGTTTGTGGAAGTGAGCGGTAGACTCTCGAGACATACGAAGGTCCCGGATTGGTGCGCGTCGATTCGTCCGGTCCAAGACATTAAGCTCTCGCTGCGACATTCATTCGATAACCAAGACCTCCCATGTTAATGTCTCCCCCTGGCACGGATCGACAGGTTCCCGCCTAGTAGACAGAGTTGTTTTCTTCATGTTGTGTGCATTCTCTAGTGCTGAGCTCTCGTCAATGTCAATACGCAGTGCAATTCAACGCGTAGGACGCTTGGGCAAAATACGAGCGGGGGTTAGAGCTCAGAGGACCAGAAAATATGCAAAGACATTGCTCAGTCTACGAACTTACCCCACGACCCGGCGCTGCTGTTTCAACGCAATTGCGGAAGCATCCGTATCCGCGCTTAAAGCTCGCCCAGGTCTCGCATGATTATAGCCCTCCAAAATACGGGTTGATGCTTTCCCCTTGGATCACTACTTACATAGGTTAGATTTATGATCTAGTTAGTAAGTACAGCACTGCTATTCATCTTCTCTGGTCCGCCTAGTGGTCATCCGAAAATTATAAATAAGATGCGAGAAGCGAAGGATAAACGCAAAACTAATCGGCGGAGTACTGTCGAACTTTGTCAGTCTCATCCCGAAATATGTCTCGGCACCAAGAGCCCAGACAACGTTTTGTAGATAAATGAATATATTGCCACTAATTACTCCTGTCCCTCGCCACAAATTTTCTTTTGGGTGTGGTTCACGTTTTGCATACGATTACCTTACATCCTATATCCAACACACTTCATACATCCTTAGTGAGACTCGTGGGTCAGGAGATATTGGAAGGCGGTACAATCTAGCTAAGTAAAGCTAATGCTTTACAAAATAATAAAGAGGTATTGCAAAAGGTTCCACGAGAGATCTTTAGCACATACCTTAGAAGCGAGCAAGCTGCATTTATAACAATAAAGATCTGTAGGAAACAAAAAGTATTAGAAAGTCCAAAGCCAGGAATCGAACCTGGGTTTCCCACCCCCGAAGGCACGGCTTCTTGAGAAGACCGCGTGTCAAAGGGCGTGTTACCACTACACTACTTTGGGTTTGTTAACTTACAGTAGCTACATTTTAAATATTATAATTAGTCTACCTACCTATTACTCATCGCCATACTGTATTCTCCCGGATATAATAGCCACCTTCGTGTACCTAATATAGTCTGATAGATCTTTGAGTTTCGCATCTTTTAGTCCTGGCTGTACTGAAGTGAAACTTATGCTTTTGACGTCTGTATTCATCAGTGTGTGCCAATATAGCCATGAAATGTTGTAGCCAAAGGAACTAGGATACCTAAGTCGGAGCGCAAGCCTTGTCTACTACCTACGTAACCTACTATATATGACCATGGACACTACTTAATGGCGTAGGCTATGATTATATTACACAACATAGATGTAGACTATTCTAAAGCCTAGATAAGACGCAGTCATAGGCACTTAATAGCTGTCACACGTTTGGGAATGAATAAGTCAGCAGGTTGTTTTATACAAAGTGCATAATCGTACTTGTATTTGAGGCTAATTTTCTACATACGATAATAATAGGTCACTGTACGAGAAGTATAATATATACTCGTCATTTGTACACCAGTACACGAAACTATATAAGTTTCAAAATAGAGGACCTCAAATAACGAATAACGTTGTCGTGTGACTTTACTTAGAAAATTTGTACCTAAATACCCTTTATCGTGTACCAGTTTCACACACAAAAGCCAGCGCAACAATCTAGTACCTGTTTTTTCTATGAATAATAGTATAGTAGGTGTTGATTAGGTTTTGTTGCAGATTGGCACCTCCATATTGAGCTATAGTAAGGCGAATTTCTTATATCATACGCATAAACGCTTCGCTTCATTGGTATAGAGAATGCCTTACGGAAAGAAATAGGCATTAAGGTCCTACCTAACTGGTGCATCCATATATGGTAACATATGTAGGCTGCAAGTGAACGAAACAAAATGGGTCAAATGACATTTTGTGTAATTCAAGTATGGTCTAGGTGTTAAGATTGTATGTCGCCAAAGTAGTTGCCTTGTAATATAAAAACGGCCACAACCATGGCCACTAAGATTAAAAATAGTTCCATTACTCACAACGATAACTATAATCCTCATCTGTGACGGAAAGAATATTATCTAGTGTTCCAATGACTTCCATTCGTCCACTACAGGTCCCTCTCCTAAGGTTTCAAGCACAAGATGCTAACCTTAGGACAAACAAGTTCGTGGTCACTTTTAACGATGTAAGAGGCTCTACAATCCGCATCCTACTTAGGAGAGGCCAGTAATAACGCAATAGTAGAGTCAGATGCGCTCAGTAGATGAGCTAAGACGACTGTTTGCATCCAGATACAATCCAATATCCACCATGCCAGACTCATTTCAGATTTGGAGACAAGACCGCATGTTTATTATTATCGTGGATATGGATCAAGTTGGAGCTGAAGACCCTATGCAGGCTGCGGATAATCTTATAGGTAAGTCGGACATCTGCTCTTCATATCAGTGATCTAAGTGGCCGGGCAGGTATTATCGAGAGTGAAAAAGAGCTCAAACAACGATTCAACAACAAGGATGATGAGTTGAGGGTTGAGCTGCCATGTGGCTGTGATCAAGAACACTCCATATTACCTTCCTTCAAGTTGTTTCCAGGGGAATGGCACGACCCAAACAATTGCAAGAGTCAGAAACTGCCCAACGTCACGCAGATTTCAGCCGCAGAAGTGGCTAGCACAAGCTATTCGCCTGAAGACACTGCTACAGCATCGCCGACTAGTCAAGTCATATTCTCGCCTTCGCTTGAGATTCCTGTTCAAGACAAGCCTGAGTACAGCGATACAACATCATACACGCCCCCAGGGTCGCCGTCTCGTGTATTTTTCACTGATATACTAAGGGCCTATGCAACGCCTGAACCATCGCCCGCGACTCTCGCGTCTGCAACTGGGCACGCCCCAATTTCGTCGAATGAGGATCCGTCTCGAAGACCCTGCATTACCGTGGCACCAGTGCCTGGACCATCAAATACCGCTCGGCGCCCGCAAATCGGCCATTCCAAAATACCTCGGCTTCGAAAATAAACAAGACAGACGAAAACTATCACAGGTCTCCACTCATCAAGCGCCGGGATGATGCCGATTGGAACAGATTTAAGAGAGGATGGGTGTGAAGTAGACCTATATGTGATGGCTGAGATATTGTGTTGGCCATAATGGTCACACTCGCTGATAGTGATTATTTGCCGACAGGGAAACAGTAACGGATGGTTTAGTGAGATGCCTAACACAACCGAGTACGTGGATTATGACTTGGCAATGGCGACGAAGACCTTTTAGAGCAAGATTGTGGCTATGCTTAGCCTTTTGCTAAGAGATTGAAGTTATGAGTCTACATTAGCGAGCAGGGGGTTTATGACGATGTCACCTATAATGAACTACGCCGAGTATCTAGCGTTTCGGTCATTTTAGCTTTCTCTCATTAATCGCAGTCAATATTGATTAGATTCTACCTCTTCGCACGTGTTACTACAATAAGAGAAGAGCATCATGTAGATGAAGCTTCCGATTTATTCATAGAATTCAACCCTGCCGAAGGTGTAACTATTCACAAAACGGGCATGCTTTCACGTATCGGGGCGTCACTGGTATGGGGTGTGGAGTTTGGCGGCGCCAGTTAGACTGTCTCCGGGCTGTCCGGGCGTGATCGTCGGATTTGCACCCGCAAATCAGGGGCTTCATGCAAGTCACTGACAGCAGCCGGATTCTAAAGTCGGGCTCCATGATTTAAGGTAGAAAATGGCCGACAGTTTCATCTAATTCTTTAGCCTGTTACGACTTCCGACGACCCTTTGTCGTAGTCGCTTTGGAATACGAGATGAGATCGCCCTTATATATAAGACGACGCCAGCCAGTCCTTCTAACTGATCGAACACATACCGGTGAAATTCGATTAATCTCAGGGATATCATATTAATTCACAATTTTCAATTTTCAATCATGGCTGGCCACCACTTCGTTTCTTTCCTGGCGATACTTCCTACGCTGGTTATGTCGCAACAGTGTGATCTTCAATTTGACGGCCGGGTGCCGTCTAATTTTGTTGCTGCGACGTTCGACAGCAACAATGGAGTCTTCAACCCTGATAATGTTTTTGGCAAAGGTACGATATTCATATTCGTACAACATGCGCGCGCATAGACACTAATGAGAATAGGATTGAACCTTGGTTCGATAGTCGAGATACAGAATACACTATCGTCACTTGTAAGCAGCGCACGAGATCCCTATTGTTTTCTACTCACGCTTACACCGGCATTATTATAGTTTGACGTTGATACCCTCCCTGTGGAAGTCACTATAAAGTAAGCATGAAGTCTTAAGATAGAGCATACGAAAAGCCTACTAACAAGTAAATAGTGACGAATCAATATTTGCGCCAAGCGCGGACAATGTACAAACGGGATTCCGGAGGGCGGAGCTGCTTATAGCCAACAACGACGGGACCGATGCGTCGACGACGGGAGTCAAAACGCTTCACTTCAGCGTCAAGAAAGATGCGGACCGGCCACTCAATCTGACTCACGAGTACCAGCTCGTGTTTCTAGAGAGCAGCGACTTCAGCACAAACCAGGTTGTGTTGAAGACGGGGACGATCCTCGGTGCGAATACCGCGGACCCGGACACCTTGCAGCTGTTTGGCAACGTGAATGCGAATCCGGTGCAGACTCTATTCAGCACGCCCTTCACCGAGGATGTATTCCATAACTTTGCGCTTACACTGGACTTCAATGCTTTGTGAGTGTTTCAGAATACCTACCCAAGCCTGATGGTGCGACTAACAAGGCGGATGAACCTAGGACTACCCAAGTTTTCTACTCGCAAGACAACGACGCGCTAGTTGCGCAGACCCAGGCACTCGCCAACGATGTCAGCGGCCAAGGGCAGTTCCATTTTGGCGTCTTGAAAAAGGGCCTGAATGGCGGCGACGATATCGTGAAGAACGGAGAACAGGAACCGGACATCAATGAAGGTATCATCTTCGGTGGCATTTTTGAGGAAGACAGCTCCGATGGGTGCATCAGCTTGTCAGCATAGACAGACATACTTGTATATTCTGTACATACAGCGTCTACCACTGTACATAGTAGAGACTAGCATATAACACGCCACGAGACGACATTGCACTCAAGGGATTGCTTGTTTGCGCTTGGATATTTGAAAATGTTTGAAAATGACAAGTCAAAGGTGCCCGACCCTTTTATTTTCCGTCTTCTAGTTGGGTACTTAGGTACCTAGATATCCTTTCGGCTAGCGCACCCGCCGCCCCATTTCCCGAACCCTGCTCATCTATACTGAAGCAGGCTAGTGACACTTGGCAGACAGGTCTTTGACAGCGCTAACAACCCCTGCTCAAACATGGGCAGGGGGCTAAGAAGGCCTAGAGCTCAAATTCTAGAAGTCTGCGAGCAAAACGCTACGCCAGCTCTGGCCGGCCTCTGCCGCTGACGTATGCGTATTCTGTAGTATTATGATAAAATATGCTATTTTACCACGATAGTCAAATAATTATTTATAAATATCATAGGTGTCATTTTGTACAGAGTCGTTCGATGTGGTTCCAGTAAAGCGTTGTGTCGCGTTTCGTTGTTTCGTTGGGCGGTGGCTGGTGAGGGAGGAGCAGGAGCAGGCAGGAGCGAGCCTTGAAGACCCAACCACCCAACCCACCGAGCCCGCCCGCCATCATTCACGGCCACGGCCACTGTCACGAATCACCAGCACCGAACACCCGCCTCGCGCATTATGCCATTGCCATTGGTCTTAAAACCCTTTCGGCGCCAGATGCGCAGCAGTCATCATCATGCATCTTGTGTCTACAGCCTACAGCCTACACACACTTTTTACACCATACCTGCGTACAGAGTGCAGAATACGGAACACTAATTGGCTGAGTCGCTCGAATCGGAGGAGGCCACCATCCAATCCAGTTCTGTAGCCTGTACAACACATCAAACATGAGTCTCGGCTTTGATAATGTCGAACCCAACCGTTAGTCGATCTCTCTTCTCTCTCCTCTCTTGTAGTATCGCAGAAAGAGGCGCATAATCCAAGCTAACTCCTGGTTCTTCTCCGTTGTCTAGACGCAGGCAGTAGAGACCACCATACATCCAATACATGGACAAATGAACAGCCTCCCACGGCTTCACAGGAGACCATCGTTCATGATCCCCAACCCGAGCTCGACCGAGAGTGGCGCCCAGATTTCCCGTTACAGTCATCGCAGATGAACTCAATACCCCACGCTCCGTCGCCTCCGGAGGCCCCGACCATCCCTTCGCGTCCCTCAGAAGAAGAGATCTACGGGCCCGAGAGATTTGCTGGTCGCCGCTATGATTTTCCCGAATATGCCGTCGTCTCAACTCCGCAGCCACCGCCCTCGGTGCATTTCAACCCCGCAGCCTTCATGATCCCAAGCATGCAAACGGATTCTCTGGTGCATGGGGACTTCAAAGACGAGCTTGCGAGGGCCGCGGGCACCGTCACCCCCGGTGTAAGCGATGCGCCGTACATTCGCTACGCCATCGAGGCTCTTACACGGCAGCGCGCAGAATATCACGAGAGCACGCCTAGGAATTATGCATATGCCACCAGCGACCGGAGGTCCCTCCCACCGGCTATTATGACCCCTGAGCCCAGTGTCAACATCACACAACCCCCGCCCGTTCACCAACCTCCGGTTGCTGTCTATACCGACGACAACGACGATGACGACGACGAGCCTGTGTCAGAGGGTTGGGAGACACCCCGCCCTGTTTCTCCCATGTCGGAAATAGAACAGGAAGCGCCTGTTGATTTGGTTCCATCGTCTTTTGACGAACGGCAACTAGTGATGCAACCAACGACACACGTACCGCAAACGCGCGTTAACGACAGAGCCGACAGGTTTTACGACACCACAGCGACCATCGAGCGCGGCCCTCGCGCCCCGGTCAAGAACCAGAGCCCGCCACGGACAGTGGACGTCTGGCGAGCCCAATCGGACTCGTTCCCGAGACACGACCTGGAGGCGATCGGCTACAAACACCGCACACCCCCGCCGCTGACCCACAAGCCATGGGTCCTCCGTCCGCTGTCGCTGCTGATCCTCGCCGCGGTCTGTCTGCTCGTGATCACGGCCCTCATCTTCTCGGCTATTTACTCGATCGGCCGCGATGGCTTCACCGCGTACGGTGGCACCATCTACGGCGGGCAGTACTTCCTCTTCCGCGTGCTGCCGCAACTGCTCGGCGCCATCGTCCTTATCTACGCGCAGTGCGTCATCTCCGCCGTCTTCCGCGTCTTCCCTTTCTCCGCCATGGCCTCGGACGACCGCCGCGAGCGCCGCAACGCTGTCTTCTTGCCCCTGTACCCCAAGTCGTTTCTGTGGCCGCAGCTCTTCGGTCCCTGGCAGGTTTGGGTGCCCACCCTCGTTGTCTGGCTGGCCAACTTCACCATCCCGCTCCTTAGCGGCTTGTATACCGTCGTGCTCGTCGACGGCGTCTGGACCTGGTCAGCTGTTCAAGGCGTGGCCTGGACGTTGGTCGCCGTGTATGTTTCGCTGCTCCTGTCTACGGTTGTCTTGTTCGTCTACTGGCGACACCGGAGGACTGGCATGATTCAGGCCTGGGACGTACGCAGCATCGCGGACGTCATCTTCCTCGTATCCCAGAGCAACTCGCTGCCCCAGTACCGCGGCCTCGAAACGGCAGCGACGCGTAGCAGGATGGAGAAGGTCCTCGACGGCACGGCGGAGAGGCTCGGCTACTGGACGACGCCCGAGGTCCCCGAGAACTCGATCTTCTGGGGCTTCGGCGTCCCCACGACTGAGGAGGACCTCGAGCTCGAGAAATGGGATAGGAAGAACTGGGCCGCTCAGCGCGACTCGTCTCGGCCCGTGACGTTGTCGGACGTCGAAGACCAGAAGGAGCCGTGGACAGCGCGCTCCCGCTACTTGCCCTGGTGCTTCCGCGACACCCAGATCATCTCTTTCGTCGTGATCGGCACGGCCCTGTTAGTCGCCCTGATTATCGTGTCATTCCTCCCCTCCACCGATCTACGGAGCGGGTTCCTCCCCCACTTGAGCGCCGCCCCCCTCCCGGGTGGCTTTTCTGCCGCCGACTTCTTGTACTCCTTCCTCCCCTCCCTGCTCGGGCTCGTCCTATTCCTCGGGTTCCAGTCCCTCGAGCTCACGCTACGCATCCTAGCGCCATGGGGCGAGCTCGCGCGCGCCGAGGGATCGCGTGCCGAGACATCCCTGTTGCTGGACTACGCAGCCTGCCTGCCTTGGCAGTCCACCCTCAAGGCGCTGCGGCTCGGGCATTGGCGCGTGGCCTTCATCACATTCCTCTCACCCCTATTTGTGCTCATCCCCGTGCTCGCCGGTGGCGTCTTTATGGCGCTAACGCCGCCCTCGGGCGCCGTGCGCGTGTACCCCAACGTTGTCATCGTCGGCTTCATCCTCGCCCTCCTTTTCCTATACCTCGCGGCCCTGATATCGCTAGTCCCAAGCCGTCAGCCGCTCCGCCTCCCCCACGCCGTCACGTGCCTGGCCGAGATCATGAGCTTCTGCTGCAACGAGCAGCTACGCACCGACGAGGCGTTCGACCAGACGCGCGCGAGCAAGAGGACTGACTTCGAGAGCGCGCTGGACTGCGACAAGGGCCGGCACCGCCAGGGCCGCTGGACATTCGGCGCCGGCAAGAACAACGAGGAACGCCTCGGCATCAAGCGCTACAGCAGGTTCACCGCCAGCCCGACGAAGATGAGGCAGTATGACAAGCACGTGCGCGGGAAGCCCATCTCGGGACCTCTGCCTCACGGGAGCGGCCCGCTGTTTGGGTATTAGAAGGCTTTTTTTTTTCTCTCTCACTTTATTGAAAGCGTTATGTTTTGACGAGAGGTAGATAGTGTCACGAATATGTTGTATAGGCATTTACAGGCGGAAAAGGGATTCGGCGTACTGCTTTTTTATGGGATGGTCGTCGGCTGACGTAATGGGATCTACGGTATCATGGGTTTATGGATTTATGACTGGACGAGGCATAATGGTCATGGCGTTATGAGATCTAGGCGGATTTTACCACGAGAATGGTATATACACGTAATAGATAACGATTAATGGCTTTGCGGAAGGCCGATAATTATAGATGATTTATTTGATGCTTAAGGAATTGCTACGTAAATCTTCATCTAATTGACCTTGTTCTTACTACGACATAACTTAATCTTCCGTTCACTATTAGTAAAGGACTCAGGCATAAAGTTTAAAAGCTGATATTCAATTAGCATTAACGCGATTAAAGATTACTTGTCATTAAGAGTAATTTGTGGCCTACTAAAGACTTATTTTATTGAAATGAGTGTAATAGTAGTTTTATTTTCTGTTATGTTATTCAATAGGTGACTATGTATTTGAGTCCAAAACACAACTCTTCCGTAGTGTGATACAAAAACTACGCTTTAAAGCTGGCAAACACGGCCCCCAAGTAGTCAAGTCGCTAACCTGATACCGGCTTTACGCCCAAGATGATGTCCGCAGCCCTCACAGCGATAGCGTAGATCGTAGACACCGAGTGACCGGTGACTTGCAGCGGAATTACTGAGGCATCGACAACTCGTACGTTTCCTGTCCCGTGAACTCTCAGTTCTTCGTCCACTACGCCCCCGAACTCACGCGACACCATAGCTGCAGTACATAACGCATGGCGATTTGGCATCGCTGTGATATTAAGTAGTTGTGACGGGTGTCTTATGCTACTACGTAACAGATACCTACTAGTTTTTCTGACATAGGAAGCCTATTGTTCATCAGTGGCGTTAAGTGATTACTCCGTCAATCGACTGACAGCAACGAAGGTTTGAATATCGTGATCTATTTGAAAAAGTCGGGGGTCAATATGAACTTCATGTGACTCAGGGGCAACCGTAGAACGGAGGTGGACGCGTCCCCAGGAGAAGGGAAGTAGAGACCAGTACTCAGAGGCAATCACGTCGGACGAAGTCAGGCATGTTGTTAATGAAATGCGAAAGAAAGATCTAATTTCTTATAGTCGATGAAGAAATGAAAGGGTGTAAGGTTCTAAACAAAGTGTTTAGTGGGACATACTCCGCGATAGAATCTGTTCTGCTTCTAAACACATCTCTAGCCGTGACGAACACCGCGTAAGGAGGAAGAGCTCCCGGGGTCGGGGTTTTCGGAATATATGACAACGTTAAATCCGGTTGGTCTTGGAGGTTCTCTCCCACTCCGGGGAGGCCAATTCTGACGACAATACCGAGCTTGGTGAGATGAGCCTTGCTTCTAACTCCCGATGCCTCGAGAATGGCTGGGGTTGCTAACGCGCCAGCGGCTATGATGACCTCGCCGGATGGGTTGGGCGTGATAATTTGAAGATTCTCCTCACTATCGAGGTATCTAACGCTAGTAAACACCTGCTTCTTGCCTTCAAAATGGTCCCTCCACAGTAGAGAAAGTGCAGTGCCTCTGATAAGGTGAAGATTGGGCCGTTCAGCAATAGGATAGTAGAAAGCTGTAGCAGCGCTCGCTCTAGTGCTTGATTTTCTGTCAACCATCATTAGTCGGACAGTAAACCCTTCAACCTTTCCTCCATTCGCATCTTGGCGAATGGGGACACCCAAGCCTTCCCAAGTTGCCGCGAGAGTAGAGTAGAAGCTCCCTGTCCATAGCTGGGGCGGATAGCTAACGTCAATTTCACCGCTTCTGCCGTGATACTCTGGGGTGGCGCCGGCACCGGCCTTAATCTGGTCAAGAGTTGGGTCCTCGAAGTGTTCAACGGCTTTGTAGTGAGGCCATAGAGTATCCCAGTTACATCCTGTAGCACCCAACTGCTCCCAGCCATCAATCTCTGACACAGCTGCGCGAACATCGAACCATTGGTCATACTCGTGCCACCCACAAGCTTGCCCGCGGCGAATTCAACTGTGCGGTTATTAAGCTAGCTTTACGGCACTGATTCATATGATCAGTCAATAGGTGTCTTGGCATTCCGCCCACAGTTGAAGGGTCAGTCACGTTTAAGTTTTTACGGTCATCTGGGCCAGGCCCAATCATAACCACGGTGGTATTTGGGTTGGTCGAGAGTCTGTTAGCAAGCACAAGCCCAGATGTCCCGGCCCCGATAATAATGTAGTCGGCAGGCATGTTTCAAATGTTTTTTTCCGGGTCATAGGAGGTACTAACGGTGAGTTGCGTGGTAGGCAGGCCACTCATATGATGCTGTTTAATGCGTTAAATATGTAACCTAAGTGCAAAAGCACTTAATCTAGTAGTATTTTATAGCTACGTGTTGCGAAGTGGCTAATTTGGCTACTTTTAATGTATCGTTCAAATGCGAGCTGTGTACGTAGGTTAGATAGGTTATTAGCAAATGAGCACCTTGGAAGAAATTTAAAAAGAGACAACTTGATAATTATACAATAAACAGTCTAGACTTTATTTAGAAAACTTTAAAATAGTTGATTATGTATCCGCATTTTACAATACCGTAACAAACAAACAATGACATCTCGCAAGTATTCATAATCATATTAGCGGTAGTCTTATCTCAAACGGGGCGGTGAAACATTCTCTAGTAGACTTTGATTTTGTTTTGAACATCCCAATTATTTATCGTTCTCTGGGTAAATCTAGGATGGAAGTCTGAGACGGCTACTTGCATAGTGCGAAACACCGGTACTGTGTTTTATCTAGATGTCTAAGTAGGTAGTCTCGAACCAGTTTGTCCATATTTTAAGACAGCTCGTTTGGTTATGATTACAAGAGTATACCAGCGTGGCTAGACTAGATAACGCACATCGGCAAGAAATGAGATAAAATGGTTTACGGGTTATTATTTTCCATTTTTCAGTCTGACAATCCTGCTAAGGTAGAGAATAACCAGGATTTGTACTTATAGAAAAGAACCGAGGTATAAGAATCGCCTAGGGGAGGATATCTTTTCGGGAAAAAAAGAAAAGCAATCCTGGGGTATTTTAAACATAGCCCTTTTAGTTTCCCCAGTCTATCTAAATTCTGAACCTCCGTATAAGTCTTGCCAGCGTAAATGTATGCCTCCTTTTTTTCCCGTTCCGCACTGGCCAATGACCAATCCATGCACAAGGAAAATCTGAGCGAAAGTTCAATTCTTGTTATACAAAAAGAAGATCTTGTTGTGTAACCGGAACACCGATTCTTGCGTGATTGATTATGTACAATGATAAAAGTGAACGTAGATGAACCCGTACAGTGCATTTTCATTTTCAGCCATAATACGAATTCGTTCGTTTCTCCGGTAAGACAAACCCGGCGTCATGGCAAACATAAGCGTAGTACACGTAAAGAAGAAGAAAAAAGAAAGGACAGAAGAAAAAGAGAGCCATGCAGCTAGGCGAGCATCTCAGCTAGCTGTATGTCTTGCTGTCAGGGCGGTAGAGACAGGAGATTTTGATTCACCTCCCCATAAGTCCGAAGATTCGGCCCAAGCTGCCTCCGCGTCCGCGGTTGAGCTTGCTACTATGCCTTTCCCTCTCTGAAGCATTGCCGCCCGAGACGGTATGCCTAGGCTTTCGCTCGGTAGTGAGGCGCTTTTCGCTAGCGCTCTTTTTATGTAAGCCCCTAGTAATACGCCTCGCAAAGCTCTTGCGTCCATCTGCGCCACCTTCAGATTCCGAATCTGTGTCGTACTCGAACACGGAGACAAACCGCTCACATTCAGGTCGCGGTGGTGACGGCTCCGGTAAGGCAGAGGGAAGAAGCGGAACCGGCGTGGCCCTTTTGGTGTGCGAGCTTAAGCTCTCGCTGACGCTGTGAGCCCGGCTCTTGTCTCGTAGGCTGAAGGCTGATGTGCTAGGTCGGAGGATCTTGGGTGGAGGTGGTGGGGGGTACGCTGGTGAGACTGGGACAGATACTGTCTTGCTTGTGGGTGATAGTTGCTCTAATGAATCGGGCGCAAATGATGGTGGAATAAAGAGTGAGTTCATGTGATAAGCTGATTTGCTAGATCTTAGGCCTCCGCTTGGTCTATTACCTTTCATAAATAGTGGTCGCCGTGGTGGTGAAGGCGGCTCAAAGCTTAGTGATGAGGTGCGTGGAGGGTGTGGATGCTTTGGCACACTGATCGACGACGTTCTGGGATACACGGAGTATGTAATGGCACTCTTTTGTGGTGTGGACTGTAATGGCGGTGATAGAAATGCATGGCGCGGCGTGCTTAGTTCCTCCGCCTTCTGATCGTGTTCTTCTGTTGTAATCTTAATGGTGTCGCCGTCAACGTCAGAAGGATGACGACGTCTTGTTGGGTTAACTGTAAGCTGATCGCTGCCCGCTACAGGCTGTAGCGGATCGATTTGATCTTCTTGGGGTTTTCGACCGATCGATGAGACTGTATTATCAGGCCAGAAGCTATCCCATAGTTCACAAGCCGATGTATTGTAACTGCCATCGTCATCGAAAGATAATTCAGAGTCCGACGCATCTGTCATTCCTGGTAATGAGCCATTCGATGATCGGCTCTCACTTGATTCATGTCGACTAAGTCTGGGATATGAGAAGTTGGTCCTTAAGCTGGGCTGTCTTGGCCGCCTCATGCTTCCCTCTGGAGTGACGTCTGTGGGCATTCTCTTGGTCTCTTGTGTTAGGAAATTTCCCTGTTGAGAAGGTGCGAAGGGGTTGGAGAACTCCATGGTAATTTGAAAAGACGATCGCGATGGTGGTCGAATGTCCTGAGTCGTTATGACGGGATATGGGAGTTTATAGAATTGCACCTGTAAAGAATTATACATCCGTAACGAGACAAGTTAACAGAAAAGAACCGAGAAGACCCGTCGATCTTTAACCCCGAGGGCTAAATAGGGTTGACTACTCAGCGCAGGGGAAACGTTAAAGGCTGGAGAAGTGGTTCAAAAGTGATACAATCCCCTGAGGGGGGTAGAGAGGGATAATAAAGTAGCGATAGAGAGGAGGCCCTTTCGAGTCGCGCTTGTGTCGAGAGGCGTTCGATGTCTGCGCCTATGCAGATGCATAAACAGCAAGGGAGATTCCAGTAGTCCGCACCTATCAACTCCCAATGGGATGTGCTGTGTGAGATCTCACATCTTACATTTTTAATGCGGTTCGTGCTTACGCATAACCATCAGATACACGGGCCACAATCACAACGCCACGGAGTACGGCAACGGAATGACACCCACCCAAACACAGCAGCCGATACAACGGGAATAGACAAGCGACAACGGCCCAACATGACATCACAGTATAATACGACTAATTACTTGTTGGTATGCGTCACTCAGAATAAATGCACGTATGTAGTATCTCGTAGCTTAGAAAAACAAGAGGAATACACAACTGCTATCAGCAATGTTAGTAGTCAGCATCCATACCGTAGCTCTCAAAAAACCTGTTTTTTTTTTAGGACGAGGAAAGGTAACGCAACGGAAAGAATGTATTGGGAAATCCATATTTGGTGCTCCATTCCAGCCACACACGATGCAACTCGGGCCTCTTACGAGCTAGTAGAGACCGACTCCTGTAAAATGATCGATCAAAAGGAAACATAGAAGAGGCGAGGCGTACAGGGCGATTTTACGGTGTATCCCCCTGTTTCTACGGCCGTCACTTACAAGGGCTCGGGACGCCACGATAGATCAATTGCGCCTCTTGTGCATAGAGGGGGCTCGGGGGTGCATAGCAGCACGACTGGGTACAGCTGCGGACCGATGTGATCGATCTCAATCAGGTCTTTTGATCCCTCCGAGACATAGAGTCGCCGACGTCACTAAGGGGCACTACTCCAGGACTAACGAGCTATGGAAGACCCGTTTCGACTTGGTGAGTGATCCGGCGGGATGGGTGATCGGCGTTCTGTGGCTATCATGTCGCAGATGCAGCATTCAGGAACATGCATGTACCCGAGTATCTCAAAATATTATAGTCTGGCAGGCCATTCCCATCTTTGCTCGAACCCCCTCCCTATATTTGCCTTGTTCTTCGTTTGACGTTTGACTATACAAGATTTTGATTTGGTACCACAACTCCCTGATACAAATGGCGCCCAGACCTTTCTAACCGGCTGGGTGAATCATGACCTATAGTATACCGAAGCATCATACCAAACTACAACTTGCTAAGTACAGCGTGACGGGTGGCTTGGTTGCTTTGTTAGTGGCTGCAGCTTTGGGGGTTTGGTGAAAGTACTATGCAGCTTTCGTCTCGCTTGAGAGGTCTCCAGATAGAAAGCTAAGAACTAGCTATGAGAGCGCGCATATGTACGCGTAAGTTGTTTCGGGATCGCATTGTACTGTTTGTAGCCATATGAAGTTAATATCATCTGTTCTTATTTTAGTTTGCCGCGACATTTTGGTGCAATTATAATTCAAGGGTAGGAAAATTGATAATTAAGTGATAAAATTATATAATCCCTTTTACTCCATCCCTTAAGGACGGGTTACAGCTACTACCGGATATTCGACTGTCTATTAGACAATACCGACACAGTATCTAACAAATTGCGGAGAACGGGGGCGAATAAATGCGCCTCGTCGCTGAAGCAACAGATTCACATTTTAAATTGTGTCTCGGTCCCAACACAGAATAGACCATTACGAACAGTGTTGAGACCCCGAGGAGACGGATAATGAGTTAACACCACGCCCAAAAATGAACGAGTCAATGCAGTTGAGTATCAAACAATATTTTCTATAGCTGTCCCCTTCGTGCAAGAGAAGATGCTACACCCTTGCAATCTTATACTAGAGAAGTTTTGTGACCGGTATCACGAATCTCTCTCCCTTACATTACTGGGCCTCTGTAGATTTTTTTGTGGCCGTATGAGTGGCTAGTAAGTCCTAAACCCTATGTATTACGAAGATTCTAGAACTGCCAATGCGAAATCTCTAGCCTATGGGAAGAGTGGAATCGGCGATAGGTCACCTCGCACTAAAGTGACGTTCGACAACGAGATATGAGAGCGTAGCAAGACTTTATAATAGGCGATATCGGCCCCTTCCTTACATAAATTGGTCTTGGTAGATGCTTATAGTTACACACGATTATGTAGAATACGATAATGCGAAATATTAAGACACCTTCAGACCCTCTGATGCTTTCATCTACATACATATATGCCACGGATCAAAACCGCAGCGCTATAGAGCAAATTTACTAACAGTATAATGTTGTAAAGTAGGGGACTTAAAAATCTACAATTACTTATATGTGGCTTATGGTAGCCTTTGTAGGACCCTGATAGTGATACAATTCTTAGTCGTACTAAACAGTGTATGATTACACCCCGAAGTCTAGTAGAAGAGATAGTAAGAGCATTTCAGTAACTATTATCCATAATATTTTCCTTTAGAGATGAGATTTCTTAGTCATGATTCGTTACCTAGTCATTGCCCTTATTTGACTCCTTATGTGTCAATTGTTCTACATTTCTACTCTGTCATAGTTCACATTACCATAAGTATTCTCCTGAAAGTTCGGTCGTAATTATTTACCTTGCCGGAGCTACTATTCCTTTACACGAAGTTCTATGCAGCTAAGCTTGGGGGCGGCTGGTAATAGTGATACACATAACGAGACAACGTGGCTGATCTAGAGGCAGAAAAAGATTTAATAGTTCCCACCTAAGATTTCCATATGCCCTCTTTTTATTATCAATGGAGCACTGGATACTGGCTGGCACATTTCGGGGATTTCGGATTCTTTGGCTTGAGCGCATTCCTGTATTAGCGGTGGCAGTACCATCAAGCTCGTGTACTTGGGACGTCGAAGGCATCTAGAGAGCCGTTGTTGCGATAGCCGATAGCCCCACAATTGACTATATACGATTGAGCTGAATTTCCCTCTAGGGCCAGGAGACAGGCAATTGAAGCTTTTGATTGGCCAATGGCTCCCTTGTCCGAATGCGCGAGGCTCGAAGCTTCGGACCTTTGGAGCTTCGAGGGATGCAACCAACTCTACTTGTTGGTCTGAATTCTTTTCCATCCTGTCATTCACTTTGTCTAATGGGCTTCATGTTGATTGTATCATTGGATTAATGAAAAAAAATTACGCACGGTTGTATTTGGAGGCCCACTACATTATTTCGAGCCTTGAACAATACTACGCTATCATCCTTGACGCTCTACTCTGTCTACTATTGACTGGATTTATAAATTGGTAGGTCTCGTGACAATGCCGCATATCCAGTCGATTGCTAGTCGTGACAGGGATTGAGCTCAGGATATGTCGCTTTATTATCTAGTTCTTTAATAATGGTCTGGTTAAGCTTGAAGATAATAGATGGCCATACTTACACTTGCCAGCTGAAAGAGCTCCTGAATATTGCTGCCGGTCCGTAGGATATTGACTAGGAACACTGGGAATTTGGAGGAGCGCATCAGACCAAGCCATATTGGGACTAGCGGGACGCGTCTTATCCTTGGGCAGTCTCGCCAGCACATTTTGATAACCAGCCACTGAGATTACCTCTTGTTAGACATTTATTGACGGACTTTAATACGACGTCCGGCCTTGCCGCTATTCCCGCATCGCAGCAGATTACCCTGCCTGGGTGACAATCACATAATTAAACATTTCAGGCCTATACTAGCAGCTTATAAATCCCTGGGATCTAAACCTGTGCTGTTGTTATGACGGGATAGCGTGGAATCGAGGCTGACTGCAACCAGCTCAAGCTACTGTACCCGATAGTTTTGAAGAGAGCGAATAATAGTTACTAATAACTGGACATATAGGAAGAGTATATCGAATGGGTGTAAAGTATAAAGACAACCTTGTATAACCACTTCTTTGGACAATAGGCTGTGGGCGAAGGTGACTATCGAAATTAGAATGAGGTCTACGCAGTAGATACACGATGTGACCTACATCTGCTACGCCCATAAGTATTCTGTATCTACCTAGATAATAATTACAAGATATAGGCATGCTACTACTTACTTGGTTGCACAGAAATAAATACATGTATCATGTACGGTGATTTGTACATTGTAGTGGGTCGATTGCTACAGGGAGGATACACTAGGTAGGTACCTCAACAGCTGCTTCCCTTCCTTCATGTATTATTTGATTCATTTTTCATTTCTATCGTTTCTCTCATTCCCTTATTTTCGCAAACCGAGCACCCAGCTGAAGGAATAGGTAACCCAATTGCGACTCCCCCGGATAACTTCGGAAAATCCCAGGTCCACGGTATACCACGCATAAATGACATTGAACCAAGGGCTTCATGACACGCATTTTCTGGTGCCTGAGTTAGTAGCAGACAACTGGCAGTAGAGCTGCTAGGTGTCTGTGCCTAGCAGCGGCAGCCCAGTGTCTAGCAAGCCGCAAGACTAGAGGCGGAGGTGGAGGTGAAAGAGGCGAAGCGGCGGTGCCTTGGGCATCATCATCATCATCATACATACAGTTGTTCGGAATACAGCTACTACACGCGCACGTAACCCTAGCACCTACACTGTAGGTAGGTATCTACCTAAGCTCCCTACTATTCGGAATAGTAGGTTGGGTAGGTGGGCAAAGTGGGTGGTGATATACCTTAGGTACCTACAGTAGGTACAACGGTACAACGGTACCTGCCTAAGATATTGGAGTACCTGCCTACGACTGGAGCAAACCACGGCCATCACGACCAACGACAATAATAGCAACAACGAACAACTAGAATTGTGTGGTACAGTAATGCACCTGAATTCTACAGAATACTTGTTCGTTCGCGCCTTCAACAGCTCATCCATTTGCAGGCGCGTCGCGGTTAGGCATCTCGCTCGGCTGTTCCGTTTGGAAACCGCGTCAATTGCCTGCCAGTTTTCATCCACACTGCGCCACCGAATATCCATAGCTTGTCGCATCCCCAACCTCCCCAACTGCCTATCTCTCTCATACCGCTCTGCGGCATAGCGCACACTTCTTGCCCTGCAACCTTGGGAATTCTAAGTCCTACTCTCACCTCTCACCTCTGACCTCTGACCTCTCGACTTTTCCTTCAGCCCAACTCCGCTCATCTTACATCTATCTCCTTTGCATCTTTCTGGCGCACCTCTTAGGCAGCTTTTCTGAATTTATCGTTGCCCACCTTGTCTTCTCCAGCTTTCGACATAGCCGGTGAGCGCGCAACCGCCAGGTTGACGACACCCATCTCTACCAAGCCTGTTTACGACCGTTACGACCTTGACGAACCATCCATAGTTACGCCAGGCCACCGCCAGCAGCGTAGCCTTCCCTCTAGATCTCCAGCACCGCCCTCCTCCCCGGCGGCTGCAAGATCCACACCGGGTTCTCACCACCGACTCCGTCGCACACCCAACTTCGCGGCCACTCCCAGCCCTCGTCCCCAAGAGCAGGAGAAGCTACAGTCTCTAGGTCGTGTCACCGTTACTCTCGGTCCGACTGGGCGCTACGTTCTTGCTAACGAAGTTCCTGGGCGCAAACGATCCGGCCGCTTCAAGGTTGCCCGACAACTCTCGCAAGGTAATCTCAGTTCGAATTCTGGAACAACCTCTGCGTCATTCCGCCGCCGTGCTGCACCCTCGGACCCTGAAACCCAGCCGCCCGAGTCTTATCCCGCACTTCGCATCTCCAAAAATACCCATAACGCTATCTTATATGCGTTGGAGGCAACGCTGCGAGGTCCTAATATTATATCCACTGACCCGGTCGAGTGTTATTCGCAAATGGCTGATTTAATGAGCGGAAGGGGTCCTGCCACCTCCAATGGCAATGGCACACCCTCCGTTCGTCCACCCACCGGACGATCCGCCGTCGGTTCACCTGGGATCATGGGGCCTAAGGCAATCATGCAGCAACGCCATGCACGCGAGGCTAAACAGCGAGAGGAACGAGAAAGGCAACAACAGCGGGACCACCTTGAGAAGGAGGCCCGCTTACAGGAAGAAGCAGAGAGGAGGGAAGCGGAGCGTAGAGCTGCTGAAAAGTCTAATGAAGCACGGAGGACTACTACTGGCCCTGGCTTGTCTACTGCCGGTGCAGATCCTTCTACTTCACGACAACCAATACAGTCTACATATAATCGCCCAACTGCTGACAATGAAGGACGCACCGCGAGAACATCAGGAAAATCTAGCGGCATTCAGGCGCAAGTACCTCAACCGACGCGGAACGAGCAGGCGACTGCTAGGCCCGCACAAGGAACCTCGGGTCCCTCGGTAGCGGCAGGTGGCCCATCCGGAACACAGTCGCAGCCTGCAGAGTTCTCGACCACGATTGGACGAGGCAGGACCTCCTTCCCACACGCATTTGAGCGATGGGAGACTCTCTCTGCTCACTGGGAAGGGTTGACAGGCTTCTGGATCCGTCGGCTAGAACAGAATGCTTCCGAAATTCAAGGGGACCCGGTTGCGCAACAGCTATCGCGACAGGTGACAGATCTCTCGTCTGCAGGCGCTAATCTCTTCCACGCTGTAGTAGAGCTCCAACGACTGCGTGCATCATCGGAGCGCAAGTTTCAACGTTGGTTTTTTGAGACCCGTGGCGAACTGGAACGTAACCAAGAAGTGACGGCGATGCTCGAAGTTGCGCTCGAGGAAGAGCGAAGGAGTAGGGCCGACGCCATTCGAAAGGCTGTCGAGCAGGAACGAGGGTCCTCTAAGCTGCATAAGCAATTGGCGGAAATGCGTAAGGAGCTTACCATCTCAAAGGAGGAAGCCCGCCGTGCTTGGGAAGAGCTTGGCCGACGGGAGCAAGAGGAGCGGGATCGCACCACCTCCCTTCAACTTGGCCAGCCGACGATCGTTGGGGGTGTACAAGTCGTCCCAATGACCCAAGGTGTCAGCCGAGGTAATACCCAACGTGAGCCCCGCTACGAGCAGGTTGAGGTACCTGAATACACACAACCGCCGACTTCGCGTGCTGCCCGCCCGGAATACACCCAAGCGCCCGCTGTTCAGCCCGTTCCAACCTCTAGTGGACCCGGCGGGCCCAGCCCTGTCTTTCAAACTCCCTCGTCCGTTCACCACCAGCAAAGTTACGCCTCAGAGGGAACGGTGAGCGAAGGTCAGTACATCCGTGACGCCTCGGGGAATTTCATTCGGGACGCCCGGGGCCAGAAGATCCCCTATCATGTTCCTCCTTCGGAAGGTTCTGACGTATGAGCAGAAGAATTCGAAACACCGGCAACACAGCCCAGTGCCTATCATGCGAATGTCTCGGTACCCCAGCAGCCTCAATATTCCTCTGCTCCAGACTACAGCGGCAGCGGTTATTCAGCTACCGCATGGGAGGAACTGCCACGCCATCACCATCCCACGCGACTCAGCGATGTACTCGAGGAAGAAGAGGAACGAAGTCGTACGAGCGCGAGCCAGCTTAGCCGACACTAAATACCTCCCGCAAGAGGGAGTTGCATATTCCTACGATAGCCTGCGACCTCGAATTGTGCATAAAACCTACCCTTTCAGACCCCCACGTTTAAATTCATTGTTGATAATCGTATGATATGATATGCTCTAAACGGGCTTTCGAAGTGTGCCATTTCGGATGCTTCAGCATATTGGGAGTTCTTGTCGGGAACTTGTTTCTGTTTAAACCATTCTACTCAACTGGGCGGTGCAAATGGCGTACTAAGAGCATGGCGAATGATAGACTAAAAAAAGCATTGCGTTTGTTTCGAGTCCTTTCGACGTTAAGCCGGGTCAGCTACTTATGTGGAGATTGGCCGGCGACGTATCAACATGGCGGGTTAATGACGAGTATGAGGTTAGATTCGAAAGGATTAGACCACACCGCGCATCCTTTGTTCTTCCCTGATTTCTTTTTCTTCAGTGAGGTAATGGTTGGAGACGCGTTGAATTGGCCTCTTACACAGGAGGAATGATGTTCGGCTCCCAAGTGTTAGGAGATGCTATGTGGACAAGGGATCATATTCGGTCGGAGATGGGAATACTGCCGGTGCAGAGTGAGCACCATGATCATAATCAGGTTTCGTACTGGTAGGCGCAGCGTATTTGTACTGATAATGACCTGTCAACGTCGGCAGGAAAGCCAGCCACACGGAAACATTGCACATAATTTGTTCTCATTCCAGATAGTGATGGCATGCCCAGCTCCCAAACTTCCTACGTGACCTGCGTTGATACGAAGACAGATGTATTACAATTCGTATTGCAAGTTACCTACGCTTTTGAGGAGGTGAGGTGTTATACAAGTAGAGCAATGGAGGAATTCGTCATTAGCTCCGTCACAATGAGGTAGGTAACGGTGAGCCAGGGGGTTGAGCTCCAGGTATTATCTATCTAAATACCTGTCTACCTAGGTAGGTGGCATTATTCTAACGGCTGCTTATCTAATCTTGGCGATAAAAGTGGACCCGTCACAGCTGTAGAATCTAGAAATGCCCGAAACTTAAAGCTATAGCTTCCTATAGTCGACAGCGTAAAACCAATTGAGACGGAGAATATGTCGCGCTCATTAGTACCGCTAAGACTGGCTCTGCGGCCCCTATTGCAGGCACAGTCGCAAGCGCAGGCGTGCCAGCGTCTAGTTTTCTCGAGGCGAGATGCCTCTTCCTCCTCCTCTACCACGACGCCTAGAGCGACCGACACACCGGCTCTCCTAACGCCCACGGCTCGAAGCGCGCGGCCGACCACCTCCTCCTCCTCCTTCTCCCAGCCAAGACTCCCTTCTTCGATCACTAGCCGATACCAGCAGCGCCGCTACAAGATGAAAACCGTCGAGGAGGCGCGCAGTCGGTACCGGACGGGGCCGTTCTCGTGGAAAGCGGGCGTGCTGTTCGTGCTCGCCGGCGCGGGGCTCGTGTGGTATTTCGAGTCGGAGAAGAAGCGCATGCACAGGAGGCGGGTCGCCGAGGCAAATAAAGGCGTCGGCAAGCCTAAGGTCGGCGGGGACTTCGCCCTCGTGGACCAGGAAGGCCGGCCGTTTTCTAGCGCTGCTCTGAAAGGACGGTATTCTTTGGTGAGTTCCGGGTCTTCACTCGCCGTCTTCCTGATGCGGAGAACGGTCAATGATTGAGAAGAGAAAAGGCCATATTTTAGTGTCTGGTATTGACGGAGGAAGATACTGGGAGGCCAGAGGCAACGGCAGAAGCTAATTCGTATACTTGAATAACAGGTTTATTTCGGGTTTACGCACTGTCCTGACATCTGCCCCGAAGAGCTCGACAAGATGGCACAAATGTTTGATCTCGTCGAAGCGCAGGCACCCGGAGCTGTGGCGCCCGTCTTCATTACCTGCGACCCGGCGCGCGACGATCCTAAAGTTCTAAAGTCATACCTTGCCGAGTTCCATCCCAGCTTCATCGGTCTCACCGGCACATACGACGAGATTAAACAGGTCTGCAAGTCGTACCGCGTCTACTTTAGCACGCCCAGAGATGTTAAACCTGGTCAAGACTATCTCGTTGACCACAGTATCTACTTCTACCTAATGGATCCCGAGGGCGATTTTGTGGAAGCGCTAGGAAGACAGCATAGCCCTCAGCAGGCGGCGAGTGTGATACTAGATCACGTTAAGGACTGGAAGAAATAAACCCGCATAGAGGAACCTGTAGCGAGTACTTATGGAGGAAATGTGTATTATAAGACTTGTGCTGGGGAGGCACTCCCCTCATCTGTGACAATAATGTACATGAATAATGCATGACCATCGTGCAAAATGTGGAGGGGCGCTTGATCCATTCTGGCATGTCTTACTACCTGGGTAGGCGGTTTAGATCCAACCAAGACATCGTATTATGGTGGCTTTTATTCAATCCTAGCATATTAAAAATTATCCATTGAATACCCCAAGCTTGAGTATTAGACTGCACCATGCAATGCATTGCGCATGTCCACTAGATACACAGTTTTATATTTTATACAAAACGGGCTACCTATCCAGCGTGACGGACAACAGCGGTAATTGACTTTCCCCACCGGAACAATCCGAGCCCAAAGAGCTACTCACTTAGGTACTTTCTAAATAACATGCATTTTCTGTCCTCTTCACAACCTCCAATTTATTTAGGTAGTTAGCAAGTATATAACCGGGAGTTTAGGGCCCAGCAACCAGCAACCGGCATGATTCCACGACGAAATCAACGATCCCTTCTCTCTCTTCTCTCCCCACTCACTCCTTTCTTTGCAGTTAGGATCTAGGAATGGAGGCCTTTAGGAGCGCGTTGCCGCGGGCCTTTGGCTATATAATCCGGCCCCACTCACAAGTCCGTGCCTATACAGCACTATCTCGTGTAAACACGACGAGGAGGAATAAGAACGGGACCGGTACGCTGCACCACACACGGCATCAGACATCTCATGGGGCATTTACACTAGCTCGTACGTTCATTCAAGATGGGAAGAACCCAAATACCACCTCGCGGACAGCTCCGCGTTTCGCATTCGCTTTTGAGTAAGTTGGCTACACTCATCTCTCACTCACGCTCACCAGCTACAATCTTAATTCCCGCTCGCGATCACATATAACTCTGAGCTCTGAGCCACCGCAACACCCCCACCTAGTACAAACAAAACTAACATGTCCGATATAGCATTGACGGTGTCCTGCTGCACGTCGCGAAGCCCATCCCGGGCGCGACAGAGACGCTAAAATACCTGCAGCGCCACGATATCCCGTTCATCCTATTGACGAACGGGGGTGGCAAGCACGAGCGGGAGCGCGTCGAAGACTTGAGCAATCGTCTAGGCGTCCCGCTCTCAACGGAAAACTTCGTACAATCTCACACGCCGTTCGAAGAGCTCGTGGACAGATCCTGGCACCAGACTCACATCGACGGACACGAGCAGCTCGAACCGCAGAGCGGGAGCGGGAAAGCCGGCCTCGCGGACAAGAACATCCTCATCACGGGCTCCGACCCGGCGAAGTCGCGCCTCATCGCCGAGGCGTACGGGTTCCGCTCCGTCATCACGCCGGCGGACATCCTGGCGGCGCACCCGGGGATCTTCCCGTTCGAGCCGCTGCTGGCGTCGCACTACGCGGCGACGGCGCGGCCCCTGCCCTCGCCGCAGCCCAAGATCGACGCCATCTTCGTGTTCAACGACCCGCGCGACTGGGCCCTCGACACGCAGATCATCGTCGACCTGCTGCTCTCGCGCGGCGGCGTCCTCGGGACCTACTCGCCCAAGAACGGCAGCAGTGGCGGCTGGCAGGCGGACGGCCAGCCGGACCTGTACTTCAGCAACCACGACCTCTTCTGGAGCGCGAGCTACCACCTGCCGCGCTTCGGCCAGGGCGCCTTCCAGGCCGCGCTCGCGGGCATATGGCGCCAGGTCACGGGCGGCCAGGCCGAGCTGCGGCGCACGACCATCGGGAAGCCGTACGCGCGGACGTACGGGTACGCGGAGCGGGTGCTGGCGCAGTGGCGGGCCGGCCTGCTCGAGAAACGCAGCAGCACCGACGGCGGCGACGCGGAACAGAAGCGGCACGAGCCCCTGGCGCGCGTCTACATGGTCGGCGACAACCCCGAGAGCGACATCCGCGGCGCCAACGAGTACGCGAGCCCGCAGGGCACCGAGTGGGCGTCCATCCTCGTGCGCACGGGGGTCTGGAGCAGGGAGCGCGACGGCGAGCCGAAGTATAGGCCTACCGTTATCGTGGATGATGTGAAGAGCGCGGTCGAGTGGGCGGTGGAGCGCGAAGGGTGGCGGTGAGAAGGGTGTGTGGGATTAGCGATATGATATGATATGATATGATACAGACCTGCTTCTATATACGAGGGCATGGAGAAGGAAGACGAAAGATGGCCTGATGCTTCGTGGGGGTTAGTTATTGATTTGGCATCGTCACGGGAATCGTCACTATCTATCGAGATACTATCGGCTTGAGGGAATGATGGCCACTAGCAGCAGTAGCGTGGCCGCGTTTCTGATTATACACATGTTTATTCAGACCAGCGGGCTATATGGTATTAAGACACGATGATTGTTTGCTAGATACTGCAAATGCTATTATGCACACTTACCTCGGCTACAATATTGTGGTCCGAGAAACCTGGGTATGTGACAATGATACTTACTCTTGGCAATTTTGATAGCTATTCTTGCTTGCTCTGTGGTAGGTTTTACTTTTTATTCATTGTAGTTGGATAAACACATTTTCTACAAAGGGCGCTCTAGGTATTTCCTTGTGACTTACTAGCGGGCGGACTGAGTATCCTCTATACTTATCTAGGTGCTGTCTCATCAAGTCAACATGCTGAAAATAGTACCTACCTAACTACCCCGCATTTACCCTCCAAGTGGAAGCTTATGCGTAGAGCTGAGCACAGAGAAGCTACGTCATTAGTAGATCTAATGCAGAATGATGCAGAATGAGCACGTGCTCCCCTTCAGACATATGAAAGGTCAGTTAAGCTTTAACGGCTGCAGCCCACGCTTTATGACACTTAGACTAGACTAAGGTACCTCCTAGTCCAGGTGCCCATCTATCTAGCAATAGTAGCTTAATGCATCACGCGAGCACACATAAATAAAGAACACATAAGCACAATTAATCAAGTTGAAGCTTGCTACATACTAGACTACAATGCACCAACAAACCTTTGCTTACATAGGTGCATTGATCGGAAACCAGTCGCCCAACCAACATATGCATCCATCAATCCATTTTGTGAAGCTCAAAGAGTAAGATTCTAGAACTCTACACTACAAGGTAGCCTGCAAGGGTCCTTTCACCGTATTACGTAATTGCAGGCAATCTAAGTTAGGTAGGTGCCTGCTTCAAAAGCCTCTCAAAACCGTCGCTAAGGCTGTCATCCAAACAGAATACAGAATACACGCCTAGAGATACCACACCCTAGCTTATCTATGCTAGGTAGGTATAACTGTAAGCTTCCAGGTGCCTCCACTCCAGTCTAGCTAACCTAGCGTGGCGCCATGGTCACACAACAAGACGAGTGACCTTATCAGCTTCTCATCACATTTGTTTGTTTGATGCGGATGTACAACAGCAGCCTACCTCGACCCTAGGACGCCTTGACCGCCTTGATAGAGGATTCACCAACGTTTTACCACCTGCCTGGCGTATGCATACGCAGTAGGTACCGCCTATCAGGAGACACATACTCTACACCAAGTTCCACGCCTCATGACAGCCTAACATCGACCCAGACAACTGGTTCTGTCAAAATGTCAGCCTCCACGCCCATTTCCGGCTCAGGTGAAGCAACCCCCCTCCGATCAGCCATCAAGTACGACGACGACAGAGAGAGGGTTCCCGATTCAAGTGCAACCTCAGGTACAAAAGGTATGTTTATAATATTCCGTTTGTCAGTTGTCACAAAAAAATACTTGTTTAAGTTACTGCATCATCTCCCGTTAGGTCAGATACCGAGAGCCATAAATCTAGTGATTGGGCTTTTCTTTTTGCCGACTATCACGCCCCTGTCTAGCTTCGTTTTCATTGAGTTGCGTCCGAGTAAGATGGGAGTGTATGGCAAACATGCCACAATCCTTCCACCCAGGGTGAAAGCAACCCAAATAGCAAGTAAATGCAAGGGTTTATGGATATATATGACATTCGACTTCCAGCTCCAACACGCTTTTTTAAGATCATGACACTCACTAGTCGCCAGCTGTACAAATTGCCGAGCCAGAATCAGTCCCAAGCAGTCCTGAAGAAAATCTTCCCAAGAGACAATTTTCTGCAGGCCTCGCCAAACGCCTTAGTGGTCGTTCACCCATGCCTTTCGCCAATTCCTCTAGGTCCTCTCTACTCAGCCAGACCAGTCTAGAAGCTCTCGGCGACTTGTCGAAAACTATATCAGCTCAGCAGACTCAAGAAGATTCGGCACAGTCGCAGCCTCCTCGCCGACATCGAATAGATGCCGTAGGCGAGAGAATCATCGCCCAAGTTGCAGAATGGCTTGAACACGAAAGAACGAAAAGACACAGTAGGAAAGCAAAGAGAGCTCATGGAAGTCGAAGAAAACACCAAAAGGAGGATGCTGAAGGGTCCGAACCCCAATCGACCGCGCAAACAAGGAGGTTTTCGTTAGATTCCCAATCAAGCGAGGTCTCTTTCGATAGGCTTCAAAGGATCATTGACGATAGTATGAGTTCCTTGGGCTTAAGCGCAATTCCTAACCATAGCCCTAGATTAGGTAGGAAGTCCCAGCGACGGCGGTCTATAGCTCTGCATCGGACTGCCTCATCCGATACTGAATTTCATGACGGGGATGTATTAGTCCCAGGCTGTGATGGGGTCCTAGACAATTCGAAGACGCTCGGCTATACGGGTGGAAATGCAGCGAGTGAAGAAGCTGTCTTGTCATCGAAACGGAGAGAGGAGAAGGAACGCAAGGCGTGGCTGGTGTTCAAGAATGAGGTTATCCGCTTGTCCCATACGCTCAGGCTTAAAGGTTGGAGACGTGTCCCCTTGGATAGTGGTGATACCATATCAGTGGAGCGACTCAGCGGCGCCTTGACAAACGCAGTCTATGTAGTCAATCCCCCGGAAGATATGACGGGTAAGACGGAAGGCAGCAAGAAGAACCCGCCCAAACTACTACTGCGAGTATACGGTCCCCAGGTCGAGCATATCATTGATCGGGAAAACGAACTAAGTGTCTTGCGACGACTTGCTAGGAAGAAGATCGGCCCGCGGCTATTAGGAACGTTTGCGAACGGGCGCTTCGAACAATACCTCAACGCAATCACGCTCACTGCTGAGGACTTGAAGGACCCCGATACGTCTAAGCAAATTGCCAAGAGGATGAGAGAGCTACATGACGGCATGGAATTACTCGAAGATGAGAAGGATGGCGGACCTGCGGTTTTAAAGAACTGGGACAACTGGCACGCTAGGGTCTCGCAAGCTATCAGCTTTCTGGACGCAAAGATATCAGCGGGGAACCTGGGGCCAGTCAGAAGTCCAGCGGAGGCTTGGAAGGAGCGCGGTTTTGTTTGTGGCACCGATTGGCCTACATTCAAGGCCATGTTTGACAGATATCGACAGTTTGTTTTCGAGCGATATGGAGGCTCGAAGGTGGTTCGGGAACATTTGGTATTTTGCCACAACGATGTGAGCTTGAACGACAAGGTTTTCTGCAAGTTGTTACTAACCAGTTCCAGACTCAATACGGTAACATCCTTCGAGTTCGACCCGATGACAAGAAATCGCCTTTATTGTTACCTAACTTTGAGCACAAGCAGTTAGTAGTGATTGATTTTGAGTATGCTGCTGCCAATGTAAGGGGTTACGAATTTGCCAACCACTTCTCGGAGTGGTGCTATGACTACCACGACGAAGAACTCTCTTTTGCTTGTAACGTGAACAAGTACCCGACACCGGAAGAGCAGTATCGGCTGATCAAGTCTTATGTCAACCATCGACCGGAGTACCCGCACCCAGGTGCATCGACTCCCGTTCTGACGCCCGTCACCACGCCAACCATGGGTCCCTCTACGCCATCTCTTGCACCAGCTACTGGTGGGTCTACCAGCTCTATCGCGGAATTCATGTTAGATGCTCGAGTTCCGCCAGGTGGGTGGAAGGAAGAAGAAAAGCGCCGAGAGGACCAAACCGAGGAGCAGATCAAATCACTGATTGAAGAGGCGCGATTGTGGCGTCCTATCTGCAGCGCAATGTGGATCGCGTGGGGCATCATGCAAGCAAAGATCCCCGGCTTAGATCCGGTAGGGGCCCCAGAAAAGGCCCAAGGTAGCGAACCCGGTGCGGTCGCGGCTCCGGAAGAAGAGGAGGAGGGGGACGATCAGGGCTTCGACTACTTAGGATACGCGCAACAGAGGGCCATGTTCTTTTGGGGGGATTGTGTTAACTTGGGTCTCGTAAAGTTGGAGGATTTACCGGAAATCGTAAGGAACAATAGTAAGTTGGATCTAGTTTCTTTTTCTTCTCTCCCTAACCCTGATTTTGTCGAGCTCTACAATCCCTCATCGGCCATCGGGGCCAATATGCCGTTTTGAACCCTGTGCGTACACGCACCTCGAACTCTACCCCCCTTGCAATTCGGCGTTAAGAGATTTGCTGACTTGCGATGCGATGTACAGTCAAATTGACCCAGCACTAAGCAACACGCAATCGAGATCTTTCGGGGATTTGCAACTAAATTCAGAATTAGTGAGCACTCGAATTTCTCCTGGATCTTACTGCTCCGCAAAGGCATAGAATTGCGTCATGGAAATTGAATAAGTTGACCATGGTAGAAGTGAAGGGACTGAGATTTCTGTGAAGAGGTGAAATTGATGACAAACCAGTAAAAACTATAACCCCAAGTGACCCCAAGTGACCCCAAGGGCGTGCTCCGCTCTGTCCTTTGTGGTCCTTTAATCGTAACATATTGGTCCGCGAATGATGACTAAGTAAGAAGCTAACCTCTTTGCTGTATTTACATTTCTAATCCGTCGATGATGCCATCCCGAACCGGGTCCGAGGTGCCACTAGGATAGGTAGGTAGCTACAGCCACCACTACGCCCTGTCCGCCTGAACAGCACGAGTATGCTCTTATAAACCGGCTTCTCTTCTCGTCATGAGGCTTCCATCAATCTAAGCATTATCATCATCCGCGCCATCGACAATTCTTTATGTTCTCCCATTCGACCAATCTTGAAGACAAACATTTATATCATATTCACTAGACTAGGTATTCTATACATATACAGAGTACAAAGGAGACAATCTCATCAACCCCTCATCTTGAACCCCGCCAGGCCCAGCACCTATCTATTTAGGTACCTTCAATAGCAGATAGCACAACAGCACACTAGCATCACGACACCAAGGGGCAAAAATAAACATGGCAATCACAGCCCAATTTAACCATATCGACCTAGCGTCGCAGCCCGCCGGCATAGTCAAGCCGTGGACAAAAGTCGACGGCGGCGGCATCTCGTACAAGCACGAGCGGGTGACGCGCGCCGTGCACAACCTGCGCAACGAGTCGGCCGCGGAATTCAACACGGACGTCTCCGGCTTCGGGCTCATGCACTGGCCGTCGGCGGAGAAGGCGTTCACGGACGACGCGGCGGTGCGGGGCGCGTACTACGACGACGTGGCGGCGCTGCTGCGGGCCGACTGCGAGAAGCTCGCCAGCAATAATACCGCGACGGGCAAGGTGAACAAGGTGCACAAGGTGGTCATCTTCGACCACACGATCCGCCGCCGCCACCCCGAGGCGGCGCGGGGGCCGGTGCAGCAGGTGCACGTGGACCAGACGGCGGCGGCGGCGGTGGCGCGCGTGCGCCGCCACGTGCGCGGCGAGGGCGAGGCGGACGCGCTGCTGCGCCGCCGCTTCCAGCTGATCAACGTGTGGCGGCCCATCGCGCACGCCGCATCCGACCACCCCCTCGCCGTCGTCGACTGGCGGAGCACCGCCCCCGGCGACTTCGTGCCCGTGGACCTGCTGTACCCCAAGCGGGCGGATTCCGTCATGGGGAGCGGCAGCGAGGACGACGACGACGACAGGGGCAAGGAGAGGCTGCCGGCGGAGAAGAGCATGGTGTCGACGGAGGGGTACGAGGTGCGCGGCGAGACGATGGGGGTCACGGCGAGGGAGGGGCAGAGGTTTTATTATGTCAAGGACATGACGCCCGACGAGGTGCTCTTGCTTAAGTGCTATGATTCGTGGGGCGAGGGGGAGCCGGAGGGTAAGGAGGGCCTGGCGGTGCGCACGCCGCATACGGCGTTTGAGGACCCGGAGACGCCGCCGGATGCGAAGCCGCGGGAGAGCATCGAGGTGAGGGCATTGGTTTTTTATGAGGAGTAGGGGGAGATGGAGGCTTGGTATGTTGAGTTGGTCTTTGGGTAATTTGCATGCGTTCTAGCTACCTAGTTCAAATTGAAATGGTTACTCACTTTGGGCGAAATGGCTTACGGTGCTTGTCTTCGCGTTCCCGGGCTGATCACAATAGTTGCCGGTGGGATGGTGAAAAAGTACTTTATTTCTGCGTACTTCTAACACGTTATAGGATGGTCCTGAAGAATATTAAAGTGCAGCTAGATAGAACATATACCGACCAAATGCATGCAGTGGAAACCTTGATGTCTAGTGAGGTTAACACATCATACATATCTTATAAAACTCCTAGGTATATACCATCATGCACTCATCTGTATTCCTCTTTCTTCAGCACAATACCGGAGAAAACCTCGTAAAACTGTCTACTCGCTATTATGTGAGAGGGTATTAGTCTTACAATAAATCGATTATTATTCTATCTTCGTCGCTACGTCACCCGCGTCCCCAGACCTAGGATATCATTAGAGTATACGCATAAGATACCTTGCTGGGCTAAATATATGGTAAGTATAATCGGATCTTTAGTCCTGCATCACTAGCATATAGGATCACGACAAACCATCACAAGCCCCCAGTGTCGCAAGGTATTAATCACACAATATAGGACTATTATCTATTAGTGAGACCACGGCTACGGCACGATGAGATGTCTTTGGCGATGTTCAGATGCGGCTCTTGGGGTCTCAACGCTATGACAGACCTTAACTACACCGCTGCTATTCCTGGAATCTGTTTCCGGATGCACGGTGATCCGCGACATCTGTAACACACATCGCCGCGAAGTCGGGACGGATCACTGACAAGGGACGATGTTCATCTCAGGGTCCTTCAGGTGGAACTATAAAACAGGCCCATGCGAACAAGGGTTCGAGACGAGAAACATCCGGCAACAAGCGATGTAACACGGCCCAGGACCCCTACCCTAGATAGATCCTAGGGACTAAAAGGCGGGAGAAATCTCAAACACGAACTTCACATGGGATGGGCCCCATGTGTTCTGCCGGGTCCTGGGGTATGGCATTAGTCGAGTATAGGTACAGGGTATCGTCTGGAGAGGTGGGATGAGAGATGGTATAGGGCTGAAACAGTCCATGTTTGAAGCTCGCAAGGTCGACATGCCGCCCACGATGCGATGGGGTGCAGAAAATCATCTGATCTGTTAATTACCCGGATCAATGACCAAAATAACCTTCTAGCCCTGAAACATATGCGTGTTTCTCAATAAAAACTGTAGTTGTGACTTCGCAAAAGGTTGCAGACCTAACCTACTGGTCTGTCTAGACTGTTAAGCCGATTATAACCGCGTTCATGCGAATATAGCCGAAGGTCGGATTAGTCTCAAAGTCCGTTAGTCACCTGACAGCTAAGTAGGCCGGCTGGTGGACGGTGGACGGTGGGCCATACGCGATTTTCTCCCCACTTTCTGTGAGGCAAGTTAGCATTTTTAAACAATAAACTATGAATATTATGCGAAATAAAATTGATATAATATATATATTATTTATTAAAATTTACTTTGAAAAGTGTTGGCATGTAGTGTGGTTATATCAGTATTATTCGACCGTTGATAATGTGCCTATGGTCCTCCCTACTGGTGAGTCACCCAGTATATATTGAAATAGGTCACTTAGTAACATGGTAAACGTTGCAAAACTAAAAGTTAAATTACACCATTTTTTAAAAAAAATATTTTATCTTTATAACTCAACTATTCTTTACTTCTGTATCTCAATTTCGGCGTTTAACTCAAGCTTATTATAACATCGCATCCTCACGTTCAATCACCAGATCTTTTCAAAGCAGATTCTTCAATTCCTAAGCTAACTTAGCCTATTATTCGAGCGTTCTATAGGGACTATTAAACTTACTACCAATTGCTCCTCTGTCATTTTCGCGCTGGCAGAATTTGGATGCGAGAGTAAGAGCGTAATGAGATCCTTCTTCCCATCCTGAACTACTAAGACATACTACAATTAAAATGTTAGTTCCTTCCTCCCTGTAGATATCTTAGCGTGCTCGCCTTCTCGATTGAATTATCCATGATGTATCGGATGGTAGTGGTGTCACGCGTTTGGCCGATACGATAGACTCTAGCTAGCGCCTGCTCCTCCGTAGAGGGGTTCCATTGCGGTTCCATGAGATATACACGAGACGCCGCGTCAGTGTTAATCTGCGGTTATTAGTCAATTGCACACCAGCCGGTTCGCGAAAGGACCCCTACCCTGACGAGCCACAAGACAGTGATAGAAGTAGCCTTTTCCATTCAGCCCTTAATAATTCACCTAACGCCCGAACAACTTGCTGCTATGTCTCCAAAGCAACGACAGAAGTACGAGGCTATGATCAAGAGTACGCAAGCCGAACTAGCTAGCTTAAATAGGAATTCGTATCGTCTTGCGGCCATTCTTCAGGAGAAATACAGAGCGGCGGAGATAGGGCAACTGCCTAATATACCCATGAGCCCAGACCAATACCGAGATATTACACAGAGGATGCGGATATTAGGTCTCGAAGCGGCTAAGGTAGATAAAATTATCGCGCGGTGGCATACTATCACCCATGATGACGTGCGTGCTGGATTGTACTTCAAGATGGCAAGCCTTTGAATAAGGAGAATCGTATTTGTGAGTGAGTGAAACTAACATATGTAGCGAGTACACTTACACAAACAATTCGTTGACTGGGAAAAATGTAGTATACCCAAGGAAGGCTTGTTGATAACACAGGGAGTTGGACAGTTTTCAAACTACGATGGAGAGCATTACTAGGGTTGTAGAAAGTCATTTCGGCAAGAAATAAGGAAAAACCTGAACAAATAAAATACACTAAAGATATGACCACCATAAAAAGGGGTTATAGTATCAGCAGTGCATATAGGGAAAACAGTATATTATTTATTTACATATATTGAAATATTGAACTCCTTAAAACGCTATAATCCAACTAGCCTAGCTGCCACAATGATGAATTACCCCTTCACTATAAACGAAGAAATACTGTTATATAGCCGCTAACAATGTGCCCTAACCTTGTGTCCCCCCATATACTTAGTCATGGCTGGAAATACTCCTAATAATGAACTTGGCTAGCGAAGCTAGGGTAGTCGAAGTCACTAGCAAAGCTAAGTAAGTCACGTTGGCCTTGAAGGTTTGAAATATCCAGCTTCTGAACTCGGCCGCCAGCATACTGTCCACTCCTATGTCACCAATAGGCTTCGCAACAGTAACTTATCTTCGCGAACCAGGACGAGCGTCAGAGGAAGAGGTCATAGAGTGAATAGAAGTCCTGTAGCAGCTAGGGAGAGGGTGTAAGAGGGTATAGTATAGGGCTCAATAGATAGATTCATTGATTCCTGACCTCCTAGATCCATAAGAGGGACCCAAGGTCCCTTATATATAGCCAAACCCATAGATATAACGGGGTCTGGTTACTTTGTCACCTTACAACTACGGTATAAGTGTTTTAAGTGAGCAACAACAGCTTCAGAACAACATCTAGTCCTCCTGTAACATTGTCATCTAATAGCAATGGTTTCTTGATGGCTAGTACTTGTTAGTATTGCGACTTTTGATTATATAATCCAAGATTCCTAGCTGGGCAATCTATGTTATCGTCCTCAACCACAAGCTATAGATTACTTATAAGTAGCTGCAGACAGTTAAGTCCCCTACTTGATAGCGTTCTATATTGTGCGGTGGCGTCGCGGCATAGTGCTGTAGCTCTTTATGTAGCAACCCATAATAGTCGGTTCAAGCGTTGAGAGATTTTGACCTGGCTAGCTAAATATATTGATGCAATGCATATACTGCGAGGCTTTCATACGGCTTTCTCCGAACCCTACCTCCTCTGCTGGGCTGTTAATATGGTTGAATTGACACGCTTTGGAATCTAGGTGTTATTTACGGACAAGTCTAAAAGGGTAGGCAGGGGAAGTTTCTACGGAAACAAGATGATGTTACATGGCAGGGTTAACAAAAAATTCCCCGCCTGCTAGGGGGATGAGACTCGTTGGGCAGCCTTTCTGGGCATTGATTTTCTCTTTCCTCTACCATCGCAGATCTGTAAACTCTCATATCAACTTACTTTTATTAATGGAGAGGCATGTCACCTTATCATTATCCTTGCTTCCCGGACCGAGATGCGTTAGCAGCAAGGTAAGCTTTTGCGAGACCAATCACCTAGGCTCTTTAGGCTTATTGTGATATTTAGCAGCGGCCTGGTGTTTTTGAATAACCTAAGTGGTTAACCGGCCTCCGAAGACCTAAGCCGAATACCACCAAAACCACCAATACCGTAAAATAATAAGCAATTACTGCATACAAATGTGACCTACGCTTCCTTTATGCAACATGCTCTACCCCTCGGCGCGTAATATTCGTACGCAGTCCGCGAGGGAGTAAACACAGAGGTATGTCAAGGTACACTTTTCAGACTGGAATTTGGTGTCTGTAACTGTTAAGTATATCAATAATATAACAGTTTACCATGTCTGATACCTCTAGGGAGGTTAGAAAAGTATTTGTAGAGCAATCCCGCGTGACGTTAAATACGGTCAACCAAGCAATCAATCGCGATGTTCCTTTGGAGGATTCAAACGTACGCGTCACTCCAAGCCATTGATATGCCAGGGCTTCTCGATGTCACGGTAGCTTGCTTAAACCAGGATGTGAAAAGTGCACTTCTGTTATCGCACCACTTACAGCCATGTTAGTTTAGCCATTTTAGGATAGGTCCTCGGTATTTGTGATGATCTAATTGAGAAAAGATAGCATAGGGTAAGATCAGTTCTGTGAGTTTTTCTAATATGCACTTCATAGGTCGCAATGTTAGAACCAAAGTAAGCAGAATGCCTACCTTCGGGTGAACGTCGAACTTATCTGACACATCGAATCTTGCTAGTGCTATAATAGGCATTGTCGGTAGCTCTATTGGGCTAATCGTGACCTTGGTTGGACTGGCCAGTAGGTCGGTCGGGGTGCCTCGATCTCGAGAACAACTCCATGAAGTCCGAGAACAGAAGAAGACTCTCAGACACAAACTTCGCAGGGCTGAATATGACATTAGTCTACTAAATGAGATAAAGCTACGGGGAGTCCGCTATTTAATATGTGAAACCCGAAATTTGATCAGGCACTCCCGTCACCAGATAGAGAAGTTCGAAAGATTCGACCACAACTTTCATGAATCCGGGATTGTCAGAAGCTGGAATTACATTGCCATCTCGGCAGGAAGTGATAAGATCCATAAATACGCCAAACGTTTTGAAACTTACTCGGACTGGATTAATATTGCTCGGCTCTCTATTTACTTGTGCGGCAAGCCCACATTTCAGTGTTCGAATAACATTCCGACTAACGAGTCATCAGGACGCTTAATAGCGAGCGAATATCGCTAGGTGATACCAGCGTGTTTCCCTCATACTGGAGAGACGTTGATCGCCTGAAGGACGAATTGGACCGAGTCAAACGAGCTCAAGAAGAACATCCTGGACGACTGAGGAAACTGCGCGTCAATAAAGGGGTTCACCTCGAAAAGTTAGAAAAATATGCCAATAGTCTAGTTTTGAGGTTTGATGCTTCAGATACCAGTACGGCAGATTCTAGTGTAGTTATAGATTACCCGTCAGAGGTACCTGCGCGATACATTTATGTATCCAGTACATGGGCACGAAACCATAGGTATAGTCGAGCAACACAGGCCCATCCCCCTACTGATCACTCTAGCCGAACCGCCTTTATGCATGATGACCGAGTCTATGATATCCCACGCGCCCCCCCAAACGTGTACAGCCCAGCAGCTAGATCGAGGCCGGATACCAGTGAGGTCCAAGACGACCGCAGATCTAAACACAGCTGGAGCCGGAGCCGGAGCAGGACAGCAACCATGCATCCGGAGTCATTAAGCAGTCGCCGCCCACCCACACCAGGCCCAAATGCGGGCCCCAATGGCGATTACCGATGGAATATGGCTCCTGTATCCCAAGAAGGACGCCGTCCGCGCGAGCGACATCGCCACAGCATATCGAGGGACCGAACATATACAATGACATCGGGCCTTGGGCGGCCGGAGAGCGTGGAAAGTAGTCGACACTCTCGCCACCGCAGGCGGTCAGGCTCCCGCAGCAATGAAACATACACTCGACCTCGCTCGCATCAATCGCGTCACTCAGAGCATGGCAGCGATCCGGAGATTCGGGGCCGCGACCTGCATAGGCGCAGTTTTCAAGACACTCAGCAGAACCCAAGTTCACATTTGCGATACCGACCTCAATCGAGGTCCAGTCACTCCTCTCGCCACACCGATGCCAGGCAGGAGCAGCGGAGCCGTGAGAGCGTTGCCAATATCGAGGTAAGTGTTACAAGATCAGCTAGTAGTTTGCCGCTGCTTCATTCTAATAACCATCGTAAAACGCTAACTCCTCTTTATAAGATACCCCCTTCGACAAGGCGCCACAGCTCAAGGTCGAGCAATGGCAATGCATCCTCGATACCATCTCACGACTCAGGCTACGTCAGTCTTGACCCTAAACGGTATTCTAGTGACGCTTCACCCGCCTCGACGAGACGGCGGAGTAGTTCGAGGCCACACCAAAGGCACCAGTCTCAGTTCGATGGCGGCGATCGCTCAAAACCACCTATTGCATTGGATAGAGCGGAAGAGGGAATCAGAAGGGCGCAGGAGCGCATCAGACGGACAAGCCGTGGAGCTCGGTGATACGGATCAGAGGTTTCCTACTATATATACAGAGCTACCTGGGTATACATTCCACACAGTCCATACAAGGGCGGTCGCACCGCCCCAGTGAGCAGAGGCATTTGTACCGAGTATTTACTATTGCTAAAGCTCAGGAATAATTTCTTCGATAATTGGCACCCTTCAGAAGCGGGTAAAAGGAAATACAAGTAGGCATTCGGCCACCCTCATGACTGGGAGTTAAGTACAAGCCTTAGCGGACCGTTAGTAGAAAGAATATGTAACGTCTACCGATAGTATCTACGGCTACCCACGCGTTTAGAAGTAGAAAAATTCTATCTATTCAGATACATGTATGCTTATAGGCGTGGCGAAGGTTAGAGCATCAGCTGTAATGATGCTTGGCCTTAGATAAGCAAGATGGTTGGTAATTAGGTTGCAGAGCTAGCTTAACGGGGATATGACGGCAGATGAATCAAGTTTTTGGTCCCGGAGTTTGGGCCTAACCAATGCCATGGGTTGGTTGCAAGCTAAATTGTCCATCGTTTTTCCAAAAGGAAAAATTGATCCCATTCCCAAGTCACTGCACTTGCTCGTGACTATGAATGCATGTGTCCACTCGCACAGAGCTACCTCCCCCTCTCACCGGTTGACCATATTCGAGCCTGATCCAACACTACGTTGTATAGGGCTGTCACTTTTCATTAAGCTTACGCCTACCCTATCGGCTACTCTGTGTGCCTCGCATCCTGAAATTCGGACGATCTTTGACTACTATACTGCCCTTCAATGTAACGCGGAAATTGCCGGGTCAGTCAATCATCAAGCTTGGTAATAGGGCCAATGCCGAGTCAAGCAGGATCCAAGCCTTATAGTCGAGGTAAGATTCGGCGGTGCAACCCTATCCAGTCCCGAAGGTTCTGATATCCCAGTGATCCTCTGCGGTCCCGACAGTGCCTTCACGTTGACAGAAAATCTAAATATCGAGTCCCCCTGAAAACCCAACAGCCGTAAGCATAGTCACTGGTTTTGTATTACACTCGTGTGAATACACACACACACACACACACAAATATATATAATTGTGGACGGAAAACCGCATCTACTTAATACATGAAGCTGACTTGGAGATTGTAGTCCGGCTGGGCTGCATATGCCGAAAAAGGAGGTGGTGTATAACAGATTCCACCCCTAGCTGAGTTGCATCAATATCTGCAGATCGCCTCCAGGGTATTCCAACGATTGGTGCTTGGGAGGGTGGTACGCATCGTGCTGTTACCCAAACTTTTGGCTTGTTCGGGTGTCGATTATGTGGACGTGGAAAAAAGCCTGCCAGAATGAGGGATCATTCGCTTATAATATCTGAAAGAAGCGGCATTGGCGCTTTATTACTGGTCAAACCCATCCGGCAACGCAGCCAAATGGCGTGTTTATTTAAAACTAAGAGGCGCCAGCCTTAAACCAACTCTGGCTTGTTGATCTGTCTACCACCAGTACCTTGTTCGAGAGTCCTCGTGGGATGGTATTAGATGGACTGAGCTGCCTATCTAGCTCATCTTCATGTTCGCGTGATACCTGTCCCTTTTTTTCTATCTCGGTTAAGTATAAGTGTGCCCACTTTCTATGTACGTCGAGCTAAACCGGGGCATAGACTGACCATCTATACTACACTAATAGTCGTTTCCCGTGAAGGTTTATATACGGTACAGTGGGTTAAGGCTACGTCTAAAAATCTTAATGCTGTCGCTTTGGTGAGAGTAGAAAAGTGCGAAAAGGAAAAACAAAAACAAAACATGGCTAATGTGTCATGACTAACCTTCCCCGGGTTATTTTTGTTTTGTTTTTTTATTCTTCCCTTTTCCGCCAATGGCGGCGATACACGTCCCATAGTAGATTTCGAAAGGCCGGTTCTTGTAGCCCTAGCCTGATTGATGAGACAAAAGGGTTTCCCTTCCGCTGAATGAGCGGATTGAAGTTATTTGCTTGATGTCCTCCTATGCAGCATGCTCAGGTGTGCCATCTAAATTATTAGCGCTGGTCAGAGTCCCGGTAGATGGTATCATTACCTCCTGACAGGTTAGAAGGGATCGGGCATATGCATACACCTGTTACAGTTGAGACTAGGTAGGTATGTACGTTAAAAGGCTTGCTGCCTGCGCCTCACATGGGGCTGGAAACTCTATTGGATTACGGCAGCTGTATCCTGGTGCCTGATCCAAGGAACAAATCATATGTGGGCGCCGGCGCCATAGAGGCGATGCATTGAGCTGGCTTTGGCTAAATGTGACTTCACGGACTCAGAGAGTGCTCGACACTGGATAACTGATGTATCACGAAAAGTTGATCACGGACGTACAACCACGGCGTAAGCTCGACTATCAGATCAGTTTGTGAAATGAAAGCTTGTCACTTAGATGAGGCTGATCACAAAAAGGAAATAGGTACATGGACTCCAGATAATATTTACCAGATAAAAGAACACGGGTGGAGTGCAAGGATGGTAATTCCCGGGGGGCTTCCATGTCCCGGCAATGGTCGTTCGTTAGGGCTCGGTAGATTGCTTTTTGTTTGGCTGCCCAAGGGGATCTACACTAATGGCTGCTGGCTGGGGAAGCAATGAGAGACACCTCTGTGCTGCGATCTGTTAGCTATGTGAATTAAATCGGAGCAATTGAGATCTTGGTAGATATTCTGTAGTATAATATGCGTAGGCACTCTGTAATGTCGGGAGGTATTACTGGTATGGTAAGGGGCCCGAGCGCGTATAGCTCGCTTGTCATAATGATACATTCATTAGACTAGGTAGTGTACTCACACTACATATCTATGTACAGTACTTGTACTGGTAAATACTGTAAAATGGTTACTGTGCCTTCAAATCGCTTCGTTCTTGTTTGTCGATGCATCGTCAGCCCACTTGTCAATACGACGCGCCAGAGAAACCGCTTCGAACTTCCGCCAAGACTGTCGTCGTAGCGTAGGCCAGGGTATAGTCTAAATACTTGTAAATATTGGTAAGAGGCGGCCGGCAGAAATTGGAGAGAGCTCGTTCTCGTAATAGGACTCAAGCCGTTCATCACAATACACCCCATTAGAGTCGGTACCTGTTTTCTCACAGGCAATTGTGCAACGAGAGACCAGGGAGACGTCAAATGCTTTAACTCGGCTCTAGTATATGCAGGTGTGGTTACAGAGACTCTGTCGTTGACTCCTCGTCGGGACCGCTAATCCGCCGGTCGTTTGTTGTGCTTATCCTTGGCCTGAGTTGCTGCGAAAGTTGGCCTTTGATGCAATCCCTCGGAGGAGTTGTTAGGTGACGTGTATGCTGCAGGCGAGTAAATACCGCGCCCATCACCGTGAAATACAAAATGAATGGCAGTTGTCCTATGCAGTACACATGAATTGTAGCCTATTGCCCTCTGAGGGCAGAGCTCAGGGGGATGGCAGACACTTTCGCCAGTGGTCATGGTCAGGAGGACTTTCACCAATGGAGTGTGCCTTGGCAGTGGCCAAGCAACTTCTCCGTCGGATGATCTACCATATCTAGCGATCATTTTTATCGGGTGTCGGTGAAGGCTGCTTAGTCTGAGCTGAATAATGAGAATGTATTGGCTACCCTTCATCGGGCGGTTATTAGATTTTTCCTCACTGCTGAGTGTACCGGCCAACGTCATCTTTTGGCATCTTACGCATATGACATTCATCGTTGGATCGATCTCCATTTATCCGTGACCCTTGCTCCCGAGGGTCCCAGCCCAACGGTCTGGGTTGAGGACCTTGGCAAGTGTAACCGCTCAGGAAACCTTACAGTACGGTGCTACAGTAGTCTCGATGCATCGTGAGATATAGGTAGCGTACGATCCTTGTGAATATTCCCCGCCTTTAAACACGGAAAGTAGATGTTTCTTTAGTTTATTGTAGCTCACTACACTAGGACTATCTGGAGGCCGGGGCCTTTTTTTTTTTTTTTTAAAAAGGAAAAAAAACCAAATAATAAATATTATACTGGCTGTATGTCCATCAGTTCTGCAGTTTCATTATAGGTAATTAGTAATATCTTATTTGGATGGTTTGCAAGAGGTTTATGCGTAAGCATTAGATTGGGGGTTTATGATAGGTATAGGTTTATTAGTTTAGGTGAATTGGGTTCGATTGAGTTGGACTAATATTTTGCAAACTTAAGGTAGCTCCTATCTACTTGTTCGTTGTTTGAAAACTGACTAGGACACTGTTGGCTGTTGGTGATAACTCTGTGGTCTCACTGGTGGCTATCCTTATTTGTCTCGATGGCTATCATGCGGCTCTAATATGGTAAACCGGCGACAACCGGTAGAAAAGTATTCACACGGGCATGTTGATGTTCGATATTCGGTGCAACTCCCGTATGGGTGGCAATGATTCGATTCTTACTGGTGGGCTAGAGATATCCGAAATAGGCGTGCAGTAGTAACTCGCTCTAGCTGAAGAACATGCAATCTAGAATATACTGTACGTAGTAGGTGTGTTGCAGAGTAGCCCTGCAGCGTCTAGCCAGACCGATATACTAGGGTAGGTGTGACATGTGTGAGAAGCGAGGCTTCAAGCTGCTAATATTATGAGTCCTTTTATAAGTCACTGATGGGTTGGTTGTCTTCTTTTGCAAGTAGATAGACTTTCCCTATTTCGTGTATTAGTAAATATACTTGTCAATTAGCAATGGAATACAGGGGCATAGGCATACCTAGGTATGCTACGATTCATTATCTACTTACCTACGTTCAAGTATAAGCGATTGTCGTTTCCTTGTAGTAATAAAAAAGAGGCTCCATGTATCCGGGAATATACGCCACATCAGACCATCTTGTAATGAAGGAAGACTAAATAACTTACACTAGACGATCATGTGGGGCCGAACTAGAACCTCGATCCGATTTGCTTGTCACTAGTGTGGTCAGATGAATGTTGCATGGGATGGGCCATACAGAGCCCCGGGGTTCATGACAACGCTCCTTGAGGTGAAAGTCCAGTGCATCATGGGAGCCGGGTTATCGGAAATACACTACATTACGTATGTAAATGCAAAAGGTGTGGTGTGTTGCGTGCTGTACGCATAGCTCGGGTGCCTATTCTCATCATGGAGAGACTGGTGGGAGCTTCGTGTGATAGTAGTGTATCATTTCCCATCTCACATGCATATCTGCACTGATCAGCATTTACTTCTTACTTGCAGGGCACAGGCTTGGGCTAGAAAGTCTGGGCATCCCTCTAGCTAATTTACTCGATTAACATGTCTTCTTCTTTTGACGCTACAAATGCGCAAAACAATAGATACCTGATCGAAATGGCTGGTGGCGTTCCTCGCGTAAGCGGCACATACAAATGGAGATTAATATAATTGGCGAACGAAGCTGTATGTATGTACGTGTTCTAACGGTAATGATAGGAGTCCGCGCATCGGGTGATAATAATCTAAGCGGCGCAACCGTTATTGTTGTTATTCAGGTGCTATTTGTGCTAGGAATTCTCATCACAGTCGTATTATTACACATGGAATGCGAGGACCTCGGGAGCCTCAGTCGGTTGCTCTATTCTGTACTTATTGGGGAAATGCGCCGACATCTGCGCCGTTAGATTCAACTTACCCCGGTCCCAATTGGGACTTCACAAGGACAATCCTAGTGCCCACCGTTGTAAACAGGCTTAAACAAGCTTAGCGACACCAAATTTAGCTAGCCTGTAATCGAGGATTCGAAGTTGAGATTGGTGCGGCACAAGTACATACGTAGGTAGCGTACCTATGTACAAGTAGGTAATTCGCTGACCTGCTCGTAACAACATCTCCAGAATGACACTCATGTGGTGTTGTGCGTGGATCGGCATCCTACTGTAGATCTACGACCAATTTGCACCGAGTTACTTACATATGTAGTCCCTTCTGCCTTTCTGCTTGCGTAGGCCGTAAGGGCCAAGAATATCAGTGACGCTAAAGTGTTATGAGCTACTTATCACCTTTCATGCTCTCGGTAGCTGGCGTCGACGGTTTAGGCCAACCTGAGTTCGACCCGAATAAAAAGGGCAGCCGAGAAGCACCGCCCGTTTCTCGAAAACGACGGAAGAGATAAGCTTGGCTGGAAGTACCATTGTAAAGGTCATGATCGACGAATCGGCAGCGAAATATGCGGCATCTGGTGGAATAAGATCAGCGTGGCGTCGCATTAGTGTCGCTCGCTTAGGGGACATCTACTTAATTAGCCCAACGGCACCTGTAACTCGATCGAATAGAGAGAGCACGATCTTGAAAGTGGCAGCGGCTGCAACTCACTTCATCCGTGATAGAAAATGTGAATAGTAGAAACATGTGAGCTATCCCGCTGCGATGTATCATATCCTTCTTCAGCCTTATAAGTCGCACATTTTGTAGCACTACAGCTTATTCTAGAAGTATGCATGCAGAAAGTATGCTATAATTCGTGGAGGACTAGAAGCATAATTAGTAAGTATCTACATCTACTGGGCATGCATGTATCGATCAGCGACCAGGATGACGTACAAAAGCCGCCGAGGTAGCTCCGTGTCCTTTTTAGTCTTCTGCCCTTGAGGCTGGACTCACTGCGGGGGAAGCATGGTGGTCTGAGTTCTAGTACTGTAAGTAGTCTCAGAGATAGAAAAAAGAAACGCCACAGCGGGTGAAGATCCCACTCAAGCCAGCCCTGTCAGGACGGGACAGCAAGGATCTCTCCCTAGGCGGATAACCTCCATACCTACAGTACTGTCCAGTTCACCTTCTATCGAAGCCCCATGAGGTGATTTCCGTATCCGGCGAATATATTGTGTATTTAAAAGCTTGAAGTGATTTACGTAGAAAAAAAGTCCTACGTACATTGTAGACAGTTAGAGTAAACATCTATGATATGTTGTTCCCGAAGTGAAATATCTAACGTCTCATCCTGCAAGTAATGCAAACCTGATAGACGCCAGTTCAAAATTGAGCAGTGGCTGAGCCACGACGAAACGTCCAAACTGGTGCCCTTTTGGAATCATTAAATATAGGTAAGTAAAATGTACAAGTTAGTAAATCTTATCTCAAAATGATAACTTCCCAATTACCATAGGTAATAGAAGGGATATCAATTGATTTGTTAGTGACTCTCGAGTTTTAAGTACTTACGATCGTAGTCCACCTGATAGGATATCTAGTTCATCTTCTTGCCACTCTCTTTTCCTACTGAGTTCACCTAAGAAGACTAGAGTAGAGACCTACACGGGCACACACTGCGATTCACGTGGTAGTTTGGACTACGCGTAGGCAGGTCTCCTCGCTTTGGCTCGGTAATGCAATATACATAATAGATATTGTATCAGGGCGCTTCGGTTTCCGACAAAGGGTCAGGCGCTAGACGGATAACGAGGTCCTGCAGTGCACATCTCACACCCAGTTTACACATCTACATCACCGACGCTAGGCGTGCTCCCTTGAAGCACATCCAGGGAAGAAGACTCAAGGCGAGGGGTCTGCTGTTAGGTAGCCTGTAGGACGAGCTTGAGGATCAAATATACAATGCCTAATTATGCTAGGATAGGTGGTTGCCTCTCACATTATTGCACATACCATCTGTATGCGCACGCGGTTGTCCCAATGAATATTGGATCTTGTAATACATCCCCTTGTCTAGGCGGCAGTCGACTAGGTAGGTACAGACCGACACTCGCAGGGATTAGGAAAGACTATACACTAAATGGCCGAGAAATCTGTTATCACTGTTAAGAAGCCAGCCCCTTGCCAGGCTCTTCCGGATCACCTTGCGTAGACGGTTGCTTTTCCGTGGCCCCATCCATAGTGTCGGTTATTTCGTTCCATGATACTGGAGCATGGTGGACTTCGACCCTCTCTTGAAGTGCAATTGTTATTCGGGAAACTTGTTTTATGATATATGCATACGCATATATCTCAGTAGTACGGATATTAACTAACTAAACGAGTTAGTGCGTCCTCTTATTTTTACTTAAACTTACGCTTATTGGGCTAAAAGTCTAGTCACCGAGCTAAAAGGTCCTGATTCTACTTAGTCCTATTATGGTCAATGACGGTACTATTGCACTACCAGACGAACGGCTCGTGAACCCGAAGGAATCAGAGGTGGCCCTGTTTGTCATTTGCCTAGGCACTGTACTGTATCTTCAATAAATCTCTACTCAGTATGAAGTTCCGTGCTTGGTGTAGCGTATATTACCAGGTCTTTAAGCTTAGGACTAGACTGTCTAAGTAGACTAGCCTTGAATACTTCAAGCCTGTAATGTAGTGGGCCAAAGGAGCACTCCCTAATGACGATCTTGTAGAAGACGTGTAATATTCAACGGCAATCCCCGGGTAACGACCGTGGCCTTGCAAAAGATAATCAATATCTCCGCATTGCTAGCCATCATAGAGATCCCGTTCCCAAGCGCTTGTTAAGTATTCATACATACTAGATGCCGATCACTAGGCAATGCCGACATCTAGGTCGAATATCTAGGGTGGTGTACAGCATATCTTACCTTCTTCAATTGTATGCTCCTACTGTACATAGTATGTCTATATACTTGGTACCGAATACTTAACTGTCCTATAAATAACTAGGTAGTCACACTACACGACACGACACACACTATGCCGAACGTGTTTAAGGCTCTGTAGGTCTTGTGAGCATCCTTGCTGCTGCATATACACGTATGTGCTTTAGTCAAATGACACGCTTTACGCATATATATTCTTTCAGGCAGTTATCGCCATATACATGATGCGAAATATGCTTAACCGAAGATTTGGTAGTGGGGGCCAGAAACTTACTGTACTTATTGTATATTGTCTATAGACTATACCAAGAAGAGCTAGTACCGGGGATTGTCCTTTCCAGTGCTCTAGTGTATTAGATCGAGTATCGAAATTCTTCTGACACTGGCTTCATTTTCGTTAGTCGTACTATATGAGTGCTACATATCTCCCTATGCTTTACGGTATACATGGTTATATCCGAGAAGTGTCAGCAAAATAGTTCGTAGGCCCTGAGGAGGTATATCACGGCTACATAACATCCCGAGCCGATGGCTCCCTGATGCAGTCTGTTTCTGGCACTTGGCAGTTCAACCAGGGGCTCCAGAATTTAGACTACCTACCTACATATTAATAGAGGATCTCTTCAGAGCAGGGGCGAAGAGATCGAAACATTCTGCAACAGAGGCAGCGATCATCCGAAGTCTGACGAGTGCATGGTGTGTGTGACGTCTAAACCCGTGAGGATGAACGGCATAAGAATACAGCAACAATCCGGTCACAGCAGGAGGCGGGCCACGCCTGGGCAGTAGCCTGAGCATGGCAGGGATAAGGCCCTTTGCGGCGTCAACCGTCATCAGTCCAAAGTAGGTCGAGTCGAGTATCGTCTCAAGTCCCCCCGTCTCTCCCCTGCTTGAAGGTCGTTTGGGCTAGGACCCTAGCCCAAAACACCGCGAAGCAGGGGCGCAGTGACCGGCTAGCTGGACGGTACTATACCCCCGAAGAGGCAATGGTGGTCCGAGAACGCCATACACTACACCCACACATCTTAGTGTAGCTGGTTCTGACTTGTGTTGTGGTGTACATACTCAGAGTATGTACGTAGTAGGTAGGTAACTGAAGAAGAACTGTGCTCTACTTACACTATCGACCTACCTATGTAAGTAGGTAGATGACAAGGACTCACTCCCTACACCACCTACTATCCACATACGACATACAGCAGGAGATATCAGTAGCGGTGATGGTACCTAGAGAGTAGTACAGCAGCAGCAGTCAGGGCTACAGAGATGCAATCAGCTCCAGACGATATACAAGTTCCCGTTGGTTGGTTCTGCTTGCTTGCTTGCCTGCTTGCTGATGCGTACAGTAGCTGCTAGTGGGTGATCGTTCAACCTTGGGCGATCCTTGACGAGAATCCTGGCCAGGCTCACTCCTGCGTGCGTCCAAGTTCCTCGTCGTCTCCATCAGATCTCGGCTCTAATGGGGATCTGGTACGTACCAGCCATAGCCGGTGCTGGGTGCTGCTGCGACCTCGATGCGGGTGGGCGAGTTCAGACCCCCTGCTAACGTCCCCGTCATTACTCCAGGAGTCAGAGAGTCCTTGCCCCCCTCGCCCATTAAAAGGAGGCGCTATAAAAACAAAACGCCCCTGCCGTTGATGCAGGAGTACTTTCGATACTAGCGATCGACTGTTGCTTTCATCCCAGGTCTGCCGTGACCCACGTCTAATTTGTAACAGCTTTTCTCCATGGATTCACATTAGATTGGCGCATGATTGCCCTCATCTTATACATACATCCGGGAGATCTGATGGATACATCATCTAGCGTCACCTCGCTTCCATCACATCCCACCATATTTAACTACCCACACTCCCTCGTCCTGCCCTACGACACTGAGTCTCTCTCGAATCTAGATATATCGACATACATAAAAACTATTCATTAATGACAACGCCAAGCAAGAGTTGCAAGACGACCTGTATACGCTTACAATAAATAATAACTTCGACTACTGTTCATTAATATTATCGGTCACTTGGAAACTTTGACGTTCTTTGATTTGGAAAGACAAGATGGCGACGGCTATATATGCGAACCAGCCTGGTGCTCACTACGGATATCCCCAACCACCACCATCACCCCCAATGGACGAGGCTACCAAATGCTCTCTTCCCTCGATCTCGAACTTGCTGGTGATGGCCGATGCAGGGTCACCAACATCTGAACATTCACCCCCCTTACAGCCAGGTATGACATGACCACAGCTACTCCAACATAAAACACTATATACTAAGAATAGGCTTAGTATCTTCAACAAAGGCAGACACTCGACCGAATTCATCTCATTATTCGAGCAGTGTACCTTCTCGCGCCGGTCTGCCTCTCACGCCACCTATGAGCATTGATGCGTCGTTTGAGGGATACAACTCACCTTCAACCAAGTCACTTACACAAGTGCCAGTAATATCTGGAGGGGCCAATTACTACTATGAAACAACACCCCCGGTCGAGGATGTTCATCATCGTCAGCCGGTGAACCCAGTTGTCTCGCGATTGCCAATACAGTCTCAGCCATACGCCCCACAAGCTTTCGCATCATCATATTTAAACCACCAACCGGCAATGTCCACTTACTACGCCCCGCCGCTTCCCACTGCTCAATCTCAAATATCTGGACTTTTCTACCAGAGACCATTGCCACAAGTAAGTTCATGCCCTTATTTCCCCTATCTCTTTAAGTGCCGCCCTCGCACCGCGACTTTGTAGTGCCCAGTTTTATTTATATACACCCAATAAGCGTATAAATGCATGCTCGGATAATTGTTTTATTGGGTGTATATATATAAAACTGGGGACCACAAGTCGCGGTGCGAGGGCGGCACTTAAAGAGATAGCAGGGTAAATCTTGCACCACGATACTGACTGAGCTGCAGACCTTTCCCCCTCTCCCTGTCACCGTTTCATTAACACCTTCATCGGGAGCTAACCCGTGGCAACATCACCATTATATCTCTCCATCATCTGCGGCCTCGTTCCCTCAGTCGCAAGATCGGTATATATGTCAAACTTGCAACAAGGCCTTCTCACGGCCGAGCTCACTACGCATTCACAGCCATTCTCATACGGGAGAGAAACCGTTTAAGTGCCCCCACGCTGCGTGCGGCAAGGCCTTCAGCGTTCGGAGTAATATGAAACGGCACGAACGTGGATGCCACAGCTTCGAGAGCAACAATTCTTCGTTACGCTAATCTTCGACCAACGGACCCAGCAAGCGATCTAAGTTTTGATGCCACCTGGATTTTTTTGTTTATTTTATCAGTGCGGACCTCTTCCGGCAATGGATACGGACTGGAGACTTAAGGTGTTCGTTTCTATGATACCAATTTGAATTCGAATGATGTTTACGGCCGCCGATAATGCCACAGATTTACTTTGTTGGTTACTTTACTACGGGATTGAGGGGCGGATAGGAGCAACGTGTGGGAACTGGACTGTTGGATATGACACTACCCTTGCATGATAACGGCGTGTTGGGATACCGCACAGGAGCATCTTGAATGGCGTTAAATTATGGGAGAGGGGAAAACTACTGGAATTCGAGGCCAACTGATCTGAGTCAGTCGGCGTCTTCCGTTATTTTTTAATGTATATAACAGTATTTGGGTGGGGATTGTATCAGTAAACCGGAATGGAGTCCCAGAATTATGGTACACTAATGTGTATATACTCGACTTTAATCAGAAACTTTCATCATGTGATAGAATTGCAAGTCCAACATCCTACCACAGAGGCGTAGTATAGCAGTCTAATGTAGCAGTAATACCTAGCGACTTACTCAGCATGGCGCCTTTACCATAGAACCATTAGAAACCAGGATTGTTGGTGCGATACATCCCAAAGTGGCCGAATAAGCTATGAGCTTTGGAAAGTGGGTGGGATGTAGTGGCGTTATGACAGGCTCTTGTCGGGATCTGCCCTTCGACTGGGGAAAGATCTGCAATAACAATGACTAGAAGAGCGAGGTACATACTTCTACTGCGTACAGTCGAACTACAGAATAAACATCGATTACCTATATACACCATATATGCTACAAGCGTTATGACTTACGATAGACTAGCCTAGTATTCGAAGACCTAAGCCTGTCTATTCTACCAGGTTTGATACATGATTTTGTACTACGTAAGATTCATCGCAATCGACTACCTAGCACAAAGAGCAAGACCACAAGAGTACCTACGTATCTTCACCACGCCCCGCCAAAACCTTCTAGCAGTTCTATGGTTAATTAGCAGGAATAAAGCCATTGGAACCCAAGTATGGACCGACCCAAGGTTCGGAAATTACCACGCTCCTGGATTGTGCTAGTAATGTTCCCTGCTCCTGAAATAGTATTGTTTATGTTGATCGTCGATTCTTTGGGCTGCGGCTATGGCCTAGCTTTTGTTTTTTTTTAAACTCGCCCTACGTACTTAGTAGTGTTATAATATATGATTAGTGACCTTAGCCCTAGAATCAGTTCCCGTTTTCAGCCTCTTGGCAAAGGTAATTGGGTTAAATACAGCTATCGTACAGCCATCGTACAGCTCGTACAGCCAACTGCCTGGACATGTCATAATGCAACTCACAAAAGTGCCAGAAGGGACTGTCGCTGGTAGGTATACTACTACTATACGAGTACCAACCAGGACAGTGTAGTAAATCCCGTAGCGTGCTATCCTACACACATCTACCTACCGGTATACTCCGTGTGTCTTGACTAGACAGATGCGTCTCGCTGCCTGCGTAAGGTGAGACTCGGGGGTTTAATGGGGTCGGCTCCAAAATCTACACAGATCAGGAATCTTTCAGCTACACTACATGTCGGGTACACGCAGAGGATAGATAAACCCATGATACTATCCCAGATGTTTCCGGCCAAGACTACGAGGTAGTATATGTACGCTGTGTGCACGCTGTACATATGTAGGTATGCTGTATGTACGTCTGCTTCATGATCACCAGAGTTTCTGGTGTGCAGGAAATCCAACCACGTCATAAGCCAGCCAGCCTTCGTCAGATCCTTGCACCATGTATAGTTGACATGTGAGGCTTCATTCCCTTTTCGGCGAATGGCGGACCTTGCCACTGTCAGAAACAAGCCCCATCCTGGCGCCATCCTAGAAGAGGCACCCCTGACAGCTTTTGTGAGCGCCGCGAAATCCAAGCGACTTACATACACTTCCCGCTATGGCAAACCGTTGGCCACGTTTTGGGTATTTGCCCATTTCTAGTCCCCACGTCCACACCCACGGACCGTTCTGGCAGGCAGCCCAGCCGCCGGGAAACCAGTCCCCTGCCCCATTCTCGTGCACCTGTGAGAGGTATCGTCTCGTCTCGTCTCGTCAACTACTGCGTAACAAGCCGGCCAAGCCTCCTACATACACATACATATATACTTACATACATACTGTACCTACTCTAAACACCGCGTTTACTCTGCCGGTCACGTACTAATAAACCCCGCAGTATTAGGGATGTATAAGCTTTTAGGGGGGGTGTCCTCACCGTCACTCTGATTTACCTGTCGATCGACAGAAGAGGCATCCTAGTAGTTGTGCGGTCCATCTTCCAATGTAATCCGGAGATAAGTAAGTAAAGGTCGTAATCTGGGAAGAAAGAAAAACAGAAATCCTGATAGCAAGCCCTCGTTTCTCATCAAGCGCATTCGGCGCCGGCTCGCTCGCAGATGCAGTACGATTTGTGCAAGCGAGTGAGTGAGTGTGCGCATACTAACCCAACAAGCCAAGTTTACCGCAGTGGCATCAGAGAGTCTTCCCAAGCTCCCGCCCTTCTGGATCGACCCATGGCGTCACCCAGTGATCCCTCATTTCGATTTCCTCAACGACGAGGCCATTGGCTCGGCTAAAGCGCCGCTGTCACCGGATGCCGTTCCAGCGTCTTCCGCGTCTGAGGATCGACGGCTCTCCGTCTTGAGGCACACTGTTCCTCCATGCGTGTAGATCTCTTCGGTAGCTGTCCTCGGGTCTCCAAGAGCTTTTCCGCCCTGACCAAAATACCAACGGCCTTCTCCCGCCTGGAGCTAACTAACTATCTGCACATACAGTACATATGCTATCGGCAGACTAGCGCGGCGTTCCGCTATAGGTAACTGATCGCCCTGCTCTGCGTTCGCTGGCTCGAGTCAATCTGTAACAATTACAGATTATGCATGGTACGCGCGATCTTGGCACATAGATCCAGTCCCAACGGACCTCGACATTCCCCCTAACGGTAACCTGTAAGGAGACTTGATTGCTGCAGCAGTACGCGGTAAGGTGGGATGATCCTTGTGTCACTGTTAAAGGTGCCCTGCGTCGGAGATTTCGCCCGTTAGGGCGAGAATTCCGCTTAGTTCATGGATCTTCTGCACTGTAACGTGTCCAACTCACCAAAAAGCACCCCAGCTCTCCCAAGCCTCTCTCTCTCACTCAGGATGAATGAAGCACGAGCCGGAAGGTGAATCGCCAGCGTTCCGAGGGGGTTCCCTGCAGTTGATAGCTCCTCGCATCTTTCTTAAGAGCTATTTTACTACTGCTATATAAGTCGACATCTTAACACACGTCGGATGTTCATAGAGCTGAAAATCGTCAACGGATCTTCCCGCGATCGACTCGCAGCTGACGTACGTACGTACACTACAGAATACACTACCTACCTATGGACATACACTACAACTACGCTACCTATGGTCCGGACGTCCTAAGTAAGTAGGTAGTGTACGTGCACTACGCTAAGCTTATTCCTGCTCACGGTCGACGAACAGTCGAGCCGTGCATATCGGTGAAAATAAAACAGCCAGATTTTCCAGTCATTTTATTTCTTGGGAAGGAGGGTGACATCGCATCGTCCCTCGATCAGCCCCAGGCAGTACCACCTTGCTATCCGAGTCCCAGAAGTACAGTAGCGGAACCACACTCATGACGAATCCATCTCATAAGCAAGCGATAGCCTGAGCACCCAGCATGGACGCGCCCTAGAACACCGAAGCGATCCTTAGATCCTGTTTAGCGTGCCACGAAACTTGGGAAATCCCGTACCCAAGTACCTCCATACCTAGCTATAGTAGGCATACCTGGTGTACATCAGCACTATACCATGTAGCTTGGGTACACTAGCCGTCCGAAGGGAATCATATCCCTGTAACACATCCGCATCCTAAACGTAGATCAGTGCTCCGATTAGTTTCGAGCACCCGCCACCCCATCAGCCCAACCCGGCATAATTTGTTCGAAAGCTCGTTTTCCAACCAGTGGGGGAGTGATCGTCGTGCGCGACTACCTAAAACATATCTTTATATTCACGACTCTCTTATTAATTCCGCGTTAATTAACTCCAAAGCCGCAGAGGAAAAAGAAAATAACGTCCAGAAGTGCCGTTGTTTCAACGCGACACCGCTAAATATAAGCGAGTTAGCCACGATCGACGCTAATACATATACAGCACTGTACAGAATATAGTGTATGTAGGCACTATGTAAGTGTCGTGCGATACCTATATGTAGATGGTGTAGGTACAAGCAAAAATCCCAAAGCAAAAAGGAAAAAGGCCGCTTATGGTGTGCCTAGTGGACTACTGTATGTAGTTACGAGCACCCGCTCATCGAGATGGCGCTAACCGGGCTCAATAACCCGTCGAACCGTGGCGCAAGTAAGTGAAACACCGGGCGGCGAGGGCTTTCTTAATTCAAACAGGCTAGAGTGTGATATTTTGCCCTCGCGATTGCATGATCTCGTAGAGTATTATTGTACGTACGCATATGTATGTGTTATTCAGAAAATCGCGGCAGCGAAATATTCTCAAGTCTCATGCGTTGTCTCCAGTGGGCTGAGGGATATGCAGTGACATGGTTTGTGCTGTTATAGATTTGGGGTTTCTTTTTCCTTAGGTACACATGCATTGTGAACCCATGAGGCGGGTTGATTCCGACACGTGAGCGGCCCACGCCGTAGGTGTAGATACAAACTTCCATACTTCCATACCTACCTAGGTACTGCGTCGTCATTATATCCTTCTACGGTTCTACCGAGTACCCAATACCACTCTACAAGTAGAAAAATACTAGGCAACTAATATTAAAACTCAACTATAACCAGGGTTTCTCGATATAAGTCATAGCGATATTCCCATATTTAGTAGCAAATCACCCATCACTCATTTACCCGAACCATGATCGGAGATATAACTTTACACGAGCCTACATCAATATAAGCGAGGCGTGGAATTAGCAAAGATGACACTACCAGTACAGTATATCCGAGGCTACCAGGTTTTCAGTCGTCGAGGAGAAACATATGTGTACGCATTATTGTCACTAACTATCAATAGAGAGGTTTGATCTATGTATACAAAACTAGGGCGGTTTAAACAAGGAGATTGCATATTCGCCACAATAAGCTGACTATATCATATTCTATAAGACGCTCTACCCCTATTCGAGACCGAGACGACAGCTTTCGTCAATCGACCATTTATTCGAAGCCGCCGTTAACGCCGTCATCTTAATTTGATTTTCAGGCCTGCCATTAGCTCCCGAGAGCACAGGTGTGCTGACATGCTTTTTCTTTGGGGAAATGAGTAGGATAGAAACCCATTTTATTTTTGATATTTGACTCAGCCTGACTACTTTTATGAACCTACTTCCAAGCCACCGAGTTCGGGGCAAAACGACTTGTGTAGATATGACGACTAGGTTTAGTAGCAGTTACTCTACCGTATAATGAGATTTATCGTCAACATTATATTACCATACATCATTTATATTCTGTAGGAGAATTGTACGAGTCAAACTCAATACAAATATCAAATATTTTCGCTTCAAAATAATGATAGGTTACTCCTGGTTCCATAAGTCTATATCCGTAAACATACCGAAGAAGTTAAATTGTAAATAAACATGCCCCTTAGCTGAAAGCAGTGTTATGCCGATTCTGTGTAACTCATACACCGCCTATAAGAATCATAACATTTTCATTCTAGGAACCTTCGTGTAAAGGTGTGATCGCCTTGGTGTGGCGTTTTCTATTTCTGTTTATTATCTCGTCTATGTGACCAGTCAATTAACGCCGGTGTTATAGAGCTATTGGCGCGCGCTCTTATACTGTCACTAAATAATTACCAACTAGTACGGATGAGAATAATAAAGTTACTCCGTAGGTACTACGTGATTGGTAGGCTTGTTCTTGGTGAATTGATGCTTCCATCCGCACTTGGACTGGCCCCTGCGACTTGTGTATGCCTATTCTCTCTCTCTCTCTCTCTCTCTCTCTCTGAAAATATATGAATATTAGCTGGTTAGTCCCTCTTTATCTCTACTGTACTCTCTACTAACTAACCGTACAAAGTATGCCTCGTAATCCCTAGTCCTCGTTTATTTCGTGTATTAGCTAGTATTGGAAGCAGCTAGATATATTTGTACCCGGTCCCGTCCTTATCATCGATGCCAAAGTTAATAGGTTCACCCTTTTCTAGTTCTCTCTTTAGTTCCTCTTCAGCATACGCACCAGTATCCGTGCCTATACTCGAATTAATGGCTCCAGAGATGTCTAGGATAGTACTTATGACACCAACCCCAGGTCTGTGCATCTTGACAAGCTCACTCTCCGTCAAAATGACGAACCACATCAAGGCACAAATAAGTAACCAGGTCGCCTCAAGAGCCAGGTCAACCAGGAGCACCAAGCCTGAAAACCACCACCTATATCCTATATCATTTAAACAAATTTGATCGAAGTTGTGGAAGTCTTTTGAAATAACATTTCCATCGAGGCAAAGACACAAGCCAAGACTTCCCCTAGACCACTAGCAATCAGTCCCTATATCTAAGAAAGGTGCGCCTTATGGAACCCGAGTACTGTTCCACCATAGTGTCGAATTGTAAGGTATTATGTTCTCCTCGATTTTTATATTGGCGTCCATAAGTGTCGGGTGATAAAGTGACCAGACCCTATAGGATGGTTATATCTATGGATTTGGCTATATATAGGGGACCTTCGGTCCCCCTATAGATCTAGAAGGTTAGGAATCAATGAATCTTTCTATTGATCCCTATACTACACCCTTATTCTATTCCTAGATGCTACAGGACTTCTATTCACTCTATGGCTTTCTCATCTAACAATAAGAAAGGTAGTATTAAATGGGACATAGTTAGAGTCGCCAAGTCTGACGTCCGAATCTTCCTTCTCTCTTGTGTCGGGCCGTAGGTTCTCATCTTCTTTTTGTACAAAGCCTGCATATTGCCAATCATGCATAGACGTATATAGTATGTCGTTTGTGCAACCTGATGTAAATTCATATCCATTTTCTGTCTCGACGTCATTGTTATAACAGTTGCAATTACACCACTGATCAGTACCATCGATTTAAGTCAACTGTGTTAACTTGACTGTGTTGAGGCGGCGAAAGAGTCTCTGTTTATTGATTGTGTCCGGAATGAATTAGTTACTATAGGACTCGTAGATGAAAGTCAATATAATTTACCTACAAACCTAAAGATTTGCAAACTCTTCAAAGATTTCCACTGTTGGGGTTTTAACCCTTGTTTTTTATTGTTTAAATTCTTCTTTATCATCTATATTTCCCCAAATTCCGTACGCCTGAGCAACTGTTGGTTCGGTGATAGGTTTATTCAAGACTAGATCCACTCAGTTCAGGTCTCAGACAGGCCAACACGTTGTAAGTCAGCTAGAATCTTGGGGAACGAAAGCCCGGAGTTTAAGATGTTGTATGCACGAGCCGTGTCTACTTCGTATCCGGTAGTTACACTCCAAATCGTAGCGAACGCTAAAACATGAGAGATAGTTATACTAATGGGGGTTGTCGAGTACACGAGTTGGAAGCAAGGCTATAAGGATTCGATAGAGACGGTCGAGAACTTGGGCCCCCGAGGAAGAATGAATAAGGCAAAGCCAAAAGCTCCAACAATAACGTCAACGTCATAGAGACAAGCTAATGTAGAACCAGACGGTGTAGAAAACGCCCGCCTTGTCCAATAGTTGTATCCCAAAGAAGATCAATAAATTTAGCCCTTGTAAATGATAACCTATCTATCAGGACTACGTTGATGCGAAACAACTGTTCCGCTTCGGGGCCAGATCACTTAGAACTTCTTCCAGTTCTGTATCCACAGATGAGCGTGGCACGTTTGAGGACTCCACGTTTTCACCTTTGACGTTTGATGAGTTGGCGTGCATGTCTTCGTTCATAGTTCTTTCTGAGGCGGTTCTGGAAAATAAAAGAGGTGTACTATTTCTTTCCCGTATAGTATGATACTAGAAGCACATTAGTGGCGATTTTATACATTTTGCTAGTGCAAGCATTCGTGCCTTGACCAAGGTAGCGACCTAATGATATATTAGACATAGGATTACATACCGTTCCTTGCATCACACTTAGCCTCACAACATGCTCACTGCTGTGGCATCCTGAGACTCTGCTCACTTACTACAACTTCGGGGATACTGACGGAAAGTCTTAGCGTGTGCAGGCCAATCTAGCCTAGGTAAGCTATCTATATTTATAACAAGGGCTCGGTCAAGAGTTTGCCCTTAGACAGCCATCAGCATGTAATACCCTCGCATAGACCTTCTAAGTCGCGTAGTCTGTCATAGTTTAGACATCTAGGGGGTGCCTGGAAAAAAAGCTTGTGGCTTCAGGTTTTTCAGTCTTCAGGCACGAAGGACTTAGAAATTCCAACGTTAAATCTGGAAGAATGGATGACACAGAGGGAAGTAGGTAGCTAAATAAATCAAGAAAACCTCTACTCGCGCGAGCTTACCCGCCCTAAAACTGACACAGGCCGTGGCGTAAGCTTAATTCCTAATTAAACGAATCTTTATTCAAATCTGAGATTACCTAGCCACATCTAGTCTTATGTGGAACATAGGGAGTATTCGAAACCTCCACTATATATACCTTTATATGTATACACATATGCATAGTCATACAATAAGAATTAAGTCATGATAATACCTGTTACGAGTATAGTTTGCCAGGGCCTAAAGCCTTGTGATCGCTTGACTGCGCGTTAACAAGGAACAAGCTGAAATATATCAGTAGCTATCCTGATCATTCCAGTATAGCGTGTCATGAAACACCCTAACAAGCAGCATCGTCAGTCATGATATCTCCGAGATTGATACATATCCACGTTCAAAAAAGGAATGGGGAGGGGGCTGTGATTGAAGAATGGAGAGGTATTAGAATCACATACTCGGGGCCAGTAGCAGCCAAATCCCAGCCGAAAGTCAACTTGATGTACTGGAGAAGGTGACTAGCGACCTTGATCGCACCAACGTCTGTAGGATGATACTGGGGGCCAATATCGTTATGCTGTAGGATACCTTTGGTCCGGAAATAGTGGACGAAGGGTTTACTTTGCGTCTCGAGTGTCGTGGTCGTATTCGTAGTGCCGTCCCATATCTTCGGCGCCAATAGGTAATCGTCCGAGTTGAAGTAGGCGACGATGTCCTCGAGCTCTTGTTGGAATCCTAGGTTTTGGGCGTAGCTGTTACCATATTGATAGAATCCGAGCCAGAGTTCCTATCATAGGGGTTCAGGTTGTTAGTTCCCGTCGATTATGATGCATAGGGGCCTAGCTGCTGATCCTATAAGATATCATAAAGCAAGGAGAGGATAAGGCGTTTAATTTCTATAGAAGTGTTCCCACCTACCATAACGACAACCTGAGCGTTTGGATATTTGCCGTGAACACCTTGGATGAGTTTTTTATAAGCGTCAACGAACGCGGCGGATGACACGTTGTTCGCTACGTTGTTGTCATTTGTACCTAGGTTAATGACGACGATATCCGGAGTAGTCTCCATCTTCGCAAAATCCCAGGGCTCCGGGTTGTCTTAAAAATTATTAGTGACCGAGAGCTTCATGCTAGGGGTGAGACTTGAGAGGGGTATTGCTCTCTAAGTGCCGCGCGTTCTTATGAGTGCAAACAACGTACCACCCCAGATTGATGCTGCTCGCCAGCTTGTGTCCGAAGAATAGAACCACTGGTGCGCCTGTCCTCGGGGATTACCCCAGCATTCTTGATCTGTCACACAAATCCCAGGGAGCGCCGTCACGTAGTACTCGGTTTCACCAAGGCCCTCGCCCACGCCATACGCGAAGCTCGACATGCTTTCGTAGCTCTGGAAATCGCCCGCTGATAGACTGTCTCCGATGAATTCTATCGTTCGCTTGTACGGTGGGATCTTGATCAAGGATTCGCCGGCACCGACGTGAACTTTGCCAATTTGGACCCCGTAGCCCCAATTGGAAACACGCATCTCGAATCGCTGCGGATTCACTGGATACGTCTCACCAATGCCCGGTGTCTCCGATGTTACAAGTACGTGTGTTCCACCTGCAGTCACGTTTGTGAATGTCCAGTCCATGCCACCGAGGCGATAACCAACGAGGGTTCCATTAATGGTGTTGTCGCCGAAGGTAACGGCGACCGTGTCCCCCGAGAAGCCAAATACAAGCCCAGCAGCTCTTCTCGACAATCAGAACAGCCTCATGCAACACTTCGCCGCCAAAACAATCGTCCACTTACGACCAGAATGACACCTTTTTCGAATCCCACCGGCCCTTATACGATAACTCGGCAGCATCTGCATCGTATGTCTGGAAGTCGTAGGTAGCGAGGACGACCTTGGTATCGGGAAAATGCGTCTCCCTTACTTGGCCATTCTGGAGGATCGTGGCCTCAACAACAGAACTGAGCGTTAGGGCCAGCGCCCACGTATTTAGTCTCATCTCGGCCTATACAAGTCCCGGAGCAATAGAGAGGGGAAGCACTTCACCATGGCCGCAGAGGGAGTAGCCACCCCATGTCCCTTTTGTAGAGCTATCTTAAGTCTTTTTCACCAGAGCCGGCTACATTGGAGGAATATTCCCCTCTCCGGGTGGGAACATTCGGCGCGCGTTGCCGAGGCGGACCGGAAAAACAATTCAAGAACACTTGCAAGTGCTATTGTTGGTTTGGAGGTCGGCGAGTGACCGAGTTAGTAGACAGAGTGGTAGCGTGTCTACCTACTAATGGTAGAGTTGAACGAAGCCCACGGACCTCCACAGACCTTCGCAAACCAGTACCGGCCAGGATCTCGGTGGCTTGAAACGCCGTTCCTAATTGAGAAGTCTGCGTGCGGGAGGCATCTGGGCAATCTAGGTATGTACGGGATGTGCATGCAAGATGCTGCACGTGTAAGCGATCACGCACCTGGTAGTTGAACCAGGGACTGCATGAATGCGAGATGGAGGCTGTTGTGTCTGAAATGATGATTCTGCGTCTGTCTTTGTCTGTGTCTGTTCTGTTTCTGTTCTGTGTCTGTCTCCTTCTCCATCTTCCTCTCCGTCTTCCTTTTCCCTCACTTCTTTTTCGGGGTTGCAGAAGGGAAATCACGACAATGTGTCGATCCCATCAATCGTATGATATATTGTGCGAGCACAGCAGTTCCGTATCTTTATATGAAATGAGATCGGCTTCCGATATTCCGATATTCCGCTGTGAAGCAGAAACAATGGCGAGACATTGGATAATAATAAGATTAGCGAAGCAGCGAAATTAAACGTATGACACATCCCTCCCCGGCATGCTGAAATGGCCTGTTTATCTACCTCATCCAGTTCTCATCTTCTGAGCTTGCGGCTAGTAGAAACGATCCCCAGCAACAAATTACAACAAAATGCGCGCGCGAAGGGGGGGTGTATAGGGGTGGCGTATAGAATCGTGTGTAATTGGTAATGATATGGTCTGTTGACGAGACATGCCCTATCTACAAGACATCCTCTAACGACGAGGGTGGTGACGGCATCTCATCTTTTGAAGTCAGCAAGTTAGTCAGCTCGACCATGTTCTGTCGTCGACAAGGATAGTTGCACTATTGCTGCCCATTGGTATCATACATTCAAGTATGTGCGCATCCTTCGCATCCTTCCTACCTACTAACATAGCTGTGTGTGTATAGGTAAGAGGTACATGCCTAGTGCAGTGTAAGTCGGAGGTATGTAATTGGAATTTGTTCGGTGATTTTTAGACTTGGTTCAAAAAGAAAATATGCTCTGATCTAATCTAAAGCATGGCGTTTTCTCTATGCTTCAGCTCTCAATACCAAGCAGATACTTACCTGATACAACACGCCATCTACCTACCTACGTAGGTGACGGGATGGACCCGAGACTCTGTCTTGGTGGCTTTGCATGCGTTCTTGGCAATTGGGGGATCTTAATGGCGTCTTAATAGGCGTTTATAGTGCGCATGCGAGTTAGGTTAGGTACCGTATATGAAAGAGCTCATATGAGAGGGCCCCTGTCTTGCCCCGCTGAGCTCCCCCAAGAATTCTCCTTCGTGCATCAAAAACGCGGTAGATAGACAGAGACAGGCATACCCAGGTTATTGTGTACGCTGTGTATTCCTTCGTCCGGGCAGGGAAGCGCACCTACCCCAGGTACTACTGCATTAGGTATGTACCTACCTACTCAGCCCTCACGAGTATAAGTCCTTTTGTAGGAAAAATCATGAGGGGAACTACATATTCAAAGGTACCTACTGCAGGATTAGATTATGTAGGTAAGGTAGTTGCCCAGGTGCTACATGGGGTAACCAACTGCCCTAGTCTAGGTGTCCAGGTGGTAGTTAGACAATTGTGGAGTGCGAAGGAGGTCCACCGTGTGTTGCACCCGCCCGTCGAGGCGGATAGGGAAATTTCATTGCAAGTCTGAAGCCTGCTGCGTACTGTACTGTAGGTCGGGCAAGTACTTAAGTAGGTATGTACTTACCACGATCTGGTAACTACAGCAGAGTAGCAGTAACATCGCAGGGCTCTCCGGCGTGGCCATACCTATCACACCACCTATAACCACCCTCACCTCACCGAACTACAGTTACACCAATCCAGCTTCCCGTTCTGTCCAACACCCGACTTTTCGCTGGGACCGCTGCGCGTCAAACCCAAACGCACACAAACTGAGGCCCGACTGCGGTCGTGACGTACGGTGGGTGTGGCAGAGCGAGCCAGAGTGTGTGTCGTGATCCCGGCCTGGTTGGCTTGGGGCAGCGCCTGGAAGAATAGAAATACATACTCGTGCCAGAGGAAGAGGTGTGTAGTGTCCTGGTTCTGGGTGGCTTATTATTGTTCTTATCATTCCTGTATCACCAACAGATTCTCGTTTTCCAATTCTGACCGCCACAGACCGCAGAAGGAAGGGAAGTTGGGCTCGTCGTCTGTCCCAGTCCCAGATCACATCCTGGTTCTTATCACCTCTCTTCCCTCCCTACCTCCCACATACTGCCTACATACATACATACATACCTCCCTCGCTCCCGACAGAGTACGGTATATACATACTACAGAGGAAGTATATACCTGGTTCCCTGCGAACTGCTGCAGCTGTGCCATCCCGTGATCCCAACAGCCAAACGCACCGCTACTTGGCGCCCTGGTCGTCCACTATATACCGCCACTACCTACATACCTACATACATACCTACTGCGTACATACCACTACCTATATACCACACTACCAGCTACCTTAGGTATATACTACTACGGTACCTACCTGCTGCACAGAAAAAAGCACTTACCGCCAAATAGAGGATCTGACCTTGCGACCCTCGTCTGTCTCTCTCTTGTCCGCTTGCTCACCCGGACCGGACCAGAGCAACGCAGAGTAGAGCAAAGCAGACCAGACCAGACCAGACCCAACCCACGGTGCGATGACATTCGAGCTTGTCGTCGCCATCCCGAGACAATGAAGCCGTTGCGCGCCTCGGCAGATTCGACGCTTGACCTGAGGGTGTCCTATTCACATCCTCCTCTTCTTCCTCCCACCTCGACCCGAATCGAGACGACGTTGCATCCGCATCCGCATTTGCATCTGCCCCGCCTACGTCAACCATCCTGACGCCCCCTGTCCATACCGACGCTACACAGTGGTTGATCTATTGCGAGTTGTAGCAGCCACCGTCGCAAACTGTCTCCCTCCGCCTCCGTCTCCTCCTTTTCCATACCCGCCCTTCTCGTTGTTGCTGCTGCTGCTGCTGTCGTCCTGGACGCAGTACACCCACCAGTGGTGCCTCCCGTCGTGGGCCGCGAGACATGCCGCCGACCGAGGCCAACACTGTCGAGGACACGCAATTGGGTCTGACGGACGAGGAGATCGCTCTTCTCCGCTACCACCAGGCCCAGGCCGCCGGGTCCTCGTCTTCGCGCGCCGCCAGTCGAGCCTCGTCACAAGGCCGTCTGCTACTCGACAGCTCGAGCCTCGCCGCCCTATCACGCCATCTCGACCGGCTGATGCAGCAGATCCAGGTCCGCATCGAGTACCTCAGCGAGCAGAGCTCCATCGTGACCATGCAGCAGTATGACCGCGCCGGCAACCTGGTGGACAATGCCGATGCTGAGATTGCGCGCTTCCAGGATATCATGAGCCAGATCGACGAGCTCGAGGTCGACTTCGACCGCATAGCCCACATTCGGGATATTGTACGGGACTACCGCCAGCGTGTCGAGCAGCTAGAGCGCGAACTCGAACACTCGCATACCTCGTCCCGGCGAGATCGCGACGGCCACCGCCATCACTCGCATCGACAACACGGCCATTCCTCTTCCGGTCGCCGACACCGACATTAGATGAGGCACGACTCTGCTCACTATAGTATGCAGGAGTACAGAAGAAGAAGGAAATTGTCTCTTTGTATGATAGGGGACCACGCTTGAACATGCCTTAAACTCGGTCTTGGTGAGACAAACCCCAAAGATAAACAATACTTGCTGCAGAGGCGAAGGAAAGAAAAATAGGGGCGCAAAAGAGTCTAGAGCGAGCGAGCATTAGTCGGCCCGTCACACGATATCAGGGTTACGACGTGAGAGACCACCAATCGACACAAGGCCTGAACGGGGAATGTTTGCTCGTCCACACAACACCAAACACGGGTAGAAGTGGCATTGCATCGGTTCTCTCTAATTAAAACACCAAATACTGCGCATACAGCAGACAGCTTGAACGGAACAAGAAGAGAAAAGGACCTGTTGGTTTGATTTACCAATGATCATCATATCCCGGTTAGAGAATAGTGAGAGCCTCGCGGCTGCAAGAGATGGTAGAGTGAGATAATAGCCTCGCGGCTGCGTTATGAGACCCTGAAACTTCCCTCTCACACACACATACGGCGTTGGGGTGGTATTTTTTTTCTTCGTTGCTTCGTACTGGCGCATCCGTGGCCCTCATAGTCCTGGACAGCAGGGGAACGGCCGGAACTCTTGAATTTTTCACCCTTTAAAGCGCCTTCATGATATCCCTTTTATTTGTCCTCTTTTTTTGGTTTCTACGGTAATCATCTTGGCGGGGTTTGTCGGATTGAGCCGTTCGATTGGCATTATGATATGATACCACTTGTTGTTAGGTTTGCTGCTTTTTGGCGTTTGGTAATTACAATTTAACACATTAAAAGAAAGCCTTCCACCTCTCTTTTCTCTGCCTTATTATCTAGTTATCTACCTACTAGCGCAGAGGCTAGATTTACCATGTTGTAGAACCCACTGTCTCGTGAAACACAGTGCTTCGCCTCTGTCATATATTTATTACTCAACGATACCCGGCAAGGGATGTATGACACCTCGTATAGATATATGACTACACGATACCATTCGAGCGCCGCTCACGTGCTGGCTAGAGTCGGCCTAGGCCACCTATGTAAGTAGGTTCTTTATATACTGGGAATAGAACCCCTACCACCTCCAGCTGGGATCCGGAATACGGAAACCGTTAAACCGACGTCCATATTTTCTTTCATATCAGTCCTCGCTTAGGACCTCGACGTAATTATTTTCCAGCTGCCGCCTTTCGTACCGCGCCTCGGCGGCGGACCGCATGGCGCCCTCGGCGCCGAGCTTCGCGGCGGCGTCGGTGGCCGTCTCCTTGATGAGCACGCGCACGACGCCCATCAGCAACTTATACCAGCCGGCGTGAGGCTTGCAGCGCTTGCGGTCGCAGGTGCCGCGGATGGCGGGGTCCGTCGGCGCGTCCGAGGAGGCGCCGTTATTATTAGTAGTAGTAGTAGTGTCCTCAAGGGGAGGGGGTGGAGGGGGCGCCTCGAGCTTGCCGGCGCGGAAGATGGCCTGGGCGTCGGGGGTGTCGAGCCAGGCGGCGAACTGGACGCGCACGGAGACGGCGTCGAGGCGGAAGTCGTAGCCGCAGCTGTCCTTGGTGAACTTGCCGGCCTCGACGGCGGCCTGGCGGCGCGAGTTGGCCCAGTCGAGCAGCTGCATCATCTTCTTGTACTGCACGATCTCGTTGCCGAGGGCGAGCCGCTCGGCCGTCGAGGCCTGCAGGAAGGCCTGCTCCTCCTCGCTGAGCACGTCCGGGCGCGTGGGGAGCCCGTTGGCCCAGAGGCCTTCGAGGTTGCCTATTTTTGGCGCGTTAGTGTTATAAGAAAACGAATGCGGGGAAATGAGATGGGGAGTTGGAGTTAGGTGAGGAGATGTGATGGCTGTGACTGTGGTGGTGGATGTTTGGTGGTGTGAGAGGTGGACGTGGGAGAGGTGGACATACCGAATGGTTTGTCGCCAAGTTTCCAGCCGCCTTTATCTGCAGTGGCGATGAGCAGGCCAATCAAATCCTCTTGTGTGAGGACCTCAAGGGCCGTCTTCGAGGCAGCTTTCGTGGGCAGCGTGGCGATCATGGAGGCCCACCAGGCATCGCAGTGCTCGTTGGAGCAGAAGACACTTCTGTCCTTCGGGGATTTGGTGTATAGGCGGGCGGCGGTCCTGCAGCCCGATAACGAGCACATCTTCTTGTACTTTGTGTAGTTCCTCTTGCCGTCGGTGCAGTTCGGGCAGACGAAGCGCTCGACGAGCTTCTCGCCAACCTCCTTACTGAGATCGACGCATTCGCCGTGGAACCAGTCCTCGCAGACGTCACAGCTTATCATCCACCGATGGTCGTCTGGCCCCCGACACAGACAGTACGGGCCGTTGTCGGTTTCGTCATCAGAACTGCCTTCATTCTCATCATCGCCGCCGCCGCCGCCCTTTTCGGCATTCCGCGCAGCCCTGGCCTTGGACCTGGGGCCGCCTTTGGTTTTCCTGGACTTCTTCGTGGCAGCGGTACCCTTCTTCTTGGGCGCGGACCTCATCTTGGAGGATTCTGGAGGCGATGAAGAAGTGGGTGGTGGTGGATTCCTCTCATCAGAGAGAGGAGGATGATCTGGTCTCAGCTCGAGGCCAGCAGAAGCTTGGGAATGGCTGTTTGTCTGCCGTACTGGATCCAGGGGACCAATGCTGGCTGCGCTGCTGCCGGTAACCGCTTTGTTGTCATTGCCAGCATCTAACTCGACGCCTGTTATCTCCACATCGCCGCCTGCTGCCGTCTCATGATCCGCCGCCATGCTTGTTGAGACGTGGTTGGTTCTCTCCAATGGCCCTGGAAACTTTGAATGAAACTTAGGCGCAGTTATATTCTAGGTAGCTCCGGGCGCTTCTGCACAGTAATTGCCCTCAGACACAATTAAAATGCCAGCCAAGAAACTTGGGGATTTTTCTTCTTTCTTCAATCCTCTCTACTTTGCTTCATCCTGGAAGGGCTGGTGTAAAACAATCCGCGATGAATGGTTCGTGCTCATTATTGTTCTTTTTGAGGCCGCGAATCTGTAACAATAGTGTGTATGTTCTCCACTGCGTAATCGAGAGACGCGATTTAATTTAGTGCACGACACCTCCTGGTTGGCGAAAGAAAAGGCGGGTGGGCATGATTGAGGTGAACCAGCTTGAACATTCCTGAGAAAGGAGCTCTACTAGATAGGTAGTGTTGAAAGAGTTGTGGCTAGATACTAAGCTATAGGTGGCTGTGGGAAAAGCTTGTTAAGGTTAGGGAATGCACATTTGGCACAGTTAGTATCGCATAGTGCGTTTTAAATAATACACTGTATCATAGTCCTTTCGTGTTTAATTACCCGCAAGTACAGAATACAAACCATTGCAAAGATTCGGCCGCATATTTGTACCTGAGGTATGAATCAATAGCCCTCCTAGCCACATGGGCTTACCTAGCCTAGCATTTGCTGGGAACATCACAAGCAAGACCTAGAATATTAACTTATTTATAAGAATCTATTAAGCGAGTTCCTTGGTAAGATAAACTACATGGTAGGTAACTTGTAGGTAGGTATCATCTAAGCAAAGCGCAAACAAATATTTGCTATGAGTATTTGTACAAGTGCCTGCCGCACCAGCTAGCATCAAACATTGATGCTTTATTTGGTATCTCAAACAACCCCCAAACGCCGAACTCATCGCATGGTCGTCAGTGCCGTTTGTCGCATAGACGGCCAATTTGCTGCTCCGCCTCCCCGGCGAACCAGTAACGTATACATCGTCAACTAACCGCCCATCGGTTATATACAAGTTCTCCTCTCGCGCCCCGTTTTGCCGCCTTTAGAGCGCGTAGTTCTCCGTATGCAGGAAGATCTCCTCCAGCATCGGGTCGCCCCAGATCTCGGCCTGCAGCCGCGCCACGGTATTAGCAACGCCGACGCGCATGCCCGGTGGCCCGCAGACGAAGACGGCTGTTCTCCGGCCCAAGATGCCTCGTCCGTCGGGGCCTCCGGTCGTCCACTCGCGGAGCATGTAGCCCAAATCCGGCCGTCCGTATTCGACGCTCCATCCGCCGTCGATCTGGTGGGGCACTGGGAAGGCGAAGCGCATCAGGCTCTTCTGGAATTCTGTCGGCGTCGCGGGGAAGCCGAAGTCGAACCCAGACGGCGGACCGAAGGTAGACGTCGGCCGGGGCCCTGGCTGGCCTGGCAGGTTGGTCGTACGGAGATGCGCGAGCTCGGGTGGGTGCACCACGGGCTGCGAGGTGGTACCTGCAGCATCTTCTGCACCAGGGGGTGGCGGGAAGTTTCGCGGGGAGGGAGGTCCATAATTGAAATGCGGCTGCAGTTCAGGTCGCGGTCTAAGTGGCGGGAAGTGGAATTCCCCTTTATTGTCTTCCGGGTAACCGTTCGCATTGAGACGCGGTGCGTCTCTCTCTACCTCTACATCCTCAACATCTCGACCTTCTAACCTGCGCAGAGATTCTTCCTGAGGCGACAAATCACCTTCGTGTGGCGGACGTTGGACCGGTACATAATTGGGCTGGAGATATTTTTGCTGCGGGAGCGCTGTGAATCTATCCTCATCTTCGGCCCGTAGCTGCTGCTCGTATTCGGGGTTGCCCTGTGCTTCGTCTCGAATCATCTGCGAGTTGCGCTTTGAGGCGATATTAGCCACGAAACCATCCAGTCGATCGTGAAAGATGTTGCTGAGGGGACGCGGAGCACGTTGGTGTTGCGGCGGAACTCGTGATTGTCGAACCGCTGCCGTGACGAAGAATTTACACGTTACACTCTCTGGAGGTGCCGAGTCACGACAAATCCGCAGTTCTTCGCGGAACCAGTCCATCGCCTCGAGTCGTTTCAGGGCCCACACTACCACCACCTTCTTCGTGATTGCTTTGCCGTCTCTCATGCGCTTGATCAAATTTAATAATTGGGACATCACCGCAGTGACACCGCTTCCGCCTGCAATTAAAATGCATGTGTCGAAAGCGGCAAGCTCTCGGCGCATACCGCCGTAAGGGCCGTCAAGATATGCCCGATATGTGTGGAAAGGGCCCTTCTCGATTGCCGTCTCCAGGACTCTCCGGGTAAAGCCGCCATACGGTTTGAAGACAACTGTGCAATCCCGATATTGCTCTCCATATTCTGAAGGGAAGTCTTCGCTGCACAAGGACGAGATGGTGAAAGGGTGGTTGTCTAGAAAAGAGATTCCAGGCATTCGAAGATAGACGAACTGTCCAGGTTTCCACTTCATCTGCGTTGGGATAGTGATCTTGATAGCATTTTCTGTCATTAGGGTGATGGCAGCTTCATCTCCCACGAGGAAAGCCGGACGCCATGGCTTGATCCAATTTAGCTTAGACAGCCGATAAAGATAGCAGAGAACCCATATAGCAATAGTGGCAAACAGGTAGTCCCATGATGCCAAGTAGTTTTTCGTGTGCCAGAAGAGGAGTCCGACATACAAGATTCCGACAGGTACGTGTAGTAGAATAAAGGCTTCATATGCTACCCTGCGGATAAAGGGGAGTGAGGCAACGCAAAGCCACCCTAAGGGAACCAAGCACGCAATGCCTGTACCGTAGATGACACCGCTGCCCTGGGGGAAAAGCTTTCCAAAGATCTGTAAACCGTTGTCGTCCCATACGGGCTGAACGAAGAACGGGATAGTGTGTATCAGCGAGAGAAAAAGGCATAGGTACCCCGCCCATCTATGAAGGACGTTAAGCCGTTCTGGGCCAATACCGGTGATAAGTGTGAGCAAGTTCGCTTTCATGCTCGTTGCAATAATCCACGGAGTCATAGCAATAGCGATCATGCCGGAGCGGATGGCGACTGGTGGTGAGCCATACTGAATGCTTTGCCAATAAAGTGGCTGTTGGAGAAAGACGAACAGCGCCGAGAAAGCGAGTGCGATAAATCCAAGGGCCAAAACGGCCAGCGACGAAAAGGTAAATCGGTGTTTGCGCCATACGATGTCGGGAATTGGCCGGTAGAAGACCCATCTAAACAGCGCCAAAGCGTCGAGCAGAGGCCCGACGGCGGAATAGTCGGTTTTAGGCTTAAAATCTCTCTTCTCTCCAACCTCAGGAAAGAATTGCATGCCGGTCTGGCTCGGATCAAAGCTGTATAAGTCTTGGTAGTGCTGTTCCACCTCTTGCTTATAGATAGCTTGTCGTATCTTATCCTGCCACCAATGCCATATCCTTACAATGACCACGGAGCCCACAAGAGCTAGGCTGAGATATGTCCATGCTAGGCCATATTTCCCCGACTTGATCCATGGATCGACAGTATTCGCTTCGATCAAGCCGGGAGGGCTAGTTGGTGTAGTCGGTATAAGGATACGCTTCACAAGTCCTCCCATGGACTCAATAGCCCTCACCATAACAGGATGGGGCGCTGGCACCATGGCGAACAGAGCGAGTTCGGGCTTCCCTGACCCTAAACAGTAGAGATCAGTAGCATTAGTCACCTCTTGACTGTAAAACTCGAGGCCCAGTAATGAATTTGGCGTGGTGCGGTTTATAACCCCGACTTCACAGGGAAGTTCGACAGAGGCAGCTATATGGTGAATAGTATATGACAGAAGACTAAAACGAATGGGAGTCTGCCGATCGCTAGGTAGTTAAAGAATCCCGGCTCCGTCAAACCAGCACAGTGGGAAGCGCTTCCGGGAGACACCGACGGCCCTCTAGGATCATGACTTGAATAGTGATGAGTATGCGTAGAGGGGCGGTAAGAAACGGTTGAAGGGGTGTTGGGGTAATGTCGGATGAATATACCTTAGGTAGGTAGCGGATGTGAATTATAGCTGCCGTCAACAGGGTGGAGAATTCGATATGCCCGTCAGGTACACCATGCATGGAGCATCGTCACCTCGTCTAGCACGATCTGAATGGTGGATCAGGGATCAGATATAGGTTTTCTCGCACGATCACAAGTGCGCAATACTGGCCGTCGTCCAAACCCACGAGCTTTGTTCAATCAGAACAAAGCAATGCGAACAGGGACGCGCACTAGTTGAAGACGAGAGTGGCCCAGCGGTTGACCGCACTTTAATATTGGCTGGTGTCGATCAGTTTGCTCCCCGCAGACTGCATTGAATCCCATGCAGAATGTGAGTGGTACCTTGACGCTAGATTGAGTTAAGCAGCCAAGCACCCTTGGCGAGCCGTTATAACCAGGATCGCAAAGGCTGGGGAGACCGGGAGCATGGCAGGGGATGAGGTTCTACAAGTATGGTATGTACGCAATGCACTATGCACTTGGATACATTATACATACAGAATACGGAGTGCTGTACGTATGCGTACACAATGTACACTTACACTAGCGACCGGATATGCACCGTTCCCGCCAACGAGCAGCAGGTGACAGACTGATTCCTACTACACAGAGTACCTGTGAGGATACAGCTCACAAAATATATATGGGGAGCAAATAGTCGGGAGATATGGCCCAATCGGACCAGTTGTAGCCGAAGTCACAGAGTCAACTGTTATACAATAAGTATCATGCCTCCATGTAAGGTCCTATTACTTCACCGCGGGCTTGATCCATCGACGGAGGTCCTGAGAAAATCTCATCAAGACGAAGACTGCGTGTATATAGCTCGGGGCCAACCCGGACATGTCACGATCGCACGCGCCGGCGGTATACACTACTGCAAGTGAATGTTAGCTAGCTATAATTCAAATCATGGATATAGAGTATATAGGTTTATAACCCGGTAATAAATCACACTACCGCTAAAGAGAACAATAGTATGTAAGCCATGCCTATCACCTACAGTACTAGGTATCACCAGCATAAGTATGTGTAGATAGTATAAAATCCGAGTAGCGGAAGGAGTCGAGCGTATTATAGGGCGCGTAATAGATAAATCTTATTTGCCAGAGCTCGTAGCTAAGTTCCCCACAACAAAGCCTGGTGCATCTTGTCTAGACAAATCAGAATGCGCAGATGGATCTTAAACCCTTGCGCTCTATTAAATCACTTGCCCAAAGGAGCAGAAGCTATCGGACGTTTCTCATTCGATAACAGGAACAGATTGCTTCCACTGTTACTGTGATGAATGTGATGAACCACCACATTGCGGATCCCTTACCTGGGTACATACTGTAGCATCTGCGCTACCTAGGTATTCTGTACACCACATGTTAAGTACGCATATGTCTAGATACTCTGTACCTGTCTACGCACCTCATTTACCGAACTGCTGGGAGCACATTCTCGGTCTCCGTGTCGAACAATTGCTTTTAAAAGTCCTAAGCGAGTTCAACGCAAAGGGTCCATCTAACCAACCATAATCCTCTATGGCATCCTGTTTCTCGGTTGGCGGTAGTGTACATATTATGACATTCCTTTTCGGCACTTGCGGGTGGCGTTTGCCCAGGTCATCAGCTAAGGGGAGCTGATTAGCCTTGCTTCTCAAATAGGATCCGTAGGATACCTACTGTAGGTATTGTATCTCACCTTGTTATGACCTGCGTCTTCAGCAAGGGGTAAAGCATGGAATCAACAGTCATTGTGGATGTGACGATCAATCCAATTCCTCCCTCAACAAGTCATATATACTATTTTAGATCGCCGTACACCGATTCACCTTGAAACATGCGCATAACTTCATGATAGGCACGTTATGACGGCTATTAGCTATTGTGGCTTGATGACTGGTGTACGTACAGTTACTTTAACTTTATTCAACATCATCGTCTTCTTCTCAGTCAAACATGAAAAAGAGCCGTTGATAGTCTTCTCTTAGAGCTAAAAGGTAAACTGCAGTCGTTAAGGTGTGCTATATCAAGATATAGTACAGAGTACCCTAGTTCTAAAATCGATCTAGAGCTTTTTTCCTAATCGAGGAATTCGCCCCTAACAAGCAATTAGCTAGATAAACACTTATTACATTCAGGCTTTATTCATCGCTCGATTAAAAAACCAAGCACTGCAAAACTCTCAAACTAATTTGACCATATGTGGGGGTTTAGTAGGTACCTAACCAGTCAATTCGATGCAGTCAGTACTCTGTAGCAAGGCCTCAAAAAATGTAGCCCATGACCGCGCAGATAGCGCCAAGTCCGCCATTTAACCCCACCAAAGCACCTGTAGTGTAGCCCTGCGAGGCTGATGGGACCCACTGAAATTTCCAATGCTCCAGAACATAGAACATGTCAACACCACAACACCACGCATCGACTCAACACCTAACACCTCGTCGCATAGCCAATTCCCTCGCATACGCCTAAAATGGCGACTCACAACTCACTGGCGCTCCCAAGCGTCACATTCGCCAAGCTCTCCCCACACCCATACCTCCTCGCAAACCTCCAACCCGCCAACCCCAGCACGCCCTCCTCCCGCACAAACGGCCGCCAGCCAACCCAGGCCAGACCACCCGCCATAAACCACTCTTCTCTCTCCCACGCCCACGGAAGCGCCGTGGTACGCACAGGCGACACAACGGCGGTGTGCGGCGTGCGAGCCGAGACCCTCACAACATCGCAGATCCCAAACTACCGCTCCCCGCCGCTCCCCGGCGTCACAGCAAGCACAGACGAGCTGCGCGACTACGACCTGCTGGTGCCGAACATCGAGCTCGCGACCGGGTGCGCGCCCGACTTCCTCCCCGGCGTGCCCCCCACCACCCTCGCGCAGACGCTGAGCACGCGCATCTACTCCCTCCTGCACACCTCGCGCGTGCTCGACGTCGAGGACCTGCGCATATACCAGCACGACGACGGGGGCGACGATGACGACGATATGCAGGATGTGGAAGGGCGGCAGGGCGACGTGGACGTCCCGGCGCGCGAGGTCAAGGCCTACTGGGTGCTGTACATCGACATCCTCTTCATCTCGCTCGACGGCAACCCGTTCGACGCGGCGTGGGCCGCCGTGCTCGCCGCGCTGCGGGACACGCGGCTGCCCCGCGCACGTTGGGACGCGGACCGCGAGGCGGTGCTGTGCGCGCGCCGCGAAGCCGGCGGCGTGCCGCTGTCCCTGTCCGGGCTCCCCGTGGCCTGCACCGCGGCCGTGTTCACGGCGAAGGAGCGGCTGAAGCAGACGCAGGGCCGCCGGGCCGGGGGCGGCTCCGGGCCGTTCTGGATGCTCGTCGACCCGGACCGGTTCGAGGAGAGCCTGTGCGACGAGACGGTGACGGTCGTCGTCGATTGCTCTGGGGAGGGCGGCGGCGAGACCAAGATCTTGGGGCTCTCGAAGAGTGGTGGGACCGTCGTGGGGCCCGAGGTCATGAGGCGGTTTGTCGCGGTCGCGGAAGGTAGATGGCGGGAGTTCAGGGATGCTTTCTAATGCGCGTGTAGATAGATGGGATGAGGAATGATGATACCCAATGCCACAATGCTACACATATCTTGTCCATCAACAGTACTGCATGCTTTATCGAAAATCGTACTATTCGCTCTATTATATTACAAGTCCCCATATTAAAGGTAGTAGGCCACTGTAATCCGGTTCAAATCAGGCGGTTTAGCGTGTAAGCTGCTAATTGCCACGTTTGCGAGAGCAGAAGACATTGGGAATCCTGAGTTATGTTAGCGACTAGAACGGTGCTCAGCATCAAGATATAGTTCGCCTCTTCTTGTTGCACAAACTTCAACATAATATGAAAATTAACGACGTGATCCCTCTCTCATTAGGTGTAGTTGCAAGATTTAGCGAATTCGCAAGCTTAGATATTCACATAGTCATATACATCACATTAATCTAGCAGTTGAATAAGTCCCATTTGTATATCTATGTATAGGAAATAGTAGTGATTATGCAGTGATCAGTTGAATATCTCCTTACATATTCCCTAATGCTACATTTCTTAGAAAATGAGACTACAATGGTTGAGATTCCAAATTAACGCGAATCTGGTATAGAACAGATGCAGCAGTTTGTGAAGGGATGAAAGGTGCTAGACAGCCAACAGGGATACCTTGCCCAGGGGCAATATGAGACACCAAAGTTCCATGTAGGTACATCAGTTCTTAAGGCCGTGAAAGCTGTATCGAGTACTACAAGATAAAATTTTCAATCAAGAACTAGCATAGCTAAGTACCGAAGGACAAACTCCTTAAATTACTCTCTACAAACCATGGCAGTACTACCTAAGAGCACGAGAGATCGAGCATCGATTAAGAGGCAGAAGACTAATGGTATTATGTGCCAGGAAGCGATTACCAAGGGATGGACAATGGCTCCTTCTCAGCCATATCGACGCACCTGTAATGAAATATTTTGAATCCAGCGTTATAGCCAAGTAGCAGATCGCTCCAGAATCGTTTCGCTTATCAGGCCTAGGCATCGAAACTTTCTGCAAACTTAAGCTCTGTCACGGAACAGAACTGCAACGCTAACCACGACATTACATACAGAAGTAGAACGTTATCAAGGTGGGAACCTTGACCGTTTGCGAGTCTTATATATGGGACCGTGACAGGCTCATCTTCTGTGGACGTGGTAATATCTTGAATGAGATTATATTAACAGGTTGCTGCAATCGTTGGGTTCTCCGTGGCAATGAGCTCCTGCAAATCTTAGAAGGCCAGAACCCGGGCCGCTTATATATACTTCTCATAAAATACACACAGATGGAGAATTGGCCGGGACTATATTGATAATTCCCATCGATGAACAGGCAAGCGAGTCTCTAAGGGATATATGTCTTCCCTTTGTTATCGCTGATTTCAAAGAGGGGCTATAATGAAGCTCAGGGCATTTCGTCAGGTTCTCGAAGACGCCGTCCCAAACCGAGCCAGAAGCACTGACGCAGTGGGATTGTCGGGTGGGCGAAGCAGCCAAACAGGCTGCTGCAATAGTCTTCATACACTCATTGCTAGTAATCTAGGTTAGAATTGAGTCAATAGATAGAACCATAGTAGTGGAGGGGGTGACAGATAATGCTGCGACGAATTTTAATTCCAAGATACGGATAAGGGAATGGGCGTCTAGTGGCAATGTAGAATAAAGAGTGATGTAAATGAATCACCTATGTTAGGCCAGATTAAGATGTAGATGATTTAGGAAGATCCTTGGGTAGGTTCAGGTGTCCACGCTAAGGTGCTCGAGTGCGGACGTAGATCGCAAGAAGCCGGCGGTGTTAAAAAAACAGCTTAGGTACGTGCATCACCTGGGAGACATCCCACTTCCTAAGGCGGCCTATACTTGTAATACTTTGATCTGCTTTTGCCCGGTATCACGTAGTATATGCGTGCCTGAGAGGTAGGGAGACAATTGACCCAATACTCATTTTACGGCCGTAAGTAGGCAGCTTGTATCATGAACAAAAAAGGATGCTTCAAAAAGAGTACCTAATGCAGTCCTTATATCAACCCGATTCTAAGTGGGGAGAGATATACGATATATATCGGAGATCCAGCTGACTCATTAAAGCCTATAATGAATGAATGAGTATTACCCTTCCTTTGACACATCGTTACCTGTCGAAATAATGCCTCTGAAGTGTACTGTCGTGTTAGGCAGTTTCGCCGAGCCGGCGTCAATCTCTTCGTGAAAAAGTGTATTTCCGCTCCCTAGGACGTTGCGACGGTGCCAAGGCCCAACGAAAATACCATCAGGGTCAGCCCTCTCCCGGACCTTCCGCCACTCCTGAATATCACTGCCGTATATTTTCTCAAGATCTTCCCCTGTTGTCTGGAAATTCTTTGCCCAATGAGGACGACCACCCAGCTCTCTCATCAACCACTCAAACGCCTCATAATAACGCACATGGCAAGGAGGGTCGCGATAGTAAGGTCGGTAGAGGGTTGCATTGAGATATAAGGTCGGGCCATCTTCGAATGTTGGATCAAGATATGGCCGGCTGTTCGTTTTCGCAGAAGAGCTGTTGGAAACTCGGACTTCAATTGGGGCATGTACCCATATATCCTTAGCGGAGAAGGGGATATTGTGTGGCACGTAGTCTGGATCCGTGGGTGCCAATTGATTTAACCAACTACTAAGTCTTCGCAAAGCCTCGGGGCCTTTGTGTAGTGGGATTGCCCATTCGTTAACGTACTGGGAGTACAAGCAATTCATGAGCAATGCCTGGCGGCTTGGCTGAATCGCTTGGGTCTTTGAGCCATTAGAGAAGCCAAACTCCATGCCGAATACAAACCACTCGACCCAGGGGAGGATACGCGGAATATATTGTGCAACGTATAGCAGGTTATGGTAGACATAATATCCAAGCGCGCCGCCATAATAAGATCGTGGAGGATCCATACGTGGCTCGTCTGTCTTCTCTGCTGACCAAACTACAGCACGTCGTGTGTAGGGATACCACCAAACTCGGACAAATTCAGCCCGAGTCCAAAGGTCCTTGTCCCAAGATCCGAGCATTTTGGAATCAGTATCAATGACTTGCTGCCATTTCAAAGTAAATTCAGGTACAGCTTGGAAGGTAACCTCAGTAATGATCCCCAATGCACCAAGAGATAATACGGCAGCGCGGAAAAGCTCCGGGTCCTCGTCAGGGGAACAGAACCGTGTAATTCCATCAGCGGTGGTTATACGCAGGGATAAGATACTCTCGGACATAATGCCATGGCGAAGAGTAGATCCATGAGTACCGGTAGATATAGCGCCAGCAATAGACTGCTGATTGATGCTACCCAGATTCGGCATAGCGAGCCCATGACTCGCCAATTTATCGCAAAGCTGGTATAGGCGGATACCGGCTTGCATCACCACGATACCGGTGCTCTCATCTAGTGATATAATGCGGTTGTACTTATCGAGGTTCACAAGCCAAGAGGAGGTACAAGTCATGGAACTAGGAGAATGACCGCAGCCAGTGGTTGTGATGCGGCGGTGGCATCTATGCGCCAGCTTTACGATCTTCTCTATCTCTGGTAATGTCTCGGGCTGGAAATAAAGATCTGGCCGAGATATAAAAGTCTTGGCCCAGGTACTGTGGACATGGTGAAGCTTTGGGCTGAACGGAATGCCATCATCGCACTTCGCTAGCTCAGAGGTGATAAGAGGATCCATTGTGAAATATATGAACGCAATATATAAGAGGCAGAGATGGCTGCGGCAGGCGTGTATGGGGTTGCGGAGCTTTTGAATTTTACAAAAACCTAGACCGGTAGGTCATGTAGATAGTGTATCGTGGGCTATGCATGTAGATGTGTTTTGCTATTGGCAATCGTCAAATGGTTGGCTTGTTCCAGTGTGATAGCTAGGTAAATATTTTAAAAAAAGAAAATACCAATGATGAAGAATATAGCATTCTATTGTGTGGGACTGCAAAAACGACAGACAATAGTCAACCAAAGAAGATGTGAATCTCAAAGTGTGCCGGAGTGGGAGGGGGAGAACAAGGCGTGCTCGATTGATAATGGTTCTTAACCTAGAATGTCTTGGCATGCGCGACATACTTGTGTCAGATCCGGCACTGGTGATTGGCTAGTTGTAAGTCAACCCAACCCAGTTCGGCATTAGTCACCTGGAAAGCCCACCTGTAGGTACATGTAGGTTAGGGAGGCTTCAAAGAAAGACATGCATCTACATATAAGTTCTTCATATAAAATGCACCCCTACTCCATCCCCATTAACCACATTGCTTTCTAGCGAGTTATTGAGAGACAAGGAACCACAGGGGTTAGGTAGACCAAATTTTATTAGCTTGGGATAAGGTTGCTATAGGCTCCTATGCCTAACTTTAATTCTTAATATCATAAACTTTGAAATAGAGGATATATAGCCTTGTATTGACATCCCTTACGTTTTCTGTAAAAAAAAAAAAAATAGTCAAATTACTTATATTTGCAAGCTCTTGGGTGGTACTATAGCTCATTAGTATTAGTTGACTTAGATTTCTACGACGGTTTAAGAGATTATCGACGACAAGTCAGTGGAGGGTTAGATGGGCGAAGGACATCCAATAATACGACCGAGAGAGGTACGCATAGCTAACAAACACTAGTACTAGAACTTGCGGTGATTAATAAGTAACTGATGAATATCAATTAATAGATTCAATAGGTACCTAGGTATATCCTAGTTTCTAGATCTTTAAGTATTCAGAGGTAACATACGGTTTAACACCTGTTTACCAAATTGTATTAACAAGTGTTACAGTATCTCTAGTTATGATGTTATAACGAGGAATGAATCATCCATTTAATCGAATATTTGACAACAATATAGCTGACTGAGCTTCTACATTGGGTGTCTGGATGTATAAGATAAGCTACTGAGTCACAGACATAGATCTCTGCTAGGTAGGATATAGGACCCTTCGGTTACTTATATTATATGTTAATAGTAGCTACGTAATATTAGACACATACCTTATCTAGGTAGATAGGTCAGATAGATCTTTCCTGATGATACAGGATACATAGGTGCGTAGTAAAAATAGATGATGTTACAATATACCCTACCTAAGTGGCAGCTACATCTGCTAGGTACCCGAGGCGGTAAGAGTTGAGTGATTGCCTTAGATACCTAGTAGTAGTACCTACCTACTTAGGTAGTTAACCGTACTTCCCGTGCCTTCTCTAGCACACGTTTAGACACTTCTACTAGCACTTGCACTTTTGGATGTCCATGCGGCCGTCGCTACCCTCCTTAGAATGCCAAAAGGTAGTAGTACCTTACCCACTTGGATGGGACTCTGGGGGAATCACTTTACACCTTCGTCATAACTCATACAACTCATACAGCCCATTCTTGGCAAACTACTTCCTCAATCCCAATCCTTTCCTGTGCGCGTTATCATATTCATGGACCCGTGTTATTCAGCAGTTGAGGCGTCTCTGTACCATGCGCAATAGAAACTACCTTGGGTATCTTTATTGTCTACTTGAGTCATTATTACCCTGACCTACTTCCATCATGTTCTACAGTCACGAAAGTATGCGTTACCGAAGTCGTCGACTTCCGCCGTAAAATGCTGACTAATTTGTATAGTCCTGACGAGCCGCCAATATGGCGTTGCCACCGTCTGGTAAGCTGCAAGCTCGATACTTCTTCTTGGATTGGCGTTGTAGAGCGCACAGGGCTGTTGCTAATACACCCTACTAGGCTTGTCGCTACCATCGGTAGCAAATCGGGTGCGAGGAAGGTAACCAGGAAAGACATACAAGAGGTTGATGTGCAAAGGGCATGCGGCAAGATTCTTGAGCCAGGCGCACCTATTGCACTACGGCTCCAAGGCAATCTTCTATACGGCATCTCGCGTGTGCACAACCAGCAATGCACCTACCTAGTCGCCGATGCCAAGAGGATTCAGGACCAGATAAAGCTCTCCTTCAGAACCTTCCTTAGCAACCAACTAGATTATGAAGAGGTGGAAGCAAGGTAGGCATCTATTAAGTTAGTATTAAGCAAGCTAACCTTTTAGAAGGCCAGAAAACCACATGATCGAGAACGATCCAGCATTCGATGCGAATATGCAAATACCGCTATTGGATCTTGAGACTTTTATCACGAGCAAGGACAATACACAAAAGACATCATCTCAGATGTCTCCCCAGAGCTCCCAGCTCTCGGGTTCTCATAACCAGCCACAGGGGCTTGCGATCCATCTCAATGTTGATCATTCGAATTCTTCCAGCTACCATGGTTCTCCCTTTGCACCTGAAGCCCTATCCTCAGCACAAGATATTTACGAAAAGCCGCTCGTTCTTCCTCAAGATGATGATGTAATTGGCGTAGAGGGTGGCTGGGGCCTTGACGTTGATGAGAATGGAAACATTATCGAATTAGCTGAACCGATGGTTATAGACGAAGAACCGCAGCTTCCTCCCTTGCCCCCAATTCAACGGGAAGATAACATGCCAGCTCATGTTTCGCAGCTCAAGACGCAGACAATATTTGATGACCAAGGTGACGCGATCATGCAAGAAGACCCGCTCCCAGAAGCAGAACCCTTTCCTGAGCGCCAACAACATGCACCATGGCAAGATGATGAGCGACCTGCAACGCAAGCTTTGGCCCGTAACAAAAGAAGGTTGCAGATCGACGAAGAGACACAAATTTCGCGGAGAGAGCTCCGTATTTGGCAGTCTCACTACTTGGAGCGTTGCGGCGCTCACCCAACTCGTTCAATTTCCGCAACCCAGGCAAAGAGAAATGCAATGCTCCTCACCTTTGGACTTGGAATCGGTAACATTGGTCATGCCATCGGGATGCCGGGACAAGTCCATCCATTGGCTGATATATTCTCTGGTGACGTATTGTTTACTACAATTACTGGGATTGAAGTCAAGAAACCTCGAGGCACCCGCCGTACTGCATCGGAGGCGATCGAGGACAACGAACAGGAGGAAGAGCGACGCGTTAGACCTAGACTCGCGAAGAACGAGGAAGAGCAAGAATATGCCAGGGGAACTCAAGATAACGAATTTATCAATATAGATGATCCTTTTGCTGACGGAGCTCTGCAAGAAGTTGGCAGAGCTGCTGAGCACCCCATGTCCGATCATATGTCCTCTACACTCCTGCCGTGGAACAGAGGTTCTTCGGCCGTGCCTGGATCATCGACTCGCGCACATAATCTGGCTCAGCAGGGTCGCGACCTTTCGAGTCCACTAGGTAAACGTGGCGATATCCAAGATATTGTGCGCTACAGCGATGATGCAGCAGGGGCTGACCTTGGGAGCGACGGCAACTTTGGTGGTGGCTTCGGGTCGGCAGACTCCTCTTTCGAAGGAATACAAGTTCCTGGTCTCGGCCCTCAGGGTCATGAATTAAGAGTAGAGCCTACCGCTGGAGATATTCAAGCGCAGAACGATCCTCTCTTTGCACAACTTGATAGGGAGGGGCATAACTTCGTAAATTTCATCCAAGACGCGGTTAGCCAGGATGGCGAGCGTCGACTAGACGCCGACTTTGATATGGATCGCAAGTGGCTCGCTTTTGATGATCTATTCGTGCCGCGAACTACGCCGCGGTTGACAGCTGCGCAGGCTTTCTACCACACGCTGTGCCTCGTTACCAAGAACAAGATGTACGTTGAACAAGACGGCGCGAGCCAGAAGCCATTCGGTGCTATCTGGATTGGGGTGAAGGTAACCTCTGGGGGGTCATTGAGAAACAACTTTTGAGGGGGGGAAGGAAGCCCTTTTTTACTTCTTTCACTAAGATTCTTGCTATTGGTCGTGCGTCCTCACAGACTCCTACTGGCTACTGTGCGATTGCGGAACGGGGATGATCCAGCAAGGCAACGGAGCTTCCAGGCATTGAAAATGGAAGGATGTACCTGGATCGGCCTCTTAATATTTCGGGAGATGATACTATATGGCTTTTGTGAACTAGCTGCGAACCTACGGCGAATTGGGGTTACATATCCACGCAGATTTGTTGGGCATGGCGTCCGCTCTGGAAGCATCTCATATGCTGCATAGACTAGCTAGCTAGGGTTGATTGGGAAGACTAATATTTTAATGCTACTCAGTATTAACACAGATGGTCTTGTCACTGGGTTTATTGCGACTGGGTTAATGTTTTTTTAAGTTGCTGAGGTTGACGCTACTCTGCTTATTTTATGAAATATGTTATTAATTACTATGATCGCTACATATACTGTCATCGTTGCTAGCATGTAGAACTTTAGGAGGACGGTGGTAGAATGAGCAACATAACCCATTACTTTAATCATCATCATCATCATCCCCCAAGCTTTCGCGGTCCTCGAATTTCATGAATGAGTCATCGGAGGCTTCATCCTTCATTACAAGTTCCCAGGCTTGCTTGACGGCGTCTAAGCTGTTATCGTCATATGCTAGGCCAAGTGAGGGAGATGGAAACTCAAACACAGTAGCACTGCCTTGCGAGGTCACCGACGCCTGACGCGCACCAATCGCCTGCTCGTAGTATAGCTTATACAAAATAGCTGCTGTGGGCGTCACCGCTTGTATTAGAGCAGTCAGGGCTATATCAAGAACATGTCGAGATTGCGGTGTTGCTTGCATAGTTAAGTACACGACACCTATGAAGATTGAGGCTGGTTAGTCAAGTTTCTTTGAGCTGTTGCCGATCGAAATGAAAGATGTTGGTGCAATCAGTTTGTCAGAGGTTAAGATTCGTCAAAGCAGAGCTCAGACAATGTAGATAAGTATTCGATTTGTTGGATCATCATAACACCAAAATGGAGGGGTTGAGGAGAAAAGAAATTTGCGACTTACTTTGACCTGAAGGGCACTCTCCAGTATCACTAGAATGGACAAATGCGTAGATTGGGACATTTGAACTAGGCTGGGAGCTGTTTGAAATGGAACCCGAAGGAAAGGCAACCATTGCAACAGCTGGCGTTGGAGCACCTTCTGCTAGAGTTTCAAATAACGACTGAAGCGGCGAGTCAACGATGGCCACTAGTCGTGCAATGGTTTGTGAAGTAGATGAGCAAGTCTGCTGCGAAGATATCAAGGTCGTGGTTCGGACAGATATTTCATTCGACAACGTAAGAGATATCTCCCTGCCGCTGTCAAGTTTGGGTACGGATATCGAGGTATCGAGCATGTATATACCACCACCGACTGCCCCGGCGCGACATCCTACCTGGGCAATCTCTGATAATCCCCCCCACTTGGGATACACAGCGCAGAAACTAGGACCGAAAAGACCTATGGATGTAAGATGGCGGTGAATCGTGGCCAAGCCATCGTTTACGGTAATCTTCCCATCCAAGGTAAGCGTCAGTGCGAGGATATTGTCTCGAAGGCTTTCGTCGAGCTGGAACTCGTCAACGAGGTAAGCCGAGAGCGGCTGGTTAGCTTTTTCTTGCCAAACGGGGGTTTGCTCTTCCGAATTATAGTCAATCACAAATTTAAGAAACTTCATGAGTTTGCGCTTTGATCTAGCCGGAATCGACTGCGCAGAGAAGACATCCTCGCGGCTACTAGGTATACGGGCCAGTGTTGCACCGGGGACAGAACCCACCGTGCTGTAGACAAAGAAGGAGCCTACGGCTAGAAACTCAACTTGTCGGTACGCCTTCGATGAGACAAGCTGAGAGAGTAGCTTCGACTTCGTATGAATAATCTGCGGTGCTAAGGCAAGAGAATATGCCCTCGGAAATGATAATCCTTGTGCCTCGGCGTTGGGTTGTTTCCATGTATATGCATTTCGAAATATACTAACGTCTGTTGTAGACGCCGTGCCAACTATTATGGGCTTGTCCGCATCCACTAGGCTGGGCTTTTCAGAGTCGAGGTTGACAGTCTCGCTTGCTTCAGCAACCTTTTCCTCAGGGTTATTTTCCGATGTGGTAGTCTTATTCTCAAGCTGTTGTGTGTTACCGGGGCCAGCATGGGTACGAGCCCAATTTTCAGCTTCTTGCAGACTCAAGGCAGCCTCATGCTCGCCGTAGAAGTCGTTGGCGTCAAGGTGAAGAACACGCTTGTTGGACCGCGACAGGGCGCTTCATGTGGAAACATGCTGGGTCAGTCAGATCAAAAGCGCCGACACGGTAAACTAGGGTGGAGAGGGGAGACAGGGGGCTTACAGAGCAAGAAGAGACTGCGGTAGACCTGTACCACAAATAATAGTATCCCACGTCTCTTCGCTGAGAGAGTCCATCGTGAGAAAAAGTTGGGAAGAGTTGGGTTTGGCTGAATGAGCAGCGGAAAGTTGTTGAAGAGAAAGAAGCCTTAGGTGGATACGCTGAAGGGCCGAAGTAAACCCGCATTTGCTGAGGACCTGGTACATGCGAACGGCTGATCCTCGGTCTATTGGAAATGGGCCGGTGCACAGACCAACGAGTGTGCCTATTCAAAATCAGCGGTCAAAGCTTCGTTTTTGTTTACTTTCCCTTCTTCATAATCACCGCTTGCCAAAGCTGGCATTTTTGCTGCTACCATTTCTACAGTAGTGCTGGCAACTTGAGTTACCTTTCAGTAGGTTTCTCGTCCTACCAAGCGGTAGACCAATTTTTCGTCCCGTATCTACTGTCCTAGATTCTCGCAACCTGATAGGATGGTTCGAAGGGTTGATACATTTCTCTCATTGTTGATCATCTATCGTTATACCTGGGTGTGTCGCCTTGTATTATTGTTTGAAATCTATGTCTCGAAACTCATGCAACAAGCGATTACGATATTAAATAATAGACGGCGGTAACATATTCTACGCGCAAATGTCGAATAACCACCACGATTCTACAAATCGCCGGGCTTTATAGGGGTTTGCGGGTTAAGCACTGGTAGTACGGAGTATACCTGAAGAAATCTACCACTCAAGCCAGAGACTGGACGCGTCATGATTCCTATGGCCAATACCTAGGTTATCTAGGGTGTTCCCTGGTCCTTGCTGGCTCCTCGATATTACGGAGCGTTGCTAATTGCTATGTTAACTTCTTTGGTGCGGCATAATTTTCAATGCTACTAAGTTTTTGTTCTGAGTTCGTCGATAAGAGTAGAGAGCATAATGCGTACAGTAGACTGCTACTAAAACTTGGTACAGAGCATAAAATATAGAATCCCATAAGAGTATTATTATTTGCAAGGGTGAGATGGTAGAAGGAGAAAGATTACCGGGTTTTAGGTGCTTTTCTACTTGTAGAGTCGCTATAACTTAACTGCTATTAAAACTTGAGGCTCTAGTGAGCTAAGTATACCCTCACTGCTCATCAGACGCCAAGACGTTGCAGTTGAAAGGCGTTGTAGATGCCTGGTAGTTCCCTATGTAGAAATGACGTATAGTACTAGTGATTCTGAGACGTGCGTGTACCAGGAGCAGGAGTGTGATTGACTATACATTTAGTTACTAGGGGTGAGGAGGGTAACATGTCGATGCTACTCGATCGATTATAAGCGCTTGAGCACAACAAAAATAGATCCTAAGGACATCGGTAGGCTCGGATTTGGACCGGTCTACTACCTACACATGTAGGTAATAAATAGTAAGCATATACGCTACTGCATCTCGACGCGACAATGTTCGTGGCACAGTAAAGTTATGAGAGAGGTAAGCAGACTACATAAACATATACTTTGAGGCTTATTAAATCTTGTAATAACCTCGTTCTTACGTCCGCTAAAACCAGGTAGAGCGTGCACTTCGTACTGCGTAGATGCAAGCGTTGGAATCTACCTTATGTAGGTAGGGTAGCGTACATATACTACCTAGGTAGGTACCTATGTAGTTTGCTTTCAATTCCGGCAGCAACATGAGTCTAAAGTAGGTACCTCCTGAATACATCGGAAACCAAAATGAGATACCTACACGTAGGTACCTAATTGTTGTAGAGTACCAATCGGTGCTGAAGTCACCATTTCTCCCCAATTACAGAGAGCTAGCAAGGGCTTGTGTGGCAACTTCCGGCTTGTAAGCGAGATAGAGCTAGGTGTGATATGAGCGAATATACCTGCCAGGTTGATGGAATACGAACAAACAAAGTACATACCTACCTATCCAGCTTCCTCTTGAAAGTCCTACTCCACGATATAGTGACATAGGAAACGGGCGCGAAAAGGCTGCGTTTATCTACCTAGGTAGCTAATATATTCTAGACCTGCCCAGGTGGTTACAATGCGGGCCTAGGTGTTTATTGGTACATACCTGTGTACGCATATGTACGCGATAATGCGTAGATGCGCCTAGTAACTGGGACCTGGGACAGAAGCCCGGATTCCACGAGAATTGTGGCAGTGACAGCAAAGCAACAGGGGATAGAGCTATCTGCAAGCTGTTTAACTGACTTACAGGGGTTGCGCTTTTTCCGCATGCGGGCTCGGGTGGTTGAGTGATCATATCACTAGCCTAAGTAGGTAACCCTGGAATTGCATCTGGGCATCTAGACATCAGGAGAGTGTTGTGTTCGACGGTATTACTTTCTTGATTGGCAAAGATAGTCGCCAACACAAAAGAAAGCTACGTAATAACTCTATTAGAGTACATTTTTCTCGAGATACCTCTACGTGAATACTTACCTAGTCTTAGATATGTAGGTACACTATCGTAAGTTACGTTGTTCCCCTACAAAATGACGAAAGTGATACTCTCTATCATCAATCGTGCAACGAGTTTCCCCAGACTCTAGATATCTGCGCAATACTTGCACTATCGTCGGTTAGCTACCCTGAAGTAAATTACATATTACCTATTGAAAATCAAGGGAGAGTTTAGATAATGGTTTAAGTATACACTGAGGTACTACATTTCCCCTTACTACCTTATGTAGGTAACATACCTACATATGCTTAAGGGCCAACCACCTACCTACCTAGGTAGGTAGGTAGTCAGTCACTGCACTTATTATTGGGCTTTACGTATAAGATTTTCAAATGAATGGGCATCACACGTGACTCTGGAATCAATCAAACAATCATATTATACCTACATACCTAGATAGTTTTTTACATTCTACGTAAGATTTCTTGGGTCAGGATATATCTACTACGTACGTAGGTATATTGTATCAAATCTAAGCCCGGTCCTCATTTCCCAGTAAGCTAGGGGGTACTAATTTGGTAGGTACTGTTCATGTACTTGGCTACTTGGGTCCAACTCAAATTTATAGAACCCCACTAAATCCTGCGCGGTAAGGAAGCTCTTGCTCTTCCACCCAAACCATCCTGGCTTGTTTGCTCATCGACTTGCTCTGTACCATACTTTATTGCCGCTACACCACACGTACTCTTTACGTCCTGCACTCACGCCCTATTAGCCGTCCATGCGATACTTTCATACAGGATAGGCTTATTTCCAGTAGAGCCTCGCTCATCTGGCGTAATAGCCGATTAAGCCCCAAGTCTCCAAACCATCGAACGCTACGTTTACCGGGCTTCTACACATAATACTCCAAGAGTTCGCCTGCGGTTATTAAAGTACACGCGCCTACCAAACGCCGGCCCAAGACAGCACCTACGCCACAGGTCTCATCACTATTCGCTTCCCTTACGGCCAACACGGGGAGATAATTGAGATTTCGCCAAATGAGCATTGCTGTTCCACATTGCCAACTCATCTAAAAGCCTGTCTGGCCAAGCATTATCTGGGAAGACCATTGCAAATGTCCATTCTCTTCGGTTAGGGGTAGATCGGGTTCTCACGTCTCTTGGACCATCTAGGTCCACCAGTCGTCAAACTGGAGTCGTAAGTGTGATTGGTCTTGTGCAACGTGCTACCTGCCAATTGTGTGTGGTCTCCTCGGTAACTGGCATCCTCAAATGAGCTTGCCGCTGCCGACGGCCACGTTGAAATTGCGATAACTCTTAAAGCTGCAGACTAATGTATCGCCTCCCAGCTTCACTCATATTGCTGCTTGGTCGCAGCACCGACCCGCAAGTCCCTCTCGCCAGCGAACCTCTCTTGGCCATTTCCGATCGCTCTCAAGCATGAGCCCGCCTTCTAATGCTTCCCCTCGCTCCCGGTCGCCAGTGAAATCCCTTTCTTCGTCCAATGTCTTCGAAATCATGGTCTCGAACGATTCCTCCTCTCATGCTGCCGCTCGGCTTCGGCAAATGCCGTCCTCTCAATCTCTCATGGAGGATGCAGATCACAGTACGCTTCCCGATCCAAGAGCGAGGGCTATGTCTCCTGCAGACGGTGCTGCCAGCCCCGTACACCATCCAGATCTCGACCAGGAGGTAGCCGCTTTAAGCACAAAACTCATCAACGCGATAAATCACCAGACGACCCTCGACGATAGTCTATCTGCTACGCGCCAAGAACTCGATACGTCGAGGGAGCGAATACGTGAGCTGGAGGCCATAGTGGCGAAACAACAAGCGATTTTGTCCGGGGATGCTTGGGTGCCGCGGAAGACTGTTGAAATTGAAAAGACCAAGTTACTTACCTTGATCGCAGAAGAAAAGAACCAGCGGATAGAGGTTGAGAAAGAAAAGAAAAAGATCGAACAAGAGCTAGAAACTTTAACCGTTTCACTTTTCGAGGAGGCCAATAGGATGGTAATAACGGCCAAAGAAGACGCCAAGAAGGAACAGGATATACATAACCGGAAGAATGACCAACTCAAAGCTCAATTAACCGATACAGAGGGTCTCTTGAAATCGCAACAGGAACAACTTGCACAACTCAAACTTGTCATGGAACAAATGGCTGCCGATCATGATGATCAGAGCGGAACCGCACCATCCTCGCCTGGATTTAGCAAATTCGACCCAAGAGACGACGATACGCAAATTTCCGAGGGAGCCTCACAATCTGGCGTCATAGAATCGTTTGTGCCTACATACCCGACGAATTTGCCGCATCTTATCCACCCCGTTCTACGGACTGATCTCGCCTCTTACGAGGACTTCCTCTCCCTTATCAAAACTTCCAAGAGAGCCTCATCCCGAGTCTCGAGCGGATCATATTCCGGCCTCCCTATCCTCAGTTTTACCGGTAACACCGCCATTTCGGCACCATCGAATGCTTCTACAGCATCGCTATCTGCCGCCGGAACGCCTACATCTACGACTGTATCTCCTCAAACACCTAATACTCCAGCCTCGGCTATGAGTGCCGGATCCGCAGCCTCTTCGACACCTTTACCCCCCCTGAAAGAAACAAAATTCTATAAGCGGACCTTGGCCGAGGACATCGAGCCAACACTCCGTCTCGATATCGCCCCAGGACTGTCTTGGCTGGCTCGTCGATCTGTACTCAGTGCTATGACAGAGGGGACTCTTGTCGTGGAGCCAATACCTACCAACAGTCCTTTTGCATCTATAAGCAGACCGCAGCATTATCCGTGCTCACTCTGCGGCGAGGTTCGAAAAGACGAGCAACATTTACGTAATCACCGGTTTAGGACAAGCGAATCCGAATCGGCTCAGCGGTATCCTCTCTGCCAGTACTGCCTCACGCGTGTCCGCTCTACCTGTGGCTTTCTGGGATTCCTTCGTATGGTAAAAGACGGCCACTGGCGCGCCGACAATGCTGATTCTGAGCGAGCCGCCTGGGAAGAAAGTGTGAGACTACGGGATCAAATGTTTTGGAGTCGTATTGGAGGTGGTGTAGTGCCAGCTCGCGATTCCCACGTACATACAAATTTAGCTGGTGAGAAGATCACACGTAATAGCCATGAAGCAACGGGGCTATCTAAAGACGGCGACACGGCAAAAAAACCCTCGGGAGCTTCGAGATCTCCATCGTCAGGTGCGACGCTTATGTCAGATGAGCCTCCAGGAGGAGAGAAGAAGTTAGCCCCGGAATCAACAATTCTCCCCCCTCGATCAAATTCTGAGGTTACTCTTTCGCCCCGAGACGATCACCGCCGTAGCGATCATCCAGGCGACTTAATAGCAGAGCAGGAAAAAGACCGTGGCCAAAGCCAACGACTATCACTCACAATTCCTACTACGTTAGGTGACGAGGCTTCAACATAAAGCCAATCACTAGCGCCATATATCTCTCATTTATTTAACAAAGCATAAATTAGCACGTATGCATAATCACGGACATCTTTAATTACCAAGGCCACATTCCGACTACCCGTATGTATAACACCATCATCATCACGAGGGGGCGATTCGACTAGACGACAAATTTTATTGTTTATTACCATTGGAGCATCATGGGAAGAAATGGCGTTTTCGTCTTGGGAAAATATTGGTCTGCTTCTCAGAGGGCGGTAAGATCTAGGCCGTCTCCCCATGGCATAGACAGATCTGGTACCGGACTTGGGAAAGGGGGCTTTGGATTTATTTTGGCATGCACGCATTTTGGGGTCGGTGGTTGGGTTGGGACGATGAACTTTTACATGACAGACTTGGTTCTCGCTGGGTCCGGCAAGTAGCCCAAAGCTGGCTTCATATTGAAAGAGGAGCGAATCACTGGGAAGCTACTTACCAGTTCGGAGATACTGTTTGCCCCTTTGCTTAGTCGTTAATGATATGGTGGTGCCCTCTTGCAATGATGAGAATGAGGTTCTATTTGGGCATTTCTTTTCCAGCATGTGATCCATACGAATAACTCAATGCTAAAATACCTATCACATTCCATCAACCCACAGGATGCTGTCCCGCCAATTGCTCTACAGTATGAGGTGAGCTCTTGCCAGCCATTGTAGTTCACCCAAGTCGTAATATAAGAATTATAGTGAGGTATTCATAAAGGGCGCTGAGAATCACAAGCTGAATTGGGATTGATGGGAGGCAGTCCTATTTTAGCCTACTACGCGAAGGAGACGTTCTCCTTTGCTTTCTTCTTTTGTATCGCTGTCTTACTTGGTGAGTGTATTGATCGGTGGGCTGGAGTTAAGCGGGCGAGACAAGGAAAAGAAACGGTACGGGGTATGATATGCGTAGAGGAGTGCATGGGAGCTATTTACACTGCACTACTTACCTTAGCTGCTGTTCATAGTAAACACGACAATAGGTGCTAAACAACTGGTACGTGGACAGAGAGATATACTACACTACAGCTTATAGGTGAGCAAGCAATAATAGGTCAGCTCGATCGATTTCAAAGGCGACAGGTATAGCATACGAATATGTAAGTAATGTGAGAGGTGCAGGCGACCTAGACTACCTACCTACAGTAGCGATATGTAGGTACTGTTGTATTCTGTATAATGACGATTTCCGCAATGCCGTCGGCAACAGGAGACTAGGGGCGAGGTGTTCTAGGCAGGCAATGCAATGCAACGCCCTACTCTGAGGTACAAGAATAGAAGCACTTTCAGCAGTCTCGCCCAAATTTGCCGAGACAGGTTCTCCTAGCGGCAATCGAGAACGCTTGCCCGTGCATGTACTTAATCTCAGATGAGACCTCTTAACAGTATTCCCTTACATACTTGACTGGCCTTACGCGCGTGTCTAATAATACATTCGGTATTAGCACTACAATGGCACGTGGACCAGACGAGACATACAGTATACCAGCCGCGAGCCTGCATTTCGCCTAGAAATGATGATCCGTTGCTTTTGTAATATGTTCTGTAGTTAATTGCCTAGCTACCTATGTAGGAGGCAGCGGACACGCATACCTTCTCTTCGTCTTCTCCTTGTAGCCAACGACTATACCTACATACCTCTTATTGTAAGACGTCCGTCGGATGTCCAGGCACCTCGCCTCGGCCGTGCATTTTGGTCAGCAATCGGGTAACATGGCGTTTTCAACAGCGGTACCTCATCCCAAAAGCAAAGAAAGAGTACATAAAATGTTCTTGGCAACATACGCATATATTATCCATTGCCGTTTATTAAGTATACGGGACTGTAGGTATGACTACTAATACCGTTTAAGTTAGACAGGTAGGGTATCTACATAAGTAGATATTAATCTAGATAATATCTAGATACTGTACATAGGGTATGGGACTGTCGTGCGAACAAAGATGTTGTCAGTTTCAGGGATCATGGTTGCCCATGTCTGGTCCCAACTTATTTTTTCCGACAACTAGGTACCCTGGGACTCGGATCCTTGTAGGGCATTCAGACCTCCATCGGCGGACCTCCATAATGTATGTATATGTTCAAGTTCGAGCGCAATGACCAATGACCGATGAGGTACTGGTGTCACAACATCGAAAGACCAAAAAAGAACGGCCTGTGACAAACTGTCGTACGAGATTAAGGTCCTACCTGTCGGAGATCTTAGTGTCTTACTTTATAGAGTAGTGGCGAGCTAATACTGTAAGTCTTTGACATAGTACTAGCTGGGCTCCGCACAGTAATCCGGACTCGCTCTGCAGTGATGCAAATTCATTAGTAAGAGGTAGCTACGCATTACTTGCACGTAGTAGGTAAGCAACGCCCGACGGCTGTATGCTACTGATGCCTACCTACACCACTGTATGTATACTTACATAGTAGTGCATATAGTTAGTGTGCACTAAGTGCTCTGGAGATAGACACCTACATACCTACTTAATGGCTACCCAAGATCAGTAGGGGTTCTCCTTGGCCGCCGAGAGAGAGCCCCAGCGTTTATTCGGTTCGGGGCGAGCTCACAAGGGCTTACGTCTTGGGTATTGCACAGCTGCAAAGGCACGATCCTTCCGGATGACACGCCTGAATCCCCGAAGAGAGAGGCAATGCTTGTACAGGTAGTCTGTACAGTGCTGCACCATAGGGGCAAAGGGCCTTCGCCCAGCTATGTTAAAAAGTACAGTATTTACCGAATAATCCTAGGTGATACATCATCGTATGAATCGATTTACACACTTCCGATACGTACTGACAAATTTATGTAGGTATACCTATAAGGTAATAAGGAGGTATATATATATATGGATATATAAGGTAAGTACCGATCTCTACATAGTGCTGTTCACTTTTAGAAGGCCAGGTGCTTACAGAAGTGTATTTATTGCGAAGGTAGGCACGAGTTGATGAATGGATACTTACACCATGTATCTAGGTATGTATTGCTGCTCCTGTTGTCTGGCGTTCTTGTCTTCTGCTTCAAGTTGAATATTTGAAGGTCGAAACCCTTCCTCCTCCTCACTCCCCATCGCGATCATCCTAGTGCATATCTATCCACCCATCCCCACAACCCGGGGATCAGAATGCCTACCCTGCTTCCTCTGTACGTATACTTTATCGTAGAATACGCATACGCGTAGGTACGGAATAGTTCAGCATGCACTAGCCAGTGCGAGTGCTTCTTCACTCACTCATTGCACCCCTGCTCCTTTTTTCGTTTCGATGGCCTGACAGTTTTACTTATCTAAATGGTGCACTACATAGGTAATTTGGCGTTTGGTTAGGCTGAGACAGGAACTCTTGCTTCTTCGCCTTCCTCCCACCAACGGCACTGGTATTTGCCCTCATCGTCTAACACCACTGACGCCCTCCCTCTTTCTATCTGTTATTTGGCCTACGGTATCTGCTGCACCCGTTGATACCTATCTCATCACTGGCTAGTTGTCAATCATCAATCGGTGTCAATACCCGGACCCCGGGGGAAGACAGCTACACACGCGCGCCGTCTCTTTTTCGCCTAGCTGGATTGAACGACTGACACTAGCCCGAGCTGCCCAGCAACAGCTAGTGTAGATCTAGAGTAGTAGTAATAATAGTGGCCTGCAGATTACTAGTTATAGGAGGGGGCAGGTGTGGCACTGTCATATCACTGCACCGCACGAGCCGGCACCTCCTCGAGCCGTTCCACTCATTCTCGAAATATCGACCGGGGGCAAAGCAAGGACCGAGAAAGAGAGAAAGAAGGGAGGGAAAAGGCAGAGAAGACGACATAGAGAAGAGGGACGAGAGCGCTATACCTACATACATACGCTTACACACATGCATTGACCATTGCTAAACGCCACTTTTTCATCATATACCCTGTCTCGACTTACAACCCATCACGATACCGGCCAAGGGTCATACGGTTTACCGTCACGTCACCTTTGGTATCTTATTCAACGGCTTTTCTTTCCTCGTCCTGGATCCTAGCACGACTAGATTCGGAATATTGTGATTCGGTTAGAAGAGATCCGAATCCTCTCTCTCGAGCGTGTGCTCGACGAATTAGTCTTAGTCAGACTCCTTCTTGTGCTGTGTGCCACTGAGGCATACGCATAAACGCCTGGCTGCCTGTCTGCCTGCCTGCATCATTGCCGGGACTTTTGCGGCATCTCACATTTCTCTCACGGCAACCTTAATTCCTCCCGAGCCATCGTGGTGGAAACGACCCCGTTCCCCGTCCTCCGTGCGACTTTTCTTGCCTGCCTGCCTGCCTGCCTCTCTACTTCACGAGTCCACCTGTCAATTAGAAGCTTGCTCAGTGGCACTAGACGAGACGAGTGTCCGTCTGCCTGGCGCTCAACTTACCAGCCATGAGCATGTCGCCGAGCTTCGCGAACAGCCCCTCTCCAAATGCTGTCTCTTCGCCTATGTCTGTGTCTATGTCGCCTTCCATGTCCAGCACCCCAGCTAGTAATGGCGTGCCGCTGCCTGTGAAGCGCCGTGCCCCAATTGCCTGCCGAAGGTATGGAACCCACACTATCGAATCTACCACGGCGTATATCGCGTCTAACTAACTCTTTGTTACAGATGTCGTCGACTGCGCAGCAAGTGTATGCACGACAAGGCCCCACCTTGCAAGGCCTGTAAAGAAGCCGGCGTGCCCGAAGAATGGTAAATATTTCCGTCTTGCGCCCACCGCCATGGAATACGGCGCGCGTTCGGTGACGCTGACTACGTCGTTATAGTGCCTTTCCGAGTCGAGGAGACTTAGATCAGGATCGCGCATTCCGCCATCCTCGGCAGCGAGCCGACAGGAAATCCAAGCTTGAGCTCGTCAAGGTGAAGAGAGAGCCGGCTCCGACGCCGAGTCTAGGCCTCGATGCCTTCTCTAACTATCGACCGCCGAGGCTGGCGAACGAATGGGATCTTTTGCCTGAGATGGAGGTAATAGTCGACGGGATTCATACATTTATTCGTCACTTTTACCAGATCGGCTTCATCCCCAAGAAAATGTTCATTGCTGGTTTAAGAGAAAACGCCGAGTCCGTGAGCGTCTTCCTCTTGCTCAGTATACTTTGCATCAGTGCTAGGTTCAACAAGTATTTCATCAAGACATACGGTGACGGACTCAAAGCCGCAGACGAATTCATGCAAAAGGCGCAACGACTTGCCATTAACGAGATCTATCTAGAACCCACGTTAGAAAGATGTCAGGCATTCTATTTGCTCAGCATTGCCGAACAAGGATCAGGGAAATCAAACACAAGCTACGTTAGTTATGCTCGCTTTTAGAACGTCCTAACCTTTTGCTGACGCTGTTAAAAAGATAAGCGCAGGTATAGCATTCAGAATGGCGGCCCTTATGAGACTTCATCGCGAAGAAGCCTATAGTCCTATCACAAACAAATCCCATGTCGTACAAAGGATACGAGCGGAGGCAGCAAGGCGTACTTTCGTGAGTGAATCTATGAAATCACGATCTTGTCAGTTTGCCATGAGATGCTAATATACTAACCCGCCGTTTCTCGCCAATAGTGGATGCTACATAGTGAGTAAAGGAGCTGTTTTGAGATTGTCACCCGTCTAACCATGGATAACTAGGCCAAGATAATCTACATTCTGGACCGTATAAACCCGTGTCCCTAGGACCTAGCGACATAACAGCTTTGCTACCTTGCGACGAGGCACATTTTGAGGCTGGTAAAATACCCGAAAAGCGTGCTGCTCTTGATGGTACCCCTCCAGCGATTGCCGATCCCAGCCTTTGCTCCCTCCGGCCACGACCTTTACTTGCTTCCCTTATGCAGGTGCATAACTTCTGGGGCATAATTGCTCGCCGGATACTCCACAATGAAAAGGATTGGCGACCACAGGACGAAGATAGCGAGTTCGCGAAATTAAATCGCCGGCTGAGGGATTGGGAAAGAGACTTGCCCCCTGAACATGCGTTTGGGAGGATATTACTCGGCGGCTATAGGCACTATGAGGAAGATTTGGTAAGTCGAGCGAGGATGAAAATTAATTATAAGCATGTAACTGATCTGATTCTAGGCATATCTTAGTCTGACGGGCTGTCTACGGCTCTGCCATATCGTCCTACGCAAGGTGTACTTGAGCGAGTAAGTTTTCATGATAATCCATACTTAATTCTCAGTACTCATCTTTTTATTAGGATGATACGTCATGCTCAAGGAGACCCGTCCAATCCAGAAGTTAGATTCTACCAGAACATGTCCAACGACCTATTCTGCAATGTTCGGGTACTATATGAACAGATTGACGCACATTTCGAAGACGGTACGCCTATTGAGAGCCTAGGTTCGCAAATGGCTGTAAGTGACGTTCAATACGGTCCATTATTCCTATCCCTTGGCTAACCACGCTTTCCAGGCCTTCATCATATATAGTTGTGGTCTATTAGCCTCCTATCTAGTCAAATTTCCTCATCGTATGTGTCTCAGCCGCATGGACAAAACTCGAATAGAACTGATAGATCTCGAATAGTGGACGTCCAGCATGTAGGAAATGACCTGCAGGCGGCGCAAGCTGAAGGTCGCATGATCTATGCGCGAAGTCTTGGCATTCTAAGAGCCTATTCTCACACATGGCCGCTCGCAGCGGCTTGGGCCAACGGGCTAGAAAAATGGTTCAAAGATCAGAATCCGAAGAAGATCTCGTTCCAATCTGGCACAATGACAGATGGCGTAAGTGGCCTCCATCCTACGCAACAGAATAATGCAACAATATCAGTCAAATTCACTAATTGAATAATTAAATCAGATCGAGGAGCCTCAGCCATACGCCCTGGGCGTCGTACACCCGCGCCTAAACGCCCCGGGGTTCCGCGGCACACATTCGATCAAGAAGTTCCATACATCACGTTGTAAGACGCCGCCGGTAATAGATCACCTACATAAAACAGCCGAGATGGGAGCTGCGGTCGAACCTCCACGCCTCGCACCGTTGCAACACGCACCAAGCGTTTACGGCGAGCCCGTGTGTCTCCCGCCCCTCTCACAAACGCAATACGTCACGTCGTCTTCACAGCCCAACACACCAAAGCCCACTATGTCAGCGTCATCGTCATATGCGCCGCCTCCCGCACCTCAAGTGGCTCTCGCGCAAGCACATCAGCCCCAACCCCAGCAGCAGCCGACGAGTCATCCACATCCACAACTACACCCACAACCGCAGCCGCCATCTCAACCCCCTTACGCCCCGCAGCCGTACCCTCAGAACTCTGGTCTTGACATGTTGATTCAGGCGTCAGCATCCACCCACCCGCCCACCGCACAGCCGATGGACGCATATGCCGCCGCGTACTACGGCGAATACGGCAATATGACGCTCAATGACGGCTTCGATTCGAACCTACAGATTATGGTCGATGGCGGCGCGCGCTGGACTGCCATTGATGCCACCACGGCCATATATAGTCCGTATGGACCTATCGGGTCAGGACCTTGATTGATCCCTACCGAGACCGCAATGAATACTAGGGATCCGTGACTCGAAGCACGGATCCAAATACATAATCTCTTTTCTTTTGGAGAACGTGAAACGATTTTCTCCTTCCGTCATGGAACACAAAATATGGACACGGCAAGAAAGGGGATAGATAAGGGGAAATCACGTACTATTAAATTCGGCATCGACATGAAACGACCAGTAAATATCACGACACTTGGGCCATCTCCATTAGGCGCACGAACCCGATCATACAGCGACTTTTTTTGTTTCTTTTTTTGGGGCGTATATATTTCATAACCAGCTCGTGCTATTAACGATGTGCAGCTATATATACACATCTCGTACTTCATCACAAGCCAATGATTTACAGACTACTAGCTATATACCATATGCTGCTTTCCCCCCCAGTACTTCGCTGAATATCATCGGCGATATTTTCTATCTTATACTACCAACGTCTACGCGTCTATTATTTTCAAAGAGGCATCAATACACTACATCCTCGCGGAAATTGTGTTTCCCCAAACACCTAGGCTTTTTATTCTTTTTTATTCTCCTTTTTCTTTCAAATGGCGGTAAGTTGTAGCATTTGATATCTTCCGTGTTCAGGTATTCTGAGCGTTTGAGAAAGACATGGGGGGAAGGGCAATGAGTAGCATACAGTAGGGAGGTTAGGGGGAATGGAAGGGAGCGATGTGACACGAGCGTTCTAGCGTGTATGTTGGTTGGTTCACGTGCTTCTAGATCGCTTGTTTTCTTCTTCGTATTTATTAGTGCGCAATCTATTTGATGAATTGAAAGCCTACCATCGATACCCATCAATCCTTCTAGACCATTCATCTTCAATTATCCGATTTGATTGATCAATTATGTTTTAGGTCACGCGTTGATTGAACGACACATACCATTCAGCTGCTGTCTTAGCTCTTGTCTTGCTACAGGTGGGCACCATGAGCTACGTATTTGTCTATGATGCTCCCATCATCTACATCTTTCTACCAGATAATGTAGGATGTCGCTTGTGTTTGTATATTGTGGGCTTTATGCAGGGCGCAATCACGGTTGGACAACCATGTAGACCGTCCTAAACTGTTAGGCAGGTAATTTCACTTTACTTCCATCTTACTGTTATCTAGATAGGACAAGTTATTCAGCAGATGATAAGTAACAGTGTAAATAGACCATTACCTAGCTCTGGTAAACCGACGGTAGGTCACATATCCACAAAGAGCATTCATCATCGAGCAAGATTATGGATAACGGAGTAGACAGAGCCTCTATTCGATATCAGCACTAGTCTACGGATGCACATTTGCCTGTGCCAGGCGAGGTGAGTCGGTAACGCAATGCGTAGGCTCAGAGCCAGGGTGATCGAATAGCCTCCAACCAATTGATAGAGGCGGTTCATCCTGTGTCACAAGACCATCCGCAGTAGCGAACACTTGTCTGACCCTCCCCCCGGACTGACATCCCCAGCCCCCATGTCTACTCCGGGCGTAAGCAACCACTCTCGTCGGGTCTGGGGTATTGTTCACTTGAACAAATCGTCAGCCACATACGACGTATATGCACGGCTGGTCCTCTCTTCCACGCCGAAGACCGTTTTTAACTCCCCGGATATTCCTCTTTTACATGACTTCGTGGCCCCCATCGACATGAAGGGGGCGTACAGTAATCTACTCTCTAAACGCATATCTCCGGGTTGTTTCTGCTTCCAAAACCGGATTGAAACTCAGCAAAGGGGTACATAGGTGATGCGACGGCGTGATATGGGAAGGGTTCAGGGGTTATGTGATATCAGGGATATTGGATTACTAAGGCAGTGAAAGGGATCTATATACACATGTCTCATTCAAAGGGTAGTGACGGCGAGGAAGGGGATGTAGGGAAAGGGAGAAGTGTGATGTTGCTGGTTTTTCTTCCAACTTCGGCATGTATAAGCCTGGACTGGCCCGGCTCGCTGGTTGGGAGGAGCTGCGTGCTGTGATCTGTGGTAGGGTGCTCTGGGGGAAGGAATTCTTGGGTTGTTATGTTCTTTCATGTCTGTTGCATGACCGACGAAGTACCGCCAAGCTGGCGCTTAACTTGCTCACGAGCCCATCGAGCTGTTTCGATTGTCCGCTGCTGGAACTCACGGTTGGCTCTGGTTTCTTTAATCATAACACTAAGCCAGTCTTGACGGAAGGCCTCAGCGAGCTCTCCGTTGGGATAGGCATCAGCCAAATCACTACATTTCTGTTAGTATATCGATAATGAGAAGATTGATACCACATACCCGATAACGCCCATAGCGGATCGCATCAATGACTCGCTCCTATTCATATCCTGGGCAATGATATTGAGTAGCTGGAAGATAGATGGCACGTAGGGTTCAAGAGCTGGGGCTTTGACTTGTTAGTAAAAAGAAAAGAGAAACATCGTTCATGCTAGGGTCCTTACTCTTGCCACTGATCTTCATAGCACCAATAATTCCGCCCCAGGCGTCCATAATACCCTCTCGTAGAGATATGACATAGTCGTACATCTCATAAGAGCCATCAGGCGCCGCCGTAACGGCAGCCGCCTGCTGTAGAACCTGTGCAACAACTGACAAATACGTCTCAAAATGACCACTAATAGCACTAGCAATGTCGCCAAAGCATTGCAGAATAGCTGGCTTGAACTGGTTAGACAAAGCAGCACTCTGCGAGAGATTGTTAGTCGCTGTCTAATGTCTGTCGGACTCGTCAAGTAAGGAAAGGGGACATGATAGGAAATAGAAACGGACCCTCAAATTATTAAGAAGATAATTCATGAAGTTGTCGCAGTACGGTTGGCTACGTTCACCCATCGAACGCGTGATGTCGCTAACCAGGCCAATAGCCATGGAACAGACACTTGGCTCTTCTTGGTTGGCCAAAGCATTGTAAAGGAAGGGAGTGAAAGCCTCCATATACTTGAAGAAATCTTCTTCCATGGCGTTCGCTAGACCACTGATAGTGGCAAAAACAGCCTCAGGAACGCTGGACTTGGGCCCGAGAATATTGAGGATTTGCAGAGAAACCTGCATAATTCGGTCACCCTGCGGTGCAATTTCCTTCTCTAGTCGAAGGATGATAGCTTGGAGGACTGTGCTTAGACTGGTCTGCATCTCCTCTAGAGCAATCTTGTCCTCGATGCTGACGACCTGGTTTTGCAAGGGAATGGTCTCTTCGAGGCGCTTGATTATTACATCTGAAAGTTGGGCAACAGCCGGGAAGCTATCTGTAGCAGCATGTTGAACGAAGGCACTAAGAACCTCGTATGATGTAGTGCGGACGGTCGTCTCAGCAGCAGCTTGCGAAGTGACTTCGAGGAGGGTCTGCACACTCTCGTTGAAGTGAGGTGTTATTGGGTTCGATGTCGCTTCAAAGTCGCCCGAGAATCGTTCCGCTAAGTTCATAAGCGCCCAGCAGCAAGAAGCTGCCATCTTCGAGTCGTGAACACCGGCAAACAAAGACCTAATGAGAGGATTTAAATGTGTGTTGGGATCAATGGCCTCCGAGCAAGCCTCTGTGATTCGCCCAAGCGCGTATGCTGTCGAATCCTTGACGAAGACGGAGCTATCGTCCATCATGCTAATAAGAATAGGCAAAGCTTGCTTCACGATAGGCTCCAATGTCTTCTCTTCAGGTCCATCCATAATGGCACCGAAGGCAGCCACGGCAGCTTCGCGATAATGCCAGTCATCTGAGCGCAGGTGCAGCTCAACAAACTGAAGGACAGGCGGGACAATGTTGGCACCAACAGCCTGCGCATATAGCTGAAGACATTGATACGCGGCACGTGCCAGATTATATTCATCGTCAGCGGCATCCTCATCTTGCTTCGTAAGAAGACTTAGTAGCTGGGGGACGACTTCCCCGGTTGCTACTCGGGCAAAGTTATAGAAAGGTCGCATCTGCTCAGTGTTATCCACCTGTTTCGATCTGTGGTTAGCTTGTTGCCACAGCTGAGCTAGGAGTATCGTCATTTACGTACTTGAGAATTATCCTCTTCTATGTTGACTTCCTCCTCGCATACAGTGCTCCAGAACTCTACTGCGAGCTTCGCCACATCTTCGTCTTCATTCTTCATCCCGAGGATTGTCAGGCCGAACAACGCCTTCTCCATGTAAAAGCGCATATTCTCGTAGTAAAGACCCATAATACGGTTGAGACATCCGAATGCACCCTGTTGTATCCGCGAATCATCGGCTTGGGTAGCTTCACAGACGACTTGCATGATGTAGTTTCGCTCGCCCTCATGTTTAAAGTTGTTACCCACAAACTCGAGTGAGTCCCCGAGCGCGTAGATGGCTGATAGACGGATCTCTGGGTTCGTCTCCTCCTTACGAGCTCCCTGTACCACAGCCGTTAAGATGGCATTTGAGTGGGCGACCAGGGCGGTCCGCAACTCAGTATCTTGACTGTCGCAGATGTATCCAATACATGTCAAGGAGGCCTGCTTCTGGTGAGGGGCGCCGTTGCTAACATTTTGCACCAGAGTTCCCATAAGCTCGGGCCATTGATCCCTGGGGAGTTCAAGAGACGCGATGGAAGCGATGACCTGGGCAGTGGCATTGCCAGCCTGGGTGTTGGTCGACGAGAGAGTCTGCAGGGCGAGAGCCTTAACGCGGCTCTTAGTCTCCTGGTCCGTCTGCTGCAACCATTTGGCCTGCAACTCTTGCGCCCGAGAGAACTCGCGGGCAGTGAAAGAATTCTTTAAGGCGAGACCCGCAGCAACTCTGATCTGGGCTTCGGTGTTGTCGTCAGCCAGAGCTTGGACGAGGGTAGCCAAGTAAAGGGGCTTGAGAGAGCATCAATATTAGCCTTCATGATAGTAGTAGAAAGGTGGGGGGGCGCTTAAGGGGAAGGGGGACGCAAGGGGCTCACAAAGTTGGTGTCGGCAGCCTGGGAGAGCTGCTGCTCTGCACCATTTCGGGTCGCGGCATCTAGGGGTAGAGAGATACTTGATTAGCTCTGGCAAAGCAAAAAAACGAGGCTGAGTCGCGTTCGCGACACGAGCGAGGCCGCTACAGGGCTGAGGGGCTGCGTGGGACAATAAAGCGGTGCACTCACCTGTCGACAACGAATTGCTGAGGACTGTGTTGATATCACCGTTTTCAGCCATCTTGGGTAGTCGGATGGCTTTGCCACAGAAATGAGGGGGGATCCAGGTTGGCCGTCAGCGCAGATGATGGTATTTTGCTAGGTATTGATTGTATGTTCGTCGGTAAAAAGAAAAAGACGTCGGTCAGGAGGGGGTCCCGCAAGTGCGTGTATGGATTATGCTGGCAGGTGGAAGAGGGACAAGCGGATGAAGGAGGGGATGAAGGAGAATAACGCAAGATGGATTGCTTCGGAGTATATGGGAGGGTGGTCCAAGACACAGAGTAAACGTTGTCTGAAGCTTGCAAAGAAAGCAGAAGATTGTAGAAAGGAGGTGGTAGAATAGTGCAGAAGTGCAGAAGGAGGTTTCGTCACCTGGTGGACAGTGAGAGTTTTGGCTCTAGCTACAAAAGGTACAGTAGATACCTAGGCAGGGTCTTCCAAGGCAGGTCATCGGGGTAGGCGATAGGTGCTGTATGTAGGTTCTAGGTCCACTGTAAGCAGCTTTGTAGGCAGCATACCTCCTAGCAGGATGGCGGGCGGGTGCCAAATATTTTTGTTGACAATCACATGGGAAGCCAGAGGCGACCCAGACACTGCCCGCACTGGGGCAACAGGTGGAGAGCCAGTCATATCTGCCAGCAGCTGCCACCTGGACACGGTGCGAGCCAGTCGTGCCCCGCAGTGAATATCAAAGCAGTCTAACCTAGATAGCTATAGCGTGTTACCTACCTATGAGTACCCATGGATAAATCTCGAAAAGAACTTTGCTTGGACATGTGGGGGTTGTCTCGTTCACTCCCGTCATCTTATTTTAGAGTTCTTTCCCATACCGAAGTTTTGTGCACGCCTTCTTTTCCCCTTAAGATATATACATACTCCAAAGTTGAAGGGACCGATTTGACTCATCTCACTGCTACCTAGTTTAGACACCTCCCTAGGACAGAACTACATATCTGCACAATGCTGTCCTTGAATTGGCCACTGCCGGACTCTCCATACCTAATGCATGCACACCGTGCACTCCACATGGTACCTACCTCTACAGGATGCCTACCAAACTAACAGCCAACCAGACTGCCACCTATAAACTGATAAAAGCAAGACAATTAGAATTATCGTGTGTCGTGCACGAGCCACCTCTCTTGTCCTACCGCATAATTACGAAACATTGGAGCAAACGGTTGCCTGCAGCTGGAAGAAGAGAGTGAGGAGGTTCAACCGTTTTCGCAACTTCAACACCAAGCTAGGCTTATTCCGGTCATGGAATTGCTGATTCACAGAATCGAATTTCCTCATTTCCCTGTATGATTTGACAACACCCCACTTCACTGCCAGATTACCAGGTATCCAAAGCATGATGAACGCCCACTCCCCGCATCCTCCTTGTCGCAGCCCAAACTCACAGAATCACAACTTTAATGGCGTCATGTAGAAGTAGTATGTGATGTTTACCTACAATAGTTGTTACTACCTTCATACATCCACAGATCTAATCCCTGTCTATTGTACATGGGTATGGGATATAGGTTCTATGTAAGCTTGTGGCCAGATGCCATAAACGCGACATTTATGTCCCTACATACGCTCTCTAATTTATGTACCGGTAGACCCTTTAAGAATACTACCTACATTGTGCCAGATGCAAGCCCATGAAATGCTCCAAAGAAGAGGCCCAAAAGCTAGGTCATATTCAACAAGTCCCTACCATACCACCCAAGAAGCGCTAATGAGGAGCGACTCTTATAATTCACAATGTGTCACCTATCAAGTGCTAATTTATTTTACTTCCTCCCCTTATAGCACATGTTGTTTGCCCTTCTTTGTCTCTGGGACTTCAACTGTTTTAGATAATACAAATACGAGGTATATCTTATCATTACCACAGTACTGTACTGTTCCTATTAAGATATAAAATATTAGTTAGCTTCTACCAATCTATAGGACCTGTCAGCAATATCTTATGTTAACCATATATACAATAGAGACAAAAGACAAGCTTATGTCATTAGCTACTCCTAGAAGCATAGTGAGAGAGCTTTAGACTACACCTCCATGGATCTAAACACCCTGACACCTTCCGATATGCCCGCTTTTTTATAGTGTAACGGCCTTGGCCTACGATCCAACCCTTATTGATGATGAGTTAACGGAGTACCCCCTAAAGTTCGCGGTGTCGAGGTTGATGCGGCGTCGTTTTAGAGTATTGGCCGAAGAGAGGATAGACTGTTGCCATGCAGCCTTAAGATCGACAGTATTTACCGGTGATAGTGATAGTGCCTTGAGCCAGACGCCCTTTGTCCCTGGTGTCCTAGATCTGACACTAAGCTAGCACTGCACGAACTATGAGAACTTGGGTAAACAGTCAGTGATCTTGATGCTTGAATAGTCACGCAGTAATTATGTCTACTTGAAGACGTAGATGATCTCAGCCGATAAATGCTCTTATCCAAGCTTATCTGTCACGACTATACAACTTTACTCAAGGTAATCTATAACTCTTCGCAATAAGGTGTTAGGGCATGTAACTGGACATCGCCAAGTCTACAGAGTACAGCTGGGGGTATCAGCAAGACGCCACGTGAGATCGAAGCCAGCCCGTGAGGCCTGGTTCGACTAGTATAATAAAGTACTCCCATTTTTCTTTGCCATCCTATTATTGTTATGCTTAGCACGCGAGAAATATTGAGCATGATATAGCCTATAAACAAACTATTGGATCAGCCAAGCTCTGGTTGCTATCTCAGGTTGTTGATAGTGAGCCATCCACGAACTTGCTAATGGTCTTGGAGAGCCATTGGTAACTTAGTAAGTGAAAAGGTATGGCCTTTTTGTTTTGTGTATATGTGGTTTAGTTTAAAATGTATTCACATTTGGCGTCTGCTGTAAGCAGAGCCTTCTCCAATTTTTCTATCTTTTTTTTCTTTCTCTCTCCTAGTTCTAAGCGTCTCAAAAAAAGAACTATAGCCAAAAATTGAAGAAGGAAATTTATCTCGGGTATTTCGGTCTAAGGTTAAAGCTCAGTGAGAGCTGGAAGTAGCCATCTGGGTACCTTAGGTACCCAAGTAATATTACTTAAACTACCAGGAAAAGCAAAGGTAGGTAGATTTATATAATTCAGCAAGGACAGGCCGTTTATCTCTTCTGTATAACGCAAAACTGGCTCGGGGGCTCAAAGGCCGCGGATAGTGGTCGCCTATAATAATTACCACCTCGCCATATCACCAGCAGCCCAGAGCTATTTTCAATATTTAATGCTAGGTATCACAGATTCTAACTAGTAAGTACTCGTTGAATATTGACCCCCTAGATATCATCAAGCTGGCAGTGAGTCAATCGTGAGTATATATAATATAGCCACTATTCACTGCAATTTTAAGATAGTTCAGTTACAACCCCCAAGAATTCATTATGTTAGGTCATCTGCACTCTCCTCTGACGCACCCTCCGGAAGTAGCTGCGCCTTTAAAACTTCGTCATTTTATCTGGATCGTGTCCTTTTTCGTCTCTGCAATCACAACGACGGCAACTACGACAGCCAAACTTGATCCTGCGCAACATGACTATCACTGTCATTCCTAGGGCCCAATGGGGTATGTTTCTCTCCCTTATCTGGAATATGTCCTTCCTCTGCACCCCGCCGATATCGGTTCCATCTCATTATACTGACCAGGACTTCGCCAGGCGACGAAGGCGTGAGTACTCGGGGAGAGCCCAACACAGACAATGACACCCGGGTACTAACAATACTGCTTACTCAGAAGGGCAAATTGGTCGATGGACAGTGCCAAGAGGCGCAACTCTGTGCCCGAGCTGCGGTAAGCACAACGCAAGCAGAAGCCGGCCGACCAACGGCTTCCACCGATCCCCAAAACATCCTCTAACGCCAAATTTGCCCTGAAATGCCTGCTAATTAACGCCAAGGATGAAGCTAACGCTAGGCATCTCGTGCGGTTGGTCGAACGCCTTCTATCGATCGATATATATGCATATATATACCTACTGTGTTGCTAATGGGTGTAAAGTGTAAACGGAGATCGGAACAACAAGACGCGGTACGCTACCCATAGAACTCCATGCCGGATTAACCTTTTCTGCTTCTGTCACCTCATTGCAAGAATTCCCAAATCTCAGTAGCGGGGAGAATCTCGGCTATCGTCGTGCTGGTGACCCTAGTTAAGCAACGAGGTCTAATGTCCGCCATAGGCATTGGTCCCTGCTATCAGACAAGCAGAGCGGTAAGAGATAGCCATGACTAGGGAACAAGCTGTGCACTGACTTTCCCAGCGAACTGGCGTCAAATTGACCGATGTCTTCTACTCTGACCTTTTCGAGTAGAAAGTGAGGCGCTTAGCTGATGGCTATTAAAAGCGCTTCGGAGAATTGTTCGAATACGACATCAAGGCTGGCCGAGCTTGCTCGTTTCAACGAGTACAGGGAGACGCTGAAGAAGTACGTCGTGGGTGGTGTGTCCTTCATGAGATCCGCACAGCAGCAAAGCAACACGAAAATTGTGATCGCAGGCGCAAACGTAAGGCTCTCGTCCTATAACTAAACGAATAGTACTGGCTCATTGGTGGAACGAGCACCGTGCCGGTGGTCTCACAGCCCTTTTTCCTAGTCCCGCAAGGATTCTTAGCTCAGGGCATGACATAGTGCTCGTCTGAGCCATCAATTTGCTGGCGGAAGCCAACCAGGGGTCTCCGCTGTAACAAGTTGTGTATTATGTTCACGCATTGGCAGGATTCGGGAGCTATACGGAGACCTGGCTTCTACTCATCTACTTGTTGACTATCCAGCGTGGCCAGTGAAGTTAAGGACAATTCTATGTGAGGATTGCGCTCTGGAATCAACTCGGAGTAGACCTAGTTATGGCGTCTCGAGGTCCAATCCAAACTGTACTCATGATTAACTACTGTTCGTCACTTCCTCAAATACTACGTTTGCTGGTATTATTGGTGGACTCACACTAAACCCAAAGAACGTTACAGAGACGATTGGAGTGGTCAAGGCTTGTATGTCGATTGCTCCCAGGCCGTGATTTACTGCTGACTGGCAACAGATACCACGCGTGTCGGGGCTGGGGCCTTCAAGACTGAAGATACCGAAGAGTGCGTCTTAATTACCATCCTGCAGCAACTCTAAAGGTGAATGACAACCTTAAGATTGGCACCAAGCTCCAGGATATTGGACGCGAACGGGTGAGGCTACAAGCGCCCTGGAGAGTTCGAGCTTCTACCGCTGACAAGATTTAGGGAACGTCGACTGGTCGCAAACGCCGATGTGGATGGTGAGTTTCCATCATGGCTCTTAGCTGAAAACAAACTTACTGACTGTTCCCAGGCTCGGTAGGCACAACCTCAAAGCCTTGAGTAGTAGGGAACACAACTGACAAGTACACATAGACCTTGTTGTTGTCAAGCAACTACTACACTAGCCTGAATCTCACGAAGGTAGCCGGTGCCAATGGAATGCTTGCGACATGCATCAAAACGCTCTAACATCCTGCAGCTCGACGTTTTGGATAGTTTCGAAACTTTACCACGAGATGCCACGCTGGCAAAAACCGACCATCAACGCGAGGACCTACTCCGATCTCCCCAAGGAGGCCCGCGATTACGAGCATATTCACCTGTGCTATCATGACGAACAGTGGCGCTGACCATCAGTAGTACATCGAGAAATTTGTCGGAGTCAAGGTAAGTTGTCGTACATACTGACCTGCACCGCAGTTGCTAAGGTTGAGCAGATCAAGTACATCGGCACTGGCCTTGGCCGCGAGGCCATGATCCACCGCGCCTGATTGCGCGAGATACCCGAGGTTTGACCTAGATCGTGCGCAAGGAGTGTTGGCTGCCGAAGCCATTCGGTACCCGAAGAAGAGTGTGCGCAGTTGGAGGATAGACTTAGATTTGTCACAGGTAGGTCATACCTTAGACTACAACTGATAGCTACTTGAATACCTGCCTCCTTCCGTTCACGTGCCGTGAGTTGCGATGCATCTTGTGTGTGACTATCATCGTTTCATCGCGGCTAGAATCGATTTATGCCCTCTGGGCCTGGCTGTGCCGCCATGATCGAGCCCACATGATCGATATGAGGTTTTATTAGGACTGCATTGGAAGAACAACACAGTGAGAGGTAGCTCAGAAGGGGATGTCAACCTTGCATAGCCAATTTGAGTTCTGATATCATATAAATCGATTCCACTCACTTCAGTGAAGGTCCCTCAGGAGATAGCAACAATTGGACTAATGTTGATGCCTTGGCTAAGATAAATCTTGGTTACCACACTAGTAATACACCATCACTGTTAACTACATTCTGTGACTGAGGAAATGTATCTTCATAAACCTATAACCTATACAATGAGGTGCCGTAACATTGCGACCTGCCTGGCTGCCTTCCCTTCCTTGCACGGTTTTTGTCTGACCACCGCTAAAGGACCGGGCCATGGTCCTTTAACGAGCAGTTATCCCTAGTATCCTTAACTACGTCTCCAGCTTCAGACGGAATCTTACTTCACTGGGTTTTTATAATCGCACCTTGTACGGCGATGTGTTGCTGAATGCTTTCGCCTTCAATTGTTTTGGTGAGCTGAGTTCAGCTTGCGTCGCGTTTGAGTGTTTTGTACGTCCGGTCGTGTCCGAGTTTTTCCTAACATTGAGCGCAAAACTCTTTGAGATTGAGATGGCGATGGTCTCGAACATTTTGCAACTCTGCCTCAGACCAGGACTTGTATGCAAGAGTCTCAGCTGCTGGGTTCTCTTTACAATCACATCACGGGTGCGCCCTGGGCAGATTGTCTTCAAAAAACGTGTGGGATATTCAGGTCGAGGAACCCTAGACTCGAAAAAGTCTCCGAGTACGTTATCCTCTTGTAAAGTAAAGTTTTCCTTGGTGGACCAGCGGTCTTAGACACATTCATTTTGTGAACCGTCGCGTGATGACGGACGCCTTGCATGTTGCGGCCTTTTGGAGACTCTGCTTCCAACCCTTCGGGGACCCGTTTCCATGTAGTACATCTTTGAAGAAGAGACTCTAAAACGGCATGCCCATAAGCAGTCCATCGTATAATCTTGCGAGAGGAGATTCTTGAAGTATCTATGTGCTCCAGGCTCGCAATGGTCTGAAACACCTGTTTTGATCCTGCGCAACTAAAACTTGTCTTCATTGCACTGGCGACTTGATCCCAGTTGTCACAGGTCTGAAGAAATGACCATGGATATTTACATATGTCGTTGATTTGATCTTTCAGATACGCCGTTGCTAAACTGGACTATCCTGAAGTGTTCACGCCATAGTTTCCAGCAGCAACGTGGCTTGTTCTGCTCGCGCTCGCGCGGCTCTGCGAAGCAGCTTAATCTGCGTGACAAGCGATTGCAAGGCGCAGTATTCACCTAAATGACGGTGAAATTTGGCTAAAACGTTCAAGGGGCAGTTGTTGACACAGGTGTCGTAATTTAATACGGCAAGTCCTCTCGACCTAGGATACACAACATACGCTTGTACTAGTGGGCGACAGATATGTGTCACGCTTAAGTAGACACACGACCGCCTTATTACCTCTATCAACTTATACCTACAAGAGAAAAGGGAGTTTTACAGCCTATCGTATATCAAATACCTTAAGTAATCAGCCTTACCACATCCTGCTGGCATAAACGTCTATAGTTTGCAACTATAGGAAGTTGGCATCAGAGAGGCGTATGCATTCTTGCATCAAGGTAATCCTAGGTAATCTTACACATTATATTCACTAAGCTCAACTCGAAACGTTCTTTAAATTTATGCTAAATAATTTGTGCATCGGTGCTATATTAACACAAGATATACGAAACCTATGACGACAACACCATATCGCTCCCTCTTCCCCCATCGATTACACATAGGAAAGTCGAGTCCTTCCTAGTGGGATATCTTGTGATACTGGAATGTCGCGGGGTAGAACTGCAGTCAATAGAAGTAACCTTATTGGCAATTTAAATGATCGCTAAATACGGAAAATGTCTTATAACAACTCCACGCAATACCCACGAAAGTACTATTTAGGGGGAGTGAAATTAGTATCAAATGTCTTCACAGTAGAACTGGAGCAGTGCTAAACAACAAACTCCTAGGCCCCCCAACCACCCGTCTAGGAGCCCCGGTTACAGCTAGTGCCCCGGCGCAGTGTCTTACCTTATCTCCTAGGTAGCTATCGTCTAGTAGAACCTATAGTGGGTGAGCTTGTTCACGAACCTTCCTCAGAGTTCTTACGGTTGTTTAGCTAACAGAAGGGCATTTAGACGCACGATATTTTGTAGAGTGCCTTCATAATCATATATACGGTACTGGTTAGGTTTATTACTGATAGGGAAAAATGTAATAGCCTCATTCGGTAGTCACATGTCATAGATGCAAATTGAGTATGCTTGAAATGATCGTTTAATTGCGCTAAAGAATCCTTATTGCGCCGTCTTAGAGTTATGTAATGAGAGGTGTATCAACAGTAGTCTTTTCAACGAACGCCTAGCCCCCAACAAAGCCCATGGAAATGCATCGAAAAAGACCGCGTAGCTTTCTGCTACGGGTTAGGTATCATATTTACAAGTTGTGATTGCCACACATATCCCTCGCCTTATGTCATCCTTGATGTTGTGTGGCCGTTACTATCTGGCCTGTGATTGCTTTCACTTGCTCGGGGTGCATCTTTATGCCATCCGGCCGATAATGAGGCCAAGGTAGCGCGTTGCCGTTGTACAAAACTCGCACTTTTGGATGTTAATATGGAGGCCGGCCTCAAGGCATCAACTATACAAGAGTGGATAGCTTTTTAATTTACCACGAAAAACTCTCCTCAAAAAAGTCTACGACATGGTCTGTACTTTGGACTTCCCGAACGGCTTGTCGTACGTCGTCCGCAAGAGCGCCGGGCCCACATACCGTGACGGCCATTGCGCCAACCTGCTGCTCTACTTCCCGCTGCATAATCGTTGATACGCTGGGCCGTCCTGGGAACATCTGGACGGTACTAGAGCTAGAGATAATCTCTTTTGAGTTCTTTGGTCGGGTAATGAAGAGTCGTATGTTAAGAATATCTCGGCGTCTTGGCATGCGCAATATTTCATCCATCCATGGCCGAACCCACTCTAACGCTTCGGTATCACGCATGATCCACACAAGAGTAACGCGCCTTGTTGCGATGGTTCCATCGTTGAAACCCTGTATCAGCGGCTTGAGGTACGAAAGTTGATGTGTGATTCCCGTCGAGCCGGCAAAGAGCACAGCATGGCCGTATGAATCAAGAGAATGATGCCCAGCGTATGGTCCCTCCATAGCCGCCTTCACTCTTATCGAATGGGCGCCGCCTCTGCTTGCCGTGTTGAATAGTTGTCGCGTGAATCCCGTGTGAGCGCCGATGATGAACGAAACGGAGGTTGTGCCTCTATGAAGAGCAGCGTTGCTGTTGCTCCTCTCCTTAGTTAGGGCCCTGTCTGCATTATCTGGATGGTGCTCAGTCCATGCGATAGAAAAAGGGTGGTTTTCCCAAGGATTGACTCCCATGAAGCGGATATAGGCGTGAGTACCCGGTGCCACATCAAGATATCGAGGCAAGTGCATTGTAACACGGCTGCAGTCACCTGGCATCGGTTCAATTACTGCCTCAGTAAAGCCGCGTCGAGACGACCAATTATTGTAGGCAAGGCGAAACATGCGAGCAAGTCTCTCAAAGAACCAAAGCACAAAAATGGCGATCATATACGGAAGTTGTGGTAAGCCGCCGGGGATTGCAGCAGAGGCGCAGTGTACCAAAGTCGTGGCGAAGATGATGAAGGCTAGAACGATATGAACATTGAGGAATGTCTCATAAAAGGCATGGCGGACAGGGGAAAGGGCCAAGAAGAAGAGGATCAACAGGGCAATCGTTCCACTGAAGCCGGAGGCAACGAAGGTTTCGTGTAGAATTTTCTCATTGAGGCTGCTCCACCCAGCTGCAGAAACTTGAACGACGGCCCAAGCAATCGTATGAATCAAGGCCTCCACCACAACCATACGACCCATCCAACGATGTAGTAGGTTGTAGGTATCAAAGCTAACTTTTAACAGGGGTATGAGAGGATTGTTTCGCCCTGCTAGAATGATGAGGGGTACCATGTTGACAACAGCGAGGGTCCCTGAGCGACCCCGGATTTCAGCGGCTAAGGCATAGCGATTAGGTTGAGACCAGTCTAAGTAGAACATGTATATGATGTTGCTAAGTAGATAGAGACCGAGAATGACGAAATGTAGACGGGATGGCAAGGTTCCCATATTGAGAGCTGACGATAATCGGATTTCCCGATTATGGCGCTTCCGCCAGAGAGGAGCGTAAATTAGATTCTTCTTCAAACTAGGCATCCAACTCCACTGTGATGACTTCCAGTATACTTGCTGCTCTGCCGACGACGACATGGCAGAGACGTGCCGTAGTTTGCTCCATCCTATTTCCAGAAGCCTTATTGAGAGGACAATCAATGCCAGTATACCTAATGACCACCACAAAGAGTCCTTAAATATCATGTTAACTGTCTGGTTGACGCCCGCTAAGCCTGTCGCATAGGGGGCGATCGTGGCGGCCGCATCGGCCTGACTTGTTTGTGTAGACGCGACGTCCATGTCTCGTAGAGCTAGTATCGGAGAAGGTGTAAATGACCCAAGGGCAGCGATCCGGCGCCGCATTAATGACATTGTTTTCTGATCCAAGTATAGTCCGAGGTAGTGTCTGACTTGGTGTAAGAGTATTTAGATGATCCAGTTGCCTCGACCGAGTGTGAGGAGGAGGACAAGGGGAGATCTATAGTAAACCAGCGAGAAGGATCTAGTATCCTCCAAGTCAAAGAAGGCGGGTTTTCTTTTATTTTAGAGATAATCTCTCCTCATAAGTACATTGTTGTGTGATTGATAATGAGTTGTGGCTGAGATGAGGGGAGGCTTTGTGTGACTCTGAGCAGGACTTTGTCTTCTCGACGGTCGGGTGTGCTTGTCTTTTGACCTTTTTGAGTGGCCGAGTATCACTGCTGGAAGAAATGTACGGATGGTGTTTATGATTTGAGGTGTGCGAAGCTTTGAACCTCCCAGCACGCCTTATCGTCACGTTGAGATTGAGATTGAGATTGCAGGGTGAGTACGCAGGCTGAAGACTATATCTCCTGAACACGGAAGGTAAGCGTGGGGTCCGAGATAGAATAAGCTTGACGTGTTTATGTATATTGCTCGGGTGTAAGGACCGTGAGGTTTCTTGGTAGATTACGCTGGGTTTCGTGACTGAGGGTGGGGGAGAGGCGGATGTTGTTGTACCGACACCTCAATTCCGAGTGACAAACCACGAAATAAACCAATGAGTACCGACTTGAAGGCGGGTAAGTAATGAAAGATGGTAGAAGCGCGCCCAGCGGCTACTTAAAAAGGAAGGGGTCTAAATTCACTGGTGGGTTGCGTGCAACTTGTTTTTTTCGAGGGGTGCAGCACGCACGTCCTGCCTCGATTGAGCGCCAAATTGAGATTGTCAGCTAGCCGTGTAGATGACAATATGCGCTTCTTCCCTAGCAACAACAATTTGTTACAGGACCCAGCTGCCAATGATCGCAAAAAGGGACAGCGATTGTGTGCCAGCTCGTCTAGAGCCGGAGGAGAAAGAAAGAATTGGTATGTTGAAAGAATGTTAATCACCTCTCAAAAAGAATCTACTTGGTGGAACTGCGCCTTTGGCTAGGAGGGCATAGGGATTTATGAGAAAAAGAAAAGAGCCCCGTTCACCACTAACTACGCCCCGCCGGTACCTACGTAGTACCTAGGTACAGAGTATGCTAGTGACAGCCAACTTGTTGCCACAATCGATACCTAACTGACGCAGGTACTAATTACCGTACAGCTGTACCTACGGTATACGCAGGTACCTACATTAGCGGACCCGGCCGTGGGCTGTCGATGCTGTCAGGTGAAAACCCGCATACAGCAATGTAGGTACCTACCTACCTGTACAGAATACGATAGATACTGCGATGTAGGTCGGATGTTGCTATCTAATGTGGGGTCAAGCTCAGCTTCGCCTTGCTGACCGCACACAAACAGACGGCCGTTTGTGGGCAGACTGGCCTGGAAAAGGGCACCCCTTCGTGAACTGTCTGCCTATCATTGCACATTTTTGAACAGCTCTAGTAGTGACGACGTAGCTACAGCCAATTGGTGGCCTAGGTCTAGCTTGGAAGACATCTGTATGAGTCGTGTTCCTTTTTGACCGACGAGAAGGCTCCGCGATTGGAAAGATTGGCTGTTGAATCTTGACTAGCCCTTGTCGCTCTTGTCAGGGGGAGACAGGAGATCCGAAGTTTATTTCAGGGCATTCCCTGTCCGAAACGAAACACGGCTTCCGACTGGCTGGTTGTTTTCTTGCTGACAGCTGGGATTTTGACCTTGCCCTTTTCTAGTCTAGCGTGGTACAATACTTATCCGAGCGGCTGCCTCACTGACTCTCTAACAAACGCGCGGGCTCTCGCTGAAAGGGTCCCGCCTAAACTATGCTGCGACATGTTTGATTGGATCTCCATTTGACCCTCCGGCTGAATGTCGTACATACTCTCGCTCTCTCCGCCAGCGCGTCTATGTACGAATAGCTTCGAGCGTTTATATTCACGGGACACAGCAGATATACAGCAGATATCACGGGGTAGGCCGCGTACTATAATTTCAAATATCTGACGTGGGTTCGGACCTCCCCTCTATATTTTTCCCACTCCGAGGTTGTGTTATGCCATCACCGTTCCGAGTTGGTACTGTTATGTCGCTTGGGAAACGCCACCTGCATGTGGGTGAGCGACTCAGCAGCCAAATGCATTAACGCGCTCCGTTCGAACTCTACTTGAGAGATGGTGTCCACGAGTCCCAGGGCCAACCCGGGATTGTTTCTTAAACAATCCGCGAGATGGGACTCGCGTAAGCATGCAAGGCATGGGCTTGGGGCGCCACCGGCCGACAATTTCTTCTCTCCTGTCCTCTAGGAAAAACATACCGCAAGTTTCTTAGAATGAATGTATCGTAAGGCCAATTTCGGTGGAACATATCTACGCGTTGTGCTTACCTCGTATGATCGTGTATGAGATATCAAAGAAGCTTGAATAAATTACTTTCAATCTTAGGTAGGTCCTACGAGGCTGGAGTTCTATCTACTAGGTACCTAGGAGGTATTGCCTTCCCCCCGCCCCCGCCCCCTCACCCCTTTTTTATCGATTAGGTACGCGGGTACCTAGCTGAGCGTATACGTACCTCAGGCTCATGAATATGTATATGACGTAGAACATCGATACACAACAGCCATTTAATTACGGGCGTAGGGAGTATTTGTTTATTTATTGCAGAAATATATTATGGGTGAAATGTAAGCTTCTATGCTCGCATTCGGGAGAATAGATAGGCAATATGGAAGAGGCAGGGTTCGGGTGCTTACTTCGTTTTGCTACGGATGGCGACGCACATGTACGAGGTTTCGAGATAATCATAGGCTATGGGCCCTCAGGTACCTACGCTATAATGTGGCCGAACCTAGTGGCCAGAGCGAGGTCGTCTCGCTAGCCTACAAACATCTTAAAACTCCGCGACTATGAACACGGAGTATATCATTCGCAATATGAGATTAGAGACGAAACGTCTCAAATAATGCAAACAACACGTCCTGAAGTATTTGATATGTTGGCAGCCGTGATAAATCACAACACGCGAGGCGGTTTAGTAAAAGTATGTTGAATGTACCTATATAATATATATTATGTTTAGATGCATATAGGATTATTTGGTATTATGTATGTAGAGGGACTAGCTTGGATTAGTACCACGTACCTAGGTACTGACCTGTTGTGAATGTTCCAGGCGCGACTTCACTATGAAGGAAGCGACTCACAATTTACGCTAAGTTTAAAAGCTCCTAGAGCTTTCCATTTCTAATCATTCCCCCGGTCTGTGGCTTGTCTGCATGCTATTACAACGGATTCTATATCGACGTCGACAAATATCTGAGGGAACTAAAGGGGTGGCTTGATCGAGACCTGCTGAACGATGGCCTCGCTACCATGCATCTTGTGCTAACCACCCTCTTAAACAAGTAAGGAACTGGCTGTTGTCCATACCTTGTTTAGCATCATACCCGGAATCAAGACTTTAACCATGTCTCGATTCCTCAATCCGGCCAAGATAGGCCTTCTCGCCCTAATTGAGTTGTACACGAACAAAACAGTACCGACATCTTCGATTCTGGATGTTCTTTCTTTCATAACATCTCACTTGATAGACAATGATATCTCCAGTTCGGCTTTAAGCTCGAGCGACCGGTGGCGGCGAGCCGAGAGTACTGTCAGCCTTGTTATCTCTATTTCGGATTTTGAGAAGGTGTTGATGCCACATACCGCTGCTTCGGGTATACCAGGGCGTAACTTGTGGTATGTATTCCTTCAAAGGCTGTGGAAGATCGATACTCTCGACGCCCTGCATCAATTTTTCGAGAACTGCTCGGCCCTGCTCGCCAAGACTAGAGAGGACCTTCGCCGAGATACGGAAATGGGAATCGCGCCGCCCGCACCTGAAGTCATTCAGCTGTCTCGTAACTCGCCTTTTGGGGCGTTCGTACGCCGGTCGCAACTGGAATTCACGCGCCTTCGGTTCCATGATGCTATTGAACTATGGAAAGATTTTGTCAAGTATCGTCAGACAACTGCAGCATATTATAGGAAGAAGACGCCTGGTTTTCAACGATTAAGTTTTGACGATGTTCTTCTTACTAGCGAGAATGAGTGGGGGCAAGCTGTCGAAGCTATAGCTTCAGTGGCTTATGGCGATATGCTTAGAGACGACCCAAACGCGACTATGCCGGTGAGCACAGATGACATCGAGAAGCTCCTCGAGTTCCAAATCGACCAGATGCAAAAGTATGGAAACAGGATACCCCTGGAAATACGGCACCAATTCCATGATCTCGTCATAGATAGCTATATGGTCCCGAGTCTATCGCACTATTTAAGCTATCTCGAAGCGTGGCGAGCGGGCGACTATGCCACGTCGTTTGATTATTTACATCGATACTTCGATTACACAATGCAGAACAGAGATAGGTCGTTCTATCAATATGCGCTCATGAACCTTGCTGTACTCCAAGCCGACTTTGGCTGCCACAAAGAAGCAATTGCTGCAATGTTGGAGACAGTATCAACAGCCAGAGAGAACCGCGATATGACGTGTCTTAATTTTGCCCTCAACTGGCTCTTCCATTTCGGGCGGGCGCACCCTGAAGTCACCCAGGAGCTAGAGTCGAAAAGTCAGTTAGGGACAGGTAAAGAGTCCCTCGCATTTCTACGAAGTAGGGCAAAGGAGACTGGAACGTGGTCACTATGGAGCTCCTCTCTTATGAGTGAAGCAAGAATGTGTCTCTCACAGGGGGAAAGCGTTGCTACAGCTTTGGAACACCTAGTTCGAAGCTCACAGATATTGGTCGAGCGAAACATGAAGAATATGGTCGGATCTCAGCTCTCGATCAACATAGCACTTTGGGATAGATTAGGTGTTACCTACTTGTCGGCGACAACGTGCGAAGTATTTCTTCAATGTCATGCTCGCCACTCAATCTTTGACGACGCACTCAAAGTGACGAGCCGCCAAGCTTCGATGCTAGCTTTGAAAGGCAAATATGACGAGGCGTTAGGGAAGCTCGAAAGCCTAGAAGCAGATTCGCTGCGGGCCTGGAAGCCCAGCCAATATTGGCACAAATTCCGTGGTATTATAAGATTGAGGAGGGATCTGCACCACAACAATCTCGACGGTGCTGAGCTACTGCTTTCCCAGTTATTGCAATCAAAGAATGAAGACTTGGAACCCGATCTAGCTTTTGCCATCGACACGGTTCACGTAGAATGCCTCGTGCGTCGGGGAAATATTGAAGATGCTTTCACCAAGGTCGAAAAAATGGTTGCCGAGCTGCGGGAGGAGAACAAGGACATTGCCCTTCGAGTCCGGCTCCTTCTTCTCAAAGCAGAACTATTGGACAAATGTGGGAGGCCGCAAAAAGCATTCACAATAGTTGTGCGTGCCGCCAATGTTGCCTGGCGGGCGCGCCTTATCCCCTACTTATGGCCCGCTATCGGTGCCCTCGCCAACATACTCTCGTCCCTCAGCGAGTTCGAACCTGCCATCCAGCTGTTACACGCCGTACTACCACGCAGTCTAGAGTGCGAGAATTCAGCTATGACAGCAAGACTATACTCATATTTAGGAGACGCAAACGTGGGTATGGCAGGGAAGATGCCCCCCAAGTCTAATAAGCGCCGGGAATACTTGATGAAAGGGATAGAGGCTTTTGAGAAGGCATTTAATCACTATTCGAGTGTCGAGGATATTAATAAGCAGTGCGAGATGACAGCCAAGAAGGCTACTATTATGAAAGTCGCAGGGGATTACGTCTTAGCCAATGATTACGGTGCCGCGTACCTGGCATTACGTAGTGAAGCTGCTCAGCTGAATACATAAAGCTACGAGACCAATGATGTGATGGATAGTTTTACTATTTGCAAGCAGGGTAGTAGACATGAAGTTATACCCCGTCCATATATGTACACGGTGGCTTAGTAGATGTTATTGCCAATAAAAGTACAATTTAGTTAAGATTTTGTCGGATATCGCATTATTTATCACTCCAACTTATATGCTGACCTTGCTTGTTTTTCAACTGGCCCTCCTTTACATTGATAGTGGGAGTGGCAATAATCTCATCACCCTCATTTGTATCATTGGTGGCCCATATGCGCTCAATGCAGAGGTTAAAGGGCCCGGGAATGCGATCTGTCAGCCCGATACCGATCGTTCGGACCTTCTGGCGTAGCATCTCGGTCTGGGGCTCGACCACAAAGCCATGGTTCGTGCGCACGAAGTCATTCCACTTGATCAGCACCGTCTCCCACTCGCCGGGGCGCCTCGCGAACAGCCTGTGCTGGTGCAGGTCCGTCGGCACGACGGACTCGGTCTGTATGTTGATTAGGTAGCTCCGCTTGTCGGAGCGGATGCGCAGGGCGAGGTAGGCGTACATGTCGATGTTGAAGAGGGCCTTGCCGAAGAGCGTGGGCTTGCGGTCGAGGGTGCGCCAGGCGGCGTAGCCGGAGCGGTGGACGTCGAGCTTGGTGGGGGGCAGCTGGGTCGAGATGGTGCCGTGGAAGCGCGCGTAGCCGGGGCCCTGGATCGCCTCGGGCACGGCCTTGGACTGCGGGACCCAGTCCAGGGCGACTTGCGAGTAGCCGCCGATGTCCCTGTCGCAGAGCGTCTTGCACGCCTCTATCGAGTCGGGGCTGTGGAAGTTGTGGATTTCGAAGGGGCCGGAGGGGCCCTTGATGCCCTCGAATTTCATGGCTGCGGGTGGCGAGGTTAGCTTGTGTCGAGTCATGGGAGCGGGAGGAATAGGCGTAGCGAGAGATGGTGCCCCTACCGATGTTCGAGAGGCGCTTGAATTCATCAAGGCTACGTCGCCAGAAGCCTTTGGACATGCAGGCGGTTGTGGTGCGCATTGTATCGGCTGTGGTTTGAGGGCGGATGTATGTAAAATGCTATAGGTTTGGCCCGATTCAATGAAGGTTATATCCGAGAGCCAAAAGGCTCAATCAGTAGATTTGACATGAGCAACGGGACTTCTGTCTCGTTGCTCAAGGTTCCATTGGCGGAGGAGGATATCTGGAGACAATATTCTAAGAGGGAGTCTGGAGTTGTAGGTATCGTCATTTGAAGCTCCACCAAAATTATCCAAAGTTGCTTCTACGAGGCACCTGCTAACTTAGTACCTGGGACAGTCAAGCTCGGACCAGAAATAGGCGCAAACCCACCTACATGTAGGTATGTAAGTAACAGGATTGTCTAATGTAGGTACCTACCTCCTACCGCTCCACCGTAAAACTTCCCGATTACGCACCTACCTGATCCTCGGGTGGCGGTAACTTGCACTAGAACTGGAGGGGGTACATGAGACAGCCATAGTAATTCTTACTAATTTTGAAATCGCTGGTTACTTGAACATTCATATACAGATATTAATAAGTTGAAATAGAGACATAGTATATAACTAAGAACTAAAGACGCTCGCAGGAGAGAGGTTGTAGAAAAAGGAAAAGAAACATTATTTTATCCAGTCGCTGATTTACAGTGTTACTTACCTGGTACTTTTTAGGCACCTTACAAGTAATATTGAACAAACGTACCCTGTACCGAGTACAAAAATAATCGCGGTTGGATTCGAATTAACTACAGGTCTTACAATACAAGTAGTTATAGTTGTTAGACAAGTAGATTGCATGGTTAGGCAACCTTGAAAGAAAGGAAAAATCAGTCGCGGATATATTATAATTCGTATGGTTACCCGTTGTAAAAAGCTGGGGTTGGAGACACTGTGATCGTCTCGTATAAGTACGTACTTACAGCCCCTGGCGCTTGGTATGTTGGTTAGCACCCTTACGCAACCTTGGGGATAATCTACGGTACCGTACCTAGCTGGCTAAGCCTCATTCTATTGCGCGACCTCCACACCTCTTCCTATTGAGGCCTTGGCGGATATAGAGGCAGAGAGAGAGAGAAAGAGAGCTCATAATAGCTGACGTCTACTTATCCTTGGCGATTTTTTTAGGCCGTTGCCTTGTCGTCACGCAAGACATTATTTCAGGCGCCGATATTTCACCTTGGGCGCGCCGAGAGTTAAAGCACCCTTAATAAATTACATCGTGGTACAGACGTCTGATTATTGTTTCCCCCGTCCATCCTCCGTCCTCCGTCCCTCGTCCCTGCATCTGCGCGTCTGGCCGTCCTGCGCTCTCCTGCGCTCTCCTGAGACTCCAATAAACCTCCGAATCGAGCGGAAAGCTAGGTGGGATGTGCTGTCGCTGAACAGCTGCTGCAGCTTGCTCTCAGCTCTTTCCCGACGCCTGTACTACACCGCTGTCTCTTCCCTCTCCCATTTTACCCGTAGCAGCTACACAAGACTCCTCCCGCCATGGCGACGAGCCGTAGCCTAGATCACACCAGGTGCGTTGTATCCGGTCTGTTTGCGTGTCCCACGGAGAAGCTACTTCTCCTGCCTTGCCGTCACCCCTTTGCGCTGAATTATGTCCTGTTACTTCCCCTACCCCTATGGATGCGATTGTAGAGTACATAGTGTTTATATCCTCTCAACATGTCCTATACGGCCGGAATGGCGTGGGCTTACGCGTACCCTGACAGGTCCGAGGCCGAACTCTCCATCAACATTCGAAAGGCAACGAATACCGACGAGACCGCCCCGAAACGTAAACATGTGCGCGCCTGCATCGTTTATACGTGGGACCACAAGTCTTCCCAGTCCTTCTGGGGCGGCATGAAAGTGTACGTTGTTGACTGGGCACCCACCCGATTCTGTGAAGTGATGCGTAGGAGAGGGGCTGCTGATTGATCATACGGCACCAGACAACCCATCCTCGCCGATGAGGTACAAACGTTCAAGGCTCTCATCACCGTCCACCGCGTGTTACAAGAGGGCCACCCCCAGACGTTAAGAGAAGCGCTGGCGAACCGCGGCTGGATCGATAGCTTGAACAGAGGCTTGTCGGGCGAGGGCGTCCGAGGCTACGGTCCTTTAATCCGCGAATACGTTTATTTCTTGCTTGCAAAGCTCACCTTCCACCAGCAACACCCAGAGTTCAACGGCACATTCGAGTACGAGGAGTATATTAGCTTGAAGGCGATTAATGATCCGAATGAGGGTTACGAGACCATCACCGATTTGATGGCCTTGCAGGACAAGATCGAGCAGTTCCAGAAACTGATATTTTCTCACTTCAGAAACGTTGGAAACAACGAATGTAGGATCTCCGCCATTGTGCCTTTGGTGCAGGAAAGTTACGGCATCTACAAGTTCATTACCAGCATGCTACGTGCTATGCACTCAAGTAAGTCATACGATCCATTGAAGTTTGAGGCGGCATTTCTAATTATGCGCCCAGCAACTGGCGACAACGACGCACTAGAGCCTCTCCGAGAACGGTATAACGCGCAGCACTACAGATTGGTCAAATTTTACTACGAATGTTCCAACCTACGATATCTAACTAGCTTGATCACCATTCCTAAGCTCCCCCAAGACCCTCCTAACCTGCTTGGTGAGGATGATGATGCACCAGCTCTACCCGCCCGACCGAAGCAAGAGATCGAACGCGCACCCACCCCCGTTCGCGAGCCTAAGTCAGAGGAACCTGACCAGATTGCCGAATTCTGGCAGAGTGAAATTGACCGACAGAATCGCGAATATGAAGAGCAGCAAAGAGTCCTGCAAGAACGCCAACAGCAAGCCCTCCGATCCCAGCAAGAGGCTCAGTTGCAAGCCCAGCGGGACTTTGAAGAGCAGCAGAGACGTCTGGCTGAACAACAGCGCAGGGAGCAGGAAGCTCTCATGAACCAGCAATACCAAATGCAGACGCAAGGAAGACTGGCGGAGCTAGAGCAGGAAAACTTGAATGCACGAGCACAATACGAACGCGATCAACTGATGCTCCAGCAATACGACGGAAGAGTAAAATCGCTGGAAGGAGAGTTGGCACAGATTCAGAACAGCTTTGGCCAGCAATTAAATAGCAAGGACGACCAGATTCGCGCACTCCAAGAACAAGTTAACACATGGCGCACAAAATATGAGGCCCTAGCTAAACTCTATTCACAATTACGGCACGAGCATCTCGACCTCCTCCAGAAATTTAAGTCGGTTCAACTCAAAGCGGCATCCGCGCAAGAAGCCATTGACAGACGCGAGAAGCTTGAGCGAGAAATCAAGACGAAGAACCTAGAGTTGGCAGATATGATTCGGGAACGAGATCGAGCATTGCACGACCGAGACAGATTGACTGGCAACAACAAGGATGAAGTCGAAAAGCTTAAGCGAGAGCTGCGTATGGCGAACGACCGGGCGGATAATTTAGAACGAAGCAAAGGCAACGAACTATCTTCGATGCTTTCCAAGTATAACCGCGAAATGGCAGATCTCGAAGAGGCCCTGCGCGCGAAATCCCGCGCTTTAGAAGACGCGCAAGCCACGCTGCATGATGGCAGCTCGGACCTCGAGCAACTGCTTCGCGAGAAGGAGGAAGAGCTTGAGGTCTATAAGGCTGGCATGGATCAAACCTTGATTGAATTGAACGAATTGAAGCTCAACCAGGGAGATACGGATATTGCACTAGATGGTCAGCTTGATGCTTTAATCATGGCTAATCTCGACAAGATCAATGATATCATCGATTCTGTGTTGCAAGCGGGTGTTGCACGGGTTGACGACGCACTATATGAATTGGACTCGACGATGCAAGCCGGCAATCAGAACGCTTCGCCACAATATGTTTTATCACAGATCGAGAAGGCCTCTGCTAGTGCTATGGAGTTTGCAACGGCTTTCAACAACTTCATTGCCGATGGGCCGAATGCTACTCATGCTGACCTTATAAAGGCCATTAACGTCTTTTCAGGTTCTGCAGCAGATGTGTGCAGCAATACGAAGGGTCTGACCCGCTTAGCTACTGACGAGAAGAAGGGTGACCAGCTGATGAATGGAGCACGCGTGGCTGCCCAGTCAGCCGTGAAATTCTTCCGTGGGCTCCAGAGCTTCCGACTCGAAGGCATGGACCCCATCCAGAAAACTGATGTCGTTATTAATAGCAATAATGATGTTCAAATGAACCTGATGAAGCTCAATAAACTGGTGGAGACATTTGCACCTGGTTTTGGCCGGTTGATAAACAACAAAGGTGACTTAGGTGAGATCGTCGACAACGAGCTTAGCAAGGCGGCCGACGCTATTGCAGCAGCGGCAGCTCGTCTGGCTAAACTGAGAAATAAGCCACGTGACGGCTACTCTACATACGAGCTCAAGGTCAACGATACTATTTTGGATGCTGCTATGGCAATTACAAATGCTATTACGCAACTCATTAAAGCAGCTACAGCCACACAGCAAGAGATTGTTCAAGCTGGCCGAGGTTCTTCTTCAAGAACAGCTTTCTACAAGAAAAACAACCGATGGACCGAGGGTCTCATCTCTGCGGCCAAGGCTGTAGCAGCTTCTACGAACACACTCATCGAGACTGCCGATGGTGTCATCTCCAACCGTAACAGCCCGGAGCAACTTATCGTGGCATCAAACGACGTAGCTGCCTCTACAGCCCAGCTTGTTGCTGCCAGTCGTGTCAAGGCCGGCTTCATGAGTAAGAGTCAAGAGAACCTCGAACAGGCTAGCAAGGCAGTGGGCGCTGCTTGCAGGTCCTTGGTCAGGCAAGTACAAAACATGATCAAGGATCGCAACCAGGAGGATGAAGCCGTCGATTACTCGAAGCTTGGGGCGCATGAGTTCAAAGTTCGGGAGATGGAGCAACAGGTAAGAAAATAAGTGAACGTTATTACGTACTGAACAAGACTAATTGTATTCGTTTAATAGGTCGAAATTCTGCAGCTGGAGAACTCCTTGTCGGCAGCTCGACACCGCCTCGGCGAAATGCGTAAGATTTCTTACCAAGAGGACTAGATGGGTGAAAAAGTCACCAGTATCACGCAGGCACTGTATGTGCTTGGCACTGGCTACGATTGTGTAGAGGATTATATTCATATATCTGGTCAAAATTGCATGTTTAATTCATAAATGGCGATAACGAGGAGATGAGTTTGAAAGATACCTCCGAGGAGCATTAGCTGACCAATTCGCTTGATGAACATATTAGTAAGTGGTCAGAAGAAGCAGGCAATGAATGAGCGGGAGCCTCAAGGATGAGTAGGTGTAAATTGGCTAAAAGAATCCACTTCTTCGTCGAGATAGTATATGTATTATCTGGGGTATAAGACGCCCCGCAAGTTTTGACGTGTTCAATGTTCAGAGACATTGGTGTTCACGGTAGATTGTTGGCTTTTCGCTATCCGAAATATACTGTAAATTCTTAGTTGCTACTAGGTACTTACAATATGGCTGAGCTTTTAGTACGTGATTATCATATTGCTTGTCTTGCGTTTGACCTAATACGTAATGAGAATCGATTAGAGTAGAATGCACGGGATATATTAGCATCGATAGTAGTGAAATGTCGGTTGTACGTTATGCATTGACAAAAGAAAGTTCCATATCTACAATAGGACAGGCGGCTTTAGATAGCGGTGGTATGATAGCCGTCGACCACTTTATCTATTTCCAACGGGTTTGTTCTTTCTTTTCTGGACTTCTCCACAGACCCCATGCTACAGGTGTTTACGCCGGGTATATCCCTCTCATCTGGTAGTGATTGAAAACGTAGAGTAGCTTATTGGCTCTTGTCCTTGTTGTGGTAGTTGACGCTATCGTTCCAGCTATTTATCACGAAATCAGCGATATGGTCATCAGTGAAGCGCACTGTTCGAAGTGAATGAAACATTGGGGAGGACGTACAAGAGGGTCTTGTCACCGTCACCCCAAGGGAAGTTCTTGGAGCGGATGTTCTGGTAGGGGTACTCGGTGCGCTCCTCTAGAGGGGGCATGTGCGCCCAATGTTCCCAATGTTCGTTCCACAGGTTGTAGGCGTTGACGCCAGCTAGGATAAGGCAGGGAGTCACGGCACTATTTTGCGCAAGGAAATGCATAGGTCAGCGTCGTTATTCTCTCGTATCGTGTTTGTGATGCCGCGCTTGTTATTATATGCGGAGTGTCAGGCTCGGACATGGCTTCAGTAGACTAATAGGAGTAAATTCCTTTATCATAGAATCGTATGCAGTGTTCTAATCGACGAACTCGCAGTTGCAGGGGATCAGGTAAGGCCAGGGTTCGCTTACTAGATGGAGATCTTGCGCCAGAGATCTGGGAGGTTATTAGCGAATGGAGACATGGGACGAAGAACCAATTAGCCTCTTCCGCCAATGGCTAGATGGTGCGGATTTGATGTCACTGACCAGTGGTGCCGGCGGCGTGCTCCTTGACGGCTTGTCGCTCCTTGACGAACTTGTTCTCGGTGGAAGCGAAACGGCGCTGGATGGTTGATCGGACGGCTGGGGCGCGGAGCTGGGCGGCCAGACGCGGGGTAGCGCGGAGGATCTGTTGCTGGAAAACCATGGCGAATGTGTTGAAATCGGCGAAGTTTAGGTTGGAGGGGAGATTGTTCTGGGTTGCCCGATTGAGGCTCTTTCGGTCGTAGTGAAAGTCGCCAAAGATGAGGTCAGTATGGAAGCTTAGGAGCTTAGCTCGGTTATTCCTCGGCCAGGCCCGGAATGAATCAGACCATCTACATAGTACATCAGGTGGATCGTTGCCGGAATAGATTGAAATGGTCTGTGCGCAAATAGATTGGAGACAAACCAGGTCACATGATTTCGGGTCAGTTTGGTGACAAACGCAGCCATCGCGACTGCTCCGTATTCACGAATGGCAGGTTTGGACTAGGAAGGAAGCTATGGCTGGACTCCACAGCTGATTCACCTAACTCTAAACCTTCTCTTATACAATTATCCATAAAGTTGAAACTGGAGAGATTCTGACCATCTATCTGCACAGCACATTCGCTGATGAAACGCACACATACGCCGCGTGGGGTTTTGAGGATGAGCCTTGGTGATGTCACTGGGTGAAAAAGGAAGCGCTATCTTTACCTGATTTATTCCCCATAGATACTCTCCTAGTATGGGTCTACGCATAACATCGTGGAATGGTAAGTTTCTTTTGTTGCTTCTCTTCGCTGCCAATCGTGTAACTGACTTGAGATCAAGTGAATGGCATTCGGTATGTCCTCATAGCGGCTAAGACTCGTGTCTAGCGCCGGCGCCCACGCTAACGATGCTGCTGCTTCTACTAATAGCAACCCATTTGGGTACCAACCATGGAGAGAGACAAAGAGCTTTGAAGTGAGTATCGAATCCTCTGCATTCCGAGATGTCCGGCTAACTCTACTTATAGGCTATGTTCGATATCTTAGAAGCAGACATAGTTGTCATGCAAGAAACTAAGATACAGCGCAAAGATCTTCAAGATGATATGGTCTTAGTTCCCGGCTGGGATGTCTTCTTTAGTCTCCCGCGTCATAAAAAGGGTATCTACGAACACTCAGGAGTTCCTGTCGCTGGTACCGTATAGCTAATACGAAGAATAGGTTATGCTGGTGTCGCCATCTACACTCGAAACTCAATCTGTGCCCCTATTCGAGCAGAGGAGGGTATTTTGGGCGTTCTGTGCCCACCCAACTCCACCACTCAATTCAGGGACTTGCCGAAAGATCAACAAATCGGCGGCTACCCTCAGCTTGACCAGCTTCAGCTTCATGGTAACATCGATGAGCTCACGCTTGACTCAGAGGGCCGCTGTGTGATACTAGAATTTGCAGCTTTCGTTTTGATTGGCACTTACAGCCCAGCAAATCGAGATGAAACGAGGGACGACTTCAGGCTCAGCTATATGGAGGCCTTGGATGTACGGGTCCGCAACCTTGTCGCTATGGGCAAGCGCGTCATTGTGACGGGTGATCTCAATGTGATACGAGATGTAATGGACACAGCAAACCTCCCAGAGCGTTTGAGAAAAGAGAGCATGACGACGGCTGACTTCTTCTCGGCACCGTCGCGCCGTGTCTTTAATCAGCTTCTTTTTGAAGGGAATGCCGCTCTATCAAGGGATGAAGATGGGAAGAATCCAGTCCTATGGGATCTCTGTCGGCTTTTTCATCCGACGCGAGAGGGCATGTTCACTTGTTGGGACACTAAGAAAAACACTCGCCCAGGGAACTTTGGCAGTCGCATAGATTATGTCATGTGTAGTGATGACATGAAAAGTTGGATCACCGACTCGAACATTCAAGAGGGCCTGATGGGATCCGATCACTGTCCTGTTTTTGCTGTTCTCAATGATATCGTCCGGATCAACAACGAGCAGACTTTTATCAAGGACATAATGAATCCCCCAGGGGTATTTAAGGATGGGAAACGCCTAAGAGATTGGTCCACCAAAGACTTACTACCACTATCGGCAAAATTGATACCAGAGTTTGATCGTCGCCGAAACATTAAGGATATGTTCTTCAAGAAGTCAGCCGCTCCAAAGATCGTACCAACGCTATCTCAAGGCGCCACGACGAGTCAAGTCGATGATTCAGAAAAGCCAGTAGAATCAGGTTCCCATACCCCCCCAGCGAAATCGGGGACTCCATCTTCTATCATGGCAGTTTCTTCGCCATCCAAGCCCCCGTCTAGCAACCTCAAACGTACCCCGTCGGTGTCCGCTTCTTCCAGTAAACCTCAGAAAAAGGCACGAGCCGGGCCAAGCAGAGAACCTTCAACAAAGGGCCAGAGTAATTTGATGGGTTTTTTCAAACCTAAAGCTACAGACACGGCGATTAGAAAACTAGAGGAGCAAAATTTGCCCTCTATGGGCGGCCTTGATGGCACGGCCGAAGCCGAGCCTGATGTTTCAAAGACGGATATTGACGACACAAAACGTGACCCGGCTTGTGTCGACGATGAATACGTTTTTGATCCTATTGAGGCTAAAGAATCGTGGTCGAAACTTCTGGGGAAGCGCATTGTACCTAAATGCGAGCATGAAGAGGATTGTATCAGTCTAGTGACTAAAAAATCCGGGATGAATTGCGGTAAGTGTTAGCTTTCTTTATCCCTGTGCACTTTCTTGTTATTCTTATTCTTCCAAGGTCCTCATCCTTACCGAGGGAGTTTGAATAGTAGCTGATGCAGTTTGTCACAGGGAGATCCTTTTTCATCTGTCCGCGGCCGCTCGGGCCCTCTGGCGAAAAAGAGAAGGGGACACAGTGGCGTTGTGGAACCTTCATCTGGAGCAGCGAGTGGAAGCCTAATAGGCCTAGTTGATGATCTACACCAACCCTAAAACTTGTTAGCGACCCTAGAACATTCGTGAGCCATCACATTCGACACTATCCTGGCAAGATGCACGTGTTCGCGTTATATAAGCTATCTCTTTTTTTCTTTCTCCCTTTCGGTATGGCGAAACGGCATAAACGAAGCCCAGGAGCGTGTAACTTGCTTAACATAAAATAGACAGATACCCCCAGTTCCCCGTCTTGATATTAACTCATATATATCTTGCCCTCAAGCTTATAAATAAATTACTAGTCTCGCCGGGCATAATTTATAGAAAATCTATTGCGTTTTGAACCCAACACCTTCCGTCATCGTGATGGTATATTGGGCAGATATGAGCAGTGCTCTTTGCCCTCGTCCGGGCACCTCCTAATTTGATCTGCAAGAGTGGCGTCGGATGCAGATTCTGGATGGCGAGAGGGGCGAAAAAGACATTGCTATGGTTTGCTATTGTGACTGTCTACTATGGGCAATATAGTTAGTTCAGTTACAGAGACACTTTAGTCGAGCACCCAAGCATAGCCTTAGTTTGAACCCCAGCTGGCGTAAGCCTAACGTCGCTTAATCCATAGTCTATCAAACATTTACCTGCGCTTTTTCTATGATACTTTTATCTCGATAAAGTCATCTTATTCTAGAAATCTTAGCACGGGTGTAACAGACACTATCTCTTCATCCGCACTCAGGTAATTGACTATCGTGAAGCATTAATATATCTAATAATTACACTATGCCTCATAGCTTGCTAACAATATCTCTTCTGCTCCTCCGATTAAAGCGATTGCAGTAGAAATTTAGTCGAAACTTGTTAAATCCATAGAATATCAACTAAATCAACCATTTTTTTAACTGTAAAGTAGTAAACTTAATAGGTAGAGTCAACCATTGGTGTGAAGGCGGACCGTCAAAGATCTGCCAGGTCGATTCGGACCGAAGGGTATTGATAGTATAGTGTTGTAGGCCGCTTTCCGTTCAATACGGTACCTATACTCTAGGCATTCTTGCAGTAATGCCTAGGTACATGGTTGAAGTGCGCAAGCATGATGTTCATCCTTGGCTTATGCACACCAGGGTATTAACTGCCCACGTAGGCTGGGGGCGGCATGACTCTAGCGAAATTTCTATACAATACAAAATGCAGAATAGTAGGACCCTATCCATGAGGAGCCAGCACCCTGCTCCTCCTGCATATATCACCTAAAAGATGACCAACGCATCCCCGGCCGCCTCCAATATCGTATGAATTTCAAACAGCGCTCTTTGGAAGAAAGCTTCAATAACACTTGCACCTAGTATATATCTTATTATTTTGGCGGCTCCATATAGAAGTGCATCGATAGAAGAACAAGCAAACTTGGTGGTACTATAGACCTTTAGGTAATAATCCAGATGGACCCAAGAGTGCCGGCATCTCTCCTAGCGGAATCCATTGATACCAGAACACAAGCATCATCTAGCGAGATTCAACATGGCTCTCACGGCTTTTTGAACAATAACGCAAGTCACTTGCCGTATGCTCCCCAAAGCGTCTCAGATAGGGTTCCTACCCCTCACGGCCCGGATATCCAAACACCCTCTGAAGATATTCTTGGTCGCATGAAGAAGCTAGAAACCGATCTTGCCGAGGAAAGGGAGCTACATAACCAGACAAATCAGGAGCTTGAACGAACTCGAAAAGCCCTTGCAGAAACACACCGACGCTGGAAGGACACAGTCAAGGAATTCAATCAGTTCCAAGCACAGACTCAAAAGTTCATCCAACTCGACGATCAGCTGCTTGTCCAAAAGGTATCTCAGCTTCGGTTCAACATCCGGAACACCGCGCTGCGACATTTCGCAGAAGACAGAGTAGTGCTTGACAAGAATGCGCTTCCTGCGTGCTGGGAGTATATCACGCCTTTCCAACCCATCAATTCACATGACTTTGAAACTCTGGTCTACGATCCTCAGAAACGAAGCATGGTTGTCCAGGCTGTCTTGTGGGCGTATCTGACGACGGACATCTTCTCTCAATTCCGTTGGGCTGGAAATAAGGTTGCCGGAGCCTTTCATAAGCTCGGAGAATTGATAGGTTTGTAAATTGTTTTCTATGTTGCCGGGCAGGATGAATGAAATGCTGATCATAGTTCCGTTACAGACCCGTTAAGAGACACCGTCTGGCCTAGAACACTCGACAAAGATCGGGTGGAAGAGGGGCGTAAGTATTCTACTTGGAAGGCTAACACTACGGCACTGCTAGTGGAGGCCATGGGTTTAGATAGGGATACGGGTCGCGAGCTCCAGCACATATTTGCTGAGGAAAAGGCAGCCCAAGTCTCTGATAAGCTTCGCTGTCTGTCATCCTCCGGATCCGAACATCTCATTAGCGATATTCGAGATATAATCGTGGAAGCACTGGAGCTAGACCTGCTAGTTAGTAGGCAAATAGCACACGTAGACTGGATATGCGGTCGGCATATCGATACGTGGCATTTCAGATCGGATTTTATGGAACCGGACGGCAACGCAGACAGGTACTTGAATTTGGTCCTTGCCCCTGGTCTAGCGAAGAGCGGAAGATCGGATGGCGAGGACTTTGGAACTACCGTGTTACTGCTGAAGATGCAAGTCGCATGTGGACCGGTGGATATCTGCTCGCAGGGCGGATCGCAGGGCACGCAAGCGCACAGAGAGGGGTTTTCGCTGTTTAACAAAATGATGCCAGGAAAGCATCGTCGCCATTGACTTTTGGTATAGATTTTCGGTTCTTTCAACCTAAGACTGGATGTGGCTGAGGGAAATATTACGATATCATGTAAATCACTAATATTTTGACCTTGAGTAATATTTATGTTAAAATTTAGTACCTTGATGAGAAATTTATAAATGCAGTAGTACGATTTCCTGTAGACAGATGTATGGTGGTTACGTGGTATATTAAAACGGTAATAATGGATAATAATACCTAGTTACCTAAGATATGTAAACCTATTAAAGGAAACACTTCTAGCGAGACCAAACTGAAGATCCTCGGCCTCTATTTAAATCGATTGACATGAAGTACCTAATTATGTAACTGGCAGGTATCAATTTGTAAAGTCTATCCCTAAAACAAGGAGGCTCCGTCACAACACTAAAGTTTATCAATATGAATTCTTTTTATAGATCCTTATAGTTAAATATTACTCTATAAGGCTATTGAACGCTAAGGATTCTATTCAGAATCTCTCCCTCCCTACTTCCTGGCTGTAGTCGTAATGTTAGAATTCGAGATAGGCAATGCCTACTAGCCTCCAAGCGATGATTGCCTCGATTGCCAGATGAAATTCTGCAGACCTGATGAACAGTGAAGCAATGGATTATACATATACTCCTTTAGGTTGCCCGGCCACGAAGCTTGTGTTTATATCTCCAGATACTCGGTTTCAGGAGATAAAGTAACCAGATCCTATAGGGTGTTTATATCTATGGTTTTGGCTACATATATAGGGCCTCTAGTCCACCTAGGGCCTTATGAGCTAGTGGGCGACTTTAGGAAGGCCCGTATATCTACCTTTTCACTAGCTCGGATATAGATGTCTTAACTAGGTGGTATTCTATTGATTAGATCTAGCTTAGCAAATTGGCAGCAGATCAGCGAAGTAGGTGCGGGGGGTTTCTATCACACCCACATTACGCGAACTTACGACTATCGTAGCTTCAACTATTTATACATTCTTGCAAGACTGACACACCTAAAGCCAGTGGAATGCGTTCGTATTATATACATCAGCCTCTGTTATAACTTCTCTTCTACGACTCCATTCACTTTCGTCAAGCAGTCTACTAGTTACCCTACAGACCCTCATTTTGGATTGCTAATTAATAACAGTAATTAGTCTTTGTAGAAAACGAAACTCTTATACTCCGGTATTTTAAAGTACCGTGGAGCATGGAATTGGGGTTCGAGGCTTTGAATTGGGTTCTCCCTTTCTTCCGAACGGGTTCCCTGGTCATGGATTCTAGGGACTTGTAGACGGAGTTATAACTCTAGTCGCGTTAAGGTAAAGGGGTTCATCCTAATTATTAGACCTAATTTGCGGCACGTTCGATCTTTGCTTTAAATTCACATATTTATAACCGGCCAGTTTTTAGTCTGCGATAATTGCAGTATCGACAGTAGCAGCTTGCATCCCATCCGGTATATTGTCTTGGTTCATTGCCTCTACTAATCCCCTTATCTCTGTTCCATCTGAATCTCCGCAGTGGTTGATGACGTCGTTCTTCTCGATATTAGATTGAAGTTCATACTATTGTGATGACTTCATGCCCGCTACGACTTTATGAGCTTCTCTAATAATTTAGTTTAAGGGTAACATACGTGGTGATGAGAATGGTGGAACATCCAACTGGCTAAAAAGGCCTAGTCACGTTCTTAATTTCGCTCTGGTTCGTTTCGACGATTTCGTCTAAAAGGAGATGCTAGGAGTCGAAATCCGGAACGACAACTCCTTAAGATGAAGAGAATGTTATCAAAGCCGAGAGGAGCCGACATGATGAGAATGATGAAGATTGAATAAGTAAACTAGACGAAAAGAATCCTGTTTCTCAAAGTCTAGGGGATCTTATAAGACTAGTATAAAGAGGCTATGCCCTGGTTCGGGGGCTGTGTTTAAGATTAGGTAGCGGGCTGTGCACTACAAGCGACGACGGGTCGTAATATTCTACAGCACCTAGACCCGAATATCCCCTTCATAAACATATCCTGACCCTTCTAAAAAAATGCGAAAAATGCGAAAAAAAAAAAAAAAAAAAAACCCCTTCTTTATCCTATCCACCTTATCTTGATTTGTAGAGCTCTATTGACTTAGTTGCGCCTGCGAACTATAGTCGCCCTGACTTAAGATAAAATGCGACAAGGGCTTTAATTCCGGGGTCTGGGGCAGGGTTCAAATCCAATTACTACGTAATGATTCTTTTTGGGTCTCCAGGGTCCATACTCCATAGTTTCCCTTCCTGTCAGCCAGGGCCAGCCAGATCTATTCTAACGGCCCCTCGCCATCTCAAATGCGTGTCAGAAAAAGAAACACCGAGACATTCGTCAGCACTCTATACCCCCGCAGAAGTTACCGAGGCCCAGAATACCCGTCACCATGGCATGCCACAGGACGATCAAGACCGGCGCGGATGTCTCTGCCGGCGCCCGTTACTCCGTTTTGGCCTCCCGTCCTCTACCCCCGCCGGGGACCCCTGCACCGCCACAGCGAGTCAGCAGGTACCGTTGTGTTGGGTGCTGAATATTACGATATTTACGAAAAGGGTGTCCACCCTTTATTGAATTATAAGGACTTTGAAGCTATTATAATTAGAGTGTCGTAACTTAGCCAGGGAGTTCTTCTCAAGCCGCACAATAACTTCAGCGTAGAGATTATATACCTAAGCAATATAGTATAAAATTAGGCAACCGAAATACCAACTTTTTCGAAGCTGGTAATTTATTCCTTAAGTATTGTACGCTCGCCGGCCATCCCAAGTACTATGGTCCTCTATGTCTAAATCTCCATAAAACCTTCCTAATCTAAAGTTATAGGTATGATCGCTGTAGCTTCTATGACCACGGGACGAGGGTTTGTTGACTTTCACCGCCACGTCAACGACCCGAAAATGGTTCAAGGCGTATCTGATATCACGGTCGATTTTTCAGCCAAGTCACAACAATAATTAATACATGGGTAAACCCTACCGGTATAGAATTTGAGTTTCCTTGGGCCTTCCTCCCTTGCTTTGTTCCAAATATTTTAACTTTGTCGTTAACATCCCTTGCATGCGGCTGAAGTTCTTGTGACTTGAGACCCTCCAATATCCTTTGTGTAGCTCGTATAGCCTATACCTTCGGCGCGTAAGCATTCTCCTACATAACATTTAACCTAGTCAAATACGTTAGTATTGTAGGGCTTCTAAGACATGCTCGGCCGATATCTTGAAGTAAACATGCTATCAACTTGCCAGCTCACGCGATAAACGCCTATTATAGAGAATGATGTTTTGTGGTTGACTAATAGATCACACGACCGGAGCGGACCGAGCTAGGGATGAAGAGAAAATAACATAAAATATTGAGTACGATTAGCGGTATAGTAGAATAGGTAGTCGGCTTGTTGTTAAGCCGTTAAAATTTCATATTTACAACTAGCTATCAGCCTTTCTTTTCTCGTGCGAGCATGTCTAATTAGTCTAGCGCCCCGTTTCCTAGTAACCAATCAACGTATGGCAAGGCTAAATTACATCTAGTTGTGTTTTTAATAGATTGTTAGTCAACGGCTATGCTTTAGAGAGAGACACAAGTTATTTGACGGCTCAACTAGCCCTAAATAGCCCGTCAAGCTTCCTAGGTACTAGATGTAATCACGTCGCACTTTGACACCTCACCCTATTGTGAGGGAATATGAACTAGATGTTTAAAATAATCCCTTGATTGTTATTAAAGCTAAGGCCCCTAGCCGGCTAACTAGCTATTATATTTGAAAGAACGCCAAGCTATTTTTTCTTGTTTTTTTGTTTATATAGTTGGATGGTTTCATGTGGCTGTAGATTGTAGAGAGAGGTAGGGAGACGACAGGAGTAGAAGGGGGACCGTTACACACGTGGCACTATGAAAGCAATCTGAAACTTATAATTCCAAAATACCTTGAGTTCTGACCCAATGGACTTAGAGAATATCACACCGAGTCTTAAGGCTTTGAATCAATAGTGATATAAATACTAGCATGAGCGCTAATACTACTGCGCTGTGCTTGATGACGCGTCATAATAGTTAATGTGGCTTCCTAGATCAAGTTGCCACCTTGTGAGGGAGAGTTCTGAAAGCGTTGATCTCGTGTCAAGTGGACTTTGTTTAGTGAAGGTAAGGAAGCAGCACCATTGGTTTTGCATCTTCGAACTATCTTGCACATACACATATCTTTTGTTAAATACTCTATACAAAAAATGGTAATATTGTGGACTCCGAACTCCAGGGAGTAGGCATGATATAATGCGTACGAGATAGTGATGGGGATGGAAAGCTACGCCTTATCGAGGCGCGTTATGTATGCGGCTGAGTCAGGAGGTGGAAATTGCGTTGGCCACTGAAGAACCTAAGCTGTTAGATTCAGGGTATTTTAGTCAAGCGGCGATAAACGAGGTATCCACTACCGCTGCTCGACATACCTAGTAACTTGCCCTGTGTTCGGCTAACGATTCCTACCCGCCCCAACAAGTCGTTCACGGGTCTGACTGTCTCATTTGATTCCTCCCTCAACCTACATATCCCCTCACCTATCTCTCTCCCTAGTCTACTATATCTAGTATAGATGTCTGGATATCAGATTACACACCTCGGCATACGACTGGTCGACTTCAGTCTTATTTTTGCAATGCCACTTAACCTAGTCCCCTTACTCTTCTTGCCACTGAACCTCGTATCTGTGCCATATGTATCACCACGCTAAAACAATAGTCATTATACACGTACTAATATTGACCATCGGCCCCTAAGCCCCCCACAGCTTCAGTACGTGATCAGCTGGGAATAATAGATGCTGTTCACATACCTACCTGTCCCTTAACGCGCAGGGGATCTCGAGCCTACTTAGTACAGTAGTATGGCGGGTTCGCCCTACTGTAATAGAGGGAATTATATGAGTACCGTGCGCGGGTAACGTAGCCAAAGATGCCGGGGACTATTGTTGATCTAGGGGGCCCTGCAGGAGCGGCATAGTAAGCTGAGAGAAGATATGTTTAGTCTGGCGGGATTGTAGAGGTATTGTGTTGTCAACTTGGCATCTTTATTAGCGGTTAGCTGAAGACTTGTTAGATAGGTATACAGCCTACTTTAGCATGTAGTTTGTCGACGATGTCGACTTGGCAATTGTGACAGATCGATCGGCGAACTGGGTCGGCGTCGTTTACCTGTCTACCCAAGACACCCAAGTAATTATAACATGACAAACTGGCCCAGAGGAGCGGGTTGCGCCACGTGCTTTTTTAGCTAGTCAGGTAGTAGTTGGCTACTATGGGCTACTATGGGCTATATTTTCCTAGTTTGAGTCGGCTCGACGAATTGACGCATTTTGGAGCCTGGGCTGTCCTGGGCTGTCCTGGACTTCCCTGGCAGAAAATGTGCTACTGTGTCTTGTTGAGGGCTTTCCTTAATAGCGGCGGAGTAAGGTCCTGAAGGAGTTCGACGCTCTGCGCTTGCCATTATCGCAGGGTTCTAGAATCCATGGTGTTGTTTTCCGGCGCCATGGTAACGTAAAATGAAAGCACTAACTACCATGCTAGCCTGAACTTGTACGAAGGAGTTAAGTATAGCAGGGGTGCTTATATAAGCAGCTGGTTACCGATCTGCCGACATTGTAAAGTCCGATATAGGAAAATGAGAATGCCTACAGAGTACTCCGTACATACCAGTATATTTCTATATTAGGACTTTTGATTAGCATGTTCTTTACATTAGTCATGGTAACAAGGATTGTAGCAAACTTGCCAGACTAGTCGTAGCATCTCAGCATTACCCATACAGCCTAGAGACGCTACTTTATCTAGTACCTGTCTGGGCGAGTAACTAGGTAGTTACTACTACGTAGAATCTAGATAGATACTGTGTACTCTGGAGCGATGCCTACTTTACACACCCTTATTCTGCATCGCTCAAAGATTCGGTCGGAACAAGGCAGCTGACTCAACAACTGTCTGCAATGTCATGCGTCACAGAGACTAGGTGCTTTAGGTAGGCAATTAAGTTGGGGCCGAGTTGGGGACAATACATATGAAATAATCAATGCATCTAATGTGAATTGTCGCTCTAGCTACATACATATATGCGCAGTATGCAATGGTGCTGTAACGCTGTAACGCCGTATCAGTGGCTAGATATTTTGAGAAGGTACAACCGGGTACGCGGCGGATCTAGAACCCCCATTCAAGCGTCAATCAAGCGCCACCCGAGCTTGTATCCAGGCTCCATATAAGCCCCATCAAGCCCCATCCAGGTTCCCGAGTCTAGGCTAATGCAGGTATAGCAGATGGAGGCCGGGGTAACAACGCAACCTGGCCGCAACCCAGCAATCACCACAACCCAGCCGGCACCATCCCAGCCTGCAGAATGTAATATAGTCTAGCCTATCGGAGCGTCAGCCTGCTCGCATGCAGAAACCAGACAGGCGCCAGACAGTGGTCAATGCAGGAGGCATGCCGCAATACCGGTAGCTTGCCCGTATGTATGCAACCAAATGCGCCTCGTTTCGTCCGATTGATCTTGGATCACGGCAGATAGAACGGTCCGCCAAATGCTACAGTACCTACCAAGGTCCAAACCCGTCCAAACCCGTCCAAACCCCAGGCACCTTGACTACTGTATGCATGTTTGCGTAGTAGTGTCGTCTACGTCTACGTCTACAGACGTATACGTCTATAGACATCTACGCCTACAGACATGTACGCCTACGCCTACAGAGTACCTAATGTACGAGCAGGTACCTGTTGTACCTAAAGTCCTAAGCAGACACCTACCAACCTCTTCCTAGACACCTACCTACCCACCACATACGGTAGGAGGGAGGGAGCCACATCACTTACTCATCTGGGGCAATCCGTCCTGGCTGACTGACTCCTGAGCTTCGAAAAATTTACGCGACATGTGGGGAGCAGAGCAAATGCTCCTGTTTGTCTTTCGCAATCACTTGGCACAAGGTCCACCTGATAGAAAACACCAATGCAAGATCCTAGTGTACTAGGCGGGGTTTGCCGGGATTGTCGGAGCTCATCCAGTCCCAGATAGTAACTCTCTAGACCAGGTATGCGCTTGTCTAGTATCGGCGCTCGGACGTCCAGCTGTCGATAGTGAGACCAGCTTGACCAGCATCAGTCCCAAAACATGTTTCCAGCTATGCACCAACGACTAACTAGCTGTGTATCCATCTGACCGGATTCACTACTGAGTGGACACCGTCCAGACAATAAGAACGCTAATAGGGACCGTTTGCATTCGCCTCTCTGCTCTCTCCTTCTGTTTCTCCATTCTGTCTCTTGGCGTGGACATCAAAGACGCATTAACCTGAACAACTGCTAACGAACGTGGACGTGATGGCTGCTGAGAGGCATCAGGCGGCGGCGCTGGGCCATTGCCACAAGGCAACGGTCTTGGGGAACATCATCGCCATCCACATGCTCGAGTACATCACCGCCTCCACAAGTCGTCACGACGGACTTAACGAGTTGGCTCATGACTTCCTGGATGTTTGCCGCATTATGTGGTCAATAGAGGCTGGCCTGGTAGAGTATACACGGACAGGCCAATCCTTGCCCGTGGAAATGACACAGGAATTGGACCGCAAGTTCAATACAGCGCACAGCGATTTTCAAGGCTTAGATCACTGGCTTAATCGTTCCCTCAATGAGGAGCGAGGAGGGACTGGGAAGAAGTTGTCGAGAGGCTGGAGGAAGATGTTTTCAGGAAACGAGATCCCCAAGATGAGACAAGCCCTCGAGAGGACCCGGGAGTCTCTAAGAATGAGCGCGCTGGTGTTCCAGTGGTCTCTCGGAGAAGAGAAGATTGACGAGTCTCTTGGAATTGGGTACACGGCCCTCTCAGCAGCTCTCGACAGGCTTGAGGGACACACAGCATCGAGCAAGGGCAGCTTGAGTAAGGGCCATCCGTCCAGCCATCAGGCCACGGATACTGCCTCAATCAGGAACAAACCCCTTGACAGATTGCATTCTGCTGATATGCCTTTGGAGCCGGCCATATCTTCAGCCGATACACTTGCGCCTCCCCGCGCGAATACTATTCGATCATCGACATCTGGCTCGGCATTGCCATACCCCCCTCGGACTGACAGTGTACCTCGACTTCCAGACCTGCCCGCAGAGCCACACTGGAATGGGTTGGGCCATTTTGATTTAGCCGGTGGGCCGCGTAGACAGACGCTTTCACACCACACGGACACACTTTCAACGCGAAGCGTCCATAGCCGGAACACACCGCCATCGGACCCACCGGAGGATCTAAGAGCCAGTGGATTGGCTGAGATTGAAAGCCTGAGCTTATCAGAGCACGACAATGTTCACGAGCTGAAACCAACCAAGGTTGTTCGTGTGCCAGTGAATCCGTCAAAGATGCCGCGATGGGTTCCTCGGAACTCCCTTGGAGCAGATGCCCCGTCATTGAAAGTTAATCTTATAACCGCTATTCGAGAACGAAATCACAAGGCGGTTGAGACGTTGCTCGACCGCGGCGTCCCCTCTAACATTGGACCTGATTATCATGCATTGAATGAGGCCATTCGCCAACATGACCTCGAGATTGTGCGCCTGTTATTACTATTTGGTGCAGACCCAAACACAGCGGGCCCGCAAGCTGTATCGCCTCTCGTAGCAACAATTGAAGAAGGGTTCCTTGATGCTGCAGCCATCCTACTCAAATACGGGGCCGACTCTAACCTACCCCCGGCATCTGACCATGACTCACCATTTGCATTGGCCACCATCAAGGAAGACACGCATTTTATACGTCTGTTTTTGATGTATGGCGCCAATGTGAACCAGATAACTTCAGACGGAGAGACGATTCTAACTAAAATGATCACCAACAAGTCAAACAGGACCCTCATCGGCATGGTCCTCGACTATGGTGCCGACGTCGACGGCAAGACAAAGGAGGGCAAAACAGCGCTCTTTGCGGCGATATCTGTTGGCCGTGTGGACCTTGTCAGGGCACTCCTTGATCACGGTGCAAACCCAAATCTCCCGGGACCGAAGCACATGCTCTGGCCTGCTACATATCAACCAAACTGCTTGCAGGTGCTGCTAACTCGTGGGGCGGACTACAAGAAGACACCAGGCATCATGGAGCTCGCAACGTCTATCAATCAAATTGAGTCAGTCAAGGTTCTGCTCAGAGCAGGTGTAGATCCAAACGCTAAGAAGGATGGCGTCTACACACCATTGTGCTCAGCAATTCGTGATAATCGGGCGGATATATTTAACCTTCTCCTCGCCAATGGCGCTGATCCTAATGTTCCCGCCTCTGAGTATCCATGCTTCAAATGCGTGACACACAATAGACTGCACTTCATGCAACCACTCTTAACAGCCGGTGGCAACCTCAACTCGCCTAAGGGCATTGCGGAGACAGCGGTACAGCACGACAATAGTAAGTTTATACAGATTCTAATACACAACAGGAACTTATACTGACCAATTCACAGTGGAGGCATTAATCTGGCTTCTGGACAATGGTGTATCGCCAAACGACCAGGCACCTGACACAAGAGCAACCCCTCTCACGACAGCGATTAGTCTAAACAAACTTGACTTCGTCGAGGCCCTTTTAACACGAGGAGCCAATCCAAATATAAGGGGCCAAGACTGGCCAGTATGCATGGCAGTTCGATATCCGGACATCCTCAAACGTTTACTACCTTCCCTAGCGCAACCTCGTGCATTTAAGGGTGTGATGGAGATGGCGGTGTCGGCCAACAATTTGGAATCGGTGAAGCTGTTGCTGGCGGCAGGCGTCAGTGTCGAGGACCGTAACGGTGGTGTTTTTAGCCCGCTTACAACAGCGATCCGCGAGCGTCATAAGGACATCGTGCAATACCTCTTAGACGAGGCAGGCGCGGACCCGAACTCCCCTGGCGAGCATCTACCAATCGTCAAAGCACTGCGCCGGTACGAACCACCTGATACCGAGATCATCGAGATGTTGTTAAGAAAGGGCGCGGACCCGAATAAGGTCTACCGCGGACACAGCGCCATCATCCAGGCGATCGAGATGGGCGATGCCCTTATCCTACGCTTACTAATAGAGAAATGGGGTGTCAACCTAGAGGCTACAGATGATACTGGACGCACACCAATTGAGATCGCTGAGATGCGCGGATGGGATGAAGGAAAAGACATCATAGTCAGAGGCAAGAAGGCCGTGTGACTATCTACTAGGCCTGCACGCTCGGGTCCAGTGAAGGAAATATTAGAGATCAAGGACGGGTTCTGGACAACTCCCAAATCCAACCATCATACTCTCGTCTAGAGACAGTGGTGCCTACATACCTACCTAGGTGCATTTTCTTATGTTGATTTTATCATCGGGGAAAGGGATGAAGGTCAATCGGGACAGGGGGCCGAGGGCTGACCGGACAACCACGCAACTTTTCTTTGTGGAGCCAGCTTTAACGATTTTATTCCTAATACCAGTGTACTTCTATACTTGATGAATATAAAAGTTTTGTAGCACAGATCTCTTTCTCAACGCTCGACTAGAAGAGACGCTAGAGACAGAGAGAACAGCTATACTAATTCCCTATAATTAGCTACTCATAGCAATGATCGTGGTTATTCAATCTCCTCCTCTCTTTCTCTCCTTCGCCCCGCAAAACCCCAGAACAGAATGGCATCCCGAAAAATCCAATAGGAAAAAAAATATGTTACTCAAGCAAACCTCTATTTGTTTCAGGCATGTTGGGTTCTGGATCCTCGGTAAACCTGTCTAACCTACCCGGGGTTAGTCGTGGGGCAGCACCTTTGCATTGGGCCCTGAACCCTGTCAGAACACTGAGCAGGGAACAGGCATTAGACTAGTGTATACACTAAATCTGCAGCCATGATGCAGATCACGTCAATGCTTTGCAGGCGCTTTGACAGTTTCCTATGTAGCGAGTCTTCAGGGAGGTGAAACAATACAAGGATTCACGGCTGGGAATTAGCAGCCCCTGGGATGCATAGCTATAACCCAATTGGTATAGTTCTGGGGGTCACGATGGGCGGTACACCACTTGTAGGTCGTCGGCAGTGTTGGTCGGCATCGATGTTTGAGGTCAGCTGCAACTCCTGCTTGATCTTGTACATATATGTATGGGGGTTGCAGGATGTGATGGAGGCGATGTGGTGGAGTTGGGGAGGAGATTGGACGCAAATAGGAACGCTTAAGGCGGGTGCGCTTAAAGGAGGGAATATGTGTGAATATCAAATGGACTGGAATACTATATGATATGATTGCTTGGCCCTACCCACGGTGGTATTCTAGAAAATAAACTATCATGCAGGCCAGATCCCGGCCAGTCCCGTGTCAGATTGTCGTTGGTTGCCATATGCGGGCGACCGTTGCAGTATGCGGTAGCATTGAAATCCAGGGTCGGCGAGCATGAGAAGTTACGTGCAAGGGCGTGATTGGTACATGGCCGGTTTGGCTTCCAAGTGAGGATAGGTTCGCTGGTATGCCAGAATGCCTGTATCAAGTTCTCGGCCGAAAGCCGCATACATAGGTAGGTCTACCTATATGTACGTTTATGACTGCACTAGTCTAAGTAATCTGCAGTAGTTTGGTATGTACTGTGGGTTTGTGAGGGTTTGGACAGGAGATACAGGAGATGGCATCTACAGCCGATTTTTGTCGCGGGACGCCACTGATTAGCGTGCCAAGTGCACGATAACAAGGTTCGTTTTGCTCGCTTGCAACCTGCGTATACCTAGTACTGTAGTAGACTAGTACGTGGGTGGCTGGCTGTAGATGATTAAGCATCCGACTCGACAGCACATTTTACATACATATTCCTGGAACAACAGAACTGCAAGCGCTTACTGCAGCGCTGTACTGCAACACTACCCTGGAAGCGGGATATCCTTGATTCCCAAATCTTTACGAACTTGATAGCTGCCGACCACTTAGGAACTGGTGTGAAATTAACTATTCAATAAAAATACACCCGAGAGAGGGCCCACGAGATACCCTCATGCGGCTTGAGTGTCCAGAATGACATAATAATGCTTATGGTTTGTTTCAGCTATGCATCAGCTTCTAGATAACCCGTAAACGGACATCAAGTTGCGTTGGTTGGGTATAATAATTTAGAATTATTATATACCCTACGTATAATTGGTCTGGATAGATTCCCCGCAAACCTAATAGAAGCTATTTATAGAATCTTGTTCTTCGTTGATCTTCTTAGTTCTCACCTTAAGCAGCGAAGCTCTCTCGGACCCGGGCAGCAAGGACAAGTTTCACTGAGCCTTAGAAGAGATAGTCTCTATGCGGGTATGACCCTACTAGTCGAAACTACTAGACGAAGGTGGAGATGAAGAAGAACGACTTATACCTGATGGCGGACCAATTAGAAGAATTTGGACCTGTGCCTTGACTTGACTAGGTGGCTGGTAATAATATCGACTTGAACTACGGTGGATCTTAGCCAAGCAAAGGTGGAAGCACAGGCGCGTCGGATATATCAATATTAATATCGTTATTATTATCAGGCGGTGATGATGGTGGTGGGTCATGGAATGATGAGGAAGGATGTGAAGATTGAGGTTGCCGAGGTGAGCCAGGTGGACCAGGTAGACCAGAACCATCGATAGTATTACCGAATGGGGGAGGGCGGATTCGGATGCTCGCTGGTGATAGATCGGGTGCGTCCGCATAATGCTTCCATCTGCCGTCTACAGTAAATCGACCCACTCTATTTGACCTATATCATAGGGATTATAATCCGGAACACGGAGATCCCTTTTTTTTCTGGCCTATCGGGCAGCATGGTTACGTGGATATTTCACCATGAGCGCCTGTCGCTGTTGCCGGAGATTTCGCGCGCACCGGTAGATCTCACAATACTAGGGATTGGATTCGATTGCCTAGATCTATCTTACATGCTTAAGAATTCTATTCAACAGATCCAGGTACTGTGTTTGTGACGGATTATTGATAGTTACTTCCCCTTCGAGAGAGTTTTAATGCTGGGAGCGTATGAACTGGGTTGGTGTTTCGGGTTCTGCAAGTTCCACCTCTGCAGGCTCATACCAGCCCATCCTTTTTGGTATAAGAGTGTCGGTAGTTTCTTTGAAATGGAATTTCCGGAAACGGAGGTCGAGTACATATCGTGAATATTTGTCTAGCCTGTCGGATATGGTCGCCAATATGAGCAAGCTTGGCGACACGCAATCGAGCAGCACAACACATTAGCATTAATGCATTGACCCTAGACATAGGTTCCAAGGACATAGTAGTAGTGAATAACCTTAAGCATTGTATAGTTTCTGAGATGCTGGTATTCCTCCAAAGAATTCGCTTCGGTCCGTGTAAGTCATGAGGCCTAGTTCCCTTGTATGATGAAGAAGATCGAAGAGACAGATAGTACTACAAGATATTTTCCCAGTATCGTGAGATCGCCTGACAAAGGCACCGTAATAATTCTACAGTTAAAAACTGAGAACGCCGTCATCCGTATAATACAATATTTTGCCGCAGAGTTTCTCAGGGTCAGGTTTAAGCGTTAAACATAGTATGGCAAGTTAGATATGTTCTTTGGGAGGCGAGGGGCATTAGTGTATGTAAAACCTAGAACTCGCTCCCCTTTTGGTGATATGGTATAAAGGTAGAGAGGTAGCCTTAAGTATAACACAACTTTTTTCTTATTTATGAACTTGGAGTTATTAATTACTAGTCACAGTGAGTGATTTTAATTTATTTAGAGAAGTTAAAGGAATAATAAGTATAGAACTCTCTAGTTAGGCAGCTCTCAGTCCCCAGGCAAGCTAAAATAGAGTTACAGATGATCCGGGAGATATGAACAAAGTCTATTAATTTCTGGTTTTTCTTTTTTTCGGGAAGAAACGAGCATCTACTTTGCCATAGCCATTTTTTGCTGCAGCAATTCCTACTCTTCTTCTCGTGAGACAATAGCATATTTGGAAGATCTACTATTAGCTACAGAGAAGGACTTTCGCCAATCAATCAATCTTCCGAATAGTATGGTCACGAAATTGATATTACACTGAGTTAGTTAGCATTTGAACTTTAATTCCTGTCTACATCAACCACTTACGCTCTGTGTCGGTCGAGGTTTTGAGAGCAATTTACTGACCCGATTGAAATCCTTAAACTTAACCATAACCTTGGATATTCTATGGTCCATAGCTCGCCTTTCACAATCGGTTGTGGTGGCTAGTCTAAGTCATTAAAAAGGGCATACCAATGGTGCTTCAGTAGGAACTTAAACCACCTTGTCTCGTCGATTTCGCTCATCTGTTCTCGAATAAGTTCCAAAACAACTACGGGATCAGAAATTAAGTGCCCCCTGGACACTATACTAAACTGGTTTGGGGCCAACTTCAAAATCATGAGTCAGTAATCACACCCTTGAGTTTAGAAACCTCCTATTAGGATGTAACTGTGGCTTATTATGTAGGTGGCCGTTTATTCTTATAAAAAGATTAAACTAAGAAGAAAGTAGATCTTAAAATCTTTTGCCAGGAAACGGTTCAACGAGGTTGATTTCCATATTGGAGAATAATGAAACCTTCGCCTTGGAAACTACTCACTGACAAACAACCTCTCAAATCTAATGCCAGTTTCGGGTCTATAATTTCTTTACAAGTTGGGTAGTGGATTATTGTAATTTTGAATCTTGCTTTATAACTCGAGGGAACCTCCAGAAGATTCTTGAGATTTCACAGAGAGCTTAGCGACGTTTTTTTAGGTGATATCATAATAAGACGCAGAGCTGATACAATGACGATCATAAATAGGGACTTTAGGCAAAGTAAGCCCAATGACTCTACATGTGCGAAAAGAAATGTTCCAGTAGCTTTGAACCAAGGTTCCTTTTAGCGTTTGTTAGGAATAAAATATTTCTTTTCTTTTCATTTATATCTAAACATCTACACTTGCCCCCCTTTCTCTTCTATTTCCCCTTGGATCGGGAGGTAGAAGGCGTAATACTATACCTCTCTAGTACTCAAGTTATTGTGCTAGCTGTTAGGACTGATAAGGAACTAGCTGTAGTTGGTTCTCGAGCAATGGTATGATTTGCCAACATCTTAGCATTCAACTCGATGTTGATCCTCGCTACATAAGCGAACACAAATACAATAGGTGAAGTTGTTAGTATCACACTCTTCATAATTATAATAACAATAAGATTTATTCGGGATGATTGGCGGAGTTGATAGAAGTGTGTGAAGTAAAAGAAACCCTATTTATTTTGGGCCCACATGTCCTAGCTTTCCCTATTGTCTTTGATAGTAGTAAAGTAGGAGAACTGTCAAGTAACTGCATTAGAGACGTGGCGTTGAATACTAACTCGTATCGAATACTGCAACACCTGCTCAATTATGTTCGACCTTGAAGGGTTGTGGTTGTGTTATTTTGGCATCACACGGTATTGATTCGTTATTTCTTACGTGGTGTACTCCTATGAGGCGAGAGAGGTCTATAGTATGCCTCTGTAAGTGTTGGTTCCTAGATCCTTACCTAGAAGAGCTTTGAGTGTAGGGCCGCATTACCTGCATAGGTAAGTTTCGGCCTGCTAGATACCTAACTGAATCAAATGGTCGGTTGATACTCAAGGTTAATAGCATAACGTTCGCAGTTAGCTAGGCAACATCTCCAAGGCATCACGTACTCTCGAACGCCGAATAGGAGGGTATGAAAAAGTTGTGGATGATTTGTCCAACCTAGCCATGGAGTGAAGCTTCAAGCAGGCTTGAGGCATTAGTGGCCGACGGTCACACATATTTGTAGAATTCGTACCTGGTCCCATAGATGTGGCTATGTCTAGGGATGGTGTGCGCATTACGTAGCCCCATTCACGGTAGGCCTACTGTCCTCCGACGTTAAAACCCAGTCGCGGACGCCCCCTTTCCAATCACTTGTACGTATATCTTTAATATGCACCAATATCACCTGTACCTCTTCGCCGGCAACAAAACACTCTCGGCCACCGTCTTCCACGCCACTTTGCGGTTGCCTGTCGAAGGCGAACACACCTTCGGAGTCAAAAGTATTGTTCTCTAGATGCTGATCTCGGTAGTACTTTTCCTCTTCCGATCCAGGAGAAATAAGCTTGGCAGTTCCGTTTATTGTGGCACTAATACTGGACATGGCACTGGTGTTGAGGTTGATAAGCATAGACGCGAGGCTGGATCGATGTTCGGGGCCAGGCGATCCTCCTGAAGCACGACGGCTCTGTGTCGGTGGCCGGTGAGAGACCCCTATTATGCCGCGTTAGAATAAGCCGCATCTCCTACAATCTTTTGAAAAGTTGGGCGGACTGGGGTACTGTACAGTCGTGCACGAGTAGGGAAACGTTCGGGTTGACGAGTAGATTGTTGGTCTTTTTAGACGCCGGATTTGTGGTCATGATAATGACAGGCACGGACGAGTAAGGCGATGATGGCAGATACGTGTAGTTCATCAGAGACACATGAGGCTGATTATCGACGCAGGTCGCGAGATGAAGCTATCACCGGAACCGCCGTCAGCGAGGGGCAACAATCGGAGACGCTAGTCTACCTGGCGGAGTCGGGGTTTCGCCTTACGAATCGAGCATTTTCTAGACATTGTACGACCTCGGGAGGGAGCTCGCTGACAGTCTGCTTATGCGTGTCACCGGCTGAAGCCTCGTAGTTTAGTGAGATCTGCTCCATGGCGCGCGTCCCTCGAGTTCTGGGTTAGGTATTTTTAGTGGTAGTTTGCTCGAAGGGTAAATTTACGGCTCAGCGCGGTTCTGTATGGTTGATGGTACTGTTACAGTCCCCACTATGACGACAAAGGGCTTGGCACCCATGTTGGCGGGGCATCTTTTGCGGAGACCGGAGCTCGGGCCACTTTCCATGCGGAGCCTCGGCTTACTACTTTGGCAGCGGCTTTAACCGGCCTTGTTCACCGCTTAGTCGCGGCATCTAACCTCATCATTTATTTACATACATACAGGAATGTAACCAGCTGACCTTTGGATGACCTTGCGTCCTCTACCGCTTCTCCCCACGTTTATAATAATAATAGAACCATTGGGTTATTCCACAGAATTCATTCGTGATTTACAAGGTGCAGCGTCATTCAGCATGCGGTCAATTAAGCCCAGATATCTTCGCCGGCGGGCATTTCCCCGCTATGTGTCAACTAGCGTGTCCGCTCAACCCCAGATTACCCCCATCACTTCGCTTCTTATAGCCAATCGTGGAGAGATTGCCCTACGGATCAACAAGACGGCAAAGCGATTAGGCATTCAGACCACAACGTTATATACCGACCCAGATGCCTCGTCACAACATGCTGCATGTTCACCACATTCCATAGGCTTGGGAGCAGCCAATGGATATTTAGATGGTGAGCGGATAGTCAGGTTGGCAAAGCAGCACGGCATTCAAGCATTGCATCCTGGCTATGGCTTCTTGTCCGAGAACTCCGCGTTCGCAAGGAGATGTGAAGAAGAGGGGATTGTCTTCGTAGGTCCGCCCGCCCAGGCGATGACCGACATGGGAGACAAAGCACGGAGCAAGGAGATTATGACCCAGGCCGGGGTTTCGTGCGTTCCTGGATACCACGGCTCTGACCAGGGAGAACTGGAACTACTCAACCATGCCAAGAACATAAAGTTCCCTGTCTTGTTGAAGAGCGTCAAAGGTGGTGGTGGCAAGGGTATGCGTATCGTCATGGAAGAAGGGGAGTTCTTACAGCAGTTAAAGAGTGCACGAGCCGAGGCTAGGGCATCTTTCGGCGAAGGTGGTGAAGTTATGCTTGTGGAGAAGTATATCATACGGCCGAGGCATGTTGAGGTGCAGGTCTTCGCCGATAAGCATGGCAACTGCGTGGCGCTAGGCGAGCGAGACTGCAGCGTTCAAAGGAGGCACCAGAAGATTTTAGAAGAATCGCCAGCTCCAAATCTAGACGACGTAACGAGACTTGACCTATGGGATAAGGCTCGAACCGCCGCTCTGGCGGTAGGCTATGTTGGAGCTGGTACAGTCGAATTCATCCTTGACAAGGATTCGGGCGAGTTCTACTTTATGGAAATGAACACTCGTCTACAAGTCGAACACCCGGTGAGCGAAATGGTTACGGGAACCGACTTAGTGGAATGGCAATTCCGAGTTGCTGCCGGCGAGAGGCTTCCCTTGACACAAAAAGAGATCATGCAGAGGATAGCAGAAAGGGGCGCCGCAATCGAGGCCCGAATATACGCCGAGAGCCCTGAGAAGGGATTTCTACCCGATTCTGGCAAGCTCGTTCACCTCGCTACACCGAAGACTGATGAAGATATTCGAATAGATGCGGGCTTTGCGGAAGGTGACACAGTTTCAGAGGCTTACGATGGAATGATTGCGAAGCTGATCGTCCGCGGCGATGACCGGGAGACCGCAATACGGAAGATGGAATTAGCTTTACGAAATTACGAAGTCGTCGGCTTGAGCACTAACATAGAGTTTTTGAAGCGCCTCTGCAAGTCTCCGGCCTTTATCGAAGGCGATGTGGAGACAGGGTTCATTGAAAAGTGGAAGACAGAGCTATTTGACCCTATAACGGTTAAGCCTGAGGTATACGTGCAAGCGGCGTTAGGTATCTCAACCTCGAGTCCTGCATCAGTCGAGCTGCCGCATGGTGGTTCCCTAGGATTTGGCCACAACGGCGGGGAGAGGACGTTTTTCTTCAAGTCCTTGGATGCGCTGAACGAGAAGGAAGGCGAAGTAGTAGAGGTTAGCATCTTCCAGAAAGACAACCAGCTTTTTGACGCCAAGATCAGTCGAAAAGGCGAAGAGACTCAAATTATTGAAAACATCGTATCTACGCCGATCTCGAGGTCAGAAAAAGCGATTCTGACGACCTTTTTCCCGGGGATGCGGGTCGATACGACGGTGGTCCAAGACCCAAATAATGACCACAAGATCACTATTTTCCAACATGGCACCAAGACCGAGTTATCTTTGGTGTCGCCAACATGGTATGAGAAAGCTCTAGGCCTCAAAGAGGTGACTGCATCCGTGGTGGCCCCAATGCCATGTAAAATTCTAAAGAACGAGGTGAAGGAGGGTGATGAAGTAGTCAAGGGTGCTCCTCTTGTTGTGTAAGCTTTATCGTTTCCTCCGCCATCTTTATAAGTTGCTAACAATGCTTAGAATCGAGTCAATGAAGATGGAGACAGTTATCCGATCCCCGCAGGACGGTGTGATCAAAAGGTTAGCTCACAAAGAGGGTGTAAGTAAATATCCTTGCCGAGGCTAACAACAGGACTAATTTCTATTTTAGGATAAATGCAAAGCTGGCACGGTCCTAGTCGTATTTGAAGAAACTGCTGCTTCGGAGTAATGATGCGAGGTATCCAGTCTAATATGTTAAGTTTAAAGTTGAGTCACTACGGGAGTAATCCGGATGTTTCGCTCATGTATATAACTCAAATGGGTGAAATTTCTTGGTGTTCAATATGCCGGTTTGATCTTTCACCGACAATTTAATCATCAGGTGGTAGTTTGGTTCTTACCAAATACGTTCAATATGAGCTTCCATCACCACATTTTGTTTTATGGCTTATCTTCTGGTTGTTTTCGTATTGCCAATCAACAGTGGCTTTCACTGATAGGTGATATGAAACACCAAATCGAGAAAATTGTATGACTTCACATCATCTTTTAAAGTGTTTCTTGAGTTGATATTTAATCAGTTTCTCAGGTTACTTATCCTGGGGTACTGCATATGATCAATGTGAGGAATATGCAGTTGCTTCTTTATCGCCCTTTTTGGCATATCTCGTCGATCGCAAATTCGTCCCTGCAGACTCAACAGGGCCGAACCCCCTAATGTCAATATACAAGGGTGTGCTTCAATCGACAGACAACCCAGAGTCTATCTTCCATGGTTTTGGCTAACTCATCGAAACCCCGTCAATGAATTTGGGTACGGATTTCGGTCCTCGTAGAACCTCCCAACCCTTTATGATACATGCCAACGGATATTTCGCCAACGCCCGTGCAATGCTTTATACATAGAAATATAACAATAATCGTGTCGGTGACGCCTTTGGTGTGCGTAGTGGGCGTCTAGCGTGGGCTTTGTTGCGGGAGGGCTTCACGTGGTAAAGTAGGTGGTGTGCGTGGTTCGGTGTTGCGATATTTCGGTTCCATGATTCCAAGCTAGAAAACTGTTAGTATCCTTGCCGACTATTCGGGCTTCTGAAGCATTCATCTCTTACCAAAGATAGTAATCTCCAGACAGTATCTGAGGGCTGAGCCCCTACACCGATCCAGTACCTTGCCCGGACCGCATCTAGCTTGATATCTTTGTGCAATCGTCCCGAGTTATCGTACGGGTCCGGCTTGGGGACGGGGTCGTATGTGCCGATGACCTCGAGAGGCTTGCTATTTCGCGCCGTCCTATACATTGGGGGCGCATCAGTTAACCGGGCAGTTGTCGCGGGGGCGGGGTGCCAATTGAGTAGATCTCACCTTGCGTGTGCAACGACTATGTTGAAGAAAGGCGAGCTTTTGCGCCCAAAGCGCGCCAGTCTGATTTTGACAACCATAGCGATTGTAATGAGCTGTTATGTATGTTACTTAATGAAGACGCTTCTGCATCGATACCGGCGGAGCAATGGCCAAGGTCAATAATTTTGGCGGAGCCGGGGTCGGGTTGATCCGTTTCAGCCAATCAATGCCTACCTGATCCACTATGGCAATGCTCTAAAACCTAGCCAATCATAGGCAGTCCCGTGCTAAGTACCGGCTAGCTACCTGGATAGGTAGAGTGATGCGCTGTGATGTCACTCAATCTTGCCTTAGTACTCTTTTTACTTGGACCCCGTCATCACTCTCGCTGCCAGCTTCATCTTCGTCGACTTCACCCCCCATCTTTCCCTATTCCGTGCATGTGGTAACTCCTCACGTGTCGCGCGTCAACAATGGCCCTCAAAGTGAGTTTGTTATAGGAATGATCTTCTTTGACATGACTTTTGACTTACACTATATCCGTAGACACTCTCAGCGAAAGCGGCTGCGGCTCTCGATCGGGAGCTCATGAGCACCGGTGCTTTCTCCATTGACCAACTTATGGAACTCGCAGGGTTATCAGTGTCGCAAGTCGGTAAGGGCTCACTCGCACATTGTTATAGACACCGGTGCTCGGATTGTTACTCATGTGGCTTTCATAGTCTACCATGTACACCCGCCTAGCAAAGGGAACCGAATTCTCGTAGCCTGTGGCCCTGGAAACAATGGTAGGAGCACACAATCCATGTTATGCGATATAAGGCGAACGCCGACTAACTCGTTCAGGGGGTGATGGCCTCGTTGCTGCCCGGCATCTTCGCCATTACGGATATCAACCCTCAGTTTACTACCCAAAGCGCAGTAAGAATGATCTTTATCAGGTATGCAGTATTTCCCGTCATAACCAAAACCACGCTGCCCTCACTAGTCATTCATCCCGTGTGAATTCGAAATAGAACTATGTCGTTATCATTGTATACTCCCGTCCTATGCTTCTAGTCTCTATTTCTAATCCGCCGTGTGGATTTCTTCTCTCTATATCATGTTTCTCATCCCTCGAATCATGATCAACACGTGCCCATCTCATTACACACATGTTCTGCTATCAATAGTCGAAGTCTCGCTGTACTAAGTTCTCGCGTAGCGACTTGCAAAGCAGCTGGAAGACCTAGAGGTCGCATTTGTGGACGACTTCACGACGGCTATGAAATCGACAGATCACGTCGTGGATGCCGTCTTTGGTAAGGTGTTGTATTCGTATAGTCATGACGTCGTAATGCTTATCCACACAAGGCTTCAGCTTTTCGGGCGAGGTTCGTGAGCCGTTTCCTGCGGTGATCAAGGCTCTCGAAGAAACAAAGCTCCCCATAACCTCCGTTGATGCTCCATCTTCCTGGGATATTGAAACTGGCCCACCACAATCAGGCCTTGGAAGCAAGTTCAACCCCGCATACTTGGTCAGCCTCACGGCACCCAAACCTCTAGTTCATCATTTTAAGGGGCGCCATTTCGTTGGAGGGCGGTGCGTATCCTTACCCCCAACTGAATGAGCTAGTCGAAACTGACGAGTCAATAGCTTTGTCGCCCCAGCAATCGCGAAGAAGTACGGCTTTGAAATTCCGATTTACCAAGGGGTAGACCAGTTCGCCGAAGTTGGTGTCAGTGGTATTCGAAAACTGTAGATTCCCTCGGGCCTGTGGAGAGGTATGTTTCGTTTGAAGAGTCTCACCCGCTCCGCTTCGAGGTCAACTGACATTACAACCCCCCGTGCGGCTATATGGACATACGGGACTGGGACATCGACCTTCTTGCATATCTTCATCTTCCTGGATAATACCCCGGGGGCAGCGCAGGAGCGGTGGGTGAAAGTGCCGACAGAACTCGACGAACACGAGGTATTCCTTCCCACAAACAGGGCACTCCGAGACATGCTCAGTGCACATTAAAGCCGTGGACTGCGTATTGTAGGGGAACGGCAAGGACATGTATCGTATGGTAGGGCCCCTATTATGTCGCGAGTATCAACGAGCGGTAATAAGGCGTAGCATCCGTTAGTCTGTTGTGGCTGGAACCTGATAGTATGCGGCTTGGATGCATAGAAGGGGCTTTGGGGGGATATCATAGAAGATGGAATGCAGTCGCGCATACTCATGGAGCTCGCCACCATAGACTAACGAGCACGAGCACGAGTACAGGCACATCAAGCTTGGAGAGCCTATATGATGAACAGTTGTGGCAAGCGACAGGGTTAGGATTCGTAACTGAAAGCTTGCACTAGGGCGCACCAATCAAGGCAGGTCAACAGTTTCCCTCATTGTCGAAGCAACTAACAAACAGCACTCACAGTTTCCCTCCAACAATACTACATTTTTTTTCCTGTCTTGTGTAATCACAATCACAGAGGAGGTGGAAAGTGCCTAGGAGGCCGGAGCAAAAGCTCCTATACGTGTCTGATAGGCTGCAGCGGCTCCCGGCGCTTACCACTTTAGCTGCTACCATTTTCCTCGTTCGTTGCGCTGCGTCTGGACCGCCTCTCCTTGTCGATCCTCTCTTATGCATTGAACCTTTCCCATCGGCCCAATGTCTCGCAAATGGGGTGCTGATAAATACTGCCCAGTGGCTTCCCCTACTTTAGTCTCAGGGCCCGGCTGATTAAGCATTTTCACTGTGCTGAAAAGCTGAGCGGTCTTGCTCCGGCGCCATGCGGGCCGTCCGCAAGAAACCGTTCTCGACGATGTATCCAATCTACGGGAAAGTCAAAGCTAGCGTACCCGGTCTAGCGTCGTCGAGCCATCACCTGCATACTTTCGGAGACTAAATTGTGGAGACAAGATGCACCGAAGCAGCCTCACTTGTCGGTCGGTACAGCACCATACACCATACAGAATACACCATATGCGCATATATGTGTAGCCAAGCACTGTGTACTGTGCTGCGTAGATACATTGTGGCTGTGCTTACCGACGTTAGCGCCACGCTCATGTTTTGCCACACTCGAAAACTGCTGAACCTAGCCTATTAACCGAGAGCCACGTTCCCTTACGAATCCCAACCTACCTAGATCTGTATTGTACTGTATAGACCAACGCGAGACGGCTTCGTTTCGCAATACCTAGCACACGAACGCGGTGGCGAAACTGATCTTTAACTAAGCCTCGGCAAGATATAGTCTAAATACGTATTCGATCGCTCGAAGATCATTACTGTATAAGGGTTTCTGACGGTAGCAACAGTAGGACATTGAGTCAAGATTTATGATTTTCGGCCGTTCTAGGCAGGCCGCACCTGTACCGCAAATGATGTGCAATAAACAGCCTCAAAGCCTCGTAGACGACCCAGTTAAAAGTTAGTATTCTGTCACTTAGCCACATACCATCCCTTGCCTTAGAAGGTACTGTGGCGCTAACCAACGTACAGGAACCGTTCGCCACATTCACAAGCCACTTGGCTGTTTTAGCCCGTCCCATCGCAAACCATCCATATCTAAACTCGGTTACATGTTCCACTTTTAACATAAGACCCTAGAAGTATTCTGTGAATACATCACACATCACAAAATCACAACCTTGGAAACTTACCTCACATATACGCCACATGACGCGTAAAGCCACTTCTTAGGGATGTATCCCCGCCCCTCTTTCCCCCTACAGAGAATACCAAGAGGTAATTCATAGACCCACGAAGTCAAGTGTCATTGTCCTCGAGAAATGAGAAATAGGATAACTGATACAATCTCTTGGCACAAGCCACACAGTGCATCATTGTAGAACCCCGTAACGGCTCTAACACCCGAGAGAGGTGTGGTGCCCCGTGACGAACCCTGTCTTACCAAACATGATTGGCTGTCAGTGTCTGGTCCGGCTCAGATCTAGATACCTATGTACTTCATAACCAGTGTTGCTATCCCCGCTGCGCCTTTCGACTACAATCGAGATGACTCCCGGTGTCTCCTCAATAACCCACGACAAACAAGGAAATCCATAGACTTAGTTAGCCATGCGCGCGGTGCGGACGGCATGCCGATGTTATTCAGCCACAGTGTGCTGAACATCCAAAAGCCAGCCCCAACCGCAACAGCCCCCTAATTACATACTGTCAAACTTGTATTCTTTTGTAGAAATAGCAGCGTTTTCAACAAAGGTCAATGTCCCACCATGAAAAAGTTTGGTCGTTCATGTAATTGCAGAGATAAATCCCACCTACCAGGGCATAGGCGAACAGCTAGGAGGAGAACGTCATATCGGACGCATCAGTTATAGTATCGATCTTTTGTACCAAAGGCATTATATTCTTACCATAAATATATAGCAAGCATTTTACCTCGCTTATGCTCGGCTTCCACAACAAGGCGTTATTCATCTAGGTGGTTAGATGGTGCTCATGAAGAGTATTAGAACCGTATTTCTACTTGGCGGTTGTTCTACTGCAGTAGTTCCTGTGGTACTGTACTGTGGATCAGCAACGTGATATATAATTATATGTCCTATCTACTATATCCAACTTGGGCATTGCTAGCCCCATTTCCGTCTCGTGCCCGAAAGACGGTGAGGCGCAATGGCCATTCTAGTGGCAACTACTTCACTGGCTCCTCGAGAAACACCTCTCCGTCCGATTAAATTGTGCCACAACTACCCGCTATGCGAGACGCTGTCTCTTAATTTTTGCCCGAAGCCTTCGCATGTTCGCACCACGAGGGTTTCAAATGTTCCTTCGGACCAACCCAGAGATAAAAGCCACTACTCGATGATACAGTAAATATCTCGAGGGATCCCACTGCATATTGCCACCTGCTCTTATTCGGATACACCAATGCCGTCAAGCACTGCTCGGACAATCACCACTCACATGTGAAGAGCATGGTTAGCTTCCGTGTACCAGACTTGCATGGATAGCCACTGCCGGACATCGTGAAGTCCCCGGGTGGCTGTTTCTGACTTACGCGTACTTCTGTGCGCCTGTGCGTGCATATACGGTTCTAGGGAGTCGCCAACGAGTGGACAGGAGCCGTTAGAATGGACTTTATGGTGCTACACAGTCACGCAAACTGGATAATCTTTTGGTAATGGCCTTTGGATACTGGACCATACTGCGTACTTTCTGGTTAGTTCCCGCATATCTCTGGAGATTTGTTGAGAATGCAATGCTTACCAAGCTTCTCTCGGTATTTCTCTACAGCGCAGGGTAAACACAGGGGGGGATACTGTCTTGTCAGCGAACAGTGCCCCAACTGCAGTTGGCTGTCGAGCCACGTCTCGCTCATGGGTCGCGGAGTAAGCGCTCCGGAGTCGAGATAATTATCGGTACGCTAGGTGTACATTGGCGCGTCCCATGGCCAACTCTGCAGGACTGGCTTTGGTCGTATCAGTTCGCTTTTCAGCGGTGACACAGGGAAATGTGCCCAGTGGGAAGGGCAAATCCTTGCCGCTATCGAAATTAATAACCGAGTGTTGTTTTACCGAGATGAAGGGAAAAGAACTTCACGAATGGGATCGTTGACCTCTTGACTTGTTAAAAGTGGTTGATACAACATCTCTGTTACCGTACTTGTTACATCTCCACTCCAGCCTTCAAAGTAAGTGCTTTACCTGCATGCCTTGTTCCCACCATGTCTCAAAATCCTATCTTATGTAGCCCGAGGAAATAGGAGATCCTTAGCGGAACAAGGGCGGAGAAGATAGATAGGGGATCACAGACTGACCCTATTGGAATTTCTTACCGTATTGAAACAGAGTGTGCAAAACACACACCGCATTCTAGAGGACTGGCCAATCACTTCTAGCGATTTTAGGGGATAAAAGCGAGTATTCTGGTAAAGCAATAGTGTATTCTTGGTGTAGCTAACCTCCTTAGAGGCAGCAAAACGACCTGTATGTGCCATCTATGTAGGCCACCTGGCTGATAAAATCTACGCTCTTAGACTAGCTAAATAAATAAGCAAACGACGCACTTAATCAACCTATCCCCCATGTAACCGTGTCGCCCACACTGTCTTAGTATGAAGTAAATAAATAAGTTTGAAAGATAATATTTCATTATTGGTAAATTTCATGCACCTTGCGTTCCTCTACCGAAAGACTCCATTTTTGAATTCCTTGGTCATGTGTGTGAGGTCCTCTAAAGCACGTGTGTGAATTATACAAAAGGGCTCTTAATAATCCTCTTCCTAAGTACAAAACCAAGGCGATAATCTACGCAACCTTCTCAGTTTCTATATACCTATATATATGGACGTGAACAGATATACGCATAGTTTGTAGCTAGTTGCTCGTGTCGCATTGGCAGGGGCGAAGGTCTTGCTGGTTTACTCCTAAGAAAATTCGATTGGGTTGCGGACCACCCTACGATAACACTGGCGCCTACCTAGTATCTAGCCGGAATTAGGCTTAAGGATTGGGCTATCATTTATGAGAAGTGTTCTGGCCGTAAGGGTAGACTTTTAATTTTTCGGGTTTCGACTGCGAACATTTTTTTTCAGGCAGAGGGAGTTAATTTATTTCTTTTATATGACAGGATGGAGTTATTGACATATAGCTAATGTGGTCTGTTCACAGCAGGACGGAGGAAGTTAGGTAGTCTTGTTGCCGTCGCCCTAGCTCTCTTCAGCCTTAGTTACGAAACAAGGTAATCCGAGCTGCATATGGGTTCAAAAGAATTCTTCCAATGCCAGTAATATGCTAAGACTGTTAGTGATAATAATCACTTGGAGCGGTTTGTTGCATACGCGATTGTGATACCAGAGGATAATGTCATTTGGTAGTGACCCGCGGTTAGCTTATAGTGAGATGAATCATGCGAATTATACCCCGCGCCTTAGAGCCTTAAATCACAGTCAGAAGACTTCATAACAACTTCATAGTAAACTGATCGCGTTGGTGAAGAGGACGTGCCTAATACTTATCTCCTCTTCTAAGCCTTGGAAGGATTGTGTCCTACGAAAAAATCACTAGACTAAGCCTAATCAATAGACTCCCCATATGTCTTGATCGCTCGCACTGTAATAATAGATACCTTGTTCAAAAGCGCCTCTGTGCGTAGAAATTCGGAAGACGTCAGATGATCGAGCAGAATCTAGTTGATCGATTCATGCTTTAGAAGGAATTATGTAGGTAATGCTCCGATGAAGATACATAGATATAGATAGTGGCGCGGGGAAAAGGGGATCCCGACACGGAACTAAGCCCCTTGGAGGGCTCGGGCCACGCCGTAGGGGCTCTAGCCCGGTCTATATAAGCTAACAGGGAAGATTTCACAGGCAAAGATGGAACTTCTTTCTTTGTGAAATAAAATAGTCATCACTAGACTAGTTGTCGGAAATGGGACAGACCTTCTGCAGTTCTTCTGCAGCTCCTCTGCATCCAAATTTAGTATGAGATTGGTCTTCTAAATGGAGGGGAATTCAGTCGTGATTAGGAGGTACAACGACACTCCCAGTTCAAAGATGCAATCTACCCTTATACAGACCGTACACGGCCCTTCGTATCATGACAGAAACGTATACAATCCACTCAGTACCCGGTCCTTCACAGCCCTAGTGACTGCCGAAGCGACGCCCACGCAGACTTGATCGCTTCCCAAGCTAAACTAGACTCTTCCTTCACCCAATCCAGTGCGCGACCGCATGCGGCAATGACCCAGCAGCCACCAAGATACAATCCATACGATATAAGTGAGGCCAAGCATATACACAGGACTATCCCCACACACTTCCAGAACTTATTCCTATCAAAAGGTGTCGATGAGCCATAGCTTTGTTGAATTTCATATGTGGTTGGTAGCGTGTTGTAACGTCCGTAGTGGTGCGGGAGGTTCACACGAGAAGTAGGTAGCAGAGGCTGCCTTTCGACACTCGAGATAGAGCTATTTGAGGAATCCTGAGCGCTGATTTGTGCCCGGTAGGCTCGGCTAGCTTCAAGATACCTCGTGTAGGCGTTCGACAACAACAGAGAGTCGTCGGCTGCGCTACTTTGCTGAACACTGGTCGAACGAACGGGAGGTAATATGACTGGCGGCAGCTCATATGGGGGCTCGGTAAACTGAATGTGTTGGATGAGAGTTTGATATGACCGTTCCGAGAGGAATATGTCTGGACCCCGGCGATTATAAGGCTGCAATGAAGCTAGGCGGATGCTCTGCCTCTTCCTCGTCTTCACGTACGACTTCTTCCGCAACTGGTACGACGGATCATCAAGAATTAGTAGGATCCCATTGTCGGGATGGGTTTTGCTAGGTGCGATTGGAAGATGGTCATGCCTCGCCGACGTCGAGGATGGGAATTTCTTTTCAAGGTTGACGCCGCCGAACGAGGTGATCTGTAAGAGCATGTGAGCCGAGCGCTTCACTCTCGCCATATTTTCAAGAAGGACGCACTATGAGAAAATCTACCCGAGAGTTACGGGGTCGGGTGGAAAGGATAACCACGGGGTGCTGACAACAGCCCTCTTCAATGTCTGGCTCAGTCGGCACGAGCTCGTCTTTGCTCGGCAGCCATTTGATGCAGCCGGCGAGGCGTTCTTCAATCACGCCTGGCATGGCCGGTCAACGCGCTCGTATTATAATATGCACACGGCTTCTACATGTTATTCCGAGCACTTCGTTGATGCAAATGCACATTTATAACTTTGCTGGTTTTGAATCTTGGATGGAGAGATGATGCCTAGGAGGGAGGGAGGTAGAGAGGGTCAAGCTTGGCGCCTATCCGGTCAGATATAAGGCCATCCCCAAACATAACACCTCCAAGTTGCAGCCAATCGAGAATGCATCGATGCACAGGCCGCCGCCCCCAACTAACGGATGCTTGCTGACGCCAATTATAATAGAGAAAGTCAGCAAATACCTAGGTATTACGGCCAAAGTGCAGTCGGCCAATTACTAGGCCCGTGATACTCGGAAGGAAAAATAAGCATCCAGGTATAAACGTAGGCACGTGACATGCATGCATTGTTGGACCAATTAGATGATCATGGTCCTGCGAGGCGGACAACGGACCATGTGGACAAGAGAGCTAGCGAGGAAAGGGTTCAGTAAAATAGAGAAAGTACTTCATATTTAATATATACTTCTTCGCTGCTGTACTTGTCAATCAATCTAAGCATAGTCCCCCATACGGCTTACTGGTACATTGAATCTTATTGTATTAGTCTCAGCCACTGTCTACGCGACAGCTTTCGTCTCTGAAACACGGATGTGACGTTGTTGACCAGGAAGAGTAAATAACCCATCATCTATTTTGGCCAATTTTCAATCACCCTCCATATTTTACCAACCGCTATTGCTCTACATGGGATTCTCTATAACTTTATATTTCTTTCTTCCATCAATTGCTTCTCTGTGCCTTCTTCATTCATTCTTCTATAATTCCCAAGTTATAATAATCTTTACAAACTTTAACCCCTCATTGGGCTGTGAGGCAGTGGGTACGCATCAACTCGCATCGCCTAATTGACAAGGGCGCAGGTTGTCTTTGCGCGTTAGATGGAAGTACTAATATATCTTTACATGGTTCGATTCAATAATCTTGTGTCCTCTATTCCTTTTCATTGTACGTGCTCTCACCCTCCTTGTGGCTCTATGTTGCCCGGTGACCGGATGCTTGACTCAATGTTTGCTGGAGGGTCATGGTCCTAGATGATGAAAAGCACATTGCCACGTATTATGATACTCCCTTGTACAACAAATGGGAGGCTGTTGGTCTGGAAACATCACTCATACATAGTATACTTGTACTTCGTTTCCCTATTACTAGGTATAGGAAGTGATTAGCACTACGTGGCACTGATTGCCCACATTTATGTGATGGTATTCTTGTATAACTATTCGTGGTTGTCACTTCCTAATATATATTAGAACCTTGTCTGCTGATAGGTACTCTGTTTATCATCTTCTTCTTCATTTTTCCTTCTTTTTTTAAATCATCTTTATTACACAAGATCATAAGCATTTACAGGCTCCTGTATAGGTTGTTGCTCCTCCAAATCCTAGCACCGATAGGCCTATTTATCCCACCCGTCGCTTTTTAATACTTGGACCTGGAAACCCAGCTGTTAAAATGTAAGAAATTACCTCTATATCTTCGTTTCACGAGCTAATATCGGAGTTATCGCTTGATAGGGCCGGCTTCCACCAATATGTGAGCTTATCTTTTCGAATCGCTTCTGGAAACTACTCAATATCTAAATATCACGGCGGTGGAGACATATGTTGTGGCGTATTAAATTAGATGGGAATACTAATTTTGCTTTTCCTCTTTTTGTAGCGGTGCAAGTATTTTGTGACTCACAATTGCCCAAATTTGGTATACATATTCGGCTCATGCTGTGCCTATTGTGCCGTACGTACATATTTCTCTTAGCGAGCTGTCTGTTCTTGAAATATGATACTGATATATGAACACACATAGGCTCAAGGCCGAGAGCATGAAATCTTTATCTCCGTACTGGTGGATACTGCCCACCAGATTGACGATTATCACGCCGTCATGAGCTGCCAAAAATCATCTCACCTTCGCGACTCCCTAGAAGAGTGATATGGGTTTAGCGCCTGGCCCCTTAGCCTGCTTGATAGTCACTGGATCTATGTGCACAAAAATGAAGACTCTGGTGCGGGCGTCATGACTTCATCCAAGAATACATGTAACTAGCTGTAGGTGGTCAAGTGCCTGACTTAGTCTCGTCCGACAGTTGGTAGGCAGGGGCATTAGTACTATATACCGTCGAATCCCTGACAGTATTACCCACGTCTTTTTTTCTACAACCCGGCAGCTTTTAAGATCCCGACCTTTAACATTACTGGACCAAAAAAATCAAAAGATTGACTAATACCCCTTATATACCTACTCTACTTTAGTACCTCAATCAAGTACTGGATCATGATCTCGCCAGGATGGCCCTATACGGTGGCTACTAGCCTTCTAGAGGCATCTTTATTGATAAAAATAATCACACAATATCAGAAGGAATCATAACCATCTAGAAACGACTTAGGATTTAATTGCATTAAGATCTATCGTGCCTAGTTTCTAGGGACGCTACAGTAATAGATGAGAAGTTTAGGCTTATTGCTAAGGAACAAAACTGCAGCATGCCGCAGTTGTATATTAAATACCCGGTACCGAAGATATTGCTGACCCTTTCAACATAATATATTGAATCAATAGAGCTACTACTATCTTTAGGGGGTATCACCCACGTAGTAATATAGACAACTATATTTCTAGAAAAAACTTGGCGCCTGCCACTACGAGTCTAAGGGGCTGCGAGACCTTATCTACTTCTTGACTCGGATTTTCTGTATCTCACTATTGATCTAGCAAACTTCTTAACCGACCAAGGGAAACTATCCACAAATAGGCAAGGGCTACCATGGTCGTATTATTGAAATTCTGTCACTTGTCCTACGCAATCACTTTCTTGAGAAGAGCCACTCAAAAACTGAGGATCTGTACTCCTTACTTGACAGGTCTCGCCCACTCAAAAATGCCGGGGCTAAAAATCCGATAGATCGTGCCCTCCTGCTGGCTGACCCACCAAATGAGGCTTTGCCAAAGAGGGGTCACTTTGATATAATAAGAATGCGATAGCTATATAACTCATCGTCTCGCCTTTAGCGCCCCGACTTTGTTTTTCGTTCTTATATATTGATTCCTCTAAGAAAAACGAACCCTTCCAAGGCTTTGGCTCTCTTGATCCCTAAATCGCCAAAACAAAGGCCCATCGTCAAGCAGCGTTAAAATATGGCGGCAGAGTATCCCGTTGTTCATACCATCGCCGGGACTCAATTTATAGTTCACCCGCAGGTAGTGGTTAGTTATACCTTTTAATCATTAGGTCTTTAATATCTTTGGCTTTTACTAATTATCACGAAGGGCACCTTGATCGAGGAAGTTACTTCGCTAGACATCACGCCAATTCTTATTCTTCGCGATGATACTCTTCGTAGCACTCAAGATGAGCTCATAGGCCTCTTAGGGGTTTATAAAGCTAAGGACGACATCTACATGGACGAATTCTCCTTGACACTTGTTGTACATCATTCTTCTGCTAATGTCGACACTATAGCTTCTACCGAACTGACACGACCACCCGGCTGTTTGACTGTTTACAGCGCTCAGACCCCTTCTAATGAAAGTCATTTACCCCCAGGACCTTACTTCTTGCGTGGTTCAAATATTCACCAAGCCTGGCGCTTGTATCCGGATGAACTAGACGCTTTTATTTTTGGCGTCATCCCTGACGACGTCTTTGAGCCCAAACGGCACGTCTAAATGTTTACCTTTTGCACCACTCGACTAATTGCCCATCACTAGGTTCCAACCCCTGGCCGTCGGAACATCTGATGGCCTCACAAAGGCAATCGCCGTTCCTAGTCGCCTATATCATGAATTCTCTCCCGAGAAGCCTTTGGCCGGTCATCGGACGGCTTTGAAGGACATTTTCAGCCTCGAGGGTGTCAAGACCACAATGATGAGTCGGTCCTATACAGAACTCTTCGGCCCTGAAACTAGCAGTGCCGAGTACGTTACGAAGCTTCTAAGCCTTGGCGCCATTATTGTTGGCAAAACTAAGATGACACAATTTGCCTCGTCTGACGAACCCACTGATCAGTGGATCGACTTTCATTGCCCTGTGAACCCCCGAGGAGACCAGTACCAGAGTCCATCAGGCAGCTCGTCTGGTGCCGCTGCGGCTTTAGCAGGCTACTCATGGCTAGACCAATCTATAGGAGGAGATTGTGAGTCATGCCGTTTTGAAGTTGTTCTATGCTCTTGCTACACAATGTCTGACAAAACCAGCTGCTGGCAGCATTCGAGCACCTGCCACGTGCAACGGCCTATTCTCTTTGAGGCCTTCATTCGGTTCTACCTCGATGGCAGGAGTCGTTGTGAATTCAAAGTAAGAGGTCTTGGTCTTCTCATCGACGCTAGTACTTATAAATTGGTAGATTGTTTGACGTTGTTGGCCTATTCAGCCGAAATCTTGACCATCTATATGAAATTGCTTCAAAAACGATGGACCTTCCAGCTTATCGGTCCCAACTTCCGGCTCACATCCTTTATCCCCTCGACTTCTTCCCACACAGTAATGATGAGCATCAAAGAATGGTGGAAGAGTTTATCGGTGTTTTTGAAAGTTTACTAGGCACAAAGCGGGTTGAATTTAGTATCGCAGAACGGTGGTCTCAGTGCCCGCCTAAAGCGGCCGAGGGAAAGTCTCTCGAGGAATATTTGCCTAAGGTTGGTGCGATACCAAACACGCATTGCGTCGAGCACTAAGTCTGTTTTAGAGCGCATTTTTGGCCATGTGCCGAGACTACTACCAAGGCTTTAGCGAGTTTCGATCGAAATACAAGGCTACGCATGGGAAAAAGCCATATGTTGGACCCGTAGTTCGCTACCGATGGTAACTGGACCGCGCCGGATTAGACACAATGCCTTCCTGCTAACATCGCTAGGGAAATCGGAAAGTCCGTAACCGAAGAAGAATACAAGACCTACACCAATGAGTTGGAGGTCTTTCGGACATGGTTCGAAGCTAATGTTCTCTCCGCCGATTCTGAGGCTCTCTCTGCTGCCATTATGATCATGCCATACGGAAGCGCAAAGCCTAAATACCGAGACGCACCGAACGAGTACGTTTCTTGATCTAAGTTACTGCAAAGATACTGATAAAATGAAGAGCCCCATGTTCTTCTCCTACGATAGGCGAAAAGTTCATATCCCCAGTCCTCCAGATGCCCCAGCTAGTATTGCCCTGTAAGTTGATTCATATTTCTGAGTTGTTTCATGATCGCATAGACACTTGAGGGGAGTTGACGTGGCATCTATTACATGTGCTATGAAGGACACCCTGACTCCATTTTGAAGAATCTTATATCCTCATCGTGTTACTATTTAAATTTCCTTTGACAAATGTATTTCTATGTGTCACGGATAAATGGAGCCTTATATGTACCGTTATTGCCAATATTGCAATAATGGCGTCGTTTTGCGACACTATGCCTCTGGAATCCTCGCTGTCAATGATGTTATCTATATCCAAATTCTTATCCCCAGTCTAATCTCATCGCAGTCGGTCAAATGCCATACCAATCTCAAGTTTCGGGACAAATTGAATACCGCCCAATTGCCAGTACTCTTGTGGGAGCGAAAGATAAGTTGAAATTTTCCTCATTATTGAAGTCTCAAATTACTGACAATGCTTGAATACGCAGCGATTTGATGCTTATTGCTCTGGCTAAAGCCGCTTTCGAGCATAAATCTTGGCCAACAAAGATTTTCACCGGTCGCGATATGTACCTTTTGGGCGACAATATTCGGAATGTAAAATGAAGATTTGATATGAAGACCTCGAAGACTGGAAGTTCAAAGATCTAAAAATATACGCTTCTATATCTTAGGGGTCGACCAAAGTTGCAAGTGATATCCTCAGATGATAGCAGCGGAATCAATACTGTAGCGGAAGACTTTCAAAATAGTGTAAGATAGCTCGACAACTTTTAATGATAGCAGAGTAGCTTTATTTATTCATTAGTAGTTAGCGAGCTACAAGATGCGAAGTTGCTAGCTTGATATTCCATGTCCCTTCTGTGGGACTGACAGGAAGTTGGCTTACTAGGACTGTAGCCACTATACTAAACCATGGCAATAACACATTGCATACTCCATTTACATTTGGCTTTTCTGTAATAATCCATTACTACCCTATTGTGTGTGGTTTTACATTTTCATACCGAGTAACAACTAGTGAACCCCCCACCCCCTTTTGGTCCACATGACGCCTATGCAAGCCTTTCTTGAAACCGATTAATCTCCTAAAGCGGTTTCTTCTTATTTTCAGTCAACAATTTCTTTAGTGACTCAAAAGGCTCTCAACCAAATCTAGGGTATCTTCTCCGCATTTCTCTCATTCCTCATCCTCGTCATCAATACATTTTCGTCATCGTGGCTAAAGGTCGACGCAGAAACACAAAAACATACAAGACTGAACATTAATGACGGCAAAACAAGTGCCAGAACTAGAGGGAAAGAAATCTTGCCGACGTGAGATTGAGAGACACATCGAAACGAGCAGTCAAAATAGGAGAATGTTATGAGACCGCGGATGAAGCGTTAGCTTTAGGAGGACGTATTCCGTTTGCGTTCGTTCTTTGGGCCGCCAGAACCGAGAGTTGGCCAGTTCTTCTCGTCCTTGCAGCCATCGGACTTTGTCTTTAGATTTGCTGGTTGAGTTGTCGATCCCCCTAGCACTTGACTCCAGAGACGGGGCTGGGGCTGGAATCCAGAAGCGCTAGGTGTTGGTGCAGATGTTGTCGGCGTAGTCTGCGGGATCTGGGCTATGCGCTGTTTTGGCAAAGTAGTAGCGACTGGGCTTGTGGTCCGGTTTGTATTAACAGGCGGCCGGGGGAGCTGGGAAGACCCTGCGCCGTCAAATGTGCCAGGTACTGTGGCTTTGGTTGCGTCCACAGAGGCCTCTGACGTGATGCCTGAAATCGTTGAATTATTTGCAAGAGAACAAGGGGAACTGCCACGGTGATTGGATTCGTTCGGATTTGTCAGTAAAGACTTCTCTAACTGTCTAGAACTCGGTGTATCAGACTCATTTTGGAGGGCGCCCGCCCAAGTCTTAGCCGGTGCCTCGTCTCGTGATGAGTTACTCGAGACTTTGGCGAGCCGTCCATGCGAGGCTGGGGCTGCCGTCATGGAAGACTTTGATGTATCATCGGGTTCTGGGGCAGACTTCTCCCAGCGCAGCGCTTTTGTATTAACTGGAGCGGTGGTTCGGGTAGAAGGCACCGGCGTTGGTACTAGAGCCGGGAATGGGTTAGAGGAATCTGATGGAACGTATCTTCCGGAAACAACGGCACTCCATGATGTTTTAATTGGTGCCATAGCACTAGGGGCAGGCGTGATGTCATGGAGTTTAACCTCATCCTCGGGGTCGGTCCTAATACTTATGTCTCCAACCTTGCAGTCCTCGCTATCAGATTCTTGTTTGATAGAGACGCTGCACTCTGTTTTAACCGAGCCATTGTCACCATCTGTAGATTCGTTCTTCAATCCTCCTTCATATGCAATAGCGCCGTTTCCAGTCGAGTCAAATTTGGTAGAATTCCCATCGGCCTCGAGAGAATCCGTATGTTGGTTAATGTCACGGTTTTTACCCTTTGATACCGCGGACGAAGAAGGTCTTGCCAAAGAATTGGGTGATGGAGAAGTCTGTATAGCCTCCGCTCCTTTCCCTATGGCATGGTGGGACAGATTTTGAATTTCTTGGGTAGGCGAATTGACTTCGCTCATATATTCTCGTCGGGGATAGGACTCGGAACAACTGCGTGGCTTACGAGAAATCTCATTGCTCGAACTCAACATCTCAAGCTGAGGATTGTAAGCAGGCGCAGAGCCGGTCTCTGTGTTCGTGTCGACATCACAATTGAGATTGTAGTATGCTGCATCATTGGATTTTTGAAGCTGTTCTAGGTTCTGTTCCCGGGTCTGTTTGCGTAGTTCATCAGACACTTGGGTCTCAAAAGCGGTAGCTTTGGGATTAAAGAAGGATTTCTGATTTGTATCCCGGTTCGGCTGAGAGACACAAGTGCCGTTATCGCTAAAGCTGCGCCCAGTAAATGTGTGATGAGACCTGGTATGGGAAGAGGCAGACGGTATATTGCCTTGGTATTCGTAGGGCTGGTTAGGACTGTGGACTGGCATGTAAGCGCATCCAGGTGGAGTGCTCCCAGAGCCACCATTGAAAGGGGGTATCGGAGCTACCTGATATGGGTAATATTGGTACTTAGGATGACTCTGGGCTCTGTATTGGGAGTCAAAGGTGGCTCTTGAATGACTCTGAGGTGTATATTGTTTGGTCGTGCTGTCGCTCTCCATCTTTCCTTTGACCCGCCAGTTGCTGGATTTTGTAGCCCTGCCGAGTAAGCGATTGTAACCTGTAGTAGAGGAACTTCCCTGTGCCCAGGATGAGCCGATTCTTTGCTCACTATTATCCGCTGCTGGATGGGTATATGAATGGGTAACCTCAGCTGTAGGGTAGTTACCTCGATGATCCGGTCGCTGGTCCCTCGCCACATAGCTATGCTCCTTACTTGATGCCTGAGATGGTGCTGGGTATCTAGTAGACTCGGTTGTTGAGGCATTACAAGTCTCTTCCAATCTGCTATTGGCATCGGCCGGCATGAAAGGGATTTGGGAAACTGTTTCGATAACAGGCCTAGAGCCTGATGGGTGGGACGAGAGACCATTGTCCCTACCACCATCTCCAAGGTGCATCAGAGGACCATGGTGGGGATACAGATGACACTCCTTCTCTTCGACGATGCGGAACTTGAATTGTGTGCTCCGAGGACAGTATATTAGGGGTGGGTGCATAGAAGGGCAGCACTCAGTGAACCGCGGGTAGCCGCAATAGCACTTTGAGCAGATGTAGTAGAAGAGAATACACATTGCGAAGTTCTACCAAATGCAGATTCGTTATGGGAAGGAAGTAGCTTTCTGCCTGGTAAGGACGGTAGGAGAGTGAGCCGAAATTGATGATACTAAGCTCAGTGAAATCCCTGCGCTACTGTGTTAGCAGCTAAATCTCGTGTATGGTAAGAAGGATTTATCGGTAGCTGCAAGCTAATGACGGGAAAGAAATGTGAAGGGTATTATGCGATGATGAATAGAGGGCGAAGCGGCGATTTTGTAGCGTACCTAACGAATCTCTCGTGCTGGGCTTAGAACGAATTTGTGTTGCTTGACTTTGGTGCAATCTTATGCTTGGGATTTCCTGCTTTTGCTTTGTTAGACTGGCGATCGTGAAAGACGGTGTAGTGCAAATTGTTGATTGTTTGGGCTGTTGTCAGACAAGGACCCGCAGGAAGTGTCCAATACCACTAATATTTAGGGATTAGCATTTATCTATGACAACTGAAGATTGTATCATTATTATCGAGGTAAGCCATCTCCCAATACAGAGACTGGAGTGCAGAGAGGAAACAAGAATATTGATAGCTCGAAATAATATGGGATGACTTACGATTCCTGAAATATTAGTATGAGCAACTATAATGCTGTCGTTGTCACATGCGTTTGCGGTTGTGCATTAAGTACAGAGGGAGAAACCGTAGAATCGACGGACTTTATGGGTGTAGCAGAAAAAGGCATCACTCTACCGTGACACCACAGTCTAGGCTACAGATGCTTCAGGGAGATACAGAAAGTTTTGGCTAAAGAAAAGAGAAGAATAGTGACAAACATGAGAATGGGCTGGGCGGTTATGGTAACAGGAGACAGAAGAGAGATGCATAGAAGTAGCTAGAAGTAGTTACACAACAATCACAAGGAAGGCAATTGCAGCTTTTTTAAGCAAGTGTAATATTTCTCCTTGTGTATAGAGAGATGCTGTTACCTCGAGACCTTCACGCGTTCAAGACTTGCAAGGGGGTATCACAGCAACAGGTACTTAAAACAACATGATTAAGCACATATTATTCATGCTGCAATATATTATGACGTACAAGACATCATTTGTAGTACAATCCTGTATCCTAATGCTTTCAAGTTATCATATAAACTCACAGTAGGTACTCTGAAAAGTACTCGTGATGATTCTAATGTTATGAAGATTGGTGACAAGTTTCTTGCACCTATTTACGTCTAACTTCTCAAGCTGTTAATTGGAAAATGGGCTCAAAACAAGATGCAAAAAATGAAGATAGCAAATTTCCATGAGTACCAAGCGGGTTTTAATAGTACCACTTTCTTTTTAGATCATGTCTTTGATATTGCCAACTAGATTGTCATCTTAGTTGCTTGAATATAGCTCCTTTCCTATGTAGTTAATACCTAATACTTAGCACAGGGAGTGCATCGCGGCTAACTACCTACTACCTCTTCTCCCATGGTTGCACATAGGATTGTTCATATGTTGCGCGTAAGTGTACTTTGTGTGTAGTCCCCGCTAGACCTTAAATTGGTTAGTCTAGTGTGTGACATTTGTCTTTTACCTAGGAATTCAAAAAAAACTGCATCTCTTCTCTATAGCAAAGCTAGGAGCAGTATGTTTAGTGGGAAATCATAGATTTTATACTACTCGCTCAAGGTATACTTGGCCCACGACCTCATCTACAACAAGTAAAAAGGGGGAGCATGTCACAGTGCAGACCCACACGTGATTGAACTATATCTACTTAAAAGAATAGATGTACTTATGCGAACTATATGGCTAATGCTCCAGTAAATATCTACCTAGGTAGGACGTACCTAGGTACTTCCAATTCTCTATCGATAACCCTTCCAAATTCAAAGATTATATTCAACGCCAATCGCATATAGAAGGCCCCTTACCTAACTCCTTCTCCGAGAGTAGTCCTCATGTTCCTAATACACGCGCCAAACTGTTTCTTAAGAAGACTGTCACTTTCGTACTCCTTAACGCCTTTAGCCGCTACTAGAAGCACCTGCAGCCCATAACACCGGCTTCATTGTTACTTTGAGGATCGCTTCTCCAAAGCCTAGATATATATTATTAGCCGAGTCTGTGCTGTGAGCAACCTCGTCCCTAGTAAGAGACCCGGTATTAATGACAATGCCGGCCTCGAGTCCAAGCTGCTCGAAATCATTTTGCGAAAGCCATTCCGTTGTACACAAGAGCTGCTTTGAGGAATTATCGTCACTTAGTTGGGGTCGACTACTGCTCGAGTATTCAAACAAGAGCTTTAAAGGTCCCGAGGGATACAGAGATGAGATTTCTCCAAGTGGGATCCTGTACGATATGGTATGTTCCCGAGGTCTGTGAGGCGCATCCACTGATGTGCAAGTATCGGTTGCACCACTTGCAGCGTTTGGCACTACTGGGGAGATAGATCGTCTGATAAGGACGCTGTCAGAACTGGCATATTGTTCGAGAACGGCATTTTCGGTTGGGATTTCCTCGACTGAGATAGGTCTATCTTGACTGATTGTGGCAATCTTCTCGGACGACTTAGGGGCATCGCGCTCAACAATGGTGTCAACCTGCTCTATCTTATCCCTCCTTACAATATTGTCTAGAAGCTGCATATTACTGGAGTTCGACAGTGGCCAGATTATAGTGCTCAGATCGCTCTCTATAGGATCAGGATGTCCAGTTCTTGTTCTTCTCTGGTGCAAGTCTTTCAGGCTTTGAGCCACTGCAATTTCAAGGTGCCGATTCAACCTTGATGCTATGTCGTCACACCAGCCGCCGTGGAGGTTAGGTAGACGCCACCCTGGGTACAATCTCCCGTGAGAGCGTGGCGTGTGTATTTTTTTATGGACAAAAATAAAAGCATTACAAAGCCAGCATGCACTTTTACTTGAGCATATTACTCGAGGTAAAGGTGCCTTCCCAGCTACCATGGTCTCACAGTAGTAAAGGAGCTGGACCTCCGCATGTATTTTTGAACTTTTCAAGGTTTGTCTCACTTGTGCGCTGTATTGAGTGTTCGCCTTGGCTATTGGGATTTTGAGTAGGTCACACATTTGCTGGACATTCTTCAGAGACTTTTTCAGGTTGGAGACTCGGAACACCGTCGAATCGATCGTTGGGCTATAGTCTTGGCTGATTATGGGCCGCACGAAGGCATCATCGGGTAATTCAACCACTACCACCTGCATTTGTCGGACTGGAGCAAAATTACGTGCGGCTTGGAGTAAAAGTGATGCAGATTCGCGATATCTCGAGATTTTTCGGATCATGTTGAATAGGTGGCTTTTAATGCTGGGACTGGCTACCTGGTTTGGAGTGGATTTCAATAGGATTTCTTTGAACTTGTCCGTTTGTCGGAGTGAGTTTACACCTTGAACTAACTCCACGAGCTGCTGGAGGGTTTCATGGTTCCTCCAGGAACTAGCAAGTTTTATGACCCTTCGAGCTCTTTCCAAGAACAGTTTCGTGTTATTGGATGGGTTTTTGTTGAGGTGTCCTACAACCAATTGTAGTCCTTCTATAATCGTCATCCTTTTTCGACTAGCCCCGTTTCTCTGTTTGTTGACAAAACGTAGCCGGCACAGAATACGCCCTCTGCAAATATCTATGATTAAGTTAAAGATGTCCCATTCGAGTGTTCGAGAGTGGCCTAACAGTTTTCATTAGAGAGAAATCATTAGGACATGATTATAGCGCAAAGTTTCTTACCAGTCGCATCCCTCAGGACAGCCGCGATTCGTTCAAACCCTTCTTTTATATTTGCAGCATAGGCTTTACCATCGCCAGGGCGATCCCTATTGACAGCAAGCACGATATTCAGACAGTGCTTCTCAGGTATCTCTTGGAGACACACTGCTGGGATATGGTCCGAGTCATCATTTATATGTGCCAAGAAAGCGAATACTCCAGCTAGTCGTCTCTCTTCAGTGAAAGGAATAGTATAGCCATTTTGTTTCGACTGGATGGCAGTTGTAGGATTTATTGATGGCATCTCTGGGCACCTGTGAAGAAGGTGTAGCATTGCTATATTTTCTGTACACTCAATGGCGACATGCTGCTGGGGAATATTGGCTGCCATAGATTTCTTCAGATTTTGTTTCAAGGATATTAACTGAATGCCAAACATGTAACAATTAGATGTCAATGCATAAGTTAAGAATACATTATTGCGGGGTTCAGCTTATAGCTACAGTATTATCTACCTATATGTAATATGGCGTTGGTCCATGCAGCCTTGTCACGCTTAGATGCTACCTTAATGTATGCAATGTCACGTGTAGAGCTGCCTTTGTGAAGATTTGGAGAGATAAATCACATGATCTAAAGCAGAGGAACTCGAAAATGATCAGAATAGTTGATATAATCTGTATTAAACTATTTGCATGGAAAGCACTATTACCGGTCGGTGTCCTTAGTCATCTTGACAAAGCCACAAAAGAAATTTGAGCATATGCACATTGCTCAAGTACCCTCCTTCATATGATATGGGTCATAATTAGGTATCCCGCTTCTCTGTAGTTAGTCAATCACAACTCGCGGGGCAATCCCTTGTCCTCATATAGAACACAATAGAACTTTACGACAGAAGAAAAGTGACGTTGTTAATCTATGTGAGTAGTTAATAGCATATATGGTACATAACAAAATTTAAGACTAAAATGAGACATTCTGTAAAAGAAATCTCAGCTGCTCTTAATAACAAAGATTCAATGCATCGTTGGGAGCTGTCTGCCATCCAAATAAACTTACCACAAGTAGAACAACAGGGCCCGTGGCAAGCCACATACAGCACACGCTTATGGCTACGCCTCATAAATATATCCTTCTCTTTCTGATGATTTGAAACTAGAAGTCTCTAGACGTGCTATTGTAGTCTGTTTTACTATCCAGGATGTTGTAAAGGAGTGCTTATTAGACAGCTTACTTAAATGCACTGTCTATTATCAAGACTATTCTATAAAACAATTAGGTGCTAGCTGATGCATGGCAGCCTAGAAAGAACAAAGGATTTTAATTATATCTGCAACAGAGATATGAGTCTTCTCGGCGGATCTGTCACCTCATTGTCTTATTGAACCAACCCATGTAACGAAATAAATACTAGATATACGGAGAATATGTTACCGAAAGGGTTTGGTGATATAATCTGTTCACCCTTATAGAACTAACCATATATTGATACTTGGATTATCTTGATGATTATGATTGCAAAGCGGTTATTTACTATTGGGAGTTTTACGAGATAACATGGTAGAACTATTATCCTTATTAGAAATATTAGAATAGTACCATGACTAACTCATAGAGTTGTCATTATGCTAGGTGTCTAGATTAGCAATTAATACTCTCATTTAGCTCTGCCCATTCTTCGTACGTTGTGAAAAGCAACGATTATAATATGATCTTGTTAATAGTTCTAAACTTACAATGAATGTAAGGAGTTTCAAACCTTGTATAAAAGGAAGTTTAGGGGCGTATCTGATTATTTTTCTATGGCCCTATTATAGATGATAATGAAACTACCCTTACATATATATGATGTATCTTAAACCTTCATCATGGTGTATAGATTAGATAGGAATAATAAAAAGCGAGCTTTCCCTATCCCCGATAATCCATAGCTGTAATCACATGTAACTACTAGAAAGCACTCTGATGGGAAACAAAGCATTTTATGAGAACACTTCACATAAGGACTAGAAATACTGCATTGTTCATACAAATTACGTATGCAAATTAAATCAAGTCTATAGTTATGCATAACAGGCAATATTTAAAAAAAATCCCGTTTTGTGTAAACTTTCATCTCGTGAGCTAATGGATTTATTCATACAAATATTGTATCTTCTCTCTTTTTGGCGAGGCCACTGGTGTTGGTACGTAGCCTGGTTGTGATTAACTAATATCCTGGAAATTCACAGTGGCAACCTCGAGACGCCCGACATGCTGCCCGCGGGTTCGCGAACATGCAAAAGTGGCCTCCTGGCTGCTGCCTTCCTGAGACTTTATATATTCCCCGACATAAAACCTTTACCTCCTTACTAACTCTTCGCTCCTATCCCTTTGGTCATCTGCCTCTACACCACTCCTCAACAGTGATAGTTGTCGACAACCTACTCTTTACAGTACAAGAGTATTCTCACCTTATCAAACCCTACCTGATTCCTCATCCTATCATGGCATATGATGCATCGCCTGATCTAGGCTCTGGAAACATACCTGGGCTACGTAGCGGAAACAAGTTTTACACCTATGACAATCATTGCCCCAGCATTATCCAACTCCTCGAAGACTTGGAATCTGGCGAACATTCTCTGCTTAATGACTATGCAAGCGAGGCCTGTCATACTAATAGCGCACAGCACAGCTTTGTTGGTGGAACATGTAACAACAGCTTGAGAGAAAATGCGAACAGCGGCCACCCCTTCCGTCAAATGCCTCAAACCCTCCCCAACCTACAGATGAACATGCCACAACGGCTGTATCCTTCACCGTATGCACAAAATATAGCGGGAAGCCCTCGTGGCATGAACCAAGGCCTTGGTAATTACGTCTTACCGCATTATTCCTATGATCATAACACCATCCAGGCTCCCTTCCCGGTGCCCGCTGAGGCTGCTACGCATGAACAGATCTCGAGACTTACAACATGTGTCTCAGCTAACTACCAAGGAGATCCTCATCTCAAGGCCAATCAGTCGGCTGACATACCCGACGAGCTCAACACGTCGGTGTGGATCACAAACCTGCCACCTAATCTAAACCACAAGATGCTCTTGGATTGTGTACGAAACTGCGGAAAGGTGTATGCTGCTGTTGTCAACGGACCGGAAAACAACCATACCGCGGCGGCTAGCAAGCTTGTCTTCTTCGACGTCGCCGGCGCACAGAATCTGCTCCGCCAAGCTCGCGAGGGCAGGTTCATCGTCGGTGGCTACATCCCGCGTGTTATCCACAACCGGATCAGATCTGAGGCGAAGCCCCTGAGTCCTAGTAGCCGCGTCTTGCATATCGAGGGTCCTAGCTGCATTGTCAACCAGCCGTACCTCGCAGCCTTGTTTCGCGCAGACGGTATTACTTGGCAGGACGAAATTGTTATCGTGCTGTCGCAAACTGAGACGTTGACACGTCTGGAGTGGAGATTCGGAAGCTACCGCTGTCAGGCCGAGTCTGCTCGACATCTCATCGACCGGGTGAAGAGAAATGGAGACTCGATGTGGTTGGAGGAGCATCAATTGTGGCAAGCTGTAACTGTGCATTTCGGTGTTGACCCATGTGCACCACAGCCAGGTAAGCATTCCTTCTATGCCCCGGAGCTATTCAAGAAAGTAGTGATAGCTGATAGATTGTTAGTTATGCAACAGGCGCTCGGATCCCAAGCATCCCAAGAATCGCAAGCATCCCAGACACTCCAAGCACTCCGAGCAACCCAAATATCCCGGGTACTCCAAGCACCCCAAGCACCCCAAGCACCCTACTATCAATTTCATTAAGCCGCATACCGCCGTCAACGCACCCCTACTGGTATTTGGCCTTCCCATGCCACACTACATGTCATGAATGCTGCTATTCTCGACTGGTGATATGGGCTTCTTCGGCTTGCTCCTTGTGCCTGCTATTGCGATACGAAATTTCAGAACTGCTGAGGTCCTTAGCGGTTCAGCCCTACGATGTTTGGCTAAGGCGACACAGAGGGTTGAGGTGGCCCAGGCTTTGGATAATATCTTGGGCTTTTATGGCTAAGAGGCTTGATAGTGTAGTGCTGTTGATGCAATCGGGATAGTGGTTATCAACATGGACTCATGGAGGGTACAATTAGATAAGATAGACAGATTCGGCAATGTACTACTGGGTGGTGTTCTTAACTTCTTATTCTTCCATCATCTCGGTAATTTAGTTGTTACCACTTGTAGCTTAGGAACGAGGTTGACCATGTGGTACTTTGGCATTCTGTGACAATAGAGGTAAGGATTTAATCATACTTGGTGCCTGAGCGTAGTGAAGCAGCAGTGATCGGGTAAAGGCTTATCATTATCAGCATGTGACATACCAGTACGTACCTAAGTACTTGCTGCTGGATGCACCAGGGCAGGCAACGCTTGGACCAATTGATCCATCTTCTTAGCGCTGCGCTGTAGGCAACCCGAGAGCTTCGTAGCCCTGCGCAGTTCGTAGGTAGCTTGCATCATCAGCATCCGGCTTGTGAAGTACCTACATAGCCTTAATCAAATCACCACCGCCCGTCTACCAGCCTCCGAACCTGCGACACCCTCTCCCTACCAGAACACACCCTATACTTGCCTTTTGGGATCTGGGCTCCAACACAGCAACACAAGCTTCTCGTATTCCTACAACACACCACGATGGCGGACGCAGGTCTGAAGCCCGAGAAGGACTTCAGCAAGGAGGCTGACAAACAAATCCCGGAGGCGGAGAAGCTTGCTAAGGTTTGCACCCACTTTAGCTACAAGATCTACCTCTCAGAGCATGGCTAACGCTATATGTAAAGACTGACATACAGGGTGCCATTGAGAAGCTTACCGTGCTAGAAAAGCAAGCTCGACAGGTCAGTGCCTCTTGATTCGACAAGATACTCGGCGATTGGCACTAACCATGAGTTGCTTTGTAGGCCTCAGATTTGGCGACGACATCCCGGACTCTGGTTGCAATATGCACAATCTGCAAAGATGCCGGAAACTGGAATTTGTTGAACGACCAGGTTCTTGTCCTCTCCAAGAAGCATGGCCAGCTCAAACAGGCCATTACCAAGATGGTCCAGACCGTCATGCAGTTCCTCGACGACACTCCTAGCATGGAGACGAAACTATCCGTAATCGAGACTTTGCGAACCGTGACGGAAGGCAAAATATTTGTCGAGGTCGAGCGCGCCCGTGTGACCAAGATTCTATCAGACATCAAAAAACAACAGGGAGACTTGAAGTCTGCGATGGAGACGCTGTGCGAGCTGCAGGTCGAGACCTTTGGATCGATGGATAGGCGAGAAAAGACTGAATTCATCCTTGCTCAAGTTGCGCTATGTATAGAGAACAACGACTGGACGCAAGCGGGTATTCTTAGTCGAAAGATTAGCACACGGTACCTTGCACGCAAGCCGAAGAAGACGCCAGAGCAGCTTGAGAAGGAGAAGAAAGCCCGCGAAGAAAAAGAGAAACGGGGGGAGGAGGTGCCTCCAGAAAAAGAGGACGATACTACTGACCTCAAACTGAAATACTATGAGCAACAGATCATACTGGCGAAGCATGACGACAAATACCTAGATGTGTGCAAACATTACAGACAAGTCCTCGATACCGAGGCGGTTGAGGAAGATCCCTCGAAACTACACCCGGTAAGTTGTATTCACTTGAGGTTCCCAGTGCACCGCTAATACCGCTCTAGGTTCTCCAACGTATCATCCACTTCGTCATCCTTGCCCCTCACGACAACGAACAACACGACCTGCTTCAACGAGTTTACCGTGACACTCGGAATGCACAAGTATCCGAGGACGCCGACCTTCTCAAGCAATTCACAGTGCATGAGCTTATGAGATGGCCCGAGGTGTCCAAGGAGTTTGGTCCTCATCTATGCAGCACGGACATCTTTGACAGCCAGCCTAATCAATCCCAAGATGAGAAGGCTCACCAGCGGTGGCAAGACTTGCGTAAACGAGTTATTGAACATAATGTCCGGGTCGTGGCTAAATATTACACACGCATCGGTATGAAGCGCTTAACACAGCTTCTTGATCTAACAGAGGATGAGACGGAGAAGTACATCAGCGAATTAGTATGCTCCAAGACTGTGTATGCTCGTATCGACCGGCCTGCCCGAATTGTCAGTTTTGCTAAGCCGAGAGACGTGGATGATATTCTGAACGAGTGGAGTCATAATATGAAGAGTTTACTTGGGCTTTTGGAACGTGTAGACCACCTCATTACCAAGGAAGAAATGATGGCTCGGATCCAGCCTGGAGCGAAGGGGGGTAAAGAAAAGAAGAGCAAGAAAACGGCGTGAGCGCCAAGCAATTACGAAGTAGTAATTACGTGGGGATTTTAGGTGGTCGGTTTGGCTTCATGAAATGGGACTCAATGCAGGTTCCGTCATACATCATGCGAATGTACACTACAGTCTTAGAACAGGAGGCGACTATGGCCTTGTAGAACCTCGGAATGTGTTTTCTACGCCATCGTGGCATCTCTATGTGGTACTGTCTCTACGCCTGTTCTATACTAAGAACCAGGTTTGCACCATGGATCTCTAGATAACGCGCGACTTTGAATCCTGTCCGCAACCCCTAGATCCCAGTTCTATAGCTAATAATAATGCCACGCCCATTGTTTGAACACCTCTCATTACCACTCACGGCGACTCCTTAGCCCTATCCGCCGCCTCCACGCAGCGCTGCCTCAACCATCCCGCAAGCGGCATGACCCAGTCTCGCGCAACGGGAACGTAGTGTCCGCCGGGGTGGGTCAGCACCATGGGCTCCCGACACCGGTCGACCAGGGCCTGGCTGCGGCTCTCGTCCACGACGGTGTCGAGGCCGCCGAGGAAGTGCAGCGTCGGCGTCACGATCAAGGGGTCGTACAGCCACTGCAGGTCCGGCGGCGGCGCGTAGAAGCCGGAGTAGACTACGCAGAACTGGAGGGGGCGGTCGCCGTTCGCGGCGCGCAGGTCCTCGAGCCAGGGGGTGGGGGAGGGGGGCGTGTGGTGCGGGTGCTCGAGGGCGGAGGCCACGAGGGCGGCCATGCACCCGCCTTGGCTGAAGCCCATCACGCCGTCCACGCCGCCTGCGTCCCGGATCGCGGAGGCGATCCGGTGCATGCCGTCTTCGAGGCCGCGGTAGAGGCCGCTGGCGTCGTCTTTGCGGAACCACTGGGTGATATGGTTAGCAAGGCTTGGCGCATGGAGAAAGATAGATGGATAGGTAGGTAAATGGATGAATGGATAGGTGACTTACAGCCCAGTTGTCCAGGTCGTCTTCGTCGAGGCCCTGGAGCGACGGGTCCTCTGGCGGTACGTAGCCTGGTATGTCCGAGGGCCGCAGCCGGTGCGGCGCGGATGGGAAGATGAGGGTTGGGTGTAGGTTTAGCGGCGCTGGGGACAGCGCCTTGATTAGAAGCTTGTTGAGGGCTTTGGTCTTGGCTGAGAAGAGAGGCCCGGATTGTGTGTAGCCTTGTGGTAATGTTAGCCTTCCCGTGTTGAATGTCTTGTAGAACTGAAGCAGGGATACGCACCGTGAAGCATTAGAATCTTTAGCTCCGTCTTGCCTTTGGGGATACTCGGTGTCGCCTTCTTATCTTGCGTCGCCGGCGCCGGGACGATTGGCTGTGCCGGAGTAGCCATGAGTGTATAGTGTCGTGATTTGCTATGAATATGAAAATAACGTGTGTAAGACGATGTAAATCGAGGTAACAGAATTCTATTAAAATCCATTCGCAGCACTGTGGCTTTAAACACCCATCTATATTATCTACCGAACGCAAGAAGTTGTTGTATCGTTCTTGGTAAGCGTTGTAGTTTAAGGGCCGATTCGAAGGCTTAGATAGAGCTTGGAGTCACACCGGTTTTCACGGCTCCATTTCTACGATACATCTCCGAAAAGTCAACGCAACATAGTTGACGTGATATAACACTTATGAACGAGATCTTTGACGATTTTATAATTTCTTTCTAATATCGTACTATACATCTCAGTCACTTGTGTTATTACTTTGAAAAGGTTTTGTAATATTTTTGTGACTAGTGAATTACGAGCCACGCATATTGACTAACCTCGGGTTCTATAACAATCAACGTTGAGTTAGATAACGTCCATAATGTGTATGCATATGATATTGCCCTATCTTGTACCTCATCATGTAGGGTATTATACTACATGGTTCTCCTAGGGGCTAGTGCCAGGTGGTTAGTTTATCTTTCTTCATTGACGAGCGAGCACCAACTACTCTAGGACATCAGTGGTAGCCGGATTACAGAATAGCAACACTGAGGCGGAATGGCAATGCCTGCCAATGAAGTCTATAGGTATAAAGACAGTGCTTCTAGACGTATTAGATGTTAGATGTAGTCGTCGAGGTATCTTCCAGCGAACATACGTTCCATGCGAAACTCTTCACCAACGCATGCATCATAAAACTGTAGCACAAAGGAGCTGTAGTATTTGTCGAACACGGCCCCTAACTAGCCGCGACCTCCAGATCTATGATACAATGGTATTCCTGCCTCGTCCGTATTTCGGATCGCTTCGGCCGTCTATCGTGCAAAACAGGGGATATGATTCTTGATTTCGCCTCTAAGCTCCATACTCTAGTGAGAACCAGACTTGGCACCAGGGTTGCGAGGGTCGTTCTTCCACTCGTCGGCTGCGACACAACGTTAATATCTCATTCGCGCTGGCCGGTTCTTCGCAATCTTATGGGGAACATACACTTCATCATGGCGTTTTGTCCGGCGTTGATGCCATAAGCAATGATCAGACCTGGAACCGCTATTAGATTTTCGAGTACGCCAAAAGCGGGATCGGATCTCAGGAAGTAGGCGTCGTACCGGCAGCGAAAAAAGGAGCCAGCGGCTTCACTATGAGGGGGGTTAGTACAAGTGCCGCAGAGGGGACGTTGAGACCAATTGGCGTACGAATAGGAGCCGGGAACTTCTTAAGGGGGTGGATTCCGAACCAAGTCATCTTGACGGTATTGCGAGGGCTGATGTAGGTGTTGTTGAGGGAGTTGGCGGTGCGCTTGATAGAGAAGAGACACGGCGGATCAGGATGCAAGCGAGCGGTTTTCGAGGGTCAAGCTCTTGCGAGCAGCCGAGACCGAAAAAGTGGCGGCCTTGCAGTGGCTCGGCGGAGCTAAGCAGTGGGTGCCTTAGGTGGCTTCTGTGGCTGTTGTTTCTGTGGCTGGTGAAACTACACTTGATTGTGGCACTGCACTGTGGCTTGGGTCCATTTGGAATGCAGTTCACGCTAGGTCCGCTAATCCGATTTTACTTGATGTCATCCCGGATGCTACCCCGGGCCTAATGACCCCAGCTTTCAGCAGCTTCCCAGTTCTGGATAGGTACGTACAGCACTGTAGCTAGCTCCAACCCACTCTCCACCTCCACCTCTCCCACTTGCAAGTGACGCTCCTCAAGAGGCAAGCTGTTGAAACCTGGGGAAGTTTGCCCAGATACACCTTCCTACTTCCATCAACAAGCTTAATCCCTCACAACAACCTTCAGCTGAACCATCTTAAGCTTTTGAGGCACATTTTGAACATATTCTACTCAGCCAATTCCCTCGTACACAAGCTCGACCTGTATTCTTATTCAGCTTGTCCGTCACACCTCCACGACCACAGTCAATCACGCCAGGTATTGAACACACGATTGAACTCGAGGTGCATCAACCCCACACTCTCGGTGTCGCGACTCAAGAGGACCTCATTCCCCTCACTACGATCTACTCAAACCACCTGGGTTCTCATTCTGTCTCTTGGTTCCTCTAGGCCTACAGTCTTGTACCGCCACCTCCTCCAATATATTTCTTTGCATACTACGTGTTTGCTCGTGCTTACCTCGGCTCCTGCCCTTGGTTTCCCTGCCTCCAACCATCCCCGCACCCTTTTCGCCGCGGTGGACTTCCGACCGCCAGCATGCTCTCTCGAGGTATTACACGCGCAGCGGCGCCAATGCCGCGCTTCCTGCGAGCGTTCAGCTCGACAGTTGCCCAGCAGCGTACGCCTTCGCTGGCGGACGTATCACCGAATGGAGTCGAATCGTTCAACTCTAGGCAGAAGGAATTTAGGGAGAATCTGGTGAAAGCTCAGCAGGAGAGAGAAGCCAGTATGTCCGGTAGTTTCCCTTCCCCTATTACTCTCCCTATAGAAACAAGCTAATTGTTTTGCCGCAGGACAACGAGCGGAGATTACCTCCAAGACGGAAAGCGACCGACCTGACGGATTACTGTCCCGAGTCATCTATGGCACCAAGGAAGGCCGCGAGCTAGACGCGCAGCTCGAGGCAAGCTTTTCTGCCGTCTTAGCTCGTGGTAAATACGTTCATTCGATTGTCTTTCACGAGGTCAAGCCTGATAAAGTGGACGAGTATGTCGAGCTTGTGGGTAAATGGTACCCTAAGATGGCTTCCTTAGAGACGAATAAGGTTCACCTGGTTGGAAGCTGGCGTACTGAAGTCGGTGATTGCGACACATTTGGTGTGTTCCCCGGTCCACTAAGCCCAATGTTTTTCACTAACATATTACAGTCCACATCTGGGAGTACCAGCGTTACCAGGGCTACCATGAGTCTTTAAGCACTATTTCCAAGCAGCCGGGCTTTGACGAGTTCAATGCAAAACTGAAGACCCTCATTAAGCACAAGCAGACTTCACTCATGCAAGAGTTTTCTTTCTGGCCTACCGCCTCGCCCCGTAAGCTGGGCGGCGTGTTTGAACTGCGGTCATACACACTCCACCCCGGTAATCTACTTGAGTGGGAGACCCATTGGCGACGTGGCCTGAAGGCTCGCCGCGAAGTAATGGAGGGCGTGGGTGCTTGGTTTGTTCAGATAGGAGACTTGAACACGGTCCACCATCTCTGGCAGTTTGCGAATCTGGAGGAGCGGAAGGTCCGACGAGAGCAGAGTTGGAAGCAGGAGGGCTGGGCAGAAACGGTGCATAAGACCGTTCCCCTCATTCAGACCATGAAGTCGAGAATTCTGATCCCACTACCATGGTCGCCTGTTGCTTAAACGCTCGCTATATTTTTGCTTAGCAACGCTACGTGTTCACAAATGGACGCTGAGGAGTCCACTGAAATAAGAGTCTACGAAGGAAATACCTTGGTTTTGCAGATGAAATGAGGAATGCCTGTTTGGAATTCTGACCTGGGTGTATTATACTGAGAGCAGTGGGAGCCTTGCCATGATCTTTGGCCCCCCGTTTCCCTACGCAGGATAGCTTAGCTAGGAATCAAAAATTACCCACACTTAGAAGCACTCTTAAACCTAAATCTAAAGGATATCATAAATAGCCTTCAAAGGCATACTTAAAATTGCCATGGCATTATCCTATGAGCATAGTTGCATACGAGGGGTGTGAAGATTAGGTACACGTAGTCTCCAATAAGGGAAAGGTGGTAAGATGATAAAATGAAACCGCGAAGGTATTTATGAGTCATTAGCAAATCTACCCATCTGCTCAACTTCGTTGTCCTCTACATATGTCAATAAGCAAGGGCGTTTCTATACCTTCACGTGTATTGAGATCACTGGCTGTAAATGCATGAATGTAGAACATAATTCAGAATGAGATGTAAATGAAGAACTTGATAGGAGGCCGGAACAAGCCAAAATTCGTGGTCCCAGAAGATAGAGTCTTTAGATAGTCTTAATTATTAATATATATAGACATGTGGCTAAAATGGCGCTGGTATGCCCCCTGAAGCCCTTACAGATGCGGCGACAAACGGAGTAAATATTTTGGATTATACGGCTTCGTTCAGGGCACGTCTTACGCCACGAGGATTACACCCGCCACGCACCAATTCCTGCTGGCATCTCGTGCTACCTATCATTCGAGGGAGTCTTGTCTCATTCCGAAAAGTCCTCTCCCATAACAGCAGCCAAGTTCCGCCGCGCTAGGCTCAGTGTGTTACAGAGCGCGCTCAGCTTCGTGGACATGGACAGCAAGCTCGGATCCGCGCTCTCGACGCGGACCTTCTCGCGCACGTAAACCCTCTCTCCTTCGCCGCGGCTGGCACCGGCGCCCCAGTCCCTGCCCGCCGCCAGGCCGCGCGACCCTCTTGTGGGGTAAGACTGGCTCTGGTCGGACTCTGAGTGTGGGGTGGAGGGATCGGATTCGTGATGCCGGTATGTGAATACTTTCTCGGCCTCGTCGTGCTCTAGCCGCCGCGTCGTCCCGATGGCCAGCGCGAACTTGATGCCCAGATTCACCGGCGCATCGGCGGGCTCGAGGGCGCGGAGGTGCAGCACTAGGCACGCGTCTTGGATGGTCACGTGGAAGGAGATTACGTGACTGAGTGGAGGGGTAAAGGATGTTGAGGCTGCTGAGTAGTGCGTCCAGTCGCTTTCACTAGTGCCGCTGCTGGTGGCGACTATGCTTGCATCCGTGACGGCTGTGCCCGACCTACTTGAGCTCGCCGTGGATGGGCGTTGTACGGGCTTGAACTCGGTCAGATTCGTAGGCGTGCCCTTTATGATCGCCGACGCCTCATCGATACCCTGGGCTAAAAGACGTAGTTGCGAGGAGAGAAAGGCAGCTGTAGCTGCGTAATCCTTCTGTCCCTTTCGTTCCACCTCGGTGAAACATAGCGATGCTAAATCCACGGCCTGTGTGAGTAATACGTTTAACGTCACCAACGGCGCTAGATGAATCGGGTGTGCTGGATTTATCGAGATCGTTAGGGGAGCTGTTGTCCGTAGTTTGGTGTGGATTGTTCCCTTCACGATTCGCGACCCGACTCTCGTCACATGGCCCTTTACCAGCTCGGCACGTGGTGTGCTAAGCACGAGAGTGCTACCTGGGTCGATAGGGGCGAGAAGCGCATAACATTCCTCTAGACCGTGTTTTAATGATAGCAGGGTCGCCTGAAAGCAGTTGAGGAGCCATGCTAACTCGCGGGCCTGTTCTGATTGTGAGTGAATGGGCGAGCTAGGGGGACTTGGGGGTAGTGCTTGATGAGTTTGTTGAGGGGGCTTAGGTGAGGGGAGAGGGAGTAGAAGTTGAGAATATGACTCTACAAAGACATAGTCGTCGTCTATGAGCATGATGATAGATCGGTATGAATATTATCACTGAGAGCGGACTACTTGGTAGCTACGAGAGACAATGATATGAGACGTACCTGAGTAGCATCTTCCTCGATTTTAAGTTGTTCGGGCGCAATAGGAGGCCAGATCTCAACAGACATGGCCGTCACTGACAATAAGAGCTGCTAGTAAGTCAACTTCGAGTAGGCAACCATTCCTCTACCGAGCCATATGTATAATGTTGGTTTGCTTGATGCAAGACTAGCTGCCTACTGGAGCGATGATGAGATGAGACGTGGAATAGCGAGAGCTGAACTGAACTATAATTGCTACCTGCCGCTGTAGGTGGGTACCATAGTTTAAAGACAGTGGAGAGTTCCACTAGTTACAGGTACCACCCATGCAATACAGGCATAGGTCCCACCAAAATACGGGGCAGATTGTCCCTAGGTTGTTCTAAACAGCCCCCCACGTCAATTAATTTTGGGATACCTAGACAGCTTCAAGAAATTTGATCAAGGCTGCCGCTTTCGCAACTATTCTTTTCACGATGATCCATACATCCACGACACACAGCTGATATGCCAACAAAAACCACACTGTTCAAACATTTTATTCGTCTGCCTGGGGGATGAGCTAGGGAACAGATTAACTCTTCTACTCTGTCGCGCCTTCGAGCTATTCAGATCATGGACAACGTTGGTAGCCAGCTTTCACAGCTGCCTGGCACCACCGCGAAAAAGCTGCCGCCTATTCCAAAGGGTATGTTCGCGTTCCGAATGAGTATGCGTAGATGACAGAGTTGCTTAGACGAATATGTCTTCAGGGGCCACAGTTCACAGACGCCCAATCCTTTCCGGGCCAGTAGCCTCGACAAACTCCGCTCGCCGCATACATGTATCAGCCAAAACACCCTTTCGATCCGTGACCTCGC